>JADLZK010001918.1:1200000-1800000 GCA_015847255.1 Hyparrhenia diplandra
CTACACCAGAATCTATGCGAATTATCTCAACCCGTAGCTATAGAATTATTAAAGGAAAAACATTCTTTTTCTGATTTTTTATGAATAATATCGAGGATGGTTTATTTTCCGATTTTGGAAACACCTCGAATTATCATCAAGAGAAGAAACCTCGAAAAGCGCAAATTATCTTCACAAGAAGAAATTGATCGCGTTGAGCAATACTTCTCAAAACAACACACTAGGGAGCTCGCATCTATCATGAGTGCGGAATGGTTAGAAGAATCAGAACTTTCTTCTGATGTGATCCGTTTGGATTAACCTTCTATACCAATTCAATGCATAATTAATGCAATACCCTATGATGCACTTTATAACCCCGTCGTAGGAATTAATATAATGGCTTTATCCTTTTTCGAACGATTTAGCACGAACATGCCATTATCTCCTACTACTAAGTTATTAAAAGCACTCCTCAGGACAAATTGTCCAAAGTTCAGGAATTCTTTACACTTTACCTATCCAGGTAAATGGCATGTTAATCAACTCGAGCTTTTATATCTTTGACATTAAGGAGTTTGACCTTTTAATAGGCCATCCATTAGAAAGACTCCTTAAAGAAGGACACACGGAAAACTAGACATTTGTTTGGCGAAATAAATTTCCCTTACACTTCGCGACATTCAATCCATACTAAGACCGAACCCAGTCCGAACCGGACCCAATGGAAGAAGTGAAAGAGGCATCTATAGAACATTTCGTAGAATCTAATCAAGAAGATGTAACGGAATTCTTCATCGAGGAAGAAGAAGAAAATACAACTGAATCCGAACCTCTTGATGAGTTCGAGGAAACCTCAAGACCTCCCATTGAACTTAAACCTTTACCACCGGTCTTAGATATGCCTTTCTACATAATGATCCACGAGTCCCCCGTGATCATTAATGATAAACTCACTCGGGGAAGAGACTTACGAGGTTAATTACTGTCTTTAGAACAACATCGTTCGGCCTTTGGCTACTCACTCCAAGATCTAAAAGGCATTAGCCCCTGCCCTGCACACATCGTATACCTACGGATCCTGATGTTCCACCATCTAGAGAGCCTCAACGAAGACTAAATAATGCAATGAAAGACGTAGTAAAGAAAGAAGTTCTAAAGCTTCTGCACGCCGGGATTATATATCCTGTGCCACATAGTGAGTGGGTTAGCCCTGTGCAAGTTGTGCCTAAAAAGGGAGGCATGACAGTAGTTAAAAATAATAAGAATGAGTTAATTCCTCAGAGAACCGTCACTGGTTGGCGTATGTGCATAGACTATAGAAAATTAAATAAAGCCACAAAGAAAGATCACTTTCCACTACCTTTCATTGATGAAATGTTAGAACGGTTGGCAAACCACTCTTTCTTTTGTTTTCTCGATGGGTATTCAGGGTATCACCAAATCCCAATCCATCCCAAAGTGATCAAAGCAAAACCACTTTTACATGTCCATATGGAACTTATGCATATCGTAGAATGTCTTTTTGGATTATGTAATGCTCCGGCTTCTTTTCAAAGATGCATGATGTCTATATTTTTCGACATGATTGAAGAGATTATGGATGTTTTTATGGATGATTTTTCATTTTATGGAAAAACTTTTGATGATTGTCTAGAAAACTTAGATAAGGTTTTGCAAAGATGTGAAGAAAAGCACTTAGTCCTTAATTGGGAAAAATGTCATTTTATGGTTAGAGAAGGAATAGTGCTAGGCCATCTAGTTTCGAAAAGAGGAATAGAGGTAGACCGAGCTAAAATAGAAGTAATTGAACAGCTACTCTCCACTGTGAATGTTAAAGGAATAAGAAGTTTTTCTTGGCCATCTTTGGTTTTTTATAGAAGGTTCATAAAGAATTTTTCTCATATTGCTAGACCTCTTACAAATTTGTTAGCTAAGGATGTTCCTTTTGATTTTGATGATGCTTGTCTTAAATCTTTTGAAACTCTAAAAATGCTCTTATTTACGCACCCATTATTCAACCCCCGATTGGTCTTTACCTTTTGAAATCATGTGTGATGCAAGTGATTATTTTGTGGGGGCTATTTTGGGGCAGACAAAAAGACAAGAAACATCATGCTATTGCCTATGCTAGTAAAACTTTAACTGGACCTCAACTTAATTATGCCACAAGCTGAAAAAGAGTTACTAGCTGTTGTTTATGCTATCGACAAGTTTAGATCTTACTTGGTAGGAGCAAAAGTTATTATATACACTGATCATCTTTGCTCTTAAGTATTTGCTCACTAAGAAAGATGCTAAACCAAGATTAATACGTTGGATTTTCTTTGCTCCAAGAGTTTGATTTAGAAATTAGAGATAAGAAAGGAGTAGAAAATTCCGTTGCCGATCATTTGTCTAGAATGCATTTTGAAAAACCACAAGAGTTACCCATTAATGACTCTATGAGGGATGACATGCTCTATCGGATCTCCGATCCAGGCCCCCGTATCTTGAGATATTGTTAATTTTATGGTTGCAGGATATGTACGCCCGGGGCTGATAAGAAAAAGCTCATTTATGAGAGTCGTCATCACCTATGGGATGAGCCATACCTCTTTCGAGTATGCGCTGACGGCTTACTCCGGAGGTGTGTACCGGCAGAAGAAGGACTACGAGGTTATCGAAAAAGTGCCACTCATCACCATATGGAGGTCATTATGGAGCATTCCGCACACACGCAAAGATCGGCAAAGCGGATTTTTTACGGCCAACCATGTATCAAGACACAGGGGAATTCGATGCGAAGATAACGCAGCGCTGGGAGACATGGCAATATCAATTCTAGAGATGCCATGCCATTGCGGCGACTAATCTTCAAATCGAGCTCTTTGATGTCGGGGAATTGACTACATGGGACCATTCCCAAAAATCCGGACCCTACGAATACATCTTGGTGGCCGTTGATTATGTGTCCAAATGGGTTGAGGCCATGCCATGCAAGGCTAGCGACCACGGGGAGCTCCATCAAGATGTTTGAAGAAATAATATTTCCAAGATTCGATGCGCCAAGGCTAGTGATAAGTGACGGAGGGTCCCATTTCATCGACAAGAACTTTGAGAAATATCTCTCAAATCATGGGATCCAACACAACGTCGCTACACCTTATCACCCGCAGACAAGTGGTCAAAGGCGAAACGTCAAACAAACAAATCAAGAAGATCCTACGAAGGCGGTTGACCGGATGGGAACTAAATGGAAAGACGGGCTACCCGAAGCTCTCGGGCTTATCGGACGGCTTACAAGACTCCCATCGGAATGTCTCCTTACCGGTTGGTCTACGGAAAACATGTCACTTGCCCTGTTGAGCTAGAATTCAAGGCTCACTGGGCAATCAAGAGGTGGAATATGGACTTTGATGAAGCCGGAAAGAAACGAAGAATGCAACTATCTCGAGCTAGAAGAATGAATGGAAAAAGGCGCACTACGGTTCCAAGATCTACAAAGAAAGAACCAAGAGATGGCACGACAAGAGAATCAAGAAGAAGGAATTCCACCCGGGCGTCGGGTATTACTTTTTTAATTCGGTACGACTTTTTTGGACATGGAAAACCATAAGCAAGTGGGAAGGACCATACAAGGTGGTGAGTTCATCATCACCGCTGAAACTGTCACTCTTGAGGATAACGAAAGATGCGTTATTTAAGGTAAATGGTCATCGCCTCAAAATATTTTTAGAACCTAATAATGATTTAGAAGAATTAGATGTTATAGAGTTCTTGAATTACCCAAAAATATTAATTTTCACGAATAATGGGCCAACACCAAGTTTTTTGGGATAATAATAGAGTTAGAACACCCTTACCTGAGAACACACATCGGCGGCACGTTGCCGGGCCGATCGGCCCAAATAACGGCCGATCGGCCATGTGGCCCTCCTCTCGCGTCCAGTTTTGTTCCACACGGTGTCTTGCACGTATAGTTACGGAAAAATTCACTTCCCGAATTTGTTTAGTACCGTAACCCCAAATCTCTCGTCCCCGAAAAATCTTGACCCATATATAATCAAGGATAGACCCTCCTCTTTTCTCATCTCCAAAGCGGTAGCCATGGTCGACAAACGACTTGTCCCCTTCAATGAAAAAGCTAAGCAAGTTGTTCCTTCCATCAAGCAACCAAAGCCATTTCATTTGTCATACCCCACGATCATACCCCGCTTCCATATGCTCCACCTCGTCGTCCTCCTATGCTACCACCGCCACAAGGACGCAAGCAAATCATGTATGCACAAAGCCCGACGATCGTGACCGCGAAGCTGCACTAAAGAAGCCGATCCATGTTCCTAGCTACATGGATGTTCAAGAACCAAAGGAGGGTGAGCGTCTTACACATGTACGCACGGACGCCAACGGCAACACGAGGGAGCACAAGTACACTACAGCACCTCCACGTCGTACTACCATTGACGGAGTCTGTGCTAAGGAATCTCAAATCAAAAGGATTCCCGTTTTCGAGGCCAACCATCGTATGCCCCAGAAGAAGAAGAAGACTAGAAAAACCGTAGCTGACCTCGCTCTAGATGTTGAAGCCCTTACAAAAACATGCAAGGAAATTCACCGCGTCACTAGTTTTCCATCCTCCGTCTCTTAGAAAATGAAAAGAAGCATAAAAACCAGGAAGAGGATACTAGTCATAAGAACCCAAAGAAGGGCAAAGGCCCTATGTAAGCATCACAATTAGAGAGCACATGAGTCTTAGCGTTCGAAGTCTTAAAAGTTTAGTTCGATTAAAGTTATTTAAGGTTGCTTTAAATATTAGGAAGTTTGGAATTATGTAATAAAAGTGCTCTCTCATTTATCAATAAAACAATCCACAAGTTGAGTCAAATATTTTTTCTATATTTTTTCTGGATATGTTTTCTTGTCTCCACCATGTTTTGTCGCAAGATAATAAAGAACAAGTGTGGGGGAGATCTTCGACGACCAAACAGAAATTTTCGCGACGGAAATCAAGAAATACGGAATGAAGACGGAACCATCAACTCAAGACGACGAGCCGTGGCTCGACACGGCGGCAAGATGGGCCGATCGGGCTAATAATGGAGCCGATCGGCCCAATAATGGAGCCGATCGCCCCCTCGCCCGCGCCCCACTCGGGCCCGTTTAGATCCCTTTGCTTTCGGTTCAAGGCCCTAAAACTTTTAAATTTTTGCAATTTATTCCCGTTTTGAATTAAAATTAAATCTTTTTCTGTTATGGTGCATTTTCCGTTATGAAAAATATATCCCGAACAAAATTTTGCATGATTAAAATTCCTACTTTTATCACGTCACTTTGTGGGGTGCTTTAATTAAAACATGAGAAAGAATAAAAGTTAGAATAAGATCTACTTTCTTTTTATCTTGTCTTTGGAGAGTATTTATTTCAAAATATCAAAACCATTAGTTATGCTTCTCCTTTGTGAAAAAATGAATTATCCTAGTAGAACCGTAGCAATCATTAAAAATATTTCTAATTAATTGTTGCTTTCTTGTATTGAGTTTTGTCAAAACCACGACTCATGTTGAAATTTGTCTAAAGTCTAAGATCAAGATCACGCATAATCGCTTTCACTAAAATATCCATGCTCTAAATAGTTTTAATCTCTATCTCCCATAATTTTAATTGTTGAAAAAAGGTACGCTAAAAAAAAAAAAGAGAAAAGAGCCAAAATGTTTGAAAAATTCTAAGAGTGGAGAGAAAAGTGAGAGAGAGGAGAAAATAAGCAAGTGCTCTACGGGTCGAGAAGAACCCCCTCTCTAAAAAAAAAAAAAAGGCAAAAAAATAAAGAGAAGAATAATGGACAAGTGTCCAAGGGTGAGTAGGGCCCACTTCTCTAATAATTGAGAGAGTAAAAATGGACAAGTGTCCGAGGGTGAGTAGAACCCACCTCTCCACTAAATAGCTGGGTTACCTCGTTTAAAAAAATGAAAAAGGAAGATAGAAAGATTTTCAACTAGAGAGAGCAAAGTGGTTATAATAATCTTGATTCACATGCACATCTTGATCTATGACTTATGACATCTATCACCATGGATCCACGATTGACTCAAAGAATAAATACAAAGGTAAGTGTGCTATATATTTTAAGCTCTAAATAATAAATCTTGATGTGAGGATATAATATAATTGAGAGACTTGAGAGTATCACAAAGGAGTAAGCATGATTATGTTTTCTTTTCAAAACTTATGCAAAATCTCTCCAATAGACTTGATTCAAGATTAAAGGTGATCTGTTTCTAACTTGTTTCATGCTTTCGAGAGATCCCAAAGTGCAGGTATGACCATGGAAGTGTAATCATGATCCATGCTTAGACCATCCTTTTATCGAGGGCGAGTAAAAGCCTAAGTATGGGGAGTTTGTTGACACATATTAACATATACTTTTAATTGTCAAATAAACATGAAAAAGGACTAAAATATAATTAGACAACCTTATTAGGGGTTTATACTAATGATTTCCACGAGTTTTGGTAAAGTTGTGATTTGCAGGGTCTTAACAGGAAAACAATACAATTTGTAACGCAATCCAACTCCAAAGCAAGACTAGAAGGCTCTGGAATACACCCGATGTGAACGGAACTCGGAACCAAGAAATACATCATCTAGAAGACTCCAGAAGCCGCGACCCACGACGGGACCCAGAGGGGCCCACCCCCCGGGCCGATCGGCCCAATAATAGGGCCGATCGGCCCATCTTGGCGACCAAGTCAGCCCGACTTCGGGAAGCTTCCTCCACGCGCCTCTAAGGCGCCAATCAAAACCGGTTGCTTAACGTCGGTTTGATCCGAGGGCGTCGGTAAAAGCACGGGATGAATCAAGATCAAACACCGGATTAGTCTTGCGACGTCTGAAGCCGAAGGGACAGAGGAAGACCCATATATAAAGATCCCTAGACCCTCCTTCGGATCATCAAGTTGAGTATCTCGGTTCAATCTTCAATTCAATCAGATCATCCACGACAACAAGAGATAGAAGCTCTAGATTAGAATTAGATTGAGAGTTAGTAAGTTGAGAGAATTAGAGTCTTGTTGAGGCGGAGTAGAAGGAAGGCCCTGAGTCGTCGGCGCCTCCATCTTCTTCCTCCTCCGGAGTTGCCGCCATTGAGCACGACTCACGAGATCTTGTGGATTGTTCGAATTCCATTCAAGTAAGTGATATTGTTTCTATTATTCTTAAGGTTCGTATTTCTTTTATAAGATTACTTTGATTCCTCGCCGCTCTTGAATTAAAGTTGTTAGATTAATGTAAGCGTGGTGCTTAGATTGACTAGCTCATTACGAATACCTTCTATAGCGGGAGTGAAACACCAACCGATTAAGGGTGATCGTAGTGGTGACAAACACTATTGAGTCCTTTGTATCCCCTCGCCCCGTTTATAGAAATCGTAGGAGACCTGCGTTGTTAGCGTAGAACCCCCCTTTATTAAGAGTTTCTTCATGACAACCCCTCTTAAGAATAATGTGCAAATGATTTATTTGAAGTGAGAACAAGACCTTCCTACTAGAAATCCTTACCTTTATTATCTATCTAGTTTTAATAAAACCACTCGAGAGATCAGTAGTAAATCTCAAGAACCCTTTTCTACGTTTTCCCCGTGGATTCGATATTTAAAACCCATTACCCGGGGTGAAGTGCTCACCGGTATCCGCGGCGCTGCGGATTATCCATCATAATATTCCTGTAGGCTTATCAAATACCAACAACCACCTCGCCAAGGTTGGGTCAGTTTGGCACCAAAGTGGGTGCGGGCGCACCTTAGGGTGAGCGCTTTTGCCCCGACTTCTCGGCTGAAGCTCGAGGCTTTGGCAGGTGGGCTGTGTTGAGTCTCAAAAGTCGTGCCATGCCATTTCCTTGGTTTGGTTTGCATCGTGTTGAGCTCATTTTCATTGGGGTGAAGGATGTTACAAGTATGCTTTCCTAGAAGGCGCATTTTGATGCCTTTTCCACTTGTTTCTTGCATAGATCTACACAAAATAAATTGGACACTACAAGTGGAAATATGTGAGTTATAAATGTATATGAGTATGATAATGTATAGTTTCACCCCTTTTATGGTAGGATGTTGACGTTAAAAATGTGTCGCGTTGGTGACCGTCAACAACACCCATTTTCCTTGACCTTTTTCATCACCGATATGGCGTACTCTTCGCTACCTCCAACTTCTTAGCTCTTTCATTCTTATCCCGGATCTTACGTCTTTCCTCGTCATCCAAGTTGAGCAGGTCGGGATGGTCCTCTTAGCTTATAACCAGAAGATTTGTCTCTCACGGATGTGCCATGGAGAGAGGTAAAGAATACCGTGTTTAACTGGCTGCATCGGCAAGCACAACCTACAAGGACATGTGGCTGTGGCATAGGTACCTTTGAAAGAAAGAATCTATATACGGATGCAAGGGACATGTGCAAGTAAAATTGTGCTTACATCGTAAACAAGGTGACTTGGGCAACGTCAATGTCTGTCGGCGAAGTAGTCTCGACATGTCTTGAATGTAATCGAGGCGGAGGTCGGGTGCGGTAGTGGAAGCACTCCTTAGGAAGAAGGACACCGAAGCTATACAATCCATGCTTTGCGCAATCTATGTACCATGCATGGAACTTCCGAGTCTCCGGTCCTCGGCATCGATGAGCTGGCGGGCCTTTGGGATCATGAACTTTCCAAACTCGAGCGAGGCGGGGCATTCGTCCGTGACAAACCCCTTATAAGGTGGGGATTTTGGCCTGCAAAGCGGCGTACAAATGTTAGCTAGGGTTGTGACAAGAAGTAGCTAATAACTTATTACAACTTCGTTGTTTCATTTGGGGCATACCTTTCGGATCGAATATCTATTGTTGGGGGCCTCACGGATGCATTTGGTACCGGTCTTTGCGACCTCCTCTTCATCGAATGTGTGCTTCTTCGGTCTTTGGGCGGCATTTGTTAGGTCGAGCCGCTACGCTTCAAGGCGCATGAGGTGTTGTCCATTTGGAGGCCTTGAGTGTAGGCGGGTGTCTCGCTCCCTACTCGCCTCGAGGACTTGGCAACGTGTTTTCGCCGATTGCTTCCTCGTATATCATTTTGCCCCTCATGTGCCGCCTCCGAGGTATCGGCTCCGAGGTGCCGACGCTTGAGGTGTCGGCTCTTGAGGTGTCAGCTCCTTAGGCTCCTCAGTCTTGGGATGATCAAGTGTCGCCTCCTTAGGCTCCTCGGTGTCGGCTCACGAGGCTCGTCCTTGTGCCGGTTCCTTAGCGGGGGTGCTGGAACCATAAGGAGGGTCGTTGCCTCCGCCGTCCCCACCATCTTCATCATCGTCGGAGGAGTCACCATAGGGGTCGGTGGCGCGCTTTCGGGTCTGCTCCTGTCTTCTTTGTTGGTAGGAAGGTGGAGTCAACGTCGACATATTCGGCTCAATGTCCACCTTCGACCACGGCATGTTGTAACAGGAAGCAGCTCCTAGAGTGTTCAACTCGTTATGATCGGGATAGTCCAGCTCGTCTTCATGTTCTCGGGCGCCCACGAACCCAATGTTGACTTCAACACATTGCGGAGGGATCTCGGCGCCGTACTCTTTGCAAGATCCGGGAGGAAATACCACCCCCTTGGCCACTAACTTTCTCTTGCCCAACTGCGAGGCAGGTTATCAACATATTGCATGGTGTCTCTTCGGTGATATCATCCATCTGGGGTCTGTCGGTCGCCGCAGAGAGGTGCCGCTAGGGTTGCCGGGTTGTGCATGTTGGTATTTCTAACGTCACTAACTAGTAATGGCGTTTAGAAAGATATCGATGTTGCTTCGAGATAAAACTAAAAGAAATATTCATTGCAGTTCATAGCATATCCGAAAAGGTTGTCATCCCTATAGTTAAACTACTAATATGCAAGGAATAAAATATTCGAACTATGCCTTGATAACTTCTTAATAAGTAAATAAACAATTATAATCGGGTATCATAGCAGTTTACGTATATGAATATACCATTGTAGCATTTTAACCGGGAGTAAGAACCGTGTGTTGAATTTATATTCTACCACGAGGGAAAGAAGTCTTCGTCATGAATTAACTACGCATAGGTGCTAAACATCTTAATCATCTCTCGTGTGCAAAGTGTTAAACTTATCAATTAATTAAACAAGGATCAAAGTTCACAATAAAGATAATGATAAAGTTCTTGATAAATAGATTCAACCAAAGTCATATCTAAGTGGGCAAAAATAGAAAGTGTCAAAGCGGTGGATGATAGCAATTCATAGGCTAGCTAGCATTAGAAACTCCAATATGTAACTCTAAACTATAAGTTAGGATCTACTCAATTAGTGCAATACATTTAACAATCATTGAAGAAAGACTAATTAAATCCGGACATGAGGACGTAATCCGTGAAGACTAAGGCGAAACTTAGAACAACCCGAATAATATCATCCGCTAGGCCTATATACGGGGATGGATTGAAAGGACTCAATGGTGCTGTCACCACCACGATCTACCACACGACCCGGCACATAGGGTGCAAACGCGGGTAAATAAGATCTAATCACCACGATTACATCATCTCTACCACTCACCTTCCGATCTAGATGATGAGCGCTATCACGAATCTATGTATGAACATAACAAGATAATTCAACTATGCTAAATGCGTAATCAAAGTAAATACTAGAACAAATAATCTCGAATATAAACATGATCAAGATATTCATATTAAGAAAGTGTCCGGAACTTGAAAACTACTTACAATGAAGAACTTACAAGAACGAGGCCTGATCTTGAGCCGACCTCGACGATCAGGGGCGGATTTCTCCCTTCCTACTAGTTCTAATCTTGATTGCTACTCTTCCTAAAGCGGAGTTTCTACTGGCGTGGGATATGACTTGGATCTTGAAGTGTTGAAACTTGATTGAGAACTTGATGATCTGAGAGAGGGGGTCTAGGGGTCTATATATATGGGTCTTCTCCTGTCCCTTCAGCTTCAGCAGGCGATGCGGTACTAATCCGGTGTTTGATCTTAATCCATCCCGTGCTTCTACCGACGCCCTCGGATCAAACCGACATGAAACAACCGGTTTTGATTGCGTCTTAGAGTCGGTGGAGGAAGGTTCGGCGGGGCTTGAGTGGCGCCCGCGTCGGGCCGATCGGCCCTATTATTGGGCGATCGCCCCGGGGAGTCCCCCCTGCGGGTCCCATTGCACGACGCGTGTCTTCCGGAGTCTTCTAGATGATGATTTTCTTGGTGCCACGTCTCGTTCACGTCGGGATAAGTCCGGTGCCTTCTAGGTTCTTCTCGAAGTTGGATTGCGTTACGTCGCGTAGTCGCACGGCTCATGAACTCCTCGTTGTTTTTCTGTTTAGTCCCACGCAATTCATAACTTCACCGAAACCGATGGAAATATGTTAATGACACCCTATTCTAGGTTGTTATTATTATTTATACCCCTTTCTCATGTTTAATTGATTAATAATTTTATATGATAACAAGTGTCAACAAACTCCCCCAAGCTTACCCTTTGCTAGTCCCTAGCAAAGCTATATGCTATAGTAGGATCAGGAGTTGCTACTACGCTTTCATACCCTCGAATAATCGTGTTTATCGAAGTAAATTCTCCTCTTAACCAGATTGCTCTCTCATAATCTGTTTACCATGGGGCGTAGCCTTTTCACAAATCATAAGCGAGATAAAACAATCAAGTTAAGTACCATGTCTCAAGTTCTTTGATCAACTATCATCCACGGGGTTTTGCAATATTTTTTAAAAGAATCTCGAGAGATTCCTATGTATGACCCTCTTAAGTAGATGGTATGTAGCGGAGTTATACATGTAGGGGAACATACATAGTGTGATGATAGTGGTGAAATGGATGAGGATGAAAGGTAGTAAATAGCCTTTAGCTTTTTTTAGTATTTTTCTTCTCAAGCATCTTGGACTATATCTCTCTTTCTAAAAAATTGATAAGGTCTAGGCTAACCATTCTTGGAGAGGTGGGCTTTTTTGCCTCGGACTTGTGTCCATTTTTTCTCTCTCCTTAGAGATGTGAGCCCTACTCACCCTCGGACAAGTGTCCATTATTCATCTCTAAATATATATTTTTATTATTAGGGAGGTAGGCCCTTCTCGCCTAGTATGACTTTTGTCCGTTACTCTCCCTCTCTTGTCTCACTTATCTCTCAAAATATTTATTTTTCTTTTCTTTTTCTTTTTCTCTTTTTTTTCGAATGTAGCCCAGCCTTTATAAAACATTGAGAGAGACATATCCAAAAATTGCAAGAGTTTATTTTTATATTTATGGCTAGCGGCTTAATGGAATATGGGGATGCGTACTTAGGGTTAGAAGCGGCGTATTTGGTGGAGTGAAATATAAACTCTTAAGGGTCATAGCTAAGGAACTCATCATGTAGTATTTTATAATTTTCAAAGATAAAAACCAGGAATCAAGTATCTCTAGGAATATGATAAACAAAGTAGCTCATCTTTTCATGTACTTTTATCTCTAATGCTAAGACTCAGATTAAGCATGTGCTTCCCACAGTGTTGGGTTTAGAGCAAATTAATCATTAAAGCTTTGGGAGAATCTAAGTCCAAAGTGTAAGTACTTTTAAGAGGAATTAAGGCTGAGCAACTATTCATCATCTCCTTAGCATGTATCCTTAAGATCATAAAGGAAGAAAGTAATCTAGCAAGTTCCAAAGCATTTATTTGACTCTTTAACACTAAGACTTTTAATTAAGACTCATTAACTAAGACTCAATGACTCCAAGCAAATATAACTAGCTAATAAATAAGACATAAGATAGTGATACTTATAGTGATAAATGGGGGTGCTCTCCCCAAGCTTGATCTTGAAGTAGTCCTTTGTTTATCCTTGGGACTTGTTCCTCTTTCGGGGTTGCCTTCAATGTTCTCCCTCGCTAATATTAGTTTCAAGCACATACCCGGAAGGAACAAATTCTAGGATGTTAGTGTGAGCCTTCATGTGCTCACGTCTTTTTTTTGAATTTTTATATTTATAAAGTGTGGACCTTCATGTGCCCACATATTTTTGAGAATTTTTTTATGCAATAGGGATGCTAATGCAAAACATATGAGTGCAATATTTTTTTATGCCACCACAAGGGAGTGCTTGCATGGGGCTTTTAGGGGACCGATGCAAATGCAGCAAACATATTTTTGTGATTTTCTTAAATGCAGGTTTGGAAAGAGTAAATATGCTAAAGGAAATATGCTAATTGAAATATGCCGTGCGTAAAAATTAACTATGCGAGATAAATACCGAAGTTACCTCTCGGCGAGTTTAAAGCACTTACTCCCATGGCGTGGTGTCGCTCTCTATGGGCCCTCGTGTGAATGTTGTACCTGGTAAGGGTCCTTCTATGATCTCAATGGTCGGTGTAGACGAAGTAGCCGTGGAAGTCGATTGTTCAATTGGTGATGTCGGCGCTGGTTGGGTCTCCGAAGGTGTACTCTTGTTGCTTTTCTTGGTAGGCGCAGCTCCTCTCTTCTTCCGGGTTTGCTTCTTTGGCGAGACCTTTCGGTGTGGCCGGTCCCGGAGTTCAAGATGGGTAGGAGCTGAGTGTACTTTTCCTTGATATCTTTCTCTATCCTCTTGATGTTCTCTATCTTCGAATCCTTCTTTTTAGTAGTCTCAGGAGACGCTTCTGGCCCTTGGTCTTTCTTGGGGGCTGTTCATTGTTAGTATAAGTATTAAAGAAACAGCGTATTTTTTTACCTTGAAACTGGAAGTGGATCTCGCCCGGCCCCGATGTAGATGATGGCTCTTGTAGTGTTCAGGAACGGTCTTCCAAGTACTATGGGAGGATCTTGTTCTTCTTCTCCCATGTCCATGACTAGAAAGTCGGTGAGGACATAGCAGTCTTTGATATTGACCCGAGGGGACGTTTCGGTGCAATACCTTCCAGGAATCGGTGTGATTGATCCGCCATCCGCAACATTACATAGGTGGAGCACAAAGGCAAATTACCATATATCAATTGATACGTTACCTTTGACATTAAGTTGATGCCCGATCCGTGTCACGCAGACAACTTGCCGGAAGTTCCATTGATTGATGGAGCGGTGGATTGATGGAACTCGGGGTCGTCTAGCTTCTCTAATGGTGGAGTGCGCCGAAGTCTTGCGTTACATTTGGGACTTGATTGATCATCAAGACTCGTTCCACGTGTGGTCGAGGTTGGCGGTTCTTTTGTTCTTGCTTCTTCTTCTTGTCCTCTCCTCGACCGGGTACGTGTACTTCGAGGGTATGGTAGTGGTACGGTTGGAGCGGGGAGCTAGGGTCTTGTGTTTGCGGTTGAATCTCTCCCTCTCGTCCATTGACGGTGAAGACGATCTTTTGCGGTGTCGGGGTAGATGATGGCCTTGGTGGTCGCAAGGCAGGCGTCCCGGAATGATCGGGCGTTCTTACCTTTTGCCCGTATTCAAGACTACGAAGTCGGTGGCCACGTGGAGAGCTTACCGGCGTAAAGACAAACGTCTTCGGGATCCCCTCGGGGTAGCATAGCGATTGATCTCGCAAGTTGTAGGCACATGGTTGTGTATAATAAATCTGAACCTGGCTCAAGGTTTACCTTAGGCATGATGTTGACACTTGAGCCAAAGTCACGAGTGCGTCGAGGTGCGGTTGCCGATCTCGATGGTGATGACCGGGTCTCCCCGGATCTCCTTTCTTGGCGGGCATACCCCGGTCGGTCCACCGGTCCTTCTTGTGCACCTTTGGTGCGAATACCGCATAGTAGACATCGACAAGATTTGCAGATTCTAATTCTTCCTGGCTGGGGAATCTTACACTGGTTAGGCATAGGAGTAGATAAAGCCGGCTGAGATAATTGAGATTCTATCATTTTATTGAAGCTATCTTTGGTTCTTTATTGCGAGAAGAAAAGCTTTCCATTTTAGCACTAATAGTTTCTAGCATTTTATCATTGGAAGCTAACTTCTTAGACAGATTATCCATAACTCTACCTTGGTTTTGTACTAACTCTCTTAAAGGTGAGAAATTATTAAAAGAGTTATTACCTTGATAGTTACCCGAGTAGTTACCTTGGTAGTTGGGTCTCTGTTGACTCCATCCTTGATTCGGGGGACGATGCGGTTGTTGTTGTTGATGTAGTTCACGTCCTCCTCCAGCTCGGGACATTTCTTTGCCCGAGTGTCCGTGTTTGCCGCATTCTTCACATGTCATGCGGGAATCGAAGAGTTGCATGACTTCCTACGCTTTCGAGGGGGCTTTGTCTTCAAGCCTCTTCATGATTAGGTCCATTTTGACAGGGCGGCGTGTCTACCTCTTTTTAGCTGGTGCATTCCTCTTTCTTTCTTGCGGGGTTGACGGTCCTCATTCCAAACTTGGTTTGATGCCATCTTCTCCACAAGGTCGGTAGCTTGCTTTAATGTAAGGGATAGGAAAGCACCTCCAAAGGCGAAGCATCCATGGTCTCACGGGTGTTGCTATTGAGCCCGTGGTAGAAGGTCCGCATGAGTAGCCGTTCTCCATTCCGTGGTGTGGGCATTCGAGATGTAGTCTTGGAAGCGTTCCCACGCCTCGGAACGGATTCGTCGTGTTCTTCTTTGGAAACTTGAGATTTTCCCCGTAAGGCGTTGGTTTTGCCTATAGGGAAGAACTTTGCCGAAAGGCGCAGAGCAAAGTGTCCAAGTAGTAAGCTTGTCTTTGTTGGTGTAGAACCTTTGCTTCGCTCGTCCCAAGAGTGAGAATGGGAGCAGGCAGTAGGATTGCATCATTTGGGACATCTTTGATGGTGAAGGTGCCACGGATCTCTAGGAAGTTTTGCGGGTGAGCATTGGCATCTTCATGGGCTTTTCCCAGAATTGGCTAGCTTGTACCATGTTGATGAGTGCAGGCTTGAGCTCAAAAGCTTTGTCTCCCACATCGGCCGCGGACCAAAGGCGGATGTTGGCCGTGAGTCGGTGCGGAGTACTCGCGAGAGAGGGTCTTGTTCGCCATGACTTTGAACACGGGTGTTAAGCCGCACGATGGAGGAGTCTTCGAGGAGGCGTGATCGTGGGCTGAGATTTCAACTTGGATCTTTTGCTTCAAGAGTTTTTCCTCGGATCGGAAATAAAGTTTTCGGGAAGATTCCTATTCATACATTACCCCGAAATAGATAGAAAGAATAATACCAAGGGTAAACTTGTTTAAGAAATTGATAAATTTAATACTTTACGATGCGTGAGAGAAATGCATGCAAGTTAATCCTATATTTTTATTTTATTGGGCTATAGACTTTCTTTCCCGCAACGGCGCCAAAAATGCTCGTTGGTATTTCTAACGTCACTAACTAGTAATGGCGTTTAGAAAGATATATCGATGTTGCTTCGAGATAAAACTAAAAGAAATATTCATTGCGAGTTCATAGCATATCCGAAAAGGTTGTCATCCCTATAGTTAAACTACTAATATGCAAGGAATAAAATATTCGAACTATGCCTTGATAACTTCTTAATAAGTAAATAAACAATTATAAGCGGGTATCCGCAAAGCGCACGGATATGAATATACCATTGTAGCATTTTAAGGGAGTAAGAACCGTGTGTTGAATTTATATTCTACCACAGGAAAGAAGTCTTCTATCATGAATTAACTATGCATAGGTGCTAAACATCTTAATCATCTCTCGTATTGTGCAAAGTGTTAAACTTATCAATTAATTAAACAAGGATCAAAGTTCACAATAAAGATAATGATAAAGTTCTTGATAAATAGATTCAACCAAAGTCATATCTAAGTGGGCAAAAATAGAAAGTGTCAAATAGTGGACGATAGCAATTCATAGGCTAGCTAGCATTAGAAACTCCAATATGTAACTCTAAACTATAAGTTAGGATCTACTCAATTAGTGCAATACATTTAACAATCATTGAAGAAAGACTAATTAAATCCGGACATGAGGACGAGAATCCCGTGAAGACTAAGGCGAAACTTAGAACAACCCGAATGATATCATCCGCTAGGCCTATATACTGGGGGATGGATTGCATAGGACTCAATGGTTTGTCACACCACCACGATCTACCACGACCCGGCACATAGGGTGCAAACGCAGGTAAATAAGATCTAATCACCACGATTACATCATCTCTACCACTCACCTTCCGATCTAGATGATGAGCGCTATACGAATCCATGTATGAACATAACAGTAATTCAACTATGCTAAATGCGTAATCAAAGTAAATACTAGAACAAATAATCTCGAATATAAACATGATCAAGATATTCATATTAAGAACGTGTGCGGAACTTGAAAAACTACTTACAATGAAGAACTTACAAGAACGAGGCCTGATCTTGAGCCGACCTCCGACGATCCGAGCGGATTTCTCCCTTCCTACTAGTTCTAATCTTGATTGCTACTCTTCCTAAAGCGGTGTTTCTACAGCGTGGGATATGACTTGGATCTTGAAGTGTTGAAACTTGATTGAGAACTTGATGATCTGAGAGAGGGGGTCTAGGGGTCTATATATATGGGTCTTCTCCTGTCTCTTCAGCTTCAGCAGGCGATGCGGTACTAATCCGGTGTTTGATCTTAATCCATCCCGTGCTTCTACCGACGCCCTCGGATCAAACCGACATGAAACAACCGGTTTTGATTGCATCTTAGAGGCGGTGGAGGAAGGTTCCCGAAGCGGGGCTTGAGTGGCCGCCACGTCGGGCCGATCGGCCCTATTATGGGCCGATCGGCCCGAGGGGAGTCCCCTCCGGGTCCCGTTCTTGCGACGTGTCTTACGGAGTCTTCTAGATGATGATTTTTTTGGTGCCACGTCTCGTTCACGTCGGGATAAGTCCGGTGCCTTCTAGGCTCTTCTCGAAGTTGGATTGCGTTACGTCGCGTAGTCGTACGACTCGCGAACTCTGTTGTTTTCCTGTTTAGTCCCTGCAATTCATAACTTCACCGAAACTAATGGAAATATGTTAATGACACCCTATTCTAGGTTGTTATTATTATGTATACCCCTTTCTCATGTTTAATTGATTAATAATTTTATATGATAACAAGTGTCAACGATTGCAGCGGGCATACCGGCGTTGCGAGAACATCCGCTTCCCGGACTTCGACCATGCGGGGGAAGGCAAGCAAGCTGCTAGCAGCGCCAAGCCTGAACTGCACACCGAATCCTTCTCACAGCGGTCGGACGAGGCGAGGATGAGCATCTCTCAACGACCGGGGAGTGGGCGCACGGGGCTCGGCGTCACCGGCTACGACTGCGGCGGCAAGGCCCTAGCGACAGCTCACGGGCTGAGCCCTCCCGGGCGGCGGCGGCGGGGCGCATCCCGGCGGTTCTCGGGGGGCTCCGGCGGGAGGCAGATCTCGCGTGGACCCGACCCGGCGTCGGTTGGCAAGGCCCGGGATCCCGTCGCCCGGCGTGGATCTTGCCGGGCTGTGCTTCGGTTGGGGACTGCAGAGCTTGCTTCAGCCATTCTCGTGCAAATCTCGCTTGACCGGGCGGCGGCGGCCTCCCCCCCGGTGAGGAGGCGGTCCGGTGAGCAGCGGGTTAGGGGAAGCGTTGAGGCCCGGCGCTGGTCGATTTGTCGCTACATGCTTGGTGGCCTCGATTTGCTATGTATTGGGTCTCGATCGGGTATATGTGATGGTTTTGATCTAGATTCGGTTCTCTACTCTCTTGATTTGGTATTGGAATTGATTTGGTATTGTACTTGTTCGGTTCTCTACTCTTTTAATTTGGTATTGTATTCTATATTTGAAAGTTTTGAGTTTTTTTTTTTTGAGAATGACACAATACAACAGAAAGTTTTGAGCTGGAGATATGTACAACTTGGGTAGAGTCGGGGGGAGGGCGGGCGTAAGTAGTATCCAACCGGCAATCCTACACGCAGGCAGCAAAAAGTGAAAAATAGGTGGTACTAAAATTCTCTCTCTTTATTAGTAGGTATAGATTCTTATCTCGTGCCTCGCAGATGAGATTACAAGTCATTACTCTAGTCCTATACATGCCCTTGGTCTTTCCTATATATCAAGATTGTTGGCAACTCCCATTCCTAAGATGTGATGTGTTTTCTGCGATTCGGTGCTACGAAATGGCATTAGAGTTGCATTGCAAATTTGTGAATCAGAGGTATTTAGCTAGTAGGTACTCCTGTCCATTTCAATCTCTCCTTTTACATAGTTTCACGCCTCCTTGATCCTTTTGGACCTGGGCCTGGCTAACAATTAAGCTAGACATGACCATGACTAGAACATCGAGGGAAGCCGTGAAAGTCCTGTGGAGGGCTTTGCGCACGGTGCATGGGGGAAAACACAGCCAAAATAAAATGTTCATTAGCTGTAAACACTGATAACACACCAATATTTTGCAGTAAACACTGAGTTCATCCAATAATACTCAACAAAAAAGCTGGATTTATATATATTATGTAATTTCCTCAAGAGTACTCAAGAAGCTAAGCTAAGCTCTAGGAGGTACAAGGGTGAGGCAGAGTGAGAAACATACAGAATTAATGTTCCTTCAAAAGTCCACGTGTATAGAGAAGGGTCCATCGTAACAATCACACGTGGGCCTTGTTGCCAAGAAGCCATAGGTGTCCAAGTCCAAGACGGCCGGGGCTCCGTTAAGGAAACGCGAGTCCTGATGGGCAATAATAGCCCAGGCCGAAGAAGCACGCACGGCACGTACCCGCTTGGTTTTTTTGCCGCTCGATCACGCATGCGTTGCATCTTCATCGCTACAGCTCCAACACCACAACTGGAATTTTTCGTATTAATTCTGTTATCATAACATACAACAATGAACAATCCTGGCATAGATCTCTAAGGATGTAGCTGAATGCCTATGCAGGTTTGAGAACATTGAACAGGGAACAGAAACAGATCATGGGATGGATGATCGATGGATCAGAGCACTTACAGTCAGAATCGGTGGTCACCCACCCAGTGAGCCATCCTGATGTCATCGTCATCATCCTCGGCCGACCACGAGCTGCTGCCACATGAAAGCCGCAGCATGGTAGTGCCGGTCGCTGCCGGCGGTGGCGAGAGAACCAACGCCGGCCACAGAAGCGGCGCCGGACCCGGACAGCTGGCCGCAGACGAGCAGAGGGTGATCTCATCCGCAGACGGCCACAGTAGACTGATAGAGTGTATTCAAATTAAAATAGCAACCTGATGGAGGAAAACATCAACGATATTAAGTTTGTAGATGCACATAATTATTAAGATTAATGAAAAACACAAAAGATTAACGGAAAAGGCAGAAGGCAGTAAGGTGAAAAAGAATCAATTGCTTTGAGGGTTAACTGTTGATAGTACTAAGGCTGCACATGTTGTGGAATTAATTAAAAAAAATGAAATATGATGTTGTTCCCACTCAAAGCATTTGATCTGTGCATAGATATGCCAAAGCAGAATTAGAACCTGATGCTAAAAGCAGGAGGGTAATGACTACAATATTTGTTTTGGGGGTGGAGGTGGGATGAGGATCATTACTTGATAATAAAAGGACGGTGCAGGTCCATAGATCATGGAGGCTACCATTTCAACATTGGAAAGTAGACTGATAGAGTGATTTCAAAATAGCACCCTAATGGAGGAAAGCATCAATGATATTAAATTTGTAGATGCACATAATTATTAAGATTAACAAAAAAGGCAAAGATTAACAGAAAAGGCAGAAGGTAGTAAGGTGAAAAAGAATCAATTGCTGCAAGGGTCAATTGCTGATAGTACTAATGCTGCATATGTGGTGGAATTCTTTTAAAAAAAGAAATATGTTCTTGTTCCCACTCAAATCAATATAATTGATCCATGCATAGATATGCCGAAGCAGATTTAGAACCTGATACTAGAAGTAGAGGAGGGTAAAGAATGCAGTATTTCTTTGGGGTGGAGGTGGGATGGGGATCATTACCGGATGACAAAAGGACAGTGCAGGTCCATGGATCATGGAGGCTACCATTTCAACAGTGGAAATTGTAGACCGATAGAGTGTTTTCAAAATAGCACCTTATTGATGGAGGAAGGCATCAACGACGTTAAGTTTGTAGATGCAAATGATTATTAGGATTAGCGGAAAAGGCAGAAGGCAGTAAAGAAAAAAAAATCACTGTGAGGGTCAATTGTTGATATTACTAAGGCTACTTGTGTGGTGGAATTTTTTTAAAAAGAAATATGCTTTTGTTCCCACTCAAAGCAATTGTTCCGTGCATAGATATGACGAAACAGATTTAGAACCTGATGCTAAAAGTAGAGGAGGGTAATCAGTGCAATATTTTTTGGGGGGTGGAGGTGGGATGGGGATCATTACTTCATAACAAAAGCAAGTCCATAGATCATGGAGGCTAGCATTTCAACACACATAATTAGGAAGATTAACGGAAAAGGCAGAAGGCAGTAAGGTGAAGAAGAATCAATTGCTGATAGTACTAAGGCTGTATATGTGGTGGAATTTAAAAAAATGGGCTTAAGCATTCATTCCCTCATTTTAAAGCGAAATGGTGATTTTGCCCTCATTCTTAAAACTTTGTGATTCTACCCCTCTGATTTTTCAACCGAAGGGAGAGTTTGACCCTGTTCCGTGAAAGCCACTTAATGGTGTTAACTTGTGCACTAATAGACAAGTTTGCCCATATGATTTTACCAACTTGTGCACTAGTAGACAAGTTTGCCCATATGATTTTACCCTTATTTTTTTATAGACCTTTGTGATTTTACTCCTATTTCCAAAATAATTTTTTGACATATTTAATAGAGATGTTGTCAATGGAATTAGCAAGTCACCCAGTAGTTTCTCTTCCTCCTCTCCTTCCTGATTCTGACCAGGAGCGCTCCACTGCCGGCTACACCAGTCGCCGCAACACCCACAGCTCCCACACCTGTTGCTGACAGGCCTACTGCAGCTTCGGTGGCAGCGTTCATCGACCCCATGACGTTGCCGTTGCAGGAGCCTCTGATTCCACGGTTGCACATGGCGTCGCCCCAGGCGGCCTCTGGGATGGAGGGGCGGCGTGCACGTGGATGCTGCGGCCATGGTATCACTGCCGAGCTTCATCAACTCCTTCCGTTTGCCTCTCCTCCGTTTGCCTCTCCAGCTGGACCCGCTGGTGGAGGCCACTCTGATCCGGCACACTTCCTGTAGGGTCAGTCCCGATCTGGTTCCATGGAGGAGCGTCCGCGTGCGGCCTTAACCCACCGTCGCGACCCAAGACCAGAGATTCAAGCAAAGAAGGTCCTGCTCAGGAAGTGGAGGCCGGCGGCGGATCCTCCTTCGCCTTATACCCCGGACAACTCGTACAACGACAAGTTCCATAGTGCCTTCGGAGAACCGCTCTCCTCCAAAAGAGTGGTCATTCGATCCGCCATGTGCGAGCTGTATCCTGGTCGTCGCCGGCGTGCTGCGTCCGTGGCCAGAAGGGCATGATGCGGGGCCTCTGTTTGTTGCACATTTGTTTCCCATGTTATTTTTTATGGTGTGCTGGTGACGTTTTCACCCCGGGCACCTCACTCGGGCAGCATGATGCGGGGCCTCTGTTTGTTGCCCATTTGTTTCCCATGTTATTGTTTCCCACCCTGTTTTTTATGTTTGTAACTTGCTATTTGCAACTCCTTCTTAATGAAATACACGTGAAGTCGTGTTCTAGAAAAAAAAAATTCTTGTTTCTAACCCTCTTCTCCTCTGGCAGTAGCAACACCGTACCACTTCCGCAGCCTGATCAAACACACAGGGACGAAGCTAGTTCTAAACTTAGGGTGGTGCACTGATATGAAGATATACAGAATTTGATATAAACTAGCCAGAAACCCCCGCGCGGTTGCAGTACAGTACAGGGATCATTCTATCAAGCACAAGTGCACAACCGATGGAGGAAAATTGCAGTGGCATCATAATTCACCATGCTTGCAGGGTACGGTAGAATTAACTGAAGTATAGCTTAGAGTAAAATACAAATCCGGTCCTCAAACTTTCCTTAATGTGTCACCCCGGTCCATAAAGTTTTAAAGTATGTCATTAGGGTACCTAAACTTGATTTGGGTCTCTAATTAGCTGCATAACCGGTGACAGATGACAGCTGACCTGCTGCATGCAGTGTAACCTGACGGCTTGAATCATAGAGTACGAGCATCACAGCCATGTATGGCCGGCGAATCAAGACCCATATACATGTACGAGCATCACAGCCATGCATGGCCGGCAAATCAAGACTCCAACAATTTTTCGTTGCTGTACAGCAATATGTACTCGGAGATTGCAAACACAAAAGCGAATAAACATGGTGACAAACATCACAGCCTGATGAAATGAGTACTTGGAGATTGCAAACACAAGAGCGAATAAATGTCATATATCCCAGTACTTAACACAGTGCATATAGTAGTTTTAACAACGGACACAAAATACAGACGAAGGCAAACTCCTAATAAAGTGCATATAGCTAAACAATACCATGGACAAATAGCAGGCAAAACTACGCAATGTCAGCATGTCATTCCTTTTGCACTTGGGAAACTTTTTTGGAAGATCTGCCTGTTGATGCCTTTTTGCGTCGTAGAATCGCAGCCATGGAGAACCGCCGTCGTGGCCAAATCGTCCGTCTGCTGCCTGCTGCCTATTGTCGGGCGACGCGCCCCCGCGGTTCAATGCAGGCGATCGCCGGCCGCCGCGAGATTGCGTCCAGGTTCCACCGCGTGCGTTGGGTGTACAGCAGCGAGGAAGTCCAGAAGGTGTACGGCGGCGTGCGTAGAGAGTCGAGAAGATGTACGACGGCCGTCGGATGAACTGAATCGACATGGGGCCTTATTTGCATTACAGATCCAGGCCTTTGGCTGCCAATGACGTCACTCACGTGCGTCATTACATTCTTAACGGGCTGATTAGAGACCCAAATCAAGTTTAGGTACCATGATGGCATACTTTAAAAGTTTATGGACCGGGGTGACACACCATGAAAAGTTTAAGGACCGGATATGTATTTCACTCTATAGCTTATATATGTAAATGGCTCAGAAGAAAAATACAGTTTATTGTAGTAAAGAAATGGAACAAAAACATAAACATAGCGCGCGGCCTAATTTGGCAAACACGATGATCAAAGCAAGCCGGAATCAATATTACGCTACTCAGCTCTTTCTAGTTTACTCAATGTAGAGACAGGCTGAAGTCACTTAATCAAGACAATCAGGAGTTGGTCAGGAGGAGCATATCGAAATGTAGTGCAGGTTAAAGTTAGGCCAATGGACACGTTATATCCAGATTTTTAGCTGAACCAAAACCAGTAACAAAGTGGGACCGAACCTTAGCTCGGTTGGCATGCGCTCCCAGTGCGGACGCTGCCGGTCGCGTGTTTGAGCCTGACTCGAACCGTGATTTTCCCACCGGGGCTACAGTCCCCAGTTTGTGTCCGGATTAATTCCGGGTCCTGCCTCTCTTCAAGTGGCACGGACTTCGTTGCCCCTTTAAAGAACCGTGGACTTTCAAGTCTGTGTGTACCTGTAGGTCTGTTTGTACACAGGTGGTGTACGTGTGTGTGGCGTGCGTGTGTGTAGGTGGCGTTTACAACTGTACCCAGATGAGAGGCATCGCAAAAAAAAAAACAAACAAACAGTAAACCAAGTAAATACACTTAGGCCCCGTTCGGTTTCCATATCAAACCTGGCCTGGATTTGTTCCGGTTGGTTCCTAAAAATATATGTTCAGCTAGCCTACGATGTAGCAATGCCATTCATTCCGTTCTTGCATGGCGATGGTCTGCGAGGATTATAACGTGGCAACCGCCCGTAATGAAACCGGGACTCTGGAGTGGCGGAAGGAATCCGCACGGAAGCGAGCGCCATGGCTGCAGGCCACAACAGCATCGGCACAAGATTTAGCATGCATGCGGATCTGCGAACCCGTGGTGGCGTCACGCTACACAGTTACCTTGGGTGAATCCGTCTGGATTGGTTTCAGAGCAACCGAACAAGCCCTTAGGGGTCCTATTTGGTGGCCGTGAACTGAATGCGGAGGATATGTCCTTGTGCGTGTTCGCTCCGGCCATTGGCAGGTTGCACAGCAGGCAATTTAAGGGCACCGGATCCAAATCGAAGCAAAACGTGAGGCCTCTTCTGTGGCGCTTAACGTTGCTGTGATGACATTGATCACATGAGAGGTGGGAGAACAGGGGTGTTCGGGAGACGGGAGGGAACCCAATCTGTAATCCCACCCCCCCAAAAAAAAAAAGGGGGGAAAATTTGTAGGCATAATTCATGTATCTACAGCTGCTCGATTTCAGAAAGCAGGTAAGGAAGAGAAGGGGTCAGCGTACCTGGTCGTGGCCGCCGAACATGCCAAAGATTAAGGCCTGAGCACCTAGTGTATGAAGGCGGCGGCGGAAGCCCAGTCGTCGGCGCATATCCGTCGTCGTAGATTTGCCCGCACATGCCGCATCCGCGCGCCGCGCGTGGAACAGAGGAAGATGGGCCGCGCGCCGCATCTGCGCCTGCGGTAAAGGAAGAGGCTGGGCGCAGAGGAAAATCTCAAGGCCACAGACCTCTGGGCCGACACACGCACAGTCGCACACCCTCCAACTGACCAACTCCATTCCTACGAGAGGTACCTGTCCTGCACTCACTAGCCGCGCCGCTGCCATGAATTGGCTGTTCCCGTACGCGACGATGGTGGCCGCGACCGCGACGCCTGTAGTGTACCCTCCGCGTCGTGTCTGGCGTTCAGCGCGGCCGGCGTCGGCGCTAGCTAATAAAGAAACCGACTCGAGCTCCTCCCCTTCGGTGTCCTCGTCGAGCGCCGCCGACGCCTACAGCTTCAGCACGTCCGGGCAAGAGAGCCCCTCCCCTCGGCGCTGTGCTTCGGGGCAGGCGGCGCCGGGCTGCTGCTGTGGAGCTTTAAATCCGTCGTGTGCGCGTCCAAGCTGATCTAGGGGCGGCGCCGGGTTCCATAGGGTATGTCAGGTGGGCCACGTCATACCCGATGGGACAGCCTGTTATGTACTTTAACAATGGATTATAATTGTTTGGAGATGGTAATTTGCAAACCAAGTTAGCCCCTCCATGCAACCATGTAAAATTTTAATCTGGACCACATGATGTTGATCCAAGGGGCGCACGGGGGAGTGGGAGGGGGATTTACAAAAGTATGATTAAGAGCGGGCGGTTAAGCGTAAAATTACTCAATCCTCCTGCGCCCCTTGGATCAACATCACATGGTCTTGATTTAAAGTTTCCAACCTCGCACAGTGGGTCCGGTTTCCACCTGGTACGTTGCCTACTTAGGCTGTCTCCAACCGCCGACCGACCATAAAAATAGGATGCATTTCTAGGATCTGCATGATGCACAGTGCATGAGTCACCTAAACCAAACCATGCCTTCTCCATCAGACGAGGCAAATAAAACAGCCCCAGTGGACAAGCAGGCTACTGGCGGGCGCTGAAACTTTTCGCGGGAGGAAATTTTTCGCGGGAGATGGAGGGCGTCGAGAGAATCGAGTGTTGTACAGTGGTGTGGCTCAATGGCGGGATTATTTTGCCGCCCCGGCTTGAAGGGACTCGAGGCGGCATCGACATAGCCGGCGTCGCAATTCACGTCGCTGGGGGGTTGCTCAACCAACCGTCCGCACAAGGCCGGCGGCGGACAACAGAACACAGGTAATTTGATTTCTAACCTTTTGGGTAATCTGTTTTCTAGCAATTTGCTTGTTCGATGTCACATTAGTTTTAGGGCTCTGCATTTTGCCCCATATTCGAGGGAATTTGATTGGATCAAAGGGGATTGAGATGGACTTTGACTTATCGGGGATCAAATCCCTCTCAATCTGCTCCAATCCCTCTCAAGCCCCTGATTTGTGTCTAATTCGCCCCTCAGCTGCTCCTGCTCGCCCTCTCCTTCTCCCGGCGACAGTGGGGAAGCCAGTGCCCGCAACCTGTTCGATGTAATTCCTTTCATGGCTGACAAGACGTCACCTCCTATCTCAGTTTTTACAAATATATAATTCTTGGTTTCAATTGGCTTGTACCGTTCTGCTTTCAATATTTGTGATGCAACTTACCATATTTCTCTTGGATAGATACAATGTCGATGATCATATTAGTCAACACTGCAAATATACTGATATAAATCGGCTTGGTTTTACAGCTGATCTGCGTTTGTTTTGGCCATGGCTTGGCATTACTCCAAAATGTCAATGTTCGGGACAGCCGCAGCATACAACAACGATGATGAGATCATAGCCGCGATGGTCGTCCTCACCCAGACGCCACAAAAACGCCCTTGGGGAGGTTCAGTCCCAGGCCACAAGACTTACAATCGTAATCGACTTACAACAGACTGGATGCTGAATCAGGACTACTTCATTGAACGTCCACTTTATAACGAGGAGCATTTCAGAAGGAGGTACAATCTTTGGCCTAATTTCAATTTTTGTGACCCATTGAATTTATCTGGTAAAAACTGTAATTTTTGTCATCAGGTTTCGCATCGCGACAGGAATTGTTCCTGCGGATAGTGGATGAGGTCACAACCAAGAATAGGTTTTTCCAACAGAAGAGAAATGCTGCTGGGAAGCTAGGATTCTCTGCTCTCCACAAGTGCACGGTGGCTGTGAAGATGCTAGCATATGGAGGCGCAGCTGATGAGTTGGACGATCATTTGAAAATGGGAGAGAGTACTGCTTTGGAGACCCTGAAAGAATTTGTTATGTCTGTGATCAAGGTGTTCGGCAAAGAATTTCTTCGTCCTCCCAGAAGTGAGGAGATATAGCACATATTAAGCATCAATACGGCCAGAGGTTTAAAAAATTATAACTAATTGTAGGAACATGCTAAAAATTTGAAACTTTTTGAGTAGCATTGCCATGATGTTCTATACTTAGGAAAAATATAAAATCATGACTATCAATAATTTTTAGATGTTTGAAAATTATTTCCTATTTATCAGATGCCTGAATTTTTCTAGTCCGTTCATGCGACGGTGCTTGTACTTGTACGTGCACCAGCTGTGGCTGCTCACATCCGATGCGGCAAGGCCTTTCATCTCTCGCCAATTGCATGCTGCATGCATGCATGCGGCGGCGGATGACCGGCTGTGTGCTTGTGTCCTTGCTGCTAGGCTAGGCTAGTGCCTAGAGGTTGAAAGCGATCATCTGTCATTCAATCAAATTAATTCAACGGCTGTTTTCAGGGACCTACAATTTAGCATGCCCCTTTTATCGCCTCTTGTTGTGTCCCGTAAAACCTCAGGACCGAGTAGTTTTAAATTTCTTGCTCTTTAATTAATCCTCCCTCGTCTCTCGATATTAATAACTGTATATGATATGATTGATCCTTTATTTTCTTTTGTCCCCTTCAAAATCAAGTATAGATAATATACTTCGTCAATAAGTTTTTGTATATTTTTATCCCCTCTTGTTGTATCCCACGAGACCTCAAGTCTTTATTTTTAATTTTCAATATTTTATCCCCTCTAGATATTATAACTATAAATAACATATTTCATCCTTATTTTGCAATTTTTTCATCCCGTCTTGTTGTAAGTCTTTTATGGTGTGGTATTTATTAACACAAACTAAAATATCACTACTACAGAATTGATTTTACGTGGTGTTTGAATTTTATTTTCCGTGGCGGACATTTAAAAAACCGCCACGGTTAATAGCATGATTAACCGTGGCGGTCTTTTTCTATTTTACGTGGCGGTTATTATGCCCACCACGGAAAATCGATTAACCGTGGCGGTTTTTTTTAATAAAAACCGCCACGGTTAATGAGGCCCGATCAAGCAACACAAGATGGTCCTATACTGGCCCAAATGAGCCCGATAGCATACCGGCATATATAATGAAAAATCTCCTCAACCCTAGTCCACTCCCACGAACACTCCTCCCTCTCTCTCCGATTCCCTCTCTCTCCAACTCCCCCTCTCTCCGATTCCCCCTTTGGCGCCCCACCCTCTCCAATTCCCCCTCTCCGGCTCCGGCGAGCAGGCCCGCGCCCTAAACCGACGGCCCCTCCCGCCCGACCGGCGAGCACCGACGACCCCTCCCTTCAACCGGCCTGGCGCGAGGAGCGGATGCCGAGGTGGCGCTTCGTGCCGCGGACGGCGGCGTCGGCGGCTGGTAGCGAGGAGTGCAACGGCGCGGCGGCATCCTGTGGTCGGCACAGCCCGTCCCCCCTCCCTCACCACGGCGGCGCGGCTCGGGGATCCCACGGAGGCGCGGCTAGGCATCCATGGTGCGGTGCGCGGCGGCGGCCCGATCCGGCGGCGTGGAGGCGGATCGGCGGCGCCGAGGCCGGATCAAGCGGCGTGGAGTCTCCTCGTCGCGGATCTGGTGGTGCGGGACGTGGGAGTGGGCGGCGGAGGTGGCGCGCCGCGCCGGCGGGTGCCAGGCCCGCATCCCGGGCCATTAGGGTTTGGGTTCCGGGTTTTTTCTTTTTTTTTGTTTGTTGAAAATGATTTACGGTGGCGGGCAATTGAGTCCGCCACATTAAATCCGGTGATTTACCATGACCTTCAGTCCGTGGTGGACTCAAAAACCGCCACGGAAAATCTTAAATGACCGCCACCGAAGTTCCTTTTCGTAGTAGTGTATGAAAGATTTTCGCAAGCGCACAAAATACCATTGTAGCATTTTACCGCGGGAGTATTCCGGTATTCTTTGTTTATATTTGACTACAGAGAAACAATGGTTAAAGAAGTTGGTAGTTCACCATCATGCATCTGGTAGGTGATAAATGATAGGAGTTGTGGATAATGACACACAGAGAGAGGAGGGTTCCATGATCCTTCTTGTTGTATGGTGTGACATCTCCTCTTATGTAAGATAGTACTGCCATAATCTTTCTGTCTGGTAGGTTCACTTTGTTAAATGTGGCAATAATTTCCTTCTCCATTTCAGTCATCCTATTCTGTGATTGCAGTTTGCTCTTCTGATTCATTGTTGCATGTGGATGATTATGCTCTAGATTCAACCTAGTGACTCTCCACAATCCTTCCACTAATGTGAGCACAAATGCAGCTAGGCAGTCTGTGGATATAAGTGTCTTTGGTTTTCCTGCAGTTTGGCACCGGGTTAGGTGTTGGAGGTGTGCTGAGAGATCCTCTTTTTGTTCTTCATTGCACTTTGCACTCCTTGAACACACAGGATGTTAGGCTGATTTGCCTTACCCCTCCTGTTACACTTTAGTGTCACCCTTATAACCTTGTCATAGTTCTTTGTCATTCTTAGCTTTGCACTTGTATGTGTGAACTTTGGTGATTGAGAAGCCAACTATGTAAGCATAGTTATTGTAGAATTTGATTGCATCATCTTTTGTTTCAAATGTCATGTTTGCTTGCATGTACCGAGCTCTTGGGATTCTGTAATAGTATTTGAGTCCATCTCCTCACCGCCATCTAGCTGTTGTTACGCATCCGTGTTGTTTCCATATTGTCCTGCTTGATTGCCTTGTTCATCTTCTACTTGTTGATGATCCATGTTTCCTTCAATGCCAAACTCAGTATTGATCGATTCATCATTTTGTAGGATGTCTCGCATGGTCTTGTGCTGCCTCATGGATTCTCGCTGGTAGTTATGAAAATTTGGTTCTATTTTGAAAAGGTATGCACAAAATGTCCATCGTTAGAATCCTTTCTATCATGTATTATTAGTGCTATGTGTTTGGAGCACACTCGATTCAAATCGGTCTATATATAGAGAGAGAAATAAGTCAATACCTCTCCTCCAAATGTTTGATTCATCATGTCCATGGAACTCCTTGTCATCTCCGCTGACATGATATCATTGTAATTCTGATTTGAATAATTTGCATTAGCTATGACTTGGTTGATCAGCCTTGTGTAGCTTGTGCCACCTCGTGATAGAACATAGTCCAATTTCCTCCCTAAGATGTGATAATCTACAAATAATTGCATTCCTTTGTTAGAATTTAATGCTACATATTTATCTTAAAAACTCCAATCTTGTTAGCTTTTAGTGAACTCACATTTTCTATCGCATTTGAAGCCCTTGTCCATCGTTGTAGTTCATTGTTGTTATTGAGCTATCCCTGCTTTTTGCGATCAAACATTGAGATATGATTAGTTTGACTAGCAATCGTAAGTGACTAGCTTCGTAAGTTTAGTAGTCATAATTTGCAATAAGTTGATCTTGTTTTTACCTCATGAGTAGAAGGCGGCATGGCCAATGGCTTGGTTTGACCCCAAAAAACATTATGAATTGCGGAATCAAATCTGTAGTAGGCTTCTCGATTCATTCCCAAATCCGGGTGTTGTCGATATTCCCCTGCATATGAAATAGACATATGGAGGGTTTGATTCCCAAATCGGTTTGTCAAATTGACTAGTACAAGACTTGTATCTTGATATTCATCTCGTATTGCGGGTTGGTCTTCTCCAATGCAAATTTGTTGTGGACTTGTGTCGTTGCATCATCCTGTTCATTTAGAAACAAAGTAAGTCATGTCAAATTTCAATAATTGCAAGTAGGAATAATTGGAATTGCAACTTTGGTTGACTGCAATTGTCTAATTGTCAATATGCAATAATTACCTCATGATTGTAATTTAGGTTCACAATGTTTGAATGAAAATTATAGTAACTCTCAATATTGGCAGCCTGCATATAAAAATGTTCGAAAAATTAGCAAACAATTGCATGGCCATTTACTTAAGGGAAATGGACAATGCACTCATTGGTTAGTTTTTCTTTGTTTTGCACCAAACCTCGGTCCAATTGGTGGTAGTGGTAATCTCTCGATAATTGTGTGAGCTGCACTCTATTATCTTCGTCCGCAAAAAAGCCATCTCGCTTAAGTAATCTTCATCTTCCATCTTTTAAAACCTTTTTTTCTTTGAAACCCTGCATAGGGAAATGAAATTATGAGTAGGGGTTTTCGTGATTGTGCATACAAATATACCCAACTGTCTATTGTCCTTCCATAGAAATAAATTGTGACTTGTGTTGGTATTTCTAACGTCACTAACTAGTAATGGCAATTAGAAAGATATCGAGATGTTGCTTCGAGATAAAACTAACGTAAATATTCATTGCAGAGTTCATAGCATATCCGAAAGGTTGTCATCCCTATAGTTAAACTACTAATATGCAAGGAATAAAATATTCGTACTATGCCTTAATAAATAAATAATTATAAGCGGGTATCCGCAGCGCACGAGATATGAATATACCATTGTAGCATTTTAACAGGGAGTAATGATCCGGTGTTGAATTTATATTCTACCACAGGGGAAAGAAGTCTAATATCATGAATTAACTATGCATAGGTGCTAAACATCTTAATCATCTCTCATGTGCAAAGTGTTAAACTTATCAATTAATTAAACAAGGATCAAAGTTCACAATAAAGGTAATGATAAAGTTCTAATAAAACAGATTCAACCAAGTCATATCCGGTGTGCAACATGGAAAGTGTCAAACAATGGACGATGGCAATTCATAGGTTAGCTAGCATTAGAAACTCCAATATGTAATTCTAAACTATAAGTTAGGATCTACGATTAGTGCAATACATCTAACAATCATTGAAGAAAGACTAATTAAATTCATACATGAGGACGTAATCCGTGAAGACTAAGGCCGAAACTTAGAACAACCCGAATAATAACATCCGCTAGGCCTACATACGGGGGATGGATTGCAAAGGACTCAATGGTCTTTGTCACCACCACGATCTACCACACGACCGGCACATAGGGTGCAAATGCAGTAAATAAGATCTAATCACCACGATTACATCATCTCTACCACTCACCCATAATATTGATGGATGAGCGCTATACGAATCCATGCATGAACATAAAAGTAATTCAACTATGCTAAACATGTAATCAAAGTAAATACTAGAACAAATAATCTCGAATATAAACATGATCAAGATATTCATATTAAGAACGTGTCCGAACTTGAAAACTAATTACAATAAATAACTTACAAGAACGAGGCCCCTGATCTTGAGCGGCCTCCGACGATCGAGAGCGGATTTCTCCCTTCCTACTAGATCTAATCTTGATTGCTACTCTTCCTAAAGCGATGTTTCTAGAGCGTGGGATTGATGACTTGGATCTTGAAGTAATAATACTTGATTGAGAACTTGATGATCGAGAGAGGGGGTCTAGGGGTCTATATATATGGGTCTTCTCCTCGTCCCTTCGCTTCAAAGCCAGCGATGCGGTACTAATCCGGTGTTTGATCTTAATCCATCCCGTACTCCTACCGACGCCCTCGGATCAAACCGACACGAAACAACCGGTTTTGATCGAGTCTTAGAGGCGGTGGAGGAAGCTTCCCGAAGCGGGGCCAGAGTGGCGGCCACGTTGGGCGATCGCCCGGGGGTGGGCCCTCCGGGTCCCCGTCGTGGGTCGTGGCTTCTGGAGTCTTCTAGATGATGTATTTCTTGGTGCCACGTCTCGTTCACGTCGGGATAAGTCCGATGCCTTCTAGGTTCTTTCTCGAAGTTGGATTGCGTTACGTCGCGTGAGTCGCACGCGGCTCGCGAACTCGTTGTTTTTCTCGTTTAGTCCCCGCAATTCATAACTTCACCAAAAGCGATGGAAATATGTTAATGACACCCTATTCTAGGTTGTTATTATTATTTATACCCCTTTCTCATGTTTAATTGATTAATAATTTTATATGATAACAAGTGTCAACAAACTCCCCAAAGCTTACCCTTTGCTAGTCCCTAGCAAAGCTATATGCTATAGTAGGATCGGGGAGTTGCTACTACGCTTTCATACCTCAAAAGTACTGTGTTTATCGGAAATAAATTCTCCTCTTAACCAGATTGCTCTCTCTCATACACATTTTACCATGGGGCGTAGCCTTTTCATAAATCATAAGCAAGATAAAAGAATCAAGTTAAGTACCATGTCTCAAGTTCTTTGATCAACTATCATCCTGGGGTTTTGCAATATTTTTAAAAGAAACTCGAGAGATTCCTATGTATGACCCTCTTAAGTAGATGGTATGTAACGGAGTTATACATGTGGGGAACATACATAGTGGGATGATAGTGGTGAAATGGATTGAGGATGAAAGGTAGTAAATAGCCTTTAGCCTTTTATAGTATTTTTCTTCTCAAGCATCCTGGACTATATCTCTCTTTCTAAAAATTGATAAAGGTCAGGCTAACCATTCTTGGAGAGGTGGGCTTTGCCCCGGACTTGTGTCCATTTTTCTCTCTCCTTAGAGATGTGGGCCCTACTCACCCTTGGACACGTGTCCATTATTCATCTCTAAATATATATATTTTTATTATTAGGGAGGTAGGCCCTTCTCGCCTAGTATGACTTTTTTTGTCCGTTACTCTCCCTCTCTTGTCTCACTTTTCTCTCAAAATATTTATTTTTCTTTTCTTTTTTCTTTTTTTTTTCGAATGTAGCCCAGCCTTTATAAAACATTGAGAGAGACATATCCAAAAATTGCAAGAGTTTATTTTTATTTTTATGGCTAGTGGCTTAACGGAACACGGGGATGCGTACTTAGGGTTAGAAAGCGGCGTATTAGTGGAGTGGGATAAACTCTTAAGGGTCATAACTAAGGAACTCATCATGTAGTATTTTTATAATTTTCAAAGATAAAAACCAGGAATCAAGTATCTCTAAGAATATGATAAATAGTAGCTCAACTTTTCATGTACTTTTATCTCTAATGCTAAGACTCAGATTAAACATGTGCTTCCCACAGGTGTTTGGTTTTAGAGCAAATTAAGCATTTAAAGCTTTAGGAGAATCTAAGTCCAAAGTGTAAGTACTTTTAAGAGGAATTAAGGCGGAGCAACTATTCATCATTTCCTTAGCATGTATTATCAAGATCATAATTAATAGGAAGAAAGTAGTCTAACAAGTTCCAAAGCATTTATTTGACTCTTTAACACTAAGACTTTTTAAGACTCATTAACTAAGACTCAATGACTCTAAGAAAATATAACTAGCTAATAAGACATAAAATAGAAATACTTATAGTGATAAATGGGGGTGCTCTCCCCAAGCTTGATCTTGAAGTAGTCCTTTGTTCATCCTTGGAACTTGCTCCTCTTTCGGGGTCTCCTTCAATGTTCTCCCCGCTAATATTAGTTTCGCACATACCCGAAGGAACAAATTCTAGGATGTTAGTGTGAGCCTTCATGTGCTCACGCATTTTATATATATATATATATATATAGAAAAGTGTGGACCTTCATGTGCCCACATATTTTTGAGAATTTTCTATGCAATAGGGATGCTAATGCAAAAACATATGAATGCCATATTTTTTGTATTTTTAATTTTTATGCCACCACAGCAAGGAGTACTTACATGGGGCTTTTAGTAAGCGATGCAAATGCAACAAACATATTTTTGTGGTTTTCTAATGCAAGTTTAGAAAGAATAAATATGCTAAAGGAAACATGCTAATTGAAATATGCTTTGCAGAAAATTAAATATGCGAGATAAATACCGAGTTACCTCTCGGCGAGAGTTTAGAGTACTTACTCCCATGGCGTGGTGTCGTCTATGGGCCCTCGTGTAAATGTCGTACCTGGTAAGGGTCCTTCTATGATCTCAATGAGTGGCGTAGACGAAGTAGCCGTAGAAGTCGATTGTTCAATTGGTGATGCCGGCGCTGGTTGGGTCTCCGAAGGTGTACTCTTGTTACTTTTCTTGGTAAGCGCAGCTCCTCTCTTCTTCCGGGGTTTGCTTCTTTAGTGGAGACCTTTTCGGTGTGGCCGGTCCCGAGTTCAAGATGGGTAGGAGTTGAGTGTACTTTTCCTTGATATCTTTCTCTATCCTCTTGATGTTCTCTATCTTCGAGTCCAGCTTCGTTGTAGTCTCGGGGAGACGCTTCTCGCCCTTGGTCTTTCTTGGAGGTCGTTCATTGTTAGTATAAGTATTAAAGAAACAAGCGTATCTTTTTACCTTAAAATGGAAGTGGATCTCGCCCGGCCCCGATGTAGATGATGGCTCTTGTAGTGTTCGAGGAACGGTCTTCCAAGTACTTTGGGAGGATCTTGTTCTTCTTCTCCCATGTCCATGACTAGAAAGTCGGTGAGGACATAGCAGTCTTTGATCTTGGCGGGGGCGTTTAGGTGCAATACCTTCGGGAATCGGTGTGATTGATCCGCCATCTCGCAGCATTACATAGGTGGAGCACAAAGGCAGATTACCATATATCAATTGATACGTTACCTTTGACATTAAGTTGATGCTCAATCCGTGTCACGGATAACTTTCTCGGAAGTTCCATTGATTGATGGAACGGTGGATTGATGGTTCTCCGAGGGTCATCTAGCTTCTCTAGTTGTGGTGGAGTGCGCCGAGTCTTGTGTCCTGTTGAGACTTGATTGATCATCAAGACTCGTTCCACGTGTGGTCGAGGTTGACGGTTCTTTCTGTTCTTGCTTCTTCTTCTTGTCCTCTCCTCGACCGGCCTGGTACGTGTTCTTCGTGGTACGGTAGTGGTACGGTTGGAGCAGGGGGAGCTAGGGTCTTGTGTTTGCAGTTGAATCTCTCCCTCTGTCCATTGATGGTGAAGACGATCTTTGCGGTGTCGGCGTAGATGATGGCCTTGGTGGTCGCAAGGAACGGGCGTCCCAGAATGATTGGGGCATTCTTACCTTTGCCCGTATTCAAGACCACGAAGTCGGTGGCCACGTAGAGCTTACCGACGTAAAGACAAACGTCCTCCAGGATCCCCTCGGGGTAGCATAGCGACTGATCTGCAAGTTGTAGGCACATGGTTGTGTATAATAAATCTGAGCCTGGCTCAAGGTTTACCTTAGGCATGATGTTGACACTTGAGCCGAAGTCGCAGAGTGCGTCGTAGGTGCGGTTGCCGATTTCGATGGTGATGACTGGTCTCCCTGGATCTCCTTTCTTAGCGGGCATACCCCAGTCAGTCCACTTCGGTCCTTCTTGTGCACCTTTGGCCTGAATACCTGCATAGTAGATATCGACAAGATTTGCAGATTCTAATTCTTCCGGCTGGCTCGGAATCTTACCTGGGTTAGGCATAGGAGTAGATAAAGTCAGCTGAGATAATTGAGATTCTATCATTTTATTAAAGCTATCTTTGGTCCTTTTATTGCGTAAGAAAAGCTTTCCATTTTAGCATTAATAGTTTCTAGCATTTTATCATTGGAAGCTAACTTCTTAGACAGATTATCCATAACTCTACCTTGGTTTTGTACTAACTCTCTCAAAGGTGAGAATTATTAAAAGAGTTGTTACCTTGATAGTTACCTGAGTAGTTACCTTGGTAGTTGGGTCTCTGTTGACTCCATCCTTGATTCGGGGGACGATACTGGTTGTTGTTGTTGATGTAGTTCACGTCCTCCTCCAGCTCGGGACATTTGCTGCCCGAGTGTCCGGTGTTGCCACATTCTTCACATGTCATGCGAGAATCGAAGAGTTGCATGACTTCCTTCTTCTCAGGGGCTTTGTCTTCAAGCCTCTTCATGATTAGGTCCATTTTGGCAGACAGCATGTCTACTTCTTTCAGCTGGTGCATTCCTCTTTCTTTCTTGTGGGGTTGACGGTCCTCATTCCATACTTGGTTGGAAGCCATCTTCTCCACAAGGTCAGTAGCTTACTTCAATGTGAGGGATAGGAAAGCACCTCCAGCAGCAGCATCCATGGTCTCACGGGTGTTACTTGTTGAGCCCGTGATAGAAGGTCCGCATGAGTAGCCGTTCTCCATTCCATGGTGTGGGCATTCCCGAGATGTAGTCTTGTAAGCGTTCCCATGCCTCTAGAACTGATTTATCGTGTTGTTGCTGAAAACTTGAGATTTTTCCTCGTAAGGCGTTGGTTTTGCCTATAGGGAAGAACTTTGCCAGAAAGGCAGCAGAGCAAAGTGTCCATGTAGTGAGCTTGTCTTTGTTGGCGAGAACCATCGCTTTCGCTCGTCCCAAGAGTGAGAATGGGAATGTACGGCAGTAGGATTGCATCATTGGGGACATCTTTGATGGTGAAGGTGCCACAAATCTCCAGGAAGTTTTGCAGGTGAGCATTGGCATCTTCATGGGCTTTTCCACAGAATTGGCTAGCTTGTACCATGTTGATGAGTGCAGGCTTGAGCTCAAAAGCTTTGTCTCCCACATCGGCGCCGGACCAAGACGGATGTTGGCCGTAGTCGGTGCGAGTACTCGCGAAGGGTCTTGTTTGCCATGACTTGAACACAGTGTTAAGCTTTCGCGATGGTGGAGGAGTCTTCCGAGGCGGTGATCTTGGGTTGAGATTTCAACTTGGATCTTGCCTCGCTTTAAAAAGTCTTCCCCGGTCGGAAATGAAGTTTTCGTGAAGATTCCTATTCATACATTACCCCTGAAATAGATAGAAAGAATAATAGCAAGGGTAAACTTGTTTAAGAAATTGATAAATTTAATACTTTACAATGTGAGAGATGCATGCAAGTTAATTCTATATTTTTATTTTATTGGGCTATAGACTTTTTTCCCGACAAACGCCAAAAATGCTTGTTGGTATTTCTAACGTCACTAACTAGTAATGGCAATTAGAAAGATATCAGATGTTGCTTCGAGATAAAACTAACGTAAAATATTCATTGCAGTTCATAGCATATCTGAAAGGTTGTCATCCCTATAGTTAAACTACTAATATGCAAGGAATAAAATATTCGTACTATGCCTTAATAAATAAATAATTATAATCGGGTATCCGCAGTTTACGATATATGAATATACCATTGTAGCATTTTTAAGGGAGTAATGATCCGGTGTTGAATTTATATTCTACCACGGGGAAAGAAGTCTAATATCATGAATTAACTATGCATAGGTGCTAAACATCTTAATCATCTCTCATGTGCAAAGTGTTAAACTTATCAATTAATTAAACAAGGATCAAAGTTCACAATAAAGGTAATGATAAAGTTCTAATAAAACAGATTCAACCAAGTCATATCCGTGTGTGCAATATGGAAAGTGTCAAACAATGGACGATAGCAATTCATAGGTTAGCTAGCATTAGAAACTCCAATATGTAATTCTAAACTATAATTTAGGATCTACCTGATTAGTGCAATACATCTAACAATCATTGAAGAAAGACTAATTAAATTCATACATGAGGACAGAATCCGTGAAGACTAAGGCCGAAACTTAGAACAACCCGAATAATAACATCCGCTAGGCCTACATACGGGGGATGGATTGCAAAGGACTCAATGGTGCTGTCACCACCACGATCTACCACACGACCCGGCACATAGGGTGCAAACGCAGGTAAATAAGATCTAATCACCACGATTACATCATCTCTACCACTCACCCATAATATTGATGGATGAGCGCTATACTAATCCATGCATGAACATAAAAGTAATTCAACTATGCTAAACATGTAATCAAAGTAAATACTAGAACAAATAATCTCGAATATAAACATGATCAAGATATTCATATTAAGAACGGTTCGAACTTGAAAACTAATTACAATAAATAACTTACAAGAATGAGGCCTGATCTTGAGCCGGCCTCCGACGATCGAGCGGATTTCTCCCTTCCTACTAGATCTAATCTTGATTGCTACTCTTCCTAAAGCGATGTTTCTAGAGCGTGGGATTGATGACTTGGATCTTGAAGTAATAATACTTGATTGAGAACTTGATGATCCGAGAGAGGGGTCTAGGGGTCTATATATATGGGTCTTCCCTGTCCCTTCAGCCTTCAGCAGCGCGGTACTAATCCGGTGTTTGATCTTAATCCATCCCGTGCTCCTACCGACGCCCTCGGATCAAACCGGACACCGAAACAACCGGTTTTGATCGAAGTCTTGGAGGCGGTGGAGGAAGCTTCGAAGCGGGGCGAGTGGCGGCCACGTTGGGCCGATCGGCCCTATTATTGGGCCGATCGGCCCGTGGGTGGGCCCCTCCGGGTCCCGGCGTGCGGGTCGCGGGCTTTCGGAGTCTTCTAGATGATGTATTTCTTGGTGCCACGCCTCGCTTCACGCCGGGATAAGTCCGATGCCTTCTAGGTTCTTTCTCGGTTGGATTTGCGTTACGCCGCTGCGTAGTCGCACGGCTCGCGAACTCGTTGTTTTTTCTGTTTAGTCCACGCAATTCATAACTTCACCAAAACTGATGGAAATATGTTAATGACACCCTATTCTAGGTTGTTATTATTATTTATACCCCTTTCTCATGTTTAATTGATTAATAATTTTATATGATAACAAGTGTCAACAACTTGTAATCTGTCATTGTGCATACAAATGTACCAATCTATCCATTGTCCTACCATAGAAATAAATTGTGACTTGTAATATGTCATTGTGCATACAAATGTACCAATTGTCTATTGTCCATCCATACAAATGGACTACACCTGTTTGTCAATTGTCCTTGATTGTCACTTGTAATCTGTGATTGTGTCTACATTTGTACTAATCTATGGATGTTGCTTGGTGATCTCTATTTATTGTTCAAGCTAATGTGATCAAACCAAATTTGCTGGTGTGGACACTGCAAGAAACTTGCTCTAGAGGTAATGCTTCTGCTATCCAAAGTGGTCGATTGTTTCTCTATAAATTTGCAGTGGGCAAACTCAAGTTGTTTTTGTACCAATTTGTGATTGTGTGTCATCATAGTAGCTAGGTGAGGACAAGGCAGTGATTGTGCATACATTCCTACCAATCTGTAGCTAGGTGCTGACTAACTTGACTGGTTGATTTTTTTTTTTTTTTTACTGCTAGGTGTAGCCTGTTGCTGACTAATTTGTGTGGTCTAATCATGTGTCAAGGTTGTAGCCTGGTCGATTTTTTCGCTACTAGGTGCTTGTGATCTGTGTTATTCCTAGTAGTACCTAAGTGAGCACAATGCAATGGCATAACTTTGGCTGGTGGGTTGAAATTGTGTCAGTTTTGTGGTTTTAGGCTGGAGGAGCTTGTCATACTAATTTGGTCTCATGTAGGAAACCCAAAGTTAATCTATGGTTACTGCCTAGTTCATTTTGATTGTTTGTTGTGGTTCCTAGTGGGTGAGATAGGGATTTGGAGAATGTGTTTCCTCAATGCATGTCTGTTTTGGGGTAATCCTGGCATTAGTCCAATTGTGGCATGCTCGATTTTGACTTGTAGTTTGTGGTTGTCCAATCCTGGAATTAGATCTGTCTATTCTGTGATCTGGCTGGGTGTTCTTCTGAGTTTTGTACTTTATGCTCGAGATGCTTGTCATTCTAACCACTGTTTGTTTTATAGGGTTTGTGAGGAGAGGATGAAATGGTGGAAGAGAGGAGGATGTGGATCTGTTACCTTGTGAAGAGAATGAAGGTCAGTTTTGGCAGCTTTCTTTCATCTGGTTCTTCTTTGATCTGCTTCTACCGATCAGTTCCCCTGCTCTACGTGGTGTAGAGGAGAGGAGCAAACTCCCCACGAACAGATCGACGGCGATCTGTGTCGTTTTTTCTTCTTGGGGAAGAAGTTGGGTCTTTTTATATTGCTTTTATGTGGGCTAATGGGCTCTATGCCCTATGGTTTATATGATGCCCTAATTTGATTTTTTTTTTCAAGGATCAGATGTGTGGTAATTGGGCTCTTTGTAGAAGGCAGACAGAGAAAAGACAGAGACAAAATAGCTACAATTTTTTTTTCAACCGGGCCTGGTCGATTTGTTAACTGTGGCCTGTAATCGTAAATATTTGAAAACTGTGGCCTGTACAAATTTGAAAACGGTTGGCGCCAAAGCTAAGCCTTTTTGGATCCGGTAGAGATAGCATCGAACCCGTTGTAGTTTTTTCTTCCCGTTATCTTGCTTCCCGTCAGACCCGGTGTTGGCTAGCAGAGTGGACAGAGACAGAAACAAGAAAATCTGATAGATACAGAACAAATCCGCGCTGGCCGTTGGATCTCCATCCAACGGCTATCTTTTGTCGCCTGAAATCCAACGTTTTTTTTAGGCGCCTGAAATATAGCAACTCCCTTTATTTAAAATAAATTAAAAAAATATTTAGTTGTGGGAGAGGAGATAGGAGAGGGTGATATATAACCTTTAACCTGATTGCACAAAAAAAAAAAAGAATTTGATGGATTTGGTGTCCGTACGCTGGACCAATCCTTATCTACCTATACCCCTATATAAGGACGGACGTTGAAGGCCGCCACAAGTCGATCGAATTTGAAAGCTAGTGTAAGGAACTAGCTACGCTCGTAGTGTAGCGCGCGCGCGACTGCGAGAGAGAGATCTCAGAAGCAATTCTCAGTGATCACATATTAAAATGGCGCTGTATGCCGCCACCCTGGTTGGCTGCAACTACGCCGGCACGGAGAACCAGCTCGGTGGCTGCATCAACGACGTCCACGACATGCGCGCGATCCTAAACAAGCGGTTCCCCTTCCAGGAACGCAACATCATCGTGCTCACCGACGTCGACGACAATCCCGCCTTGCTCCCGACGGGCGCCAATATCAAAGCCGCGCTGGTGCAGATGGTGGACTGGGCGCGCGGGGCCGTGGTGAATGGGGAAAGGGCCATGCTCTTCTTCCACTTCAGCGGCCACGGCACGCTCTTGCAAGGACGCCACGAGGCCATCGTGCCCTGCGACTTCAACCTCATCACGGATGTGGATTTCCCGCAGCTGGTGAACCAGTTGCCGCAGGGCGCGACCTTCACCATGGCGTCGGACTCGTGCCACAGCGGTGGACTGATCGGCCAGGCGAAGGAGCAGACCACCTTCGTCAACCGCGCCCGGCGCCGGTAACGCCGGCCGCCATCGGCTCCTTCTTCTTCCGTACGAGACCGTCTTGCGGCGCCTTGACGCCCAGCCCCTCATGATCTCCGGCAACTCAAGGGGCATATGTTCCAGCGTTTCGGGAACGACGCAAGTGCTTTGTTCCTCCACGTGCGGGAGCCGGCGGTGCTGGTGCCGCGGCCGGACTCCGGGATCCTGCTGAGCGGGTGCCAGTGGAACGAGACGTCGGCGGAAGGACCGACCAACGGGGCGTTCACCGACGCGCTGCTGACGTCGCTGGGCGGGCACAGAACTTGCCGACGATGACCAACTGGGATGTGGTGGCGCGGGCGAGGCGTTTGCTGCTGGAGCTGGGGTACACGCAGCACTCCTGCCTCTTCTGCTCCGATGACAACGCTCGCGCGCCGTTCCTCCGCATAAGGCAGGATTGAGCGCCATACTCATGTTACTAGTATTTGTTGCCATCGTCACCAGTTCATGTTTTGCTTGTTGTGAGGGATGCTTTCTGTAGAGTCTTGTGTGTAAGCAAATGCACGAGCCCACGATGCATGTGCGCGCGCCGGCCGTGCATTGTAGGTAGAGTAAGTAATAATACTTGAGTCCACGACGGCCACGAGAGCACGCCGGCCGAGAGTCTGTGGGATGGCACGACTCCTTCGGCGGCCGGATCGATCGATCGGTACACAAAGCTCGATCTCATCATTTCCCGTTTATATATATATACATATATATATATATATCATATCATATATGTGCATGCAGCGCAAAATCTCGTTTCTATTAACTTAATAACTTCCATTGTATCCGTGTGACACTTCAGGATAGCCTCACAGATACTAGTGATTTCTGTCGCAGAAGCTGTGGCACCAAGGCGCCGGCGAACAGCCAACCGCGCCCGGTCTTCCTGAATCTGTTCGGAGGAATAACTGAATCTTCCCGTCTTCCTGAGTCTGTTCAGGAGAATAACTGAATCTGTTCCCTTCCGGCAGAGAGAATTTTGGTTTCGCCTCATTTGGGTATTGGGTTCAGGTTGAGCGATGAAACCTGGGAGATATCTCTCTTAGAATAATATAGTGCGATGAAACCTGGCGCGCAATGATGCTTCATGGTACAGTATAGTTGGCTAGTGGGCAAGATCCGGTGGCGGCCGAGGATTCGGCTTTTTGGCATGCTCATGGCAACATTATTGCAGCCAGAATCTGAATCCGGAAATCTCCGCAGCTAGCGGCAAGTTGGTTGCGTTGCAAATAGAAATTAGTTAGCACCAGATATATGGCCACCTGCTATGTTGCTCCCGCTGTCAAGAAGAATATAAACATCTCCTTTATGATTCTTGATGATCTTCATCCCTTCCATCACCTAGGGAAACTTCCTTAGATGACACAGCCTAGGTGGCCAACGTGTAAAGTAGCTTTCTTAGCCATCTTTCCCTAGGAATTAGAACTCTAGGGAAAGATTAGATCCTTGAGAATAGTTTCATATTTGAATAAATGCATATTTGAATTCAAATTCCAATACACAAATATTTTAAATTCAAATTCACACATGGACCATAATTAAGCACTCATTTCATCCAATCTATAACCACAAATTCATACATTTAGAGTTATAATATTATCACAAATCCACAAATCCATTACCACAAATCCACAAATTCGAAGGCAGCTGTCTAACGGCAAGTGAACGAGCTAATCAACTACAACTCATGGTTTCATGACAATCAAAAGAACGGATTCTTGTTGGAGTTGGCGAGCTTCTGTCCTTCTTGTCCTCTGCTGACATCTTTTTCTATCCAATTGCCAATGCATGTGTTTGCCTTTAACCATGATAACCTGTCAAAAAGATACTTAAATGCTGAAAATTCGGTTGCTAAAAGATGACAGTTGTTGAGTTGTCTACTGATTTTATTTTGCCAAATGATTCAGTCATCACAAGACATCTATATGGCAGGCTGATTGAATTGGCTGATCAGAGAATCAATGAAACTACATGGAACTACTATTTAAAATTGAAATTTTCTATAATAATTGAGGAAAAATTGGATGGCTCACATCAATCGAGAGCGGCCGATCCGGCGACTACAAAGGCTGTAGGCAATGAGAGGCAAAGGCATGGAGGCAAAAAATTGCCTTCTGTTGTGTCTATGATAGTGGGCCATAGGAGCAAAAAATTGCCTCTCATTGCCTCTACAAAATGAAGGGATTAAGAATGGGCGGTAATTGCATTCTCGTTATTAGTTTTTTTTTTATTTTTTTTTTGGTGAAGGGTAAAATGGTAACTTTATAAACAGAACATATGATTCAAGTACTATAGTTAGAAATGAATTTCATCTTATTACTTTTTTCCTAGGGTTCGCCGTGCGTGCACAATGGAGTCGCCGCCGCCGCCGCCGGGCGGTGGGAGGCGATCAGCCAGGCCTTCTTCCTCCTCTTCAGGGCACCGCGCACAGCCGGTACCTCTCCGTGATCGAACCTGGAAGCGCCGGCGCAGCCACCACGGTGTCCAAGTCCTCCAGCGGCTACATCTCGGAGTACCTGGAGCCCTCCTTCGTGTGGACGGCACATAGGGTGGAAGCCGCCAGAACTACGCCCCGCTTGCACAACGATGACCAGCGCTGCCTCCGTGCCAACGGCAAGCAACTCTACTGGAAGAACCTCGTCACCGCCGATGCCAGGAACGGCAGCGAGACCACGATGATCATGATGCAGTGGAGGGTCGAGGCCATCCACTTAGCCCCGAGCCCATACCCCTTACGCCTTCGCCTAAACCTCCGGTGAGTTCGCCATCCTTTCCCCTTTCATTTGCTAATTCCTTTCTAAGAACACTGAACCTGCAAATTCCTGATGAACACAATGTGTATTCAAACGTATTCAGTATTCAGACTTATCTCTGAACCTTTCTTTCTCAGTACAATGTGTACTCAGACTGAACCTGCTAATTTCCATTGATGATTTTTCTTTCTCAGATCTGCAACATTCATATGTTGTTTTTCTTCCAAAGCAAGCAGGCCATCTGCATACCAAGAGAATAGAAGGAGTACTGCCTGACTGCCTCTCGCTACAGGGTTACGTTTGGAAAGCATATGTTGGAAAGTGATGTCGATGACAAAATACCAGCAACTGTGATCTTGACATCACTGAGTGATTGAAAGATACGTAAATATACAACCCGTCAGATGCTTATTCTCCATTTATAGGACTGTCAGATGCTTTGATCACTGAAGTTCTCACTTCTTGTTTGACTCCTCTAGAAAATATTCTCTTATGTTGTCAACCATGCAGCTCTGACCAGGTTCTCATCTTGTGAAGATTTTGCCAGATGGAATTCTTTTTGTGTTAGCTCAATCAATTATGAGTCATAATCCAGCTAATAATGAAGCAAAAACTGAAGACCGGACTGCTCGCGTCGCTCCTCGGGGCGACTTCGGCGGAAACCTAGCGCTGCCACCGCCCGCGCCCGGCTTCCTCGCCAGCCCTCCTCGCCGCCACCGAGCACACCGCCCGGCAACCGCGGCAGCAAGGAAGGTGGCGGCGGGTGTTTCCCAGCTCGCTCCCCCCACCCATCTCCTCCCCGCCCCCGCGACGACGGGCGGTGAGCTGCCTCCGGACGGGCAGCTGACCGGCGGGCGGATTCCGCCGCCGATCCTGCAGTCCCCCGCCGGATCCCGCTGGTGCTGCAGCCATTCGCTCTGCAGGCCCCTTCCTCCGCCCGTTGCTCTTCCTCCCACTACACCATCTTCCTCAGCGGCGAGACGGCGTCCGGCGGTGCCGGGCTCTCTTGGCCGGATCCACAGCTTGCGACCGACCTCCTCCCGGATCCGGTGTGTGGTGGGCAAAACAGCGCTGGGTCGATGGGGCGCCAAACGGCAACGATTGCGCCAGCTCTTCGCGGTGCTCCCTGGCGGAGGAACACTGGCTGTGCGGCTGCGGCGCGCCCCCGACCCACGACGAGGTGGTGCAGCAGGCGGCTTGATTGGGGCAACGGCGAAAAGCTCGGACGACGGCGTCCGCGGATGCCGCTACCTCCTTGGGGGCGTCCCTACAGTCCTGTTGTGCTGCTTGTTGCATAGCTGCTGGTCGTTGGTGGTGCACGCTAGGCGCTCGATGGAATGCCTATGCAGCGTTCGCGGGTCGGGTCTGGCGCATCGGCGTGTCGTCCCGCGCTCGGTCAGCGCTGCGCGCGCGTGGATCAGCACCAGTGGCAGCGCCTCCCGCCGCGGCGGCGACGGAGGGCCCCTGCGGCGGGTCGCGTGGAAGATGCCGCCATCGCCGCCCATGCTGCTGCTCTTCGTGTCAAGGTACAAAGCCGGTCTTTGTCACCACGGTGCTTCTTCCATTCGGTGGTGCGCCAGGTGTTCGACGGAATGCCCATCCACCAAAGATGATGCGGGCGTGTCGGTCTGGCGCCGCCCCATCGCCGCTGGCGAGGACCGACGGCTCAGCGGGCTGAGGTGTGGCGGCGGCCCGTCACTGTCGGGTGCGCCTCCCATCGTCGCGGCGACCGACCGATCGGCTCCACGGCGTGTGGTGGCGGCCGGCGCTGTCGGTGCGCGCCTCCCGTCGCGTGGGCGAGTCGATTGGCTCAGCGGTGTGTGGGGGGCGGCCGGCGCTGTCGGTGCGCGCCTTCGTCGCGGCGAGTGCGTCGGCTCCAGCGGTGTGCTGGTGGCATGCACGAAAAACCTCGCCCGGGCAGCGACAGCTCGATGTGGCCTCTACCAGGTTCCCGGGCGAAAGCTTAGCCCGATTACTCAGGCCGCTGACGATAATCTCCTTCTTGAAGGCGTCGAAGAACCTCCTGCGTTGCTCCTGCTCCGACCACTCCGGCTCAACTCCTTGGACACAAGACTCAGGCGAAAGCTTTGCCAAGCTCTGTTTGCTTGGCCGGCGATGGTGGCGCTTTCACGTCATCCACCTCCCTGGAGGCATCGTTGAAGAAGTCCATGTGTTCTCGGGCGTTGTAATTTTCTTACTTTCTTGTGCTTGTGTGATGTTATATGGTTTTAGTCCGGTTTTCCATGATTAACCGGACCAAGGGTTTCCTCCCGTTCCCTAAAAACGAGACTTTTTTTTGAAACAAGTAGGTGGGGAAGCTCTCCCCGAATTAGCTTTCAAAAAAAAAAAAAAAAACTGAAGGTGTCATCCTATTGGATTTGCCATTGAGAACAGCTCTGTAAATTCAGTACCAGATTTTTTTCGAACTACGATTTTTGCGGACAACAGCAACACATTGAATTTTGTAAAGTATGTTGATGTAAAGGCGTACCAGTTCTAAATCAGTATCTTTTAGAGTAGTATATATCATGTGTCGATGTAGTCTAATAATTCAGTTATTGCTCGTGGCCTGGCATCAATTTACATGACTCGTGTATGAAGTATGAGTGTTCATTGATCAAATGATGGGAACTGATTTTAATTGATCTATTCCATGTATATATAACCTCGCCCAACTGTGCGTTTACCATATCATTTTTTTTTTGTCTGAAACCCCGGACAACAGCAACACATTGAATTTTTGGCGCTTTTTTTTTATTTGCTTAGTCCGATATTTTTGTTTCAAATAAAATCGTTCTCGGTTTCTATCAAAAAAGTAATTCAATAGCTTAATGGTTGGTTAGAGAAGTTGACTACAAAACCTTAGCTCCTAGGATCAAAACCTATGGAGGCCATATTTTTTGAACAGTGTTTGTATTATTTTTTTTTTTTTTTTTTTTTTTTCTCTATGCTCTTTATTTATTTGTTTTGCAACTTTTTTTCATAGACACCTCATTTCTAGCTCCATAAACATACTAGTAAAATTTGAGATTATTTGAAGATAGTGTGATACACATATTTCACATGTGACGACATCTTCACATAGTCACATTGATCTTAGTGAGACGAGACATGTATGCCTTTGTGAGGATGTGCACCACTACTTTGCCGTAATCCATTGAAACCTTTTTTCTCATGGCTATATACCAAAATGTTGTGTCCATTTAAGTTTTTAGATTTTTCTAGCTAGGTTAGGGTATTTTAACATTTATTATTTAGTAAATCAATAAATAATTAAAATAATAAGTAAACCTGCTCTGAAAATTACACAAATGCACACAACATCTTAGCTTGGATCCATGAACACCCTATTAAAGTGGCTCCTATAGGGTTCGAAGCTTGGAGGTTTGGGTTAAACTCAAGGTGTGTTACCGTTGTGCTAGTAAAGTGTTTTTGATAAGGTTCGAACCTACCATTTAGCAGTCTAGACCATGATTTTGGAAAATTTTTGAAAAAAAAAATCATCACATTTGGAATTAGTACGAGGAAAAGAGACTATTTATAAGTTTTAGCTACTGATTAAAAAGAGAAATAAGTGTTCTTCAATAATTTGAAATTAAATCTGCCTGAGCCCATCTTTAAATGAAAAAGAACATAAATGGACCACTATAATTTTGATTCGGCCTAACTTGGAGCGCATGCGGCCATTTACATCTTTTATTTTGATTCCTTTTATCATGTAGCCTTTTCCATATTTTAAGTGCTATATTTCATATTTATGCAAAAAAACTTGTGAATGTGTAGTGGTTAGAGACTTGCTATTGAAACCCAAGGTCCTTCGTTTGAATCCTGCGTGCACACCATTTTTTTTTTTTTTTTTGAACTCATCCTAAACCATAAGAAGGCACAACAGGTGAAGTCATCATGCAACGAGCTAAAGAAGATATTCATGTTAACTACTGTCACCATCCACACAATCCAAATCCATGTAGCTGAATAAACAAAGTTGTTTTTTAAACGTCTCTCCATAATCATTCAGTCCCTTCCATACCGTTACATGTTTCCAAACATGATGCGCCGGAGTCTGAGAGTTCAATCCAAGATGAAATTAAAACAGTGTTTTTATGGTCTGTCACACTCTTCGTGCCCATATAAATTCGAGAAATATGTCCAAACAGAGTGGAGTTCACCCTTAAGATGAACTGAAATAGGCAATCATTAAATTAAATAAATCTCTAAACCTCACATGCTCATACAAGCACACGTCTAGACATCAGAATGCATATTGTGATCAATGAATCATCTTTGCAAGTCGCGTGACTATGCAACAAGATACATATCACTTTTTTTTGACAACAAGATACATTATACATATCACCTTACAACGGGTGAACATATTTGCTAGTAGATTCTGAAACCTACCAACAGACAGCGAACCTAGAACAGTTTGAGCTGGTGCGCCCTGTGAAAGTGCTCCTCCTTATCATATATCAGTATAAGTTGATGATCTTATAGAGTTGGGGGCAGTAGAAAAAATGGGGAACAATTTACTCCACAGGACGGTTGCTTAATCAAAAGGCTACTCCTGTTTACCTGAACATGGTGCTCGGATCTATCTGCTCGTCAGAGCTCAGAACGAACGGAAACAGATTACAGGTGATTTCGTCAGGTTCCTGTTACAAGCTGCTTATTGAGTAATTAGTTTTCATTATCAGATCAACAACTACCTGAACGAGCTGACCTTCATTCAGAGCTGCCAAACTTACTAGAATGGGCAAACGACCAATGAACTCTGGAATTAGACCATATATAACAAGATTACCACTCTCAACCTGCCAATGCAATTGGATTATCCTGTTAATGAGTATGCAAGGAACAATTATTGAGACATGATATCTAAGCAAATACATATAGATCTACAATGCCCATAATATCTAAGCAAATACAGATTGGCAAACATATAGATTATTTAATCTCAGTAATATGAATGAACAACCATTGTTAAAAAAAACTGCAGGCAAGAGTGCCTTGAATCTGCAGAGTGCCTTGAAACCATGATCTGCAGAGTGCACTCTCAGAGATAAATATTGTATTGTAAACAACTAAACATCAGGAAGCACCTGATCAGGTGTCGAGTGCATGTAAGAAAATTCAAGTATTATGCTTCCACTTGTTTCAAGATAGCTAGGACTGATGTGTATTATTTGAACAACATAGGCACAATTATCACGTTAACAGTTAGAACTAATAAGCTACTGTTTTCCACTACCAACACATTTGATGTTTCTGGTGTCTAATACGGCAACAGTATGTATAATTGGCAAAGGTGGATCAACTATTAATGACCTTCAGTCCCATAATTGGCAAGGGTGGATCAACTATTAATGACTTTCAGTCCCAGTCTGGGGATCAACTATTAATGACTTCCAGTCCCAGTCTGGGGATCAACTATTAATGACTTCCAGTCCCGCTCATGATTATATAATTGAGTTCAGAAACCTTGCTGATATAGCAATCTCTAGCTGATAAATGTTGGACACAAGCTTCTAAAGACATCCATCCTAACGGTTGCCAGTAAATGTAAACACAGTACATAAAATTATTTGTTCACTGCTCAATACCCATCAGAAGAACCAAGGATGTGTGGATGATCAACACCTACTGCCACTTATTCAATCCAATTTGCAGAAAAAAACATTGAACCAAACTGTATTCCTTAGGTACTAAGGAAGGTCGGCTACAATCTATCTTTTATTTGCAATGAGCTCATTTTTTATAGATAATAAAGTCTGATTATTCACCTGACTTCAATTTGTCCCATGTGCGTGCTTAATCTGAATGTAGTAGGGGTGCAACCTTTTATTTCCATGCAGGTAGATAGGGCCTCTTGAGGATATCTTAGAACATGACTGATAATGCAGCAATCTGAAAAATTCTACAGCAGCTAACATTCAGGTAATGTCCAATTGTCCATATTTTTCCTCTGCAGCTGTCATATGCATGCGCACAATAATTCTTACATGTATATATTTTCCAAGATAGCATATTTAAGATGATCAGTCCATAATTCTAAATTTGACAACATAGGTTTTATGACTTTATCTAAAGAAAGTGGAAATAGACAAAATTTTACTTTAGTAGGATTCTCTCCGTATATGAAGACTCTGTTTTGTTTCTATGTTTACTGTAGGGTAATTACAAAATTAATCATTTGCATCCGTTTATCACAGAATCTATTTTTGATGTCAACAAATGTATGCAGGAAAACAAAGAAGGCCTTGAACTATTCAAGGCAGGCATAGAAAAAAGCAGGTTACACTGGAATGGATATTACTGGATCTGAATTCTTTAGTAAGATTAACTTATGATCTTAATTTCAGGGAGGTTGTAAGAATGCAGCTTATTATGATTTTATTATTTTATTTATCATTTTAGTTACCTATACCAAAATCTAATTTTCATGTCAACAAATGTATGCAGGAGAGCAACAAAGAAGGCCTTGAACTATTGAAGGTAGCCACAGAAGAGGAAGGCAGATAGTCATTTGAATGGATGTTAATGGCCGGATCTGAATTCTTTAGTAAGAAGGACTTATCTTAATTTCTAGGAGGCAAAGAAGGCCTTGAACTATTGAAGGTAGCCATAGAAGAGGAAGACTATACTGGAAAGTTAGGTCCTTCATGAAAGAATTTTTCATTAATTCTTGTCACAAATTACATTAATTCTCTCAAATGTACACCATTGTTTCTTGAAATTTTCAGTTATTTAATGTATTTCTCCTTCATGAAAGAATTTTTCTATTTTTGAATTAAAGTCAAGTATGTGTGTCATTTAAAGAGTTAATGTTAGCACATCATGAACTACAACCTTACGGGATGATGACGTTATATCTGTTACTCTTGTACGTTTCTTCCATGTATTAAGCTTGATTTCCAAACTCAGGTTTCCGTTACTATGTTCCTTGTCATACTGTAGACACGTGCGTGTTGCACGTGAGTGTTCACTAGTATATATAAAAATCTTTTCTACTCCCTAGGAGTAGTTACTCCCACCTACATTTACACGTACTCAGCCTCCCGCAACCTGGTGCCGGCCTACGGCGTCGTTAGCGGATCAATCTCACGAACACGATAGGCTGTACACCGTGCATGCCCATCCCTTATACATCGGGTATACCACTGATCGGGTATACCACTGAATTATTAATAAATAAATAATTATCCATCTGTTTAAAATAGGTACGACTCCTTTTCGATGTCATCCGGTACGACCTTCGTTTCAACTCGTAATCAACTATAATCCCGAGATTATTGCTCCGGTTCCAACAGACCAAGCCTCCATTCTCATCTTGCGCTGACGGTGCAGACCCTTCGCACCCTCTGTTTCTTCGCTAGCTGCTTCTCTTGCCGTTGTCCAGGTAAACAAGTGTGGTCGCCGGCATCATCGTCTGCTGCAGGAATCTGTCGCTGCCGTCAAGTGTGGTCGCCGGCGTCATCATCTGCTGAAGGAATCTATCGTTGCCGTCGTCATCTGGATGAGGTAATCGGTCGATCACCTAGTATTCGTTGCCGGCGCCGATGATAGGGTTTGCTGGCGCAGTATACGCCGTGAGTTGGGCCATGGCTGGCCGAAGCCGCGGCTGGCCGAGCACATCTGGGCGCGCGATGGCCGCGTACTGGGACGGCCATGCTTGCATTTGGCTGGCGAGTGTGCTTCGTACTCCAGCTAGCTAGGCGTTCGGTACTCCTTGCTGCATGCATGTTCTTTTCACAAATTAGAGAACCATCGGTTCCGTAATCATTGCTGATGCATATGTTCTTTTCACAGATTAGAGAACCATCTGTTATATACTCCTTGCTGCATGTTCCTTCTTTTCCCAGATTAGAGAGCCATCTAAAATTTTCCATAATATTCTAAGAGTATCGTTGGATACTTCTTCCATGTTTTTTTTCAGAGAGTATCATCTGATACTTTTTTTTGATAATGTTAACATCATTGTTGAGTAATTTTTCAGATCATTGTTGAGTCGACAACGAACAGGGTATGAGTCCTTAACTCTTCTGAAATCTGAATTCAATTAGGATTTCCGATTGCAACGTCATATGTGATGTCCACCGTACCAGTGTTGCTTGTTTCCATCTCCGGTCACTAATCCTTCTTGTTGTGAGCGATTTATTAATTCCATTTTGATATCCATGCAGATTTCAGATCGGGATAGGAAGCTCTTGATTCCATTGATCTTGTCGCTGTGCACTACTACTTAAATCAAATCATCTTATCTTGAAGCGTTATCTCCATGTGTCTGGTGACGGCGGCGTTCTTGGATAGGAGAGTATATGTTTAGATATTATTTTCCAGAGAAGTGTATGTCTAGATACTTTGTCAGAGTTGAGTATGTTTAGATACTTTCTGAGAGAAGAGTATTTTTAGATATTTTTTTCCAGAGAAGTGTATGTCTAGACTCCTACCTGAGACACCGCTGCCGACCGTCACTTTTTCCTAACTGACGGTGACGGAGGCAGCACGGGTACCTCTGGTAAATGGTCAGTTTAGATAGTCTGACAACCAGGTTTGTCGAAGGAATTGTTCTCTGTTCATGCACAACCAGGAAGTGGTGCGCTACAGGATGCCTATTCATCATATTGTGCTATTAATTGAGGTTTCTAGTGGGGAATCAGATGTCGTCCATGATGCTGTCGAGCTTCAATTTGTCAAGTGCCACAAAATAGTTTGTCCATTTAGAGGTTAATTTTCCACTGATATTCAAGAGAGATGACCATGAACATATATCCTTATATTTGCATAAAAGTGCGTGCAAAAAGGCAAATCAAAACAGGCTTTCATGCAATTGAACTCGATCGACCTCTATGGGTCATACCAATTCGTTATCAGCGAGTGTCCTTGACTAATTGAGCATCTAAGCCCCCTCGTCCCTGATTCAGAGCAGTGGTCTGATGCTCCAAAGCTGTTGTAGCCACGCTATCCTCCTTCCTCATTATTGCCTCTGCCCCCTTTGTGCTGTTTCTCACACCGTTTGAAACAGGGAGGATGGCCGGCGTACATGTGCGGCAATGGAGCTCCGCGGCGCCGACTCGCAGCACGGAACGGCACGAAACCGAGAGCAGGAAGAAGAATTGATTTGTTATTTTGCACCCACACTGCTATTCATAATAGATGAAAAGCATAACCTGGGCCGAGCCCTTAATACATCTCTACGGCTACAAGCCGGCTTACAAGCCCAATTGTGAACCCAGCCCAAAAGGAAATGTGGCTGAAGGACCCCGTCGTAACAGGGACTCAACCACAAAGTGACGATTTGTGACTCTTCAAGGATAACATATTGTGGTCGGCCTGTTTTTTCTTTCCACGTGTTTCTCATTCCCATTCCACAAGACACAAATGTATTGTCTAGATCTACATGTGCACATGCATATGGCATGTATTATTCTTTTCCTTCGCCCCCTCGTTCCACATAATCCAGTAAGACAATTATTCTTTTTCTTATATGTAGGTGGAAGCGTTCCATGAAAACTGTTATTAGTAGCACGTGTTAGTGGTCAGTGTATGTGTGCTTGTATGAGTCTTAAAAAAGTACTAGCTAGCACATGTGTAGTGGTCAATGCGCATAGAAAAAATTAAGTAAGCATCTCTAGTGTGGCATGTTAATTTGGCCCATATTTTTTTCCATTTGCATGCTGTAGAAAATAAGGGCCCAAAATTAACTCCAACTCCAATAGAATGAATTAGCCTAGGACCCTATTTTTGTGGGACCCACTTGTCAGATAAAAATAAGCCCATTAGCACCCCCGGCAGCTCGCGGAACCCGCCTGCTCCAACTGCCACCAACCGCCAGCTCTGCTACCAGCCGCCGCAGCCACCGTGATACCCACCCCACCAGGGCCAAAATCCTGCCAACCTAGACTCCTACCCGAGACACCACCGGCGACCGTCACTTTATCCTAAACCGACGGAGGCAGCACATGTTGGCCCGACTGCCGACACACACTGCCGAGCAGGAGCTCGAGCCCGAGCCGGAAATACCGGACGGCCGCCTGGGGTCCCGATGCGTGACTGGCTCGACCGCCTCCTTCAGCTCCACTCCCTCTTCCCCGACCTGACCGCCGCCGCGACAGCCTCAAGCAGCTCTAGCAGACCGGCGTGTGAGCATACCTCGAGGCAAGACGGGCATGGTGCTAAGGCGCCTATCCCCTATCCGCTATCCCCTACGTCGGTAGCCTGCTAAGGCGCGAGGGCTTGGTGCGGTGCCATTGTAACCGCCAAGCTCTACCTTGACGGATCCCAACCACAACGACGGAGGCGCGGGTGGGTGGCGCGGTGGTGGTGGTGGCAGCGGCAACGTCCGATTTCAGATAGGAGGAGGGAGGAGGAATAACGCTTTCTTTTTATTTTAATTACATGGGCCACCGGCCGTGAGCCCAGGAAGAGGCGGCAAAGGCCAGAGACGAGGCGCGTCCGGAAGCCCGCATCTAATCCTTACCGTTACAGAAATCAACTATCTAAATTATCTCTTATTCTTCTTTCTCTATGTACTTACTCAGATCTAATGATCACGATATAGGATGTGTGGGTAATTCTGCATCTCTCCACGCTCAAGCCCCCCATCCCCCTCTTATCACGATGCCATGTTCCAATCCCTCGAATTGTCTATTTTTTTTTTCATCTATCCATGGCATGGCCAGCCGCTAAGGCATGGCAGGTGGCAGCCCTGTGGCCGCTATACGAAGGCATGGTTGGCTGACACTGACGCTAATTCTGGGTCGCACGGTTGATCAGAGCACCTACATCCCCAAGAGGTTTGTTCGTCTGCAGCGGATTGGACTCAAGCAATTGTAGGGAAACGATTTGGGATGAAATTAGTGTTGTGGGATGACATGACGCATTCGGAGTTACTCTCACAGTGACCAGCAATGAATATGAACCATACCACCATATTTTATTTGCATACATGTAAGATATTATAACCCTAGAACCCTATCGGCAATCAGATAACGGAGCAACTGAGAGCACTGGTTGGCAATTAGATAGCTGATATATATAGGTATGAGACCACGCTACTACCAATAACTCCATCATCTATCGCACAGACAATAGATTACTAACTGTGCAATTTATTTAATTTAAACCTAATTTTGTATCTTTTCTTTGATATTCATTTTTGTAAAAAAGAACCTTGTTGTAATTATATTGGACCCGATTTGATTAAGTTTGGAAATGTAATGTTCTACTAACATATAACGTTGTAATATTACTTTATATTATACTATTATTATAAATAAATTCACATCAATGTGTCGAAATTCAAAACAATGAAATATTGAGTACGTGCTTGCTCCATTTTCGTTTAAATGTTGTATTTGATTTGTCCTAAGTCAACCATTTCTGTATTTGACAATCAATTTCAAAAAAAAAAAAAATATATATATATTTTCACAACGTGTGCACTTAATTATATATAATACAAACAAATTTTTTTTTTTTTCACAAGGTGGAGAATCAGAGGTGGCCTACCAAACTAGTAGTGCCTGGTGTGTGCCATTCTTATGTATGCGTGCCAACAAACGGTTGTTACATCACCAAATTGTAAGGAGGTGGAAATATATTGCTCTTATTACCCACCAATATATATTGGTTTCAATACTCAACACTAGCACCCGTTCTATACAGTAGCACATATATATGAACTATGATAGCCTGCACATAATCGGAACTAGCTAGTGGAAAGAGACACCTTGCAACCACTACCGAATCCAGGTGTGTATATGCATGGGATGCATTGGGAGAGATAAAATGGCGAATTTGCACACTTCAACTAATATCATCTTTTAGAAGCCAAAGGGGGCAGAGTTTGGCTCTGCAGAATGGGATTTCCATTGCAGAATTGGATTTCCATATCGCCATGAGGTAATAAAACCCAGATCCAGGTGCATTAGCTGGCTATCAGATCGAAGTTGAGGCTTTGGAAAGTGAACCAAAGTTAATGTTTTGATCTCCAAGACATGATCAATGGTACAGAAGTGCCTCATGTTCATTGGACAGCTGTAATTTGGAGGCCATCTGAGTTGACTATCTTGTTGTGGCAAATGCACACCCCCCACACCCCAAATAATAATGCTCTCTGGACTCCATTGTGTTTTTCACAGTGCCACCTGGCAATTGCGACACTAGTACAACCACGATGCCAAGTATAAATCTTTTTAGTAGATGTGTACCTGATGAGACCTGTGCAGTTTAACATATACTCAGTGTTTTATTTCCGATAGAGGTCATAGCTATTTTATAATCTTACCAGGAACTCATCTCACTGAAACTAAATATAAAATTCAACCTCGCTCTCTTAAGATCAAGATAAAAAAAAGCGGAAAGTATTGGTAATACATTTGAGCTAATCAATCGCTTAAAAAAATTGATAATTCAAATTAACTAGAATATACAGTACTGAAAGAAAATATACTGGTAGTACAATTAATTGAGCTAACTGATCTCTAGTTTGGGTCATCCTATGTCTTATGCGCATACAGTCGCTCAAAGGAGTAACATTTTTTGGATTTTTTTTAGAGAAAATGGTATAAAAAAATCATGCAAACTAGAGATCGGTTAGAAATGATATTGGTTCTAGTCAAATTAGGGATGACTCTTTATGGGTAATTGACCCATACTGTTGTAACTAGGGTGCTCACGCCAGCTATATTAAGAGGGGATTCATTTTACTTGAGCATGCCAGCTATTTTCTCACCACACTTCTTCCTATTTCAATAAGTAACATTACGCTACTACTAAAAGTAAATTTGCAGAGATTCAATAAATAAATTAACTTTAAACAGTTTCATTTAATGTAGTCACCTAAATTCGTCATGGCTCCCACAGCGCCCAGTTCCCCAATAGTACATGTAAGGTTCATATATATAGTGAAACCCTCACTTACCATATGCAAGAGTTTGTGCATCTTCTTGGTCTTACAGGACAAAATAAATAGGAGGTGATGAGGTTTGTGAGTGATACATCATACTATGCATGGACATACAGATCTAGTCTGTGCATGTGTGTTTTGTACAGCATCTAGGAATGAGAAGCATCTGGAGAGGGAAAATAGAATAGGTGAAGAATGATATGCACGAAGAGTTGCATATCACCACTGATGGCCTCGGATGGAGAGGTTGCTGTGGAACAATCCGAGTGTCACCAAAATTAAGTTGTACAACACATTATCAAACCCGTTGTGTTTGTGATAGGCTTCAAGTCCATCGGCTACATGCATATTGTGTTCATCATCCCATATATTGCATCTAAGTTACCAAATGGGTAAATGGGAAAAGCAATTTATATCTGTCGTCTCTTGAAATTGCATGGCAGGCAATGCTTACTTCATGAGCCAAATGGTGGGCAATCTTGACTGCATTCACAAAAGGGCTGACAACGAGTCTCTGCTCGTATATATGTGCTGCCTCGCTGTGCTTGCTCATGAGCACTGCCTAGTACTGGCTCCATATTAACAAGACTCATCCACTTCGTACAAGCCACCGGACTTTCAGAGGTGGGCACCACGGATACCAGGTTTGTCAGAGGATTTGTTCTCTGTTCATGCACAGCCAGGCAGTAATATTGTGCTATTAATTGAGGTTTCTAGTGGGGACTCAGGTGTCATCCATGATGCTATCGGGTTTCAATTTGTTAAGTGCCACAGAATAGTTTGTCGATTAGAGGTTAATTTGCTGCTGATATGCAAGAGATATGACCATGTATATATAGGGAACATATCCTATGCACACCGGCCTTATATGCACACGTGCACACTAACCATCTGGGACGTCTATTTCTTATCCGGTGGCCAGCAAGTTAATGACGCGCTTTTTACAATTTGATGCCCGCCACCCCTAAATTCCCAAGGCGTTTTTGCAAAAAAAAAAAACCCTCGCCCTGAAGGCCAACACGGAATGGACGCCCAAACGCTTCGTTCCTGTCGCCCCTGCTGCATCGGCCGGCGACTCGTCTAGGGCGGTCTTTCCGTCGCGCCGCCGGCCTCTCCTGGCCACCGCCCGGCGCCTTAGTCTGCCTGCTGGAGGAGACGCCGCCACTGCGGGACTTCGCCCGCCGGACCTCGCCGCCCCGCGGGACCTCGCCGCCCTCGCCCGCCCGCCGTCCCTTGCCGCCCGGGCGGACCTCGCCGCCCTAGCCGGACCTCACCACCTCGCCGGTCCTTCAAGCACTTCCATCCTGCAGTCCTTCAGGTGTGGCCAATTTGGTGCTTGCCAAGGCAGCTCAATCCAGCTTTGTTGGAAGTTGACGAGGCTTTGTTGGAAGGTGACGAGCAGCAGGATGCGAACTGCATCTTTGTTTTGTGCTGACACTCAATTGGCAGTGTTTCGTACTCCCTGAAACAAGAGGATGCTTCTGAAACAAGAGGATGCTGGTCATTGCTCTGTACTCTGGTGCTTGCCATTGCCAAAGCTACAGTATTGTGTTCAGAATGAATTATGTTTGTCAATGAAGTGTTAGGTAGTCCAGGGAAGAAGTGTTTGGTAGCAGAATGTTCAGCTTCTGAATGGAAAAACTACATTTGTTAGGCCTGTTGTATTGGCAATGGCAACTGTGCCTTCTGTGTAAACTTGTGTGTTGACAATAAATTATGTTTCTCAATGAAATTTATCTTGTGCAATTGTGCCTGAAATTGTACATGACCCATTCTATTAAGTGAGTGTGCTTATGGGAGCTCTAATACTGATTGTACATGACCCATTCTATTAAGCGAGCTGTTTCAGATATCTCAGAATCTGGTAGCATGGGCTGTATTTGCAAGTGCAATCTGATGTAGCATTTAGCCGGATCCTATACGGCTATTGCTTCTGAAATATAAAGTGGAGTTCAACATACAACAGGTAGTACAAGATTCACACAAAACAAATTGAGTTCCCAACATTCAGTATTTTCATTCATTTTTTTGTAACCATACATCAGGGAGTAAAAGGTTGGTGAGTACAGACTGCAGAGCCACGATCAAGGAACAATGCAGTCAAAATGCAGTCACAAAATACATCAGGGATCTGAACACACATGCTCACTACAAAGAAGGCACAATTGCCATAGTCAAATACACAGAAGCATTGCTGCACCATCCTTTTTTTTTGCTGAATTTTATTCTACATCTTCCTGCTTCAGAGCGCTGCCAACTGAGCTTCAGCACAGATCAACGCCGAGCATCTTCAGAACAGCATAGTCCCTCCATCTCAAGCACAGAAGCACTGCTGCTCCACGGGTATTGCTTCTCTTGCCTGCACAAACCCACGACCCCAAAATCATCAATCAGAAATTCAGAACCAACAGCCATCGATCAACAACCTCCCCTGACGTTCTCATCAATCAATCAGCCTCAACAGATACTCACTATTCCCTATGGCAGAGCCTCCGAGCAGAGCCACCGCCGGGCGCGTCCCGGTCGGGAAGCGGAGGGGAGGGTGCGCCGCCGTGGGGGCGCGCCCCAGTCGGGAAGCGGAGGGGAGGGTGCGCCGCCGTGGGGCGTGTCCTCGGTCCGGCGAGGGAGTGGCGAGGGACCGCCGGGGGGAGTCCTAGCCCTAGCCGGCGGCGTCCGCGATGGGGAAAAGAACCCCTCGCGAGTGCGCCCGAGCACGGGTGGAGAGTGGATTGGCTCCGAGCGGGGGTTTTTGCAAAACAACACGCGAGTGTGGGCATTAAAATGAAAAATTACCCTGCTCGCTCCCCTGAACACCGAATGAGAAATGGACGTCCCAGATTCTTAGTGTGCACGTGTACATATTAGGCTGGTGTGCACAGGATACGTTCCCGTACATATATCCTTATATTTTTTGTAGATTACACAGTACAACGTAGACTCACCCCTATAAACATACGTACGCAAACCTTACCCCTATGAGCACCTTCATTTAATGCAGTCACATAAATTATTCGTCATGGCTCCTTCAGTCCCCAATTCCCCCATAGTATATATAAGCAGGGTGAAAACCACACTTACCAGATGCAATAGTATGTGTGCAACTTCTTGTTCTTATAGGAATATACAAATATATATAAGAGGTAGTAAGGGTTATGGATGATACATGCATCATACAATGCATGGGCGGTGCGTCTGTGTTTTGTGCAACATATATGAATGAGAAACATCTGGAAAGGAGAAATAGAATCGGTGAAGTATGATATCCTCAAAGAGTTGAATACCATCACTAGCGGTGTCGTTTCCACAAGCAGCACAAAGATCTTGGTCGTTGTCCCATAACGCAACCTTGGAGCTTGGGGTGATGCAAGTTGATGAACCGCGAAGGACGGGATGGCCGTAGAAGAGCAATTGTCCTCAAGCCTGTGAGCTTGAAGGACTAAAGGATAACCAAGTGTTGGAGAGGTAGTCTGGAATAATATGTGTCTATGATCAACAAAGCCTGTGAGTCTGTGAGCAATTGTCCTCGAGGAAAATCTGTCCTGGCATAGATAAAGGTAGGTTTAGGGGGAAAAAACATGGCACAGCGGCAGGGATGCCACGGCAGCCTACAGAATTCACTAAACTAACGTCACATTTCCTATTCACGAGCTGTTTTACAATGTTTGAGATAGTACCTTTTGGTACCTCCAGGTACTTGCACAATATTTTCTACCGACTTAATTGACAAAGAGTATAATGGTAGTTGTGATTATACTATCAAACGCTGCTGCCCCAAACTCCCATTTAGAAGGCCGCCGCCGTGAATTCTCAGGCTCGCAGTTTAAGATCTTATACCACCAAAACAATTCAGGTTGCGTGTGCGATTGACATGTTACAAACCATCGCGGGCACCATGCATGCTCGCGTGTACTTGAGATCACATCAGGAGAAAATAAACCACCAGTATGTTGACGCACCGTGTTAGTGTTACCATCGAGGATACATGATACGAAATCTTAAGGACCAAATAAAAAAGTACACACAGAAGAACATAAGCTAATCAAAAGTATATGTTTGAAATTGATTGAAACCTGTGTTATAAGGTGCGCAGCGGAAAACGGCCCAACTCGTTGTATCACAAGCAAAACGGGCCTAGCACCCAGGTCCAACGGAGCAACACATATAAGGCTTGGGACTAACTCAACCCAAAAGACTAGCCTTATAGGTAAGGACTGCCCCATCCTATATGTTGTGCTCCCCCTCCATCGATTACCGATGTGGGTCTAAACCCAACAATCTCCCCCGTCACACATCGGACCCAACTCTTCCATCACATGACAACCCATGTGATCTTACAGGCCCCGAAGTTTTAATTCTCCAGTCACAAGGACTTTCGTGACCCTTTAGAGACACAGGCTCCCCCGTCAACATGTGACTCAAGATGTTTTCACAGGTTTTCCCGACCTTCGGCTCTGATACATCGAGCTAGGCCGTTTTCCGCTGCGCCACTTATAACAACCTGCTCGTAAGCCGGAAGGGTTTGCTGCAGAATGATCGACAAAACGACGTCTTCCCAAGCATTTTCAAACTCCACAACCTAAGGAATGCCAGACCCTTAAACAGCCATCCATGTCAACAAAACGAAGATGGACAACTACATTCTGAACAGAATGGTATGGAAGAATTATTTTAGAGGACACACATTATCTAGCACACGTAAGGTGTCTGTTGTGTTGCCATACGTTCAAGCATCAAATCCATCAGCCACATGCTGTGCTAATTATCCCAGATATTGCATCTCAATTACAAATGGAGCAATGGGAAAAGCAACTTATTATATCTGTCTCTTCAAATTGCATGGCTAGCTGATTGAGCATCTAGGTCCCCGTATCCATTAGACAGGCGTGTCCAGTGGTCTGATGCTCCAAGCCGTAGTAACCACGCTATCCTCCTTCCTCATTACTGCCTGCCGCCCTGCCCCCTTTGTGCTGTTTCTCACAACGTGGGACTTGACTAGTCTGTGATGATTTGTGACTCTTCAAGGGTAACATATTTTGCTCGGTCTGTTTTTTCTTTCTAGGTGTTTCTCATTAGTCATTCCCATTCCACAAGACACACATGTATTGTCTAGATCTACAAGTGCACATGCATGTGGCATGTATCATTCTTGTCCCTTACTGTAGCTCCTTCCACATATTCCTATAAGAAAAACGAGAGCTCATCGACATGTAGAGTCCTGAATAATAACATGTGTGGCTTCAGACTACGCTGCTTATATATAGTACTAATCAAAGCATGAGTGCTGGTGCAGTGGAAGCATTCAATGTTAACAGTTATTAGCTAGCAACTAGTACTAGTAGTCCCAGTGTAGAGCAGCCACTGTAGATCGATTTATAGTGGTGACATTCTTAAGAAATCCACAAGTGTCAATATGTACACAGGCAGATCTTGGTGATGCCAGTAGAGTTTCCTGATTTTCAATGGCTTTCGCACCAGCTGTTCGTAAAGAAGTTGATTTTTTTTTTTTTTGCAAAAAAGAAGTTGATAAAATTGAATATAACTACCGCCATCATGCCCATTAAGTGTTTCGATCAAATTCTAACACGTTTTGGCTTTCTATTGCTATGTATGTATACATAGTGTATAAATAGGTGCATAATAAAAAGAAATATATCTAGAAAAGCCAAAAACATCTTATAATTTGGAATGGTGGCAGTATTACGCTAATATAGAAAGAAAATTTAATGCAACCACCTTTTTTTTTTTTTTTTTTTGACAACTCAATCACCTAAATTCATCATGGCTCCCTGCAGTGCCCAGTTCCCCAATAGTATATATTAAGGGTTCATATAGTGATGAAACCCTCACTTACCATATGAAAGAGTTTGTACAGCTTCTTGGTCTTACTATACAGGACTAATAAATAGGAGGTAGTGAGGCTCTTCTGGGTGATACACCATGTGTTTGTGCATATGTCTTTGTGCAACATATAGGAATGAGAAGCATCTGGAAACGAAAAATAGAATAGATGGAGAATGATATCCACCAAAAGTTGCATAACATCACTGAACAGCCCAAAGGGGGCGCTGTCAAATTAGGGGCAGTCAGTTCCAGGAGAGTCTTCTGAGCCAGATGGGCATTCTTCACTGCAGTCACAAAAGCGAGTGAGCCAGATGCTCGCTGTGCTGCCTCACTGAGCTTGCTCCTGAGCACCACCTAGGTCTGGCACTTTTCACAAGACCCATCAAACACAAGCGGAACAGATCTATTATTACTCCATCATAGTTTAATTGGGACTCATGATGTACAACCTCGTATTATATCAAGTACCTCCAAAATTGAAATAAAAAATATTTTTCATCTGATCTTAGTGTATATAAGTTCATCTCCTGCCACGTGCATCGACAATAAGGAGAATCGATCACTACTGGAGGTTGAGGCTCTACCAAGCGCTAAAAGCGCTCCGCGAAGGCCTAAAAGCCCTCGGTGGAGGCACCACCGAGCGGCACCCTCGGTACTAGCCCCTCGGTGAAATTCTAAACGGGGAAAAGAGTGTACCGAGGGGCTCCTAAATGGCCCCCCGGTGAAATCCGTGCCAAAGCGCACCGAGGGCTTGGCCCCCTCGCAAAACCTGACGTAACGTCGATGGCGTTTGCCACCGTCGACGTCAACTACACTGAGGGCCACTGCAAATACCCCCTCGGTGAATTTTATTTTTTAAACCTTGAAAACATAATCTACCGAGGGCACGGTCAGAGGGGTGCTCGGTAGATTCAAACCTAAATAAACCCTGGCCACCAGTTACACCGAGGGCCAGCTCATACACGCGCTCGGTGTAATATGGTCATTTCACCGAGGGGTGTAGGCACGCTTCGGTGAAACGACCATATTGCACCGAGTGCTTGCTTCACCGAAGCGCTTCCATCGGTGTACACGGGAACATGGGGTTATCGGCCCCCATCTCCCAGATTCACCGAGCACGCCCTCGGTATGGGGCCCCCGTACGAAGCCCCCCCTCGGTCAAGTGGCCATGTTTTTGTTTTTATTCCTGTTTTTCCCTGCCCACCTTTACAAATGAAACATACAGATCACATATCACATATATTTGACATCCATGCACCGATACAACTCATTCATCACATATATATCACATGTAGCTCAAATATTCATCACAAGTCATCTAGTTTAGTTCCACAAGTCATAGTCCACAAATCCACAAGTACCACAAGTCATAGTTCAACAAGTTCCACACAGGCTTAACCAAAAGTACCACAAGTTCCAAACGAAGTACCACAAGTGCACGACTAGCTCATGGAAGAGGGGGATGGGGCTGTTGTTGCACGCCCTGGCGAAGGAGTCGGCGAAGGAGACCCTTGATCATCATTCGGGAGGCGGCGCGTGGTTGAACCCATCGATGCCGGCAACACAAAGTACAATATGCGACATGTGTTAGACGCGTGAACCCGGGACATCCACTAATATATGGACTTATTGACAAAGACAAGCATACTCACGGGGAGTAGGTTGAGGCGAGCAAACGCCGCTAGCGGTGGTATCGAGGCAGCGGAGCCCCCAGGTCCGGAGGTAGTTCATGAGCTTCCGCTAGCCGCTTCGCTTGGGTTTCCTGTTGGGTCCGTAACGCTTGCCTCCGCCTTTGCCGCTATCGCTCTAACTCATCTAGCCGGGACCTACGGTATGACAATCCATGAGAGGTGATGCAAACATATATATTGTGAGTTAAGAAATCTGTTTGATAGAGGAATAACCCGAGTTCCCGGAGACGCGACCGCGGCAACACTAGGATGCGGGGAGTATAGGCAGGCTACGATCGTGCTCTCGGATCGGATGCGTGAGAGACTTAGCTGGAGAGCTGTCGATGCAGCCCTTGGCAATCCACAACCGTTCGTGCTTCTTACCTCCTCCCACCATCATCGCGATCTCAGCATCGATGTCCACGACTGAACGGATCAAAGTCGGGCCCATAGCGCTGCTTTCCCACGTCCGTGTAGGCCTTGACCTTTTGGTGCACGTTGGGGTTGGTGTACACCTCGGCGGTCATTCATTTGAAGGTTACGTCGGACGACGCCTTCCCCTTTGTGGGACATCCAAAATGCCAATACAAGTCGTTGCAATCCATCCCCTGGGTGTGCCTTCACCTGCGAGAAGATAATTAGAAACTAGGCAAAGTTGAGCGTTACATACGATAAAAAGAATCCACGTACCCATCTTTCTTTGTATATGGAGTGGTTGCGGCTGCCTTGATGGTGCGAGGGACCTCCCATCGCCAAACGAGCCTCCCGCAATGTGGCGTGCTTCTGCTGAAACTTGGTGTGAACCACCTGTCGCGATCATGCGCCAGCACGGGAGATCGTTCGGCACCAAGTAGGGACCGTCTACATGGCATATCAGAAGGTTAGATGAAACAAAAATATAAGCTGAAAACGCGTCGACTTGTAGCATTTTTCATGTACCTCAATGTACTGGTCTCGGGTGAGCTCCATCTATCTGGCGTCCGCTATCTTGAGCTTTGTCCCAAGCTTGGACCCATAGTAGTTGATCACGCACTGGTGCTTCACCTCATGATGCATGTCGGTGATGCGCTTTTACATGGACTTGGTCAACACCGCTTCCGTCACGCTCTTCATATCCCCCGAAGCTGGTCTGAAGTAAGTCTGCATACAAATGTGAATCATCCTTAGTCAGAGAGTGGATTAGTCTAATGAATGTGATGTATCGACAAAAGTTTGTGCGACGAAGGCTTACCCAAAAGTCGGCCTTCACGTGCTCCACCATATTGTCGTAGGGGAACGCCCCGGCTTTCTCGTAGTGGTCATACGTGTATGCCGGCTCATCCCTGCCTCTGTATCTGACGGCCAGGGAAGTGCTTCCTAACGAGGAGACCAAGGACGCTGTTAGGGGAGTGTGAGGACGTACCCGACCAAATTATCCAGTTCCTGCACAACAGAGTAGGACAAAAGATTAGTTTCCCCAAACAGTTCAAATTAATAGAGGATTGGAGATAACAACAAGGGATACTTACGATTGCCCGTCGGGGCAAATCGCTGGACGGTGGTCCTCGCGGGGAACCCGAGGGAGGCTCGCGGGACCTCGGAGGTAGACACTGGAAGTAGGGGACCCTCCAAAGTCATCGTACTCCTCCCCGGTCGTCCTCCTCGTCCTCTTCGGTGGTCTGCGGCACCGCCTCCTCCTTAGCCTCCCCGCTTCTGTGGGAGCTCCGGGGCCGTCCGGCCGCTCCTCCTCCTATGTGGGAAGAGGCAGTTGCCTCGTGGCGGTCCTCCTAAGCCTCGTTCTGGCCGGCCCCTGCATCCCCTGCGAAGCCGACGCCTCCTCCCCTTTCGAGTAAAGGGAGGACACCTCCCTCCGACGCGAGCCCGGCTGACTCGGGCCCCGCCCTCTGACGCGAGCCACGTCCGCTCACCATCTTTTTCAGTCACCTGCAATTAAACAAAATGTCGACTCATCAGTACAAACATTAGAGAAGGACCAAAATTATTGAAAACTTAGATAAACAAAAAACATTGTATTACATGTGATTAGCTGGATCATATAACTATCACATGTGATATATGTCCGGGTTTCAACCATGATTTTAGTCAGCGTCGATGAAACCTTACCAAATTTTTTTCTCATCTCTAGGTATATGATACGAGAACAACTGAACAAGTTTCAGGATTTTTCAACTTCGTTTGCATTTTCTAGGATTAAAAAACCAATCACCCGCAAGTGAATGGTCATGTTCCGTGAACAATTTGTTCAGGGTTCTGGGTCTATCCCTGGATGAGGCCTCACATTGCACTCACGATTATGAATCCCATTTTTTGGCTCATGCCTGCACTCTATTCCTATGACTTCCAGTTCAAATCTGCCTTATTCAAGAAAATTTAATTAAAAGGAATAAAATCAGAATATTGTATGAACCGGACTTGCTGACTGTGCGGTAGTGGATGCCTGTGCTCCTCACCAGCTGTGCTTTTCTTTCTTAATTAATTAGTTCTTGGAACCGGACTTGCTTCTGGATGATGATCTGGTGAGCAGAGCGTGATTTAGCAACCACGCTTCTGGATGTATGGTATATGATTCTTAGATATGCACCACAGAGCGAGAGTTTTCTAGTTAGTTGTATGAGAAAGTAACAAAAGCATAGGCAGTGGTATCAATTAAGGTTTTTAGTGGGCACTTGATGTCGATAATGATGCTATCGGGCCTCGATTTGTCAAGTGCCATTAAGTAGGTAATTTAGTTGGAGGTTAATTTGATCCTGATATGCAAGAGAGATCACCTTCCTCTACAAAGCAGCACATCATATTGCACTCGCACGAACATAGACAATCCTTGATTACTCTGCAACATGTGGACGACGCCAAAGTTAGAGTAACCATTTATATATAGCTAATAACTAAATATATTTGCATAAATATACCTGCAAAAAGGCAAGGCGTTAAAAGGCCTTTCATGTACTTCCACTAGTGGAGATTGATTCATCATCTTGGTCCCTGTGACTTTTAGGTAGTCTAGTGGTCTGGTCCTCCTGGAGGCATGGCCATAGGCACGCTATTCTCCTTATGTCATCCCACAACTCCTTTTTCTCACTAGTGTCCCCTTTTCTCTCATTCTGGATTCAAGAGTAAAAGTGATGATACACGACTTTTCACAGATGGCGTACTTTGCTCGACCTATTTTTTCTTTCTAGGTGTTTCTCATTCCCATTGCACAAGACCATTTATATGTGCATATGCATAAGGCATGTGTCATTCTTGTCCCTCACTACCTCTATCTACATATTTTATAATAAGACAACGAGAGCTCATCCACACGTAGTTTTGAAGAGTGGTAAGTGTGGCTTCAGAATATGCTGCTTATATATAGAACTAACCAAACAACGAATAGAAGTGGCAGCATTTAATGAAAACTATTATTAGCAAGCTGCTTCTCGATACAGGTTTTCCTTCACAGGTAGAATACATAATAAGTAGTCCCATTATTGTGTTGCATTATATACATACACAGGGGCTCTCACCGGCGGCTCCATCTCCTTGCTTTCGCCCTTCTCCAGCAGTAGTGCGTGCGGTGGAGAGCAGCGGGGTGGAGCTGGTGGAGGCGCGGGCCCCATGGTTGGAGTCTCGTCAGTTGTGGCCGCGGGGAGGCGGAGGTCGGCCGGCCTAATGGGACTCATGATGTATGACGACCTCATCTTGCACTAAGTAGTTCCACAAATCTAGTTCACAATAGTTTCTTTTGTCTCATTTTAGTGTATATAAGTTACATCTGCCACACGCCTGAGCTCATGTGCTGCTCACCCATGCTAGCTTTTTCTCTGAGTTATAATTAATTAGCCGTCTGAACCAGACTTGGTTCTGGACGATAATTGGGTGCTGTTGACAGAGCATGATTGAACGTATGGTATATGATTCTAAGACTTTCATGTCAGATTGAGGTTTCTGTTCAGTGGCATGAGAAAGAAAACAAGATATAGGCTTCAGAAAGTAATCATCACTAGTGAGCATGCACGTGCGACACGCACGTGGACAGCAAAAGAAAACTCATTTATAAAGGGGAATCACAACCGACATTAAAATTCTGCCTTTTTCAAAGGAAAATTCTAGTACTGAGTTACCAGTTCCAAATTGGAGATCACATACATCTATACAACTGAGAATACTTTGAAACGATAGGACAATAATCTGATTTAGAATCAACTACCAAGGAGCATCACCTTATGCAGATCATGCCTGAAAGCATGCATCACCCGTTCACCTTACTCTTTTACTTCGGACCCAATTCCAATAATCTAGTTGTTCCTGTCAATATCATTTGCTCATGACAATTAACTGGATGAATAAACTCAACTAAAGATCACGTTAACCCTTCTAAATCCCTAAACACGTGGGGCAATCTGATCCTAGATGTAGCAAATCCCAAGAACGTGAAACAAGTAACATTAGACAAGGGAACCCTCTATACGGTTCACTTCCGCATTGGGGCTCAGCTAAGCTGACAAAAATCGTTAATCAGTTTTTTCTATACTGAAGAATTAAAAATTGTAGGTGGCTCATCAAAGAACGCAACCACAAGGTAGATTGGATTAAATTACCACAGGTACCATGTAGCAAACATTGTATATCATTGACAATGGTGAGTTTTCTTGAAATAAATCTCAAGTGACCAGCCTAATACAAATTGATTTTTTTTGGCTTACCTTACATAGATCTTTACTACTAAAAAGAAGGAAAAGCAATCCTGCCGGCACCTAAATTACCACGACTTGACTCCAGCCGGTTGCGTCCCCGAGAACCCAGCGTCGAGCTTCCCCGCCCATCGTGCTCACGCTTCGCGCCTGCGCCCATTGTGCCAACCAGGAGAGGCTACATCACGTCAAGCAGGAGCAGCAACAGCTAGGCGCCTGCGCCCATCGCGCCGCCGCCACAGCAGCACGTGCACTGGCGTAGTCCTTCGTTCCCTACGTCAAGGACGTCGGGACCCCATCCACGAGATCAACTACAACGTACTGCGAGGTTCTTTCTTTCGTTCGTGGCTGAAAACACAGCGACATTTATCTCTATCCACTCCTCTCCGTCCCTCTCGCACCACATCTGAGATGTTCATAACGTTTGTGAACTTTACAGAGTGCAATGCAGTCATGATTGGTACAGAGGATGGCCAACACGGCACATTTGTCCATAAATGCTTATATGTTCGTGCAAGGTCTGTGCAAGAGTCAGACACTGCATCTTGGACTTGAAATTAAAATTAAGAGTTATATTTCAATTATCATTCTTAAAAACTTACATACGCTCACACATATAAGTTATCATAGTATTACGTTTCCCGTTGCAACGCATGGGTATTTACGTAGTCCCTAACAGAATAGGCAGCTGACCCATCAAGACGTACCACTGACAGTTTCATTGTAATGTTAGTAGTCTCGAGCAACGATTCCATATAGAGCAATAATAATCCGATTTTGAAAGATCTCAGCCCACACCTGCAGCCACGAAATGCATATGAGTTTGATGTACTAATGCAGTTAATTAAATATAAAACTGGGCAAAAACAAGATCCATGTCTGATGGCCTTCCACATGCAGGCATGAAACGACTACTATACTCAAAAAGCTTGTGCTTCACATGATCCCAAATGCATAATTTAATCAAATATGGCCAGCAGTTAGGATCCAATTGAATATCACAAGAGAAGCTTTTGCTTACTAAATCAAACAGACAACCTAGAGGCGTGCACATTGTTAGGTTGTTACCAGTTGGGTAAAGTTATACATTTATTTACCAAAATAAAAAATAATTATCGAATTCTGAATTCAGTAAATTGATTATGCATGGCCTACAATACAGTCAAAGCACCTCACCCCATCCATATTTACATTATCCTAATACTTCTTGGATATGGTATGTTTCGAAATTATGTAAGAAAAGGGAAGGTTGTCATTTGCCGTGCATAATAAACCAAACTAACATGTTCTCTCCCAAAGAAGAATCAGAATAATACCTTGGTTTTACTTGAATTACTTCTTTGGTTGTTCAGTATTTCAAAAGTTTCAGAAGTCATGTTTCTGACATTACAGCCAATTAATAGAGGGGCCTGAACCAAAAAGAATATAAGTAACTGCTAGCAGTAAACAAATTAGGATTAGGATATAATTTCTCGCATTCAACTGTAAGATCAATTAGTGGAGAATCAACGGTCAGCAGTTGACCGTGGCAATTATCATCGCCCTATGCAGATCATGCTTGAAGGTATGCATCACGCGTCCTCCTTGCTCTTATTTTCCTCCGGATCCAATTCCAGTTCCTACCTATCAATATCATTAGTTCATGACAATTGATTTGGATGAATGAACTTGACTACCGTGGCTACATCACGTCGCTCTCATGTAATCCATCAAAGTCTTCATCCCACAACCACCACACCCGTGGCTCCAATACCAATTAAAAAGTTCTGACGAACTGGTGTCAACCATTAAGAACATGTGGCAATTAGCAGAACAGGGGAGGGTGAAAGACAAGAACCTGTAGCCCATGGGAGTTGATCGTGGCGACGGTGCAGAAGCCATGTCGTGTGCACACGTCACTATGGGTGCAGACCTGACGCGGCGCCGCTGGTGGCAGTTGGGGCTGACCGGCTGAGGCCTAGTGTCGCTGCCGCTGCGCCACCGTTCCTGCGACTCCAAGAATAGCCGCTCCACGACCAGTACAAGATTTGTGGAACTGCCCGTCAAACCTGTGTGCGCGAGGGATGGGAAGGCGAGGGGGACCGAGCGGTGAGCGGTTGGCGGCGGCATGGCTTTGCGGAGGCGAAGGGACGCGGCGGGTTGTGGGTGTGGGTACGTCCAGGCGGGTAAAGCTTCCGCGGGTGAGAAAAAACCGCGAGGAGGAGCAGTCCGCAACGTGGAACGCGCATGTTCCATAAGTTCCTGACGTTCTCTTCTTTTCGGGTCCACTTGTCAATGAGATTGGGTAGGAAGTTTTCGCAGGTGACAAATGATATCAAATCCTTCACTCTTTTATAGTATAGATTTATATCTGCATTAAAATGCCATCGAAATTGCAGAGAAAAACTGGCATTAGGCTACAAACTCTGGATCTCTAGCTATGAACTCGTCACCTTTGTCGCATGTGCTAGCATCTCGGCTTGTTTTCTCCTTGCAGATGTTTCTCATTCCTATTGCACAAGACACATGCACTGGCTAGATCTATATGCACAAGCATGCATATGCCATGTATCATCCTTGTTCCTCACACCTACCCTCTATCTACACAATCTTATGTGGTCTAAGATGACCAGCTTGTCCACACGTAGTCTTGAGTAATGGAGTCTTGATACAGTACAGATTAAGCACCAATGGAGGTGGCAGCATTCAATGAAAACTATTATTAGCTAGATAGTTCTCTATGCACGTTCTCCTTCACCAGGTAGTGCCCTGCACTGGGCAGCAGCCATATATAGGCGGAGAGATTATTAGTACGCATATATTCAGGCTGAACCAACATTCAGCATGCATGATTGGTATATATATTAATAGTGGAAGGAGTGAAGGCACAGTTTAGTGATCCCTAATGTAGGGAGTCAGACACTTAGCAGTTGTGCCAGATTATGTTGGGAAGTCTGCAACTGCCACCTTGAAGTTTTTGTGCATTGAAATACTATGTATCAAGGTTCAGGATGGAGATAGAGCTCGATTATATTAAAGCAGAAAATCCTGGCTTTCACTGAGCGAAATATTTTAGACCTCACCCACACGAGCCATAACACAAGACTTGCATCAAGATGTTGAGAAAGTTAATTACATATATTGAAGCATTTACAAATACTCATCACGTAGTCTTGCTTCAGTTTATCCTTTTGCTGATGGGTGGCTTTGCTTCGAGACCAATGGCCATAAGAGGCAAGACTTGCGTTTGTCAGCTTGAGCTACATGCATTGCCCATTTCTTGTTAAAGCAATGATCATTTGGTTGTTTTTTCTGCTAACAAAAGCATTGGTTCTATTGACATCATGAATATCAAATTGCTTGAAGTGCATTGGAACAATGTGTGTTTTTTTTAATAAAGGTCACCCATTTTTTTTCTGCAAGTTCTTTTTAGGGGACACACTAGTTACGGTTTTAGGCTCTACTGCAACGCTCGGATGATGGCAACGAACTGATTCTTGACACTTGCAAGTTACTGGAATCGAGAGCCATGGAGTTCTTCACCTTGCATGGATGGTCTTTCATTTACCGTACTGGACTTTAGTTCTGAACATGTAAGTAAGTTTTAATTATGGGTGTGCTATTGTAATAGGTTTGGACTGATGCTTCCTTTTCATAGAAGAAGGCTGAAGCCGGAATTTTCCATTACCTTAAAAAATTCACTATGAAATTTTTATATAGTACAAAGACACATTTTAAATAGCACGCTAACGTACGCCGCGATAGCCCGGATGGTTAGCTTCCCGGTGTAGAAGCAACTGCTCTTGGGTTCGATCCCCATCGGGAACGGACTTACGCGCCTCATTTTCTTCTTAATACAAAGCGTCCTAGTTCCTCCTAGGTTGGTTTAGTTTTTTTTTTCCGCTATAGCGGCTAGAAATAACTGCCACGACGCTATTGCACTTTTTAGCGCTATTGGCGCTATTGCGCTCTATCCGGGCTCTATTTGCTGCCGGCCAAAAATAGCATGTGTGGCCCATTAATTTGTAAAAAAGAAATGGCCCGGCCCAAAAACAAGTCCATCAAGTGGCTAAACCCTACTCACGAGTTGCGACAGGAGTGGGTTCTGCTCTCCTTCTACTGTTGCAAATGAGCACGGCATTTGCAGAGGTGTTTGTCGGATATGTTAGCGAGCATATTTTTCGAGATGGTCCATGCCACTCGCATTTGATGGGTTTTTCCTCGGTCATGTATAATTGCAACCGTAGAGAAGTGAATTAGGAGCCAACAGAGATTTTGTTGCCTCATCAGGGAATTATATTTGTGTTACAATAGGTGGGTGCACGGAGCGCACGACTCATGGTCGTAGGCGATGTAGTAGCCGCCACTATGATCAGCTAACTGTGGGTTACAACAGCAACTTTTTAGATTGGCATAAATGGAGCTAGCCAGAAAATTTCTCATGGCAAAGTTAGGCTAGCTATCCTTCCTAGTAGCAATCACTTGCTTATAAAGAGTATTGTATCTTCCAATTGCCTGTACGGCTCTAGTGCAGCATGCTGTTTGATATTTCCGTATGTTGCTCCATCCATATAAAAAAAAAGGTTAACATTACTATATTGAAACTATGTGTGCAATTGCCTTCGACCACCAGCTTCCATTGGAGCGAGAGAAATTTCAGTTGCTAAAGAGGACAAAACATGGCCACTTCGCAGCCTCTATAAGATAACCCATGGTTTACAAACATTTCGACACCCTTTTTTCTTCTCTGCCTTGCTTCGGCAAGCTTGCGAAGCCTCATGGACAGAGAAAGAAGAGGCTATCCACCAATTGTGAGAATTAGGCATAGAACTCAAGCACGGCATGGACAGGTAACCCAAGCGCCAATGGGCTTAATTGCACTACACATCTTTCTGATACCTCCAAATCCTAGTGTGTCGACACAAAATGAATGATTAAGAAAAAAACTGACCAACTGTAGGCGTGCCATGATTTTAGTTCCTAGTACAACTTCTATCCCCCACTCGATCATGGTAGTGGTGGAAGAGAACCTAACATATATAGGGTCCAACTAGACGATACACACAAGACAAGGATTGCTTGCCTTATATATATTGATTCAACATTAGTGTATTACTCCCCAGACTCCTACTAGAAGTATAAAGTCCTCTGTTTTGTTCCCCTGGTGGTCTCATCACCAAGTTGATAAAAATTCCGCTTGCACCATGTTACAATCTATTTTCGAGCCGTTTTTTAATTCCAATCACAGTACCATCTGCACTAAATATAATTCCAATCTAAAGAGTTTCAAAAAAAAAATCCAATCTAAAGATAATGTTAGGAGGGGATCTAACAATACGGTGAGTTCTGGCAGTCTCCCCACCCGTGAACCCCTTACTCCGCACCTCCCCGGGTGCGTGGACCTGGAAGCCATTGTGTCTGCTGCTGCATCTCTGTGTTTTTAGTACACAGACCGACAAAACTTACTGTTACTATCGCTCCATGCCTTCACCACAATCAACCAGTCACTAGTTAATCTCACCAAACGTGCTAGAAAAAAAGATAAATCAAAGAAATTTTCACCATTATAAATCGCTTTGTTTGTACCGAAGTTGGAGTAATCATTTATATGTAGTTATATATTTTTTTTTGAATACGAATGCCCTCGAAAAGGCTGAGCAGAACAGAATTTCAAGCATGTACTTGTACTCCATCTCTCTGGATCATACAAACTTGTCACCTCTGTCGCCTATGCTGACAGATTTAGCATCACAGCCCCCTTGTCCCTTAGATAAGTACACTGGTACAGTCTGGTCATCCAAGGCAGTAGGGCACAGTCTTCTCCATCAGTCATATCCACACCCCTTTTTCTCATTAGTGCCCTACCTCTTTGCAATGTTTCTCAGACATAGAGACCCCAGTTGTTATAATATGCAACTCTTGAGGGATAAAATACTTTGCGCGGCCTGTTTTTGTTTCCTGGTGTTTCTCATTCCCATCACACGAGACAGATGCCCTGACTAGATCTATATGTGCACATGCATGCCATGTATCGTCCTTGGACGTTGTTCCTCACTCTCCCCCACTATCTATTCTCTTATGTAGTATAAGACGACGAGCTCATCGATCCACACTAGACTTGAACATATAATGGTAAGTGTGGCTTCAACTATATGCTGGTTATATATAGTATTAACCAAGGAACGAATGGAGGAGGCAGCATTCAATAGCTGGTTCCATATACAGAGGTTTTCCTTCACACGTAGTAGTACATTAAATAATCCCATTATTTTGGAGGTGGCAGCATTCAATAACTGAAATTAGTTAGACTAATTATGGAGGAACATGCCTAGTGCTGTGGGTTCAAGCCTCCAACATAACATGCATGTGTACCTGATAGGTAGTGTACAAATATATATTATCTTTTCCAAGATAGAAAAAGAGGCATAGGATACGTACTCATCCAGCAAACAATGTTATTCTGTTTGGGTACCAGCTGATATATGGCACATATTTTGCTTTCTAAACTTTTAAAAAGAAAATATTATTGTACATGATAGTCATCCACAGATAAAATAAATCATAGTTTACTGCAGGGAATAGCGAACTAGGGATTCCTAGTTACCAATAAGGAAGCACTACTAACACAACAATTGACTTATGAATATATTTGGAAATTTATTTACCAAAACAATAAATGAGGGTTAAATAAGTGATGGGTTGGACCCATATTCCACTGGTTATGTTTGATCCACTGCTAATAGTTAATTCGCCACAGTATTAGCTGCAAATTTGCAGGTACTCCATGGGGAGAAGCTTGCAGTTGGATGTCATGAATATAAAACAATAATTGAATCAGCACTTCCTCTGCTAATTGCCTACACGATAATGGTGTTGTGGCGGTCATGTGGGGGCCGAAGAACCTAATGCCCATTTTAGTGCCTGATGAAGAAACCGAATTGGGTAAGCAGGAGCGCTTGCGAATGACGAAGGATTGGAACTGCTCGTCGGCTCTTATATATGCCACAGTCACTTCAAAATATATGTCGTAGCACAGATGGTCAGCTTGGCAAACGCAGTGAAATTGAAGGTTGCGCTCTACCCAATCCGGCCTATCATCATCCAGCTCCGTGGCACGGTGAAGGCAACAATGTTCAGGGGCTGATCCTGGCCATATATAGCGCTGCAGCACTTCGGGTCTTGATGGATCTATCATATGGCTGGCCAGATCTTCTCCTTCCAGAGTCTCAACAAGCTGCTGAGTTATTTTGAGCATATGAAACACTTTGAGCATATCCTACTTCATCAGCCAGTCCCTAGCTTTTCTCTTTCCTGGTACTTCACACTCCTATTGCAGACAACACGTTCATCGTATGCCTCTATTATTCCTACTAGTAGCAGGGCGCGCGCCTCTGCGCGCCCCTGCAGGCACAATTTTTGGGGAATTGGGGATGAACATAACATGGATAGGTTCTATGTATGATAGATCATGGTTTTAATATGCACATAGGAGAGATGTGCCACATAATCATTTGAAAAAACACGTGCTTCAAAGCTATGCTTTTACATCTTAGCACCTGAGAGAATGCATGGTAAGGTGTTGGACATGCTCACTTGTCTGTGTATAATAAATATTTGCTGCTTTCTGAATGGTAGTTAAGACACAGGAGCACGACGATTTGTCAATAAAGCAATGTGTAGTTTACAGGTCTTTCCATTATTGCACCTTATAATATTATTCAGGATCTCAATTAAAACCTATGTCCACTTTGGGAGATGTTTAAGACGTGTAGACTGCCAATAGTAGAAAGATATAGTACTCAACATGCTTAGTTTGCTACAAAAATCAAAAGCTAGACATATAAAATTTAAGCACATGATAAATTTAATAGAGAGGTTAATTTTCATCAGTAGCAGCAAATTACTGTGATGACTACACAATGTTGATAAAGAAGGGTAGCATGCCACTGCTCTCTCACATCAATCAATCAACCAAACTTATGTAGACACTGAGCGGAGCAGCAGCAGGTATTCCAAGATATTGAAGGCACCAGGTCTCAGTCAACATGCTCAATCATATCTGAAAAGCAAGGAACAAGGAATAAGAACAACCTTAATGAATTGAAAAAATGTTCAATTATCGAGCTATTGACACTATTAATAGTAAAAAAAAAAGTCAGCTCAGTTTTCACGGTTTTCACTGGGAAACATGGAAATATTTGCATTGTGGCTAATTGAGATGGTTATTGGGGATTGAGAAATAACATGATAGGAGGTTTGTCTGCAATGACCTATCATAATAACCCCATTATTAAGAGTGAAATCGCTATCACATTGATCTTTTTATGAAGCCTAGCATAGGCTTCGCAACGCCTCAAATGAAAAGATGGTCCTAGCTCAGCTACAGTTTCAAAAGCTTCCAGACTAAGACTTACTGCAACAATAAAAGTAATCGGAGTTGCCAGGAAGAACCAAGAAGATGCAACCTTGGAACTGACCAACACACCCTGGAGAGACCTCAAACAGGATGAAGCGAAATTGGGAGACCACTTCCATCTTATTTGATTGGAGCATGCATACAAGAATTTTAGGTACTCCAACAAGGGCCGGCGAAGAAGATAACTGACCAAAACGATTAACTGAACTTCAGAAGGTGGCCTCCCTTGATTGAAAAGTGATGCACATAGGTCGGTAAGGGAATGAAGGACCGAATAGGCGAATGGGGGGTGAATGGGAGCCTCAACTAAATTCTTTTCGAATTAGTGAGCGTGTAGCTCTCCACGACCCCTCGGAGCAAATTGAGCGACCCTCGGTATGATCACGACCTTGGATGCAAGGTGGATGACCTAGAGATTGCTCTAGAGTCGGCGGATCAACCGGAAACAACTCGAATCGACCGCCAATCGAAAAGACGAAAAACAGGTCGAGAACACGGGAATTTCGGACTGTCCGGCACGAAGCTCGGACTGTCCTCTGAAGCTTCGTGTGCGGACTGTCCGTAGCGACCTACTCCCGGACTGTCCCCGGAAGAAACTGAAACTGAGCGTAAGCGTTCTGTTTTGGAAGAAACAGAGCATTCGTTCCGCACTCAAAGCGGACATCGTCGGCCAAAATCCAAAGCGAGGCAAGTTCCCCGAACCGACCGGCTGCCCTCGTTGGAGGTTCGGATCGTCCGGGCTAAAATGCCGGACTGTCCGCGTGCAGCGGCAAAGAGGGCCTCGGCCGCCGGTCTGGCTGGAGCCCGAGGACGGACTGCCCGCATACGAGAGGCGGACCGTCCGCGCCGCCGCACTACCACGAATAAAGCAGCGGCACCGCCCGTACGTTCTCCTCCCCCAAACTTCGGATCAAACTCGATCAAATCGAAACCTCAGGTCACAAGAATCAAGCCATAGCATCTTGGCATGTGGGTGACCATTTCCCCCTTGGAAATTTCTAGTTTGACGGATTGAAAACGAGAGAAATCATGGATCACACGAAGAACACACCCAAAAGATGAACTCGACCCAAAACTCACCCGATCTGCGTGCTCGTGAGGAATTAGCTCAAACCACTCGGTGGAAATGATCCTCTCACGCCCCAGCACGAATCAAGGCAAGAAAAACGAGATCAAACGTTGCGAAAACGAAGAAATCGCGAAGAGAATAGAGGGGGAGAAGATGAACTCGGGGAAGAACACACGAGGAACAAAAATCTAAGCACAAGATGAACAAATGCACACCCGATCGATCGATCCAAAAGCCACCATGGCACGGGCTACTCGAGCTAGCCCTTGCTCGCAAAGATTCGATACAATCGGGTGGACCTCTCACACCTACCTGCCTGAAACCCTAGCTAGAAACTGTAAAATGAGAGGCAAAGGAGGATGAAGGGGTATGCCTCGCTAAATAGCCCCAATTCCCCGCCTAAACTACCCCTAGATACATGAGTCGCATTTGTGTAACCCTAAGGCTATTTCCGGACGACTCGGGTAATATCGATCCGGCGGCCACAGCGCCTTCCTCATCGGTAGCCTTGCCTCCACGCAACCTCCTCCCGATGCGCCCACGTGCCGCCCTTCCGTCCGTCGAAACACTCCGGGTTTTGAGGCCCAAACCCGAAAACCGGCGCGCCGTGGTTTTGAGGCCCAAACCACCAAACCCGTGTTGGTATTTCTAACGTCACTAACTAGTAATGGCAATTAGAAAGATATCAGATGTTGCTTGAGATAAAACTACTTGAGAAATATTCATTGCGTTCATAGCATATCCGAAAGGTTGTCATCCCTATAGTTAAACTACTAATATGCAAGGAATAAAATATTCGTACTATGCCTTGATAAATAAATAATTATAACGGGTATACGCAGTTTATGGATATGAATATACCATTGTAGCATTTTTAAGGGAGTAATGATCCGTGTGTTGAATTTATATTCTACCACGGGGAAAGAAGTCTAATATCATGAATTAACTATGCATAGGTATGTTAAACATCTTAATCATCTCTCATGTGTAAAGTGTTAAACTTATCAATTAATTAAACAAGGATCAAAGTTCACAATAAAGGTAATGATAAAGTTCTAATATAACAGATTCAACCAAGTCATATCCAGGTGTGCAACATGGAAAGTGTCAAACAATGGACGATAGCAATTCATAGGTTAGCTAGCATTAGAAACTCCAATATGTAATTCTAAACTATAAGTTAGGATCTACGATTAGTGCAATACATCTAACAATCATTGAAGAAAGACTAATTAAATCCATACATGAGGACGAGAATCCCGTGAAGACTAAGGCGGGAAACTTAGAACAACCCGAATAATAACATCCGCTAGGCCTACATACGGGGATGGATTGCAAAGGACTCAATGGTCTTTGCCACCACCACGATCTACCACACGACCGGCACATAGGGTGCAAACGCAGGTAAATAAGATCTAATCACCACGATTACATCATCTCTACCACTCACCCATAATATTAATGAATGCGCTATACGAATCCATGCATGAACATAAAAGTAATTCAACTATGCTAAACATGTAATCAAAGTAAATACTAGAACAGATAATCTCGAATATAAACATGATCAAGATATTCATATTAAGAACGTATGCGGAACTTGAAAACTAATTACAAAGTAAAACTTACAAGAACGAGGCGATCTTGAGCCGGCCCTCCGTCGTCGAGGCGGATTTCTCCCTTCCTACTAGATCTAATCTTGATTGCTACTCTTCTAAAAGCGATGTTTCTAGAGCGTGGGATTGATGACTTGGATCTTGAAGTAATAATACTTGATTGAGAACTTGATGATTCGAGAGAGGGGGTCTAGGGGTCTATATATATGGGTCTTCTCCCGTCCCTCCGGCCTTCAAACGCGATCGCGGTACTAATCCGGTGTTTGATCTAAATCCATCTCTCCTTACTCATACCGGCGCCCTCGGATCAAACCGACACGGAACAACCGGTTTTGATCGAACCTCGAGGCGGTGGAGGAAGCTTCGGCGGGGCCGCTGCGTAGCCACGCGTTGGGCGATCGGCCCTATTATTGGGCGTCGGCCCGAGAGGGCCCCATCCGGGTCTCCGTCCCGGTCGCGGCCCGGAGTCTTCTAGATGATGTATTTCTTGGTTCCACGTTACGTTCACGCGTCGGGATAGGTCCGATGCCTTCTAGGTTCTTTTCGAAGTTGGAATTGCGTTACGCCGCGTAGTAAATGCGGCTCGCGAACTCGATGTTTTTCCTGTTTAGTCCCCGCAATTCACAACTTCACCAAAACTGATGGAAAAATGTTAATGACACCCTATTCTAAGTTGTTATTATTATTTATACCCCTTTCTCATGTTTAATTGATTAATAATTTTATATGATAACAAGTGTCAACAAACTCCCCAAGCTTACCCTTTGCTAGTCCCTAGCAAAGCTACATGCTCTAGTAGGATCAGGAGTTGCTACTACGCTTTCATACCTCGGAAATCTTGTGTTTAAAATAAATTCTCCTCTTAACCATTGCTCTCTCATACACATTTTACCATGGGCGTAGCCTTTTCATAAATCATAAGCGAGATAAAACAATCAAGTTAAGTACCATGTCTCAAGTTCTTTGATCAACTATCATCCCGGGTTTTGCAATATTTTTAAAAGAAACTCAGAGATTCCTATGTATGACCCTCTTAAGTAGATAGCACGTAGCGGAGTTACACATGTAGGGAACATACATAGTGGGATGATAGTGGTGAAGTGGATGAGGATGAAAGGTAGTAAATAGCCTTTAGCCTTTTATAGTATTATTATTTTATTTTTTCCTTCTCAAGCATCTTGGACTATATCTCTCTTTCTAAAATTGATAGGACCTGGGCTAACCATTCTTGGAGAGGTGGGCTTTGCAATGGACTTGTGTTCATTTTTCTCTCTCCTTAGAGATGTGGGCCCTACTCACCCTCGGACACGTGTCCATTATTCATCTCTAAATATATTTTTTATTATTAGGGAGGTAGGCCCTTCTCGCCTAGTATGACTTTTTGTCCGTTACTCTCCCTCTCTCGTCTCACTTTTCTCTCAAAATATTTATTTTTCTTTTCTTTTTTCTCTTCTCTTTTTTTTTTCGAATGTAGCCCAGCCTTTATAAAATATTGAGAGAGACATATCCAAGAATTGCAAGAGTTTTATTTTTTATATATTTTTATGGCTAGTGGCTTAATGGAATATGAGGATGCTTACTTCCGAGTTAGAAGCAAAGCGTATTTGGTGGAGTGGGATAAACTCTTAAGGGTCTTAGCTAAGGAACTCATCATGTAATATTTTATAATTTTCAAAGATAAAAACCGGGAATCAAGTATCTCTAGGAATATGATAAACAAGTAGCTCATCTTTTCATGTACTTTTTATCTCTAATGCTAAGACTCAGATTAAGCATGTGCTTCCCACAGGTATTAGGTTTAGAGCAAATTAATCATTTAAGCTTTTGGGAGAATCTAAGTTCAAAGTGTAAGTACTTTTTAAGAGGAATTAAGGCGGAGCAACTATTCATCATTTCCTTAGCATGTATTATCAAGATTAAAAGTAAGAAAGTAATCAAGTTCCAGCATTTATTTGACTCTTTAACACTAAGACTTTTTAAGACTCATTAAATAAGACTCAATGACTCTAAGAAAATATAACTAGCTAATAAATAAGACATAAGATAGTAATACTTATAGTGATAAATGGGGGTGCTCTCCCCAAGCTTGATCTTGAAGTAGTCCTTTGTTCATCCTTGGAACTTGCTCCTCTTTCGGGGTCTCCTTCAATGTTCTCCCCAAGCTAATATTAGTTTCGTACATACCCGGAAGGAACAAATTCTAGGATGTTAGTGTGAGCCTTCATGTGCTCACTTCTTTTGATTTTTTTTATTTATATATAGGAAGAAAAAGTGTGGACCTTCATGTGCCCACATATTTTTGAGAATTTTCTATGCAATAGGGATGCTAATGCAAAAACACATGAATGCAATTATTTTTTTTTTTTTTTTATGCCACCACAAGCAAGGAGTGCTTGCATGGGGCTTTAAGGAACTGATGCAAATGCAATAAACATATTTTTTTGTGGTTTTCTAATGCAGGTTTTTGAAAAGAGTAAATATGCTAAAGGAAATATGCTAATTAAAATATCTTTGTGCGAGAAAATTAAATATGCGAGATAAATACCGAAGTTACCTCTCGCGAGAGTTTAAAGCACTTACTCCCATGGCGTGGTGTCGCCTATGGGCCCTCGTTTAAATGTTGTACCTGGTAAGGGTCCTTCTATGATCTCAATGGTTGGTGTAGACGAAGTAGCCGTAGAAGTCGATTGTTCAATTGGTGATGCATTTGGTTGGGTCTCGAAGGTGTATTCTTGATAGGCGCAGCTCCTCTCTTCTTCCAGGTTTGTTTTTTTGGCGGAGACCTTTCGATGTGGGCGGTCCGAGTTCAAGACGGGTAGGAGTTGAGTGTACTTTTCTTTTATATCTTTCTCCATCCTCTTGATGTCTTCCATCTTTGAGTCCAAATTTTCTGTTGTAGTCTCGGGAGACGCTTTCGGCCTTTGGTCTTTCTTGGGAGCTGTTCATTGTTAGTATAAGTATTAAAAAAAACAACGTATCTTTTTTACCTTGAAACTGGAAGTGGATCTCGCCCGCCCCGATGTAGATGATGGCTCTTGTAGTGTTCAGGAACGGTCTTCCAAGTACTATGGGAGGATCTAGTTCTTCTTCTCCCATGTCCATGACTAGAAAGTCATTGAGGACATAACAATCTTTGATCTTGACGGGACGTTTCTTGCAATACCTTCCGAATCGGTGTGATTGATCCGCCATCTGCAAGCATTACATAGGTGGAGCACAAAGGCGGATTACCATATATCAATTGATACGTTACCTTTGACATTAAGTTGATGCCCGATCCCGTGTCACGCATAACTTTCTCGGAAGTTCCATTGATTTATGGAGCAGTGGATTGATGGTTCTCCGTGGTCGCCTAGCTTCTCTAGTTGTGGTGGAATGCGCCAAGTCTTGTGTCCTGAGTTGACTTGATTGATCATCAAGACTCGTTTCACCCGAGGTTGAGGTTGACGGTTCCTCCTGTTCCTCGTTTCTTCTTCTTGTCTTCTTCTCGGACGGTGGTACGTGTTCTTCAAGGTACAATATGGTTGGGCGAGGGGAGCTAGGGTCTTGTGTTTGTTAAATCTCTCCTCTGTCCATTGACGTTGAAGACGATCTTGGCGGTGTCGGCGTAGATGATGGCCTTCGTGGTCGCAAGGAACGGGCGCCCTGTAATGATCGGGGCGTTCTTACCTTTTCCGTATCCAAAACCACAAAGTCGGTAGCCCGTAGAGTTTACCGGACGTAAAGACAAACGTCTTCCGGGATACCCTCGGGGTAGCATAGCGATTGATCCGCAAGTTGTAGGCACATGGTTGTGTATAATAAATCTGAACCTCGCTCAAGGTTTACCTTAGGCATAATGTTGACACTTGAGCCGAAGTCGCAGACAGTCGTGAGGTGGGCGCCAATTTCGATGGTGATGACTGGTCTCCTTGATCTCCTTTCTTGGGGGCATACCCCGGTCGGTATAGATTCATTCCTTCTTGTGCACCTTTGGCCCGAAAACCCGCATAGTAGATATCGACAAGATTTGCAGATTCTAATTCTTGGGGTTGGGTCGGAATCTTACCCGGTTAGGCATAGGAGTAGATAAAGCCGGTGAGATAATTGAGATTCAATCATTTTATTAAAGCTATCTTTGGTTCTTTTTATTGCGAAGAAAAGCTTTCCATTTTAGCATTAATGGTTTCTAGCATTTTATCATTGGAAGCTAACTTCTTAGACTGATTATCCATAACTCTACCTTGGTTTTGTACTAACTCTCTTAAAGGTGGGAAATTATTGAAAGAGTTATTACCTTGATAGTTACCCGAGTAGTTACCTTGGTAGTTAGGTCTCTGTTGACTCCATCCTTGATTCGGGGGACGATTCGGTTGTTGTTGTTGTTGATGTAGTTTACGTCCTCCTCCATTTCGGGACATTTGTTGCCCGAGTGTCCAAATGTTGCCGCATTCTTCATATGTCATGCGGGAATCGAAGAGTTGCATGACTTCCTTCTTTTCGGGGGCTTTGTCTTCAAGCCTCTTCATGATTAGGTCCATTTTGGCAGTCAAGATGTCTACCTCTTTTCATTTGGTGCATTCCTCTTTCTTTCTTGCGGGGTTGACGGTCCTCATTCCATACTTGGTTTGATGCCATCTTTTCCACAAGGTCGGTAGCTTGCTTCAATGTGAGTGATAGGAAAGCACCTCCAAAGAAGCAAAGATCCATAGTCTCACGGGTGTTACTATTGAGCCCGTGATAGAAGGTCTGCATGAGTAGCCAGTTCTCCATTCCATGGTGTGGGCATTCTGAAATGTAGTCTTGAAAGCGTTCCCACGCCTCTGGTACTGATTCATCGTGTTGCTGTTGAAAGCTTGAGATTTTTCCTCGTAAGGCGTTGGTTTTGCCTATAGGGAAGAACTTTGCCAGGAAGGCAGCAGAGCAGAGTGTCCATGTAGTGAGCTTGTCTTTATTGGCGTAGAACCACTGCTTCGCTCGTCCCAAGAGTGAGAATGGGAACAAACGGAGTAGGATTGCATCATTGGGGACATCTTTGATGGTGAAGGTGCCACAAATCTCCAGGAAGTTCTGCAGTGAGTGTTGGCATCTTCATGGGCTTTTCCACGAATTGGCTAGCTTGTACCATGTTGATGAGTGCAGGCTTGAGTTCAAAAGTCTTGTCTCCCACATCGACCGCCGGACCAAGACGGATATTGGCCGTAGTCGGTGCAGAGTACTGCTGAGGGTCTTGTTCGCCATGACTTCGAACACGGGTGCTAAGCTTCGCTGCGTTGGAGGAGTCTTCTCCGAGGCAGTGTTCTTGAGTTGAGACTTCAACTTGGATCTTGCCTCCTTCAAGAGTTTTCTTTTGGGTCCGAAACGAAGTTTCCATGAAGATTCCTATTCATTTATTACCCCAAAATAGATAGAAAGAATAATAACAAGGGTAAACTTGTTTAAGAAATTGATAAATTTAATACTTTACGATGCGTGAGAGAGAGAGATGCATGCAAGTTAATCCTATATTTTTATTTTATTGGGCTATAGACTTTCTTTCCCAAGAACGGCGCCAAAAAATGCTTGTTGGTATTTCTAACGTCACTAACTAGTAATGGCAATTAGAAAGATATCGATGTTGCTTCGGATAAAACTAACGTAAATATTCATTGCAGTTCATAGCATATCCGAAAGGTTGTCATCCCTATAGTTAAACTACTAATATGCAAGGAATAAAATATTCGTACTATGCCTTGATAAATAAATAATTATAATCGGGTATCGCAAGTTTACAGATATTAATATACCATTGTAGCATTTTAACAGGGAGTAATGATCCGTGTGTTGAATTTATATTCTACCACAGGGAAAGAAGTCTAATATCATGAATTAACTATGCATAGGTATGTTAAACATCTTAATCATCTCTCATGTGTAAAGTGTTAAACTTATCAATTAATTAAACAAGGATCAAAGTTCACAATAAAGGTAATGATAAAGTTCTAATATAACAGATTCAACCAAGTCATATCCGGTGTGCAACATGGAAAGTGTCAAACAATGGACGATAGCAATTCATAGGTTAGCTAGCATTAGAAACTCCAATATGTAATTCTAAACTATAAGTTAGGATCTACCCGATTAGTGCAATACATCTAACAATCATTGAAGAAAGACTAATTAAATCCATACATGAGGACGAGAATCCGTGAAGACTAAGGCCGAAACTTAGAACAACCCGAATAATAACATCCGCTAGGCCTACATACGGGGGATGGATTGCAAAGGACTCAATGGTGCTGTCACCACCACGATCTACCACACCGACCCGCACATAAGGTGCAAACGCCGGTAAATAAGATCTAATCACCACGATTACATCATCTCTACCACTCACCCATAATATTAATGAATGAGCGCTATACCTAATCCATGCATGAACATAAAAGTAATTCAACTATGCTAAACATGTAATCAAAGTAAATACTAGAACAAATAATCTCGAATATAAACATGATCAAGATATTCATATTAAGAACGTGTCCGGAACTTGAAAACTAATTACAAAGTAAAACTTACAAGAACGAGGCCCGATCTTGAGCCGGCCTCCGACGGGTCAGGAGCGGATTTCTCCTTCCTACTAGATCTAATCTTGATTGCTACTCTTCCTAAAGCGATGTTTCTAGAGCGTGGGATTGATGACTTGGATCTTGAAGTAATAATACTTGATTGAGAACTTGATGATCCGAGAGAGGGGGTCTAGGGGTCTATATATATGGGTCTTCTCCTGTCCCTCCCCTTCAGCAGCGATGCGGTACTAATCCGGTGTTTGATCTAAATCCATCTCGTACTCATACCGACGCCCTCGGATCAAACCGACACGGAACAACCGGTTTTGATCGAACCTCGGAGGCGGTGGAGGAAGCTTCCCGGGCGGGGCTGCGTGGCCACCACGTTGGGCCGATCGGCCCTATTATTGGCCGATCGGCCCGTGGTGGCCCCATCCCGGGTCTCGCCCCCGGTCGCGCTTCGGAGTCTTCTAGATGATGTATTTCTTGGTTCCACGTTACGTTCACGCCGGGATAGGTCCGATGCCTTCTAGGTTCTTTCTCGAAGTTGGAATTCGTTACGTCGCGTAGTCGTACGGCTCGCGAACTCTGATGTTTTCCTGTTTAGTCCCTGCAATTCACAACTTCACCAAAACTGATGGAAAAATGTTAATGACACCCTATTCTAAGTTGTTATTATTATTTATACCCCTTTCTCATGTTTAATTGATTAATAATTTTATATGATAACAAGTGTCAACAACCCGCGCCGATGGTTTTGAGGACAAACCACCAAACCTCCTCGAACACGTGTCATCGCCGTCTTGACCGCCCGAAGTCGCCAAGTCATCCCGAGCTCCCCGCTCCGCCGCACTTCGCCGCCTTGACTCGATCGACACGGTCCCGCCACGCCCTCTTGCATCCGTCGATGTCCCGGATGTCACCTCTATGGCTAGCCACCGGCACCCCGGTCCCTCGGTCCAAGCCTCACGTCCGCCCTTCACCTCCGCGGTCCGTCGGCCCGCACGTCCTCCTTGGTACCTTCACCTCTCCGTCGCCTACCATCTCCGAGCTCAACACCCGCACAACACGAACCAAGAGACACGTCTACGACACACTCCACGTGTGCCGCTGAACATAGCCGAAGCATAGAAGAATAAAAAGAAAATAGAAGGAGAATGTTGATCGCTGACAATCACTACATCACAAAACTAAACACATGCGACCTAGATCAACCATGTGTTCGCAATCTCCCCCTTGATGAGTGCATTGTCAACATTCAACACAAAGACATAGAAGAAGGAAGACAACACATCCAAGTGAACATAAGCTAAACAAAAGCTAAGACAGTCACCGGATAGCAAACGTGGAGCAAAGACTTGGTTCCCAAAGACATGGGCAAAAAGGCTCGACACAACCAAGCTAAGACATGCCTAGTCCTCAAGAAGAGGTAGAACAGGCTCAACACCACTAGCAAAGCTCCAAAACAATTGAAACCAAAAGCTTTTTACTCAAACGGCTAGACCCTCAAGACAGGGGCAAAGGCTCAACACATCTAGCTCAAAGTGCTACTCCCCCTTGACAACTCCCCCTTGTCAAAAGCACAAATGCAATGTCTTTGTATGTTTCTCCCCCTTGTTGGCACATGCACTAATCAAGCTAAAATGCAATATGTCACAATGCAAAGCTTCAAGATTATATCCAATCGAATGAGAAAGTGCTCAAAGTGGTAACTTAGCAACAAACTACAAGTGCTAGCCAGAGCTCAAGATAATCAGATGATATGAAATATGGCACAAAGCAATTTGAGCAAATTTTAGTATCTTGCAAAAGGAGGTTCACCATCAAACATAGCACCTAGCACAAGTAGATAGGAGATCAACTAAGTGCCCAAACATGTAAACTTGGTGAACTACCCCAAACAGCGTTCAAACATCGTGCTAGACAACATGTAAACTTGTGTTCATTTTAGTTCAGAGTTGCAGCGGTTCACAAGTTACAAGATAGCATGCGAGTGGTTATCCACATTTGCCTTGCCTTACTAATCAACCATGTCAAGCCTATGCATGTGAGCAATCAGAAGCTTAAGACAATAGTCTGGGTCAAACACAGTGAAGTCCAAGTTCATTCAAAAGTGCAATTGAAAGCAGTCTCGAACTTCAAAGTGTGGCAAAATGGACCCACTCGATCTTTTCATCACTTTGACTTTAGACTTCATGTTTTAGCATGGTATTGTCATGAAAATCTAAGCAAGTGAGTGAATCAAAGAATGAGACATAGCTACCAAGAGTACACATAAAAGCTCAAAGGATCTCAACATCCTACTTATGATAGAAGCTAGCTCAAAGGTGAACCAAGATTAAGTTTCATCATTCATTAGTCAAGTTCACATTTTGAAAAGCATTGCTCAGCTCATAACATACATCACATGATTAAAAAGAGCTCAAGCTAGAAACACTATCGATTCATACTACTAAGAGCACAACCTCATTCAAATCGATATAAAGATGAAGCTCATGATATGCAAGTATGACACAAAAAGACAAAAACAAGTCTAAAACTAAGTCCGTACATCAACTACAAAGCTACCCCTCGAAGGGATAGCAAACCCCCAACTCTCCACCTGAGCTTAGCAAAACGGACTTGGTCTAGTGGTTTTCGTGAAAATGTCCGCAACTGTTGCTCTCGTGTAAACATCTTGGACATCTATGTCCCCTTTTTCCCGGTGATCTCTCGAAAGTTGTACCTCACCTCTATGTGTTTGGTCCGGGAGTGCAAAACAGGGTTTTGGCTACACTCACGCCCCATGCTATCACATAACAAGGGTACACGAGAAAAAGCTCAAGCCAAAGTCTCAAAGTGGCAACCATCCACAAATTTGGGAACAACAGCAAAGGCAGCTACATACTCGCCTCAACAATGACCGAGCGACACCAGATCGCTTCCTAGGCGACCAAGACACAAGAGAAGTACCAAGAAACCGACAGTACCGAAGTGGACTTTCTATGCAAGCGATCACCCAAGATAATTGTTGACACTTGTTAACGTATACTTTTAAGTGTCAACTAAACATGGAAAAGGACTAAAATATAATTAGATAACCTTATTAGGGGTTTATACTAATGATTTCCATGAGTTTTGGTAAAGTTGTTATTTGCAGGGACTTAACAGAAAAACACCAGAATTGGCGTGTCATACGACGGACGCAACGTAACGCAATCCAACTCCAAAACAAGTCTAGAAGGCTCCGGATTACTCCCGACGTGAACGAAACTTAACACCGAAGAAAACATCATCTAGAAGACTCCGGAAACCCCACGACACATCGCGGGGCCTAGGGTGGGACCCACCCTAGGCCGATCGCCCCATATCCATGCTTTCGGCATGGCCACGTCACCACGTCAGCCCTGCTTCCAGAATGCTCTCCAACCGCCTCTGAGACGCAATCTAATCCGCTCGTTTTATGTCGGTTTGATCCGAGGGCGACGGTGGAGTACGAGTTGTATCTAGGTCAAACCCTGGGTACCTCCTCCCGACTATATAAGCAAGCCCCCAGGCCCCTGGCTTCAATCAATCTCAGATCAACTCATCATCATATCAGATCAGATCCAGCTCTAGTCGACGGCCTTAGCTCTAGTTCAAGAACTAGAAGTAAGAGATTAGACAAGATGTAGAACTAGAATAAGTCTTTTCAATTTTCGCACTTTGGCTGGCCCCACTCAGGCCCGCTTCGTCCACCTTTCGGTTTGCTTCCTAAAACTTTTCAATTTGCGCAAATTACTTTCCGTTCGAATTAAAATAAGTCTTTTCTCGTTATGGTATGTTTTCCTATATGAAAAAGATGTCTTGTTAACCCATGAACAAAGTTTTGCATGATTAAATTCCTACATATACCTGTCACTTGTTGGGATGCTTTAATTGTTTAAAACATGAGAAATAATAAAGTTAGAATAATGAGATCCTCTTTCTTTTATCTTGTCTTTGGAGAGTTATTTATTTCAAAATATTAAAATCATTAGTTATGCTTCTCCTTTGTGATCAATGATACATCCTAATAGAGCCGTAGCAATCATTAAAGATATATCTAATTAATTGTTGCTTTCTTGTGTTGAGCTTTGTCAAAACCACGACCCATGTTGAAATCTGTCTAAAGTCTAAGATCAAGATCACGCATTAATCGCTTCCACTAAAGTATCCATGCTCTAAAAGTTTTAATCTCTATCTCCCATAATTTTAATTGTTGAAAAGGTCTGACTATGAAAAAGTCAAATGTTGAAAAAAAATTCTAAGAGTGGGGAGAAAAGTGAGAGAGAGGAGAAAATGAGCAAGTGTTCTACGGCCGAAGAACCCCTCCCTAAGAAAAGAAAAAAGGCAAAAATAAAGAGAAGAATAATGGACAAGTGTCCGAGGGTGAGTAGGGCCCACTTCTCTAATAATTCAGAGAGTAAAAATGGACATGTGTCCGAGGGTGAGTAGAACCCACCTCTCCACTAAATAGCTGGTTACCTCGCTTGAAAAATAAATAAATATAAATGCTGAAAAAAGGGGAGATAGAAGATTTTCAACTAGAGAGAGCAGTGGTAATAATAATCTTGATTCACATGCACATCTTGATCTATGACTTATGACATCTATCTCCATGGATCCACCATTGACTTAGCAATAAATACAAGGTAAGTGTGCTACATGTTCTTGAGCTCCACATATGATATAATAAATGAACCGTGAGGATATAATATATTTTGAGAGACTCGAGAGTGTCACAAAGGAGTAAGTACAGCTATGTTTTCTTTTCAAAACTTATGCAAAATCTCTCCAAGTGACTTGGTTTAAGAATTTAAGGTGATCTGTTTCTAACTATTTCATGCTCGAGATATCCCAAAGTGTGTATGACCATGGAGTATAATTATGATCCATTCTTTGTCTCTACATTACATTAAAATTAGACCATCCTTTTATCGAGGACTCCAGTAAAAGCCTAGTGTGTGGGGAGTTTGTTGACACTTGTTAATGTATACTTTTAATTGTCAACTAAACATAGAAAAGGACTAAAATATAATTAGATAACCTTATTAGGGTTTATACTAATGATTTCCATGAGTTTTGGTAAAGTTGTGATTTTGCGGGGACTTAAGTAAAAACACCAAAATTGGCGTGTCATACGGACGGACGCAACGTAACGCAATCCAACTCCGAAACAAGTCTAGAAGGCTCCGGATTACTCGGCGTGAACGAAACTTAACAATCAAGAAAACATCATCTAGAAGACTCCGAAGCCACGACGCGATCGCGGGGCCCGTGGTGGGACCCACCCGGGCCGATCGCCCCATATCCATGCCGCCGGCATGGCCACGCCGCCACGCCAGCCCTGCTTCTGCATGTTCTCCAACCGCCTCGAGACGCAATCTAATCCGCTCGTTTTATGTCGGTTTGATCCGAGGGGCGACGGTGGAGTACGAGTTGTATCTAGGTCAAACCACGGGTACCTCCTCCCGACTATATAAGCAAGCCCTCGGGCCCTCGGCTTCAATCAATCTCGATCAACTCATCATCATATCGATCAGATCCAGCTCTAGTCGACGGCCTTAGCTCTAGTTCAAGAACTAGAAGTAGAAGATTAGACAAGATGTAGAACTAGAAGCCCTAGATTAGAGTTGAGAGTAGAGCTTCAAGTTGAGAGAATTAGAGCGCGGTTGAGGCAGAGTTGAAGGAAGGCCCGGAGCTGCCGGCGCCTCCATCTTCTTCTTCCTCTGGAGTTGGTGCCATTGGAGCGCAACTCGAGATCTTGTGGATTGTTCGACTTCCATTCGAGTAAGTGGTATTGTCTCTATTGTTCTTAAGGTTCGTATTTCTTTGATAAGATTACTTTGATTCTTGGTTGCTCTTGAGTTAAAGTTGTTAGATTAATGTAAGCGTGGTGCTTAGATTGACTAGCTTATTACTAATACCTTCTATAGGCGGGGTGAAACACCAACCGTTAAGGCCGATCGTGGTGGTGGTGAGCGCCATTGAGTCCTTAAACGCCGCCCCGTTTATAGAAATCGTAGGAGCCCCGTGTTGTTAGCGTAGATACCCTTTATTAAGAGTTTCTTCATGACAACCCCTCTTAAGAACAATGTGCAAATGATTTACTTGAAGTGAGAACAAGACCTTCCTAATAGAACTCCTTACCTCTCTTTTTAATCTAGTTTTATAGCTACTCGGATTTAGCTATACACCTTGACGTACCCTCTCACCTTCTCCCCGTGGATTCGATATTTAAAGCCCTATTCCCGGTGAAGTGCTCACGGTATCCGTTAAACTATGGATTATATTCCTGTAGGTTAACAAATACCAACAAGCATTTTCGGCGCCGTTGCTGGGAGAACGATTTGAGACTACGTTGAAAAACTATAGCTAAATCTTGTACTATACTTTTATCTTTTTTCTTTTTATTCTATCTTCTCATCTTTTTCTATCTTTGTGGGATCAATTGATTCCATATCTTATCTTGCACCCTTAAGCGGAAGCTCTGGCCACTAGAATCCTTAGATCTCATCCATCTGGCCATTAGCTACGCCTACGGTTGATCAAAATGATCATGAAGCAATACTTCTCGGGAGTGAGAAGCAGGATCATATCTTCTATGGTAGGAGTCTTTGCCGACATCATGAAAGTGTTGTGCGCATGATCATCATGCAGTTTTTGGAGGAACCTTTTCTTTCCCTTTTTAAGCAAGGTTTGCTTTGACGAACTCAGCGGGTGAAACCCATATACTAGCATTCTTTATGACCACCCAAAGGAAGAAGAATCATCCTCCAGCCGAAAATAATAGAAGTTCTGATAGCTATATCACTTCCCTCCATGAAAAAGACCCAAGAGTATCTCGAAAAAGAGTCAACGATCACTAGACAATACCACTTCCCACCCACTGAGTATCTCGAAAGATCTCTCCGGTCTCGAGGTCATGATCCGAGTGACTGAATGGTGGGAAGCAGATACCATCTTCCCGTGGATTTACGTGGATGGCAAACCAAATCCTTCTCAAAGTTGAGTTTAGGCAATCCCGGATCGGATCCATTGAACTCAACCCGCAAGGAGATCAAAGCTCAAGTGACCTAGTCTCCTATGCCACTTCCACAAATCGAGGAGGACCCGCCAACAAGCAACACGAAATGCCAAAGCCACGAGAAAATCAGCTCAAAAAATTTGCCCAAATGGCACGATCCAAAAAAATAAGATCATCGCGAGAATCCAAAACTCGAGAGCATCCAACCTTAAAGTGTACCTCATACCCATCCGCCATGAGCCGGGAGACGTAAAGTAGGTTGAAGTGCAAAGGTTGGAAACGAGCGCCACATCCTTGAGCATGAAATGGTCGTTGATCCCGATCGACCCTCGAGATAGGATCCTCCCTCTCATTGCCGCCCCCGAAGGTGATGTACTCGCCGCCGTCTTCATCGGGTGAGGCCGGAGAACCACTTGGAATTTCCGGTCATGTGACGAGAACGGCGGAGTCAATGAGCCACATGTCCTCCAGCCTTCCAAACTGTATCGGCAATAGAACATGGGATGCGCATATGGCACAACATCTGGGTTAGTGAACTTGGAAGAGTACCGGTGTTGACCATCATGCCCCAAATATGCATTAGGAAGAACATACATCCCACGCCCCATCTTCCCAAACTTCTCACCACGCACAACAAAGCGCGGTGGACTCCTCTTCTCAACCTCAAAGCTCCCAAAGCGAGGATCTAAGTCCACTCGCGAGCACGACCACCAAACGGTCTCACAAACCGTGACCCGAACCTCACGAGGCCTCCTACCTTCAGGGCCTAGCAACCCGCTGCAACGAACCGGCTGCACACCCCTCTCATACATGCCAAGTGGTGGGTGATACAAGTCACGGTTCTCAAACTCCACTCGACGCCTAGTATCCCTCTTCCTCCTGAAGCAAAACTCAACTAAGTGACCATCCCTCTGACAGTACTCGCAGTGATACCTCACCTCTCTCTTGGGTGGTGGTTGGTTCACTCTCTTGGGTGGATGATTCACTCTTGTTGTGGTCTTGGCCTTAGGAAGGGTTTCCTCAGGGATCCTGGGTAGAGTGTCAAGTGGGTTCCTGAGATGGTTCGGTTTGGGAAGCCACACTTGTTTGGGAGGTGGAGTCTTTGGGGTCTCTTGGAGAATGCCATTTTGCACAATAGGCTTGGGAGGCTCAGGTGGGGTGATCTTGGTCAACTTGGGAGTGTTTGTGGGTTTCTCACTCGAGCTCAAACCACTACCTTGACCAACCTTTCCATAGATAACTTCACCCTTCCCACCTATAGCAAAGCCTAACCCCGATGTGTCAGTCCCCCTCTTGAACTGACTCATCATCATGCCAAGCTGCGGCTCTCCACTAGACACCCAACTCAGGATAGAGCGAAGGTATGTGTTCTCCTCTTCGACTCTTCCCTTGTCATGTCTAGAAGACATGACCTCCAACTCCAAAGCTTCACACTTAGCACAACTCAGCACAGTGCTATCTGAGCTGGCTTTCTCAAGCACAGCAAGCTTGGCATCCTTCTCTACCAACTCAGATTGCAAGCCTGGACAAGACTTGCACGCACCCAACAGCATCAGCCTAGACTTCAACTCAACATGCTCGTCTAGCAAAGCCGAATACTTGGACTGCAAAGTCATGATGCTAGACAAGTGCACAGCACAAGCATCACACTCAGTCTCCTCAGACACCTCCACAGGCTTCCTAAGAAGCTCTATCTCCGTCACAGCCATCTCCCACTTCTCCTTGAACTCCTTCCTCTCTCTAGCAAAGACGCCTAAGCAACTTTTCTTGGCACACAAGCGCACGCCCGAGAGATTCAACCTCATCGAAAAGAGATTCGATCGTAGGAAGTACCTCGGGAGAAGAAGAATCGCTATCTTGTGGCTTGGCGGTAAATGGTCGCCAGCTCCTTCGAGGGCCATGGTGCGAAGCCCCCGGGCTTGAGTCGGCGAAGAAGCGCAGTCCATTCAGCTTGTCCTCGACCTTGCGCCGGGCTCCTCGCCGCTTGAGGAAGATCGCCCGTCCGAGGAGTCGTTGTCGAGGTCGCCGAGGGAAGCAAGGAAGGCATGCTCGTGCTGCTTGGCACGCTTGAGGTACTTCTTCTTGATCGCCTCCCTTGTCGAAGCCCTTCTTGGACTTGTGCTTGCCGAAGGTGTACTCGCGCTTGTCCTTGCGCTTTTGTCGGAGTCGCATTTTGGGTAGTACTTTCGCCGAGTACTTGTCCTTGTTCTTCTTGGGGCAAAGGGCGACAAGTGGTCGGATCTCCGTACTCAAGCATCCACCCTTGGATGGGCCGCCACGCCGACGTTCAAGGGGTTGTTGTGAAATCACAGAATCGGCCGATGACTAGTACAAGCTCATCATCCCCAAGACTCTCCATCTGCTCCTCTGTCAAGCGCACACCAAAGAAGACAAGGCGAAAGAAACTGTGATGGGTTAGCGGAGGAACTGGGAACCACTCTTACGAGACGAGGGCGATGTTCGGGCGCAGATGGGTTCTTTGCCTTTGCACGGATCCGGGCCTCGATCTCGAAGACTTGAGCTTCTGTGTAAAGCTCGTCGGTGTGAGGGTGTCGTAGTTGGCATACTCCATGATCGCCGACACCTTCACATCCCACACCTTCCGATCCAAGGCGTGCGGCAGCCGAGATCGCCTTCTTTGTGCTCGTCCAACCTCTCGGACGGCTTGTTCGCCCGCAGCCTTGTTGCGCATCGTCCCGAAACCTAGCAAAGAGAGAATCGATGGACTCGCCATCAAGATGGATGAGGTTGTTGTACTCTCCCTTGTAGGTCTCGTATAGGCGGGCTTTTACTTGTGGGGTTCCCTCGCGTGGTAGCTCTCTGCCGTCTTCCACACCTCACGAGCGGTCTCACAAGTAGCAACTCTCTCAAACTCGGTATCCTTGAGGCTAGAGAACAACACGCTCTCGCTTTCGGTTGTTGGCATTGTGTTGGGCAATTTGTTCCTCACCCACTCGAGCGGCTAGCACTTGGTAGTTCTCATCCTCAACGATTTCCCAAACTCTCCAATCCATCCCCATAAGATGTGCCACGCATCTTAATCTTCCAAATAGGGATACTTGGTGCCATCGAACTCCGGAGGTTTGCCACCAAAGTGACCGTGACGTCTCCATGTCGTCTTCAGCGGATCAAGAACAAGTTAAGGTGGATTTGATCCTTAACCTGCTCTAATACCAATTGAAGGACCGAATAGGCGACGGAGGGGGTCAATGGGAGACTCAACTAAATTCTTTCGAATTAGTGAACGTGTAGCTCTCACGACGACCTCGGAGCAAATTGAACGACCCTCGGTATGATCACGACCTTGGATGCAAGGTGGATGACCTAGAGATTGCTCTAGAGTCACAGCGGATCAACCGGAAACAACTCGAATAGACCGCGCAATCGAAAGACAGAAAACAGCTCGAGAACCTGGGAGTTTCCGGTTGTCGACTGGAAGCTTCGGACTGTCCTCGAGCTCAGGTCCGGACTGTCGCCGCGACCTACGCGACTTGTCCCGCCCGAAGAAACTGAAAACTGAACGTAAACTGTTCCTGCTGGAAGAAACAGAGCCGGACTGTCCGCCGGCCAAAATCCAAAACAGGCAAGTTCCTGGAACCGAACTGGCTGCCCTCGCTGGAGGCTCGGACTGTCCGGGCTAAAATGCCGGACTGTCCGCGTGCCAGCGTGGCAAAGAGGAATAGGGCCTCGGCCTCGGTCTGGCTAGAGCCCGAGGACCGGACTGTCCGCCGAGAGGCGGACTGTCACGCGCCGCTCGAGCGAGCACGAACAGCACCGCCGCCCGTGTTCTCCTCCCCAAACTCGGATCAAACTCGATCAAATCGAAACCTCAGGTCACAAGAATCAAGCCATAGCATCTAGGCATGTGGGTGACCATTTCCCTTTGGAAATTTCGAGTTTGACCGGATTGAAACGAGAGAAATCGCGGATCACACGAAGAACACACCCAAAAGATGAACTCGACCCAAAAACTCACCCCGATCTGCGTGCTCGTGAGGAATTAGCTCAAACCACTCGGTGGAAATGATCCTCTCACGTCCTAGCACGAATCAAGGCAAGAAAAACGAGATCAAACGGTGCAGAAATGAAGAAATCGCGAAGAGAATAGAGGGGGAGAAGATGAACTCGGGAAGAACACACGAGGAACAAAAATCGCAGCACAAGATGAACAACAGACACCGATCAGATCGATCCAAAAGCCACCATGGCACATGCTACTCAGAGCTAGCCCTTGCTCGCAAAGATTCGATACAATCGGTGGACCTCTCACACCTCTGTTCTGGAAACCCTAGCTAGAAACTGTAAAATGAGAGGCAAGGGAGGATGAAGGGGTATGCCTCTGCTAAATAGCCCCAATTCCCTCTGCCTAAACTACCCCCTAGATACATGAGTCGATTTGTGTAACCCTAAGGCTATTTCCGTCGACTCGGGTAATATATCGATCCGACGGCCACCGCGCCTTCCTCATCGGTAGCCTTGCCTCCACACAACCTCCCCGATGCCGCCACTTGCCGTCCTTCCCTCCGCCGGAACACTCCGGGTTTTGAGGCCCAAACCCTTGAAACCAGCGCCTGTGGTTTTGAGGCCCAAACCACCAAACCAGCGCCCGATGGTTTTGAGGACAAACCACCAAACCTCCTCGAACACGTGTCGCCGCCGCCTTGACCGCCCGAGTCGCCAAGTCATCCGAGCTCCCGCTGCGCCGCACGCTCTCGCCATCTTGACTCGATCGACACGGTCCTCGCCACGCCCTCTTGCATCCGTCGATGTCACGCGAGAGATGTCGGCCTCTATGGCTAGCCACCCAACACCCCGGTCCCTCGGTCCAAGCCTCACGTCCCGTCCCTTCACCTCCGCGGTCCGTCGGCCCCCGCACGCCCTCCTTGGTACCTTCACCTCTCCGTCGGCTACCATCTCCGAGCTCAACACCTGCACAACACGAACCAAGAGACACATCTACGACACACTCCACGTGTGCCGGTGAACATAGCTGAAGCATAGAAGAATAAAAAGAAAATAGAAGGAGAATGTTGACTGTTGACAATCACTACATCACAAAACTAAACACATGCGACCTAGATCAACCATGTGTTCGCAGGGAACTCAACCTACAGAATACAACCATATATAGTTGGCTCCGGAAATAACAATAAGCAATAAATCCCTTTATATTTTGACTATCCCAATTTTTTGGAGGCGCACGAGAGACCATAGAACTAACTGCATGCACAACCTTTTTTTTAGACAACATACGGACGCCATTCAATCAGAACCTAAAATTGTAGACAGGACACACTTGCACACAACCTAAAATTTACAAATATTTTGGAAAATAGGGAGGACTAAGAAATAAGAGGGATGTGAACATACGAAAGACTAAGGACATGATCAAGGTGCAGATCAACCAAAGAAAGAGGGCACGAATGCCAACTGGACAGAAAATCAAGCGTGACAAATACCCCCATCCCAGTCGTAAGGCAGATATTACAGTATAAGTGCACTATCTTAGGTACCAAAATCAGATAAGAAACAACCACTATGCTTTCTATGTTTTTTTTTAAAAAAATGATTAAGAAAATCTGCAGGCAGAGGAAGCATGCCAAGGCAGTTCTAATCCATCTCAGAATGTGGTAGCTGTTTTTTTTTCCATGTTCCAACTGACACAAACCAAAAACTGATTAACTCACACTGTACTGGTAAAGAAAAACAGTTGACATTCACTCCAAGAGATGTATTAAGATTAAGTTGGCCCTTTTCTTATCTAGCATATTTTCTAAGAATTTATGCTCCCAAATCATGCCAAATTCAATTGCAGTCTGCAAACATCATCTGAGGCAAAAGGAAACATAGAAATCCATCCTCGAACAGTGGCAGCTACATGGCATTATCAATTATTCAGAGACAGGTCATTTATCATATACCAACTCATGGTCAATGAATAATATAAATGGACATAGTGATGGCAAGGAAAAACAAACAACGGTATGAATAAAGCGGATATGTAAGTAAGCGATTAAGCTCAGCTAGGGAACATATAATCATTTATACTCTACATATTTATATAGGAAGCAGATCGGAAACCATGACGTATACAAGCAAATAGAAGACCTCCAATTTGACAACCAAAGACTCATATATTGAAGTAAACAAAATTACCCTTTGGACAATCAGTTACCAGGTGAGATCTGATATCAGCTGAAGAAAGCCTCAAGTGGTGTGCAATCTCCAATCTGGCAACCTTCATACATAAGACACATATAGGGAAGAAGTTAGTTAAAAAAGAGCTCTTCCATAACTACACTAAATCTACCTTCACACATAAGCCACATATAGAAGTTAGTGGATGAAAGCTTATATTACAAACATGGTCAGCAAATGGATTTTGGCACCAAACCGTGACAATTTGATGTCATCAAACAGATTTTTTTGTGTAAACATTTTTATATTTTTATATTGTACCATATAGATATCCATGTATAGAAATTAATGCCAAACTGATTATGCAGTGCTAAACATTTTGTGTAACGATGCGAGCAGTTGACCAGGAAAGCACAAGATTCCCTATGGCAAAGGTAGGCATGTACCTATACTTTATTTGAAATCATGAAAAATAATGGAATTCTTTTTTGTAAGCAATTGTCCTATACAATTCAGTACTTCCCATATTATATTGACAAGCGCTAACTACAGAGGTAATCGATGGATTCATGGGCGGAGTTATGTTGGGGGCAAGCTGGGGCAGCCGCCCCAGCTAAAAGTCCACAACGCCTAAAAAAATACTACCAATTTACCATGAATTGATTTATCCAATTATAGTTTTATCTATTTCCTCTTTTTTATTTTGCATTTTACCATGTATTGGTGCAAGAACTATCAATTTATTGTTCAAATTTGAGGTAATATCTCAACTTCGCATTAAAATTGTGTGATTGCAATGTATTGATGCATTAATGCAATGTGAATTGTAATATTTTTTATTTTGGATTAGTTGGTCATTAGAAGTTCGCCCCAGCTGGTTTTTTTTTTCCTGGCTACGCCGATTGAAGACCTCTTGGATCAAAGTAAACCTTCATGCGATGTTTCAATCTGTGAAGCCTTTCTTCTTGCAAATTATACTCAATATTATTTGCCTTGAGGAAGGCGCAAATTTTATAACATAATAACACACTAATACATTTGCCCACCCAATCAAATTTAAATGGAAACAGAAGTACAGGAAGAGAACAGATCATCAGGTAAATTAGCTCGAAGCAGACAGCCCAAGTTAAGGGACTTCCTTTGCCTTGGAAGCAGCTGTGGCCATAGCAGCAATCGAAGAGTCCATGGCCTCTCTACCTATAGAACCCATGAGATAATTACATCCATGATCTAGTAGGCCTATTACTTGGCTAGATTAGCTTATTGAAGATAGTTTAACTGATCCATGGCAGTAATGTATGCTGAAGATAGTTTACCTACCCAGTTCTGAACCAATAAAATCGCTGCACATTCTATCTTTTTTTAAGCTTTTATTTGCTATCTATTTGAAAGTGCAGCCTGTTTAAAGCATTTCTCTGAAAACAATGAGCAACACCAACATGAACAGCAAGCTGTCTCAGGTGATACATACATGTATGTCCAAACCAGTAAATGGATCAGTTCAGATCTGAATACATGTAGATAGGTTTGGGCTGTCCATGTCGTGTACCAGGAACGGGAGAGAAGGGGGTTCGTACCTGTTTTAGGCCTGGGCACCTAGCAATTCTTGTCCCTTAATCTGCATGGGGGCAATAAATAAGTAAGAGCAATGCATATACCATGATGGCATACATGTGGTTGAAGCCGCCCCTGTGAATTTGAAAGCGATATTCAAAGGCAGGACTGGAAAAGAAAGGTATGTGAACTTACCAATTACTAAGGATCATGATCAAAAAAATTTATCTGAGTCATGGAACACTCAAATTGGAATTTGCAGAAACAAATCTTGTCATAGAGATGCCTGAGCTGCTAGTTGCTGAGAATGTTGGGAAAAGAAAATTGATAACAACACTATTGAGGTAGGCGACATATTTTCACTTATGAAACAGTAACATGTCCACATAAGCCTACCTTTTTTTTCACCAATGTAAAGATGGCATAGAGCCAATAATTAATATTTTTCCCCTAGTTAGGCTAAAGTAATAATGCTTGGTACATGGTAAACCTAAAAACGACACCAAGTGACATGTAGGAAATCCAACAGTCATTGAATAGGCTTCTATAACCAATAAACCAACTTCATATCTAAGCAGCACATTTAGAAGTGTAGTCCTGCAGACAATTAGGCACTCCTCTAGCTGGGCACACAATACTGTATTGCCAAGATGGTAGGCCAGCATTGCGGGTTCAATGTCCAAACACCCGCCATTGTTGGTTCAAGCTCCAAGCATCATGGGGCTGTATAATTAGAATGACTATCATACAAATATTTTTTCCCTATCTTTTTTTCCTACATCCAACCTCCTGTACTGTAAGTTTCTTTTCTTATTTGTTATGTCATTTTGTAAAGTCCAAATTAAAAAATAACCATGTATCACTATTAAAAGCCCAGATGTCAGTACGAGACAATGGACCTGCTGTTTCCAAAGCCCCTATCCTGCTAAAGCTAACAAGCAAGGTGATCAGCACGTAAAGCCTTTATTTCGTTTATTAGTAAAATTTTTAATCGCAGAATAGTTGCAAAGACTGAAAGAGAGAGGAAAAAAGAGGGCTCAGCATCACCTTTGTTCAATCATAGAAACCAAACCTCACTTCTGGTGCACAATTTATTCATCCTAAGAGCATCGCCAATGGTTCCAAAAAAAATCGGTAAATGAATGAGACTTTCAAGTGGATAAAAGAAGCTGAGAGCAATCTTTTTCAATCTTACTAAAAGGTACAAATCAAAAGTGGGCTTTGGAAACTATTGGAGATGCTCTAATGTTCGTGGAACTGTGCTGGTTGTCATGTATCCAAATGACCTTCCTAGGCAGAACCACAAACCAAAAGGATGATTAAATTGGCTTCAGAATGGGAGGAGGCTACCTCTAATTAGATACCTGGAACTGCCTTGACTGCTCAATAGTATGCAATTCAGTAAAGGTAGAACATCATCGCCCTTCACCAACATAAGAAATAACGGCCATCCAACACGGAATCAAACGACGGGAAAGAAATCAAGGCGACGTGGACCGCTATTGCTGCCTAGGAGCCATTCCCGGTTCTAGGGTTCTAACTCCATCTAGAACAAAGGAGATGAACGCACACCAAACAAATCAGCACCGCAGCAAGCACACTATGTAGGCGTTGGATAATGACATGCTAAACTTGTAATGTGCTTCAGATTCTGTATTGCAGACGTCACTGACAAGGACATATATAATTTAAGTGAAGTGTGAAATAGCACTGACTTGAATAAAGAACTAAACGACTGTACCCTGAAGCCTTATAGGTTTTCTTATTTTTGGTGTTGGCTAAGTAGAAGCATATCATGTAACCTGCACAAGAAATACTGAATTATTGAACTATTAACCAAGAAGAACATGTTTAGATACCTCCAACAATTTAAAGATCACAGTATCATTTCTAGATCATGGTTTGTGAAGGTCGGGAAAACAGAAATCATGAATGCATACAAACCTTATTTAAGCCGATCTGGTGACCCAATTTATGTATGCAAGAAACTGCAATTTTACCCGGATAAAATTAGAAGCACTGATTTGTCATGGAACCAACCACACAAATCTTATTTAGAGCAACTCTGCATCCAAAAACAAGGGGAGAAAATTACACTTTGTTGAGTAAAAACAATGCATTGCTTTCACTGGTACAAGGAATTTTAGTAAAAGCAATAGCTTAACATGTAAAAGAAGCTAAATGTGCTTTGGATTGGTGGCGCTTGTTGGGAGGTCAAAGACAATATGGTCATTGTGCAAGAAATCAAATAAGCTTCCTCTAGACATGTGCATTCTGCATGGGAAAAAAATATAGATACTCAAGTTACTACCTCAACTGAAGTCAAATAAGTTCCTACGGACATGCATTCTGCATGGAAAAATATTGTTACTCAAGTTACTATCTCAACTGAACTGCTCTTTGTTGGTATTTGTTAGCTTACAGAGAAATAATTATAGATCATAGCGCACGGATGGCGATGAGCATTTCACCCGGGGAGGGTTTTAAATATCGAATCCACGAGGAAGATATGATAAGCAGTTCAATTGATTAAAGACAGTGATAGAAGACTAATGAGATTTTGTAGTAATTAGCATGTACTTAAACAAGGTGAGCCAATAATAAATAGCATTGAGGTATATGAGACAGGTAGAGATACACACGTGGTGAGTATAGCATAAAACTAATTCCTAGTTAGATTAGGATTGGATTTAAAACAAAGGGACAGTTCTTAAGTAGCATACAAAGACTCTATTAAATGGGTTAAACAGGCATAGCATAAGATCATATATAAGTCAAAACCATAGATAAGAATGTGCACTCGAAGATTACTTAAGAAAATCAGGAACGAAACAAGATAATCCCAAGAACCATTATCGACTAGTCTTATACATGGGGGATGGATTGCAAAGGACTCAATAGTGCTGTCACCACTACGATCTACCACACGACCCGGCATATAAGGTGAATCCGCAAGTAAATTATATCTAAGCACCATGCTTACATACTTTCTACTACCTAGCATACTCGAAATATCCTAGGAGCTCTACGAATAAGTGCGTTGAATTATCATGAATAATGATCATATCAAATATGCTATGACTAGAATAAAGTAAAAAACAGAATAATTGCATGCATAGTAATGAAATAGCACAAAAGGTGTATGAAAACAATAATAATATTGATCCATAGTGTAACTTCGAGATCGAACCGGGAGCGGATGCTCTCTCTTCTCTAAACTCGACTTTCTATCTAAACTAGGCTCTAGTATAGAGCTATGAATTAGCTATCCTATCTCTTGGTGTCTCATCTTCTTTTTCTGTCTTGGCTTTGATCTCCTCTTGATGATAACTTGAAGCTTGAGATCAGATTGATTGAGCTAGAGGGGGTCTAGGGGTCTTTATATATGGGTCTTCTCCTGTCACTTCAGCTTCAGCAGGCGATGCGGTACTAATCCGGTGTTTGATCTTGATTCATCCCGTGCATTTACCGACGCCCTCGGATCAAACCGACACGAAACAACCGGTTTTGATCGAGTCTTAGAGGCGGTGGAGGAAGCTTCCCGAAGCGGAGCTGGATTGGCGGCCAAGTTGGGCCGATCGGCCCTATTATTGGGCCGATCGGCCCAGAGTGGGCCCCACTCTGGGTCCCGCGGCGCGTCGTGGCTTCTGGAGTCTTCTAGATGATGTATTTCTTAGTTCCGAGTTCCGTTCACGTCGGGAGTAATCCGAAGCCTTCTAAACTTGTTTTGGAGTTGGATTGCGTTACGTTTCGTCAGTCGTATGACACGTCAATTCTATTGTTTTCCTGTTAAGTCCCTGCAAATCACAACTTTACCAAAACTCATGGAAATCATTAGTAGAAACCCCTAGTAAGGTTATCTAATTATATTTTAGTCATTTTCCATGAATTGTTGATGCATAAAAATATGAGTTAGTGAGCATCAACAAACTCCCCAAACTTACCTCTTGCTAGTCCCTAGCAAGGCTCGTATGTGTTACGAGATCAAATCTCAACCAAGGTAGGATGAAAAATTTAGAATCATAAACTTGCTTATATCTACTTGAGAGCATGGGGCTTTTTATCATACATGAGTCTTGAACAATTGAAAGATAGAACAATTAAGCCGAACACCATGTCTCAAGTTCGTGGTTTCACTATAACTCGAGTTTTGCAAAAGATTTTTCAAAGTGAAAGTTCGGAGTGTTTCTGTATGACAACAATAAGAGTAAACATTTAATTTCTTAGCCTTTTCTTTTGCTTCTTTTGTTTCTGAAAAATATACCTCTCTTTATGGCAATAAGTCTAAGAGAACCTTGGGTTACATAACAACTTGATGGAGAGGTGAGCTCTTCTCGCTCATTATGACTTTTGTCCATTTTCCTCTCTCTCTCTCTTTTTTTTATTTTCTCGAGATGTGGGCCCTACTCACCCAGAACACTTGTCCATTTTTCATCTCTTTTATTAGGGAGGTAGGCCCTTCTCGCCTAGTAGGACACTTGTCCATTTCTCTCCCTCTTTCTCGTCTCACTTTTCTCTCTCATATATATATATATTTTTTTTTTTTATTTGTCATGCCCAAGTCTCTTGAAAGCATAGAGAGATATAACAGAAGCAATTTTAGCATGTTTTCAACAAGGCATTTATTTTATTTTATCAGGCTTAAAAACTTGTGTCATACAGGGAACTCATACTTCAAGATTTTCAAGATTAATTCTCCGGAATTTAAGTGTTACGTATGAACAAGATAGATAGTAGCTCAACTTTTATCATATCATATCAATCAATTGCCTAGACTTGAAATTTAAGAACATACTCCCCCACAGAACTCAAGCTCAAAGCATGTTTTAGAATCTAAATAATTATATCCATGTTCGGGAGAAGTAAAGATGGTAAGCTAGGCATTTATCACGGAGGAGCAACATCTATCATGTTTTTTATTTATAGCATAATTCATCACTCTTTTATTTTTTATTATTGTTTTCATTTAACACATATATATATATATATTAAAAACCAAACTTTATTTATTTTACTAGCTAAGCAAACTTAAATATAACTATATAACCGAATAATAATTAAAAACCAAAATAGTAATAATAGTAGTAATAATATAGATAGATAATACTTACCTTAGGGGCACTCCTTCCCCAAGGGTCCGACGGTTGATTGGTTGGTTGAACAGGGTTTCCCCTCAGCTGTGGTTTCTTACGGGGTCCACTTCCCCCAAGCTGCTTGTTGCATTACCAGGTGTCGAAGATGGCGAAAAGTCTCGCCCGGTTCTTCAGCGTTGGCATCTACCGTTCCACTGGATGTCGTCCGGCTGTTCTCCTCTTTGATACATCCATTCTTGTTGTCGGTAGAGGAGATCGGCATGGGCGTTGTGTCGCGTCGATCATGGTGCGCATATTGGTATGCACACCTTGGCGGAACGCCGATGGATCGCGATACTCAAATCCTGCATTTACCGACGCCTTCGGATCAAACCGACACGAAAACAACCGGTTTTGATCGAGTCTTAGAGGCGGTGGAGGAAGCTTCCCGAAGCGGAGCTGGATTGGCGGCCAAGTTGGGCCGATCGGCCCTATTATTGGGCCGATCGGCCCGAGTGGGCCCCACTCTAGGTCCCGGCTTGTCGTGGCTTACGGAGTCTTCTAGATGATGTATTTCTTAGTTAGAGTTCCGTTCACGCGGGAGTAATCGAAGCCTTCTAAACTTGTTTTGGAGTTGGATTGCGTTACGTTTCGTCGGTCGTATGACACGTCAACTCTCTTTGTTTTCTGTTAAGTCCCTGCAAATCACAACTTTACCAAAACTCATAGAAATCATTAGTAGAAACCCCTAGTAAGGTTATCTAATTATATTTTAGTCATTTTCCATGAATTGTTGATGCATAAAAATATGAGTTAGTGAGCATCAACACTCTTTCAAACATACAAATTGTAACATGATCTCCATCACATAGGGAAACCACGGTTTCCACATTGCAACTTCCAAGTTTATGGTATTCCAACAGTAGTTTATTATCACTTGAAAATAGGTATTGGAAATTATATAAAGTGATCGCCATTCTGTAATAGGCCTCAAAAGAATTTGTGTGATATTTGCACATTTACCAGGTAAAATGGATGTGCATACAGGGCATACCATTGCGGAATACTCATTGGTGGAAATTGTAGTCCCTTGTTTCATACTGTCATAATAATATTTGATCAAGCATTGTTGGTTAGAACCAAGACAATGACTAACCATATATATCCATGAGGTACATGAGTCTACATAGGCAACATACATACTAAGATGCGTGTGGAAGGCCCAAAATATATGAGAAAAATGGTCCTGCTCAAATAATCTTAAAAGGAGACGTATGTCTAAATATAAAATTAAGATGGGTCGGCTTGTAGCTGTGGTGACCTATTTGAAATGAGGAAGCCGATTAGGGAAATCATTTCATATGAACAAATAACTTGTAATGCCTCTAACCCTCTACTATCAAGTATCAGCATAATGGAAACACTGCATATTGCGATGGCACACATATTTGTTGACTGTATCCCAAATTACCTTGATTATTTGCATTAGGCTAATAAGTCTGAAAGACGATTGAGCTGCTAATTTAGGGGTTCTCCTCTTTTCTTCTGGTTCATGTCATCTTCAGCATATATTTTCCCCATTCCACCCAACAAATACTCTTCCACCTCTTTGTATACAATACAAGCTCCTGCGATGCTCCACTCATACCTCAGGTTTAGAGCATAAAGAAGAAGACATCATTGCGCTTGGCTCAGGTAGGAAAAAAAAAAAACAACAATCATCATTGCATATGTCCATAGTCTCAGTTATAGCGTAATTTCTTAGAGTAATAATAACCATCATCACATCTGTCCAATGTCTCAGATCAAGAGTAGCAAAAAATAAACATCATTGCATATGTGCAGAAACATAGAGAGATTCAAGAAACAAATAGTAAACATACACAAAAAGGGCGTATGCTCTGATTAAAACTGCAACCATCGTAGGCATGGACAAATGCTCGTATTAAAATTGCAATCATCATAGCCATGGACAAATGCTTGGATCAAATTTGCAATAATCATAGACCGGGACATATGCTTGGTAGCATCATAGACTTGGCTAGATGGGCATGGGGGACAAAGGCCGTGCGGCCGGTTGGCACCGCCGCCCGCCACTTCGCGTCGGGAGAGAGGAATAGGTACGGGCAAGAAACATCGGGAAGGGAGGAGAAGGGTGTTGACACTTGTTATCATATAAAATTATTATTCAATTAAACATGAGAAAGGGGTATAAATAATAATAACAACCTAGAATAGGGTGTCATTAACATATTTTCATCAGTTTTGGTGAAGTTATGAATTGCGAGGGACTAAACAGGAAAACAACGAGTTCGCGAGCGTGCGACTACGCGACGTAACGCAATCCAACGAGAGAAAGAACCTAGAAGGCATCGGACTTATCCCGGCGTGAGCGAGGCGTGGCACCAAGAAATACATCATCTAGAAGACTCCGAAGCCCGCGACGCGACGGGACCCGGAGGGGCCCACCCCTGGCATATTAGTAGTTTAACTATAGGGATGACAACCTTTCGGATATGCTATGAACTGCAATGAATATTTTTGTTAGTTTTATCTCGAAGCAACATCTGATATCTTTCTAATTGCCATTACTAGTTAGTGACATTAGAAATACCAACAAGCATTTTTTGGCCGTTCTTGCGGGAAAGAAAGTCTATAGCCCAATAAAATAAAAATATAGAATTAACTTGCACGCATCTCTCGCATTGTAAAGTATTAAATTTATCAATTTCTTAAAGAAGTTTACCCTTGTTATTATTCTTTCTATCTATTTCGGGTAATGTATGAATAGGAATCTTCACGAAAACTTCATTTCCGATCCGTAAAGACTCTTAAAGCAGGCAAGATCCAAGTTGAAATCTCAGCCCAAGATCACGCCTCGGAAGACTCCTCCATCGTGCGAAGCTTAAACACCTGTGTTTGAAGTCATGGCGAACAAGACCCTCGCGAGTACTGCGCACCGACTACGGCCAACATCCGTGATTGGTCCGGCAGTCGATGTGGGAGACAAAGCTTTTGAGCTCAAGCCTGCACTCATCAACATGGTACAAGCTAGCCAATTCTATGGAAAAGCCCATGAAGATGCCAATGCTCACCTACAAAACTTCCTGGAGATCTGTGGCACCTTCACCATCAAAGATGTCCCCAATGATGCAATCCTACTTCGTCTGTTCCCATTCTCACTCTTGGGACGAGCAAAGCAGTGGTTCTACGCCAACAAAGACAAGCTCACTACATGGACACTTTGCTCTGCTGCCTTCCTGGCAAAGTTCTTCCCTATAGGCAAAACCAACGCCTTATGAGGAAAAATCTCAAGCTTTCAGCAGCAACACGATGAATCAGTTCCAGAGGCGTGGGAACGCTTACAAGACTACATCTCAGAATGCCCACACCATGGAATGGAGAACTGGCTACTCATGCAGACCTTCTATCACGGGCTCAATAGTAACACCCGTGAGACCATGGATCTTTCTTCTTTGGAGGTGCTTTCCTATCCCTTACACTAAAGCAAGCTACGATATTGTGGAGAAGATGGCATTAAACCAAGTTTGGAATGAGGACCGTCAACCCCGCAAGAAAGAAAGAGGAATGCACCAGCTGAAAGAAGTAGACATGCTGTCTGCTAAAATGGACCTAATCATGAAGAGGCTTGAAGACAAAGCCCCACGAGAAGAAGGAAGTCATGCAACTCTTCGATTCTCGCATGACATGTGAAGAATGCGGCGGCACACCGGACACTCGGGCAGCCAATGTCATTTGGAGGAGGAGGGCGTGAACTACATCAACAACAACAACAACCCGATATCGTCCCCCGAATCAAGGATGGAGTCAACAGAGACCCAACTACCAAGGTAACTACTCAGGTAACTATCAAGGTAATAACTCTTTCAATAATTTTCCACCTTTAAGAGAGTTAGTACAAAATCAAGGTAGACTCATGGATAATCTGTCTAAGAAGTTAGCTTCCAATGATAAAATGCTAGAAACTATTCGTGCTAAAATGGAAAGCTTTTCTTCTGCAATAAAGAACCAGCATAGCTTCAATAAAATGATAGAATCTCAATTATCTCAGCTGGCTTTATCTACTCCTATGCCTAACCTAGGTAAGATTCGGGCCAGTGGGAAGAATTAGAATCTGCAAATCTTGTCGATATCTACTATGCGGTATTCAGGCCAAAGGTGCACAAGAAGGACCGAAGTGGGACTGGACGGGGTATGCCCGCCAAGAAAAGGAGATCGGGGAGACCAGTCATCACCATCGAGATCGCAACCGCACCTCTGACGCACTCTGCGACTTCGGCTCGAGTGTAAACATTATGCCTAAGGTAAACCTTGAGCCGAGGTTCAGATTTATTATACACAACCATGTGCCTACAACTTGCGAGATCAATCACTATGCTACCACGAGGGGATCACGGAAGGCGTTTGTCTTTACGTCGGTAAGCTCTACGTGGCCACCGACTTTGTGGTTTTGGATACGGGGAAAAGGTAAGAACGCCCGATCATTACGGGGCGCCCGTTCCTTTGCGACCACCAAGGCCATCATCTCTGCCGACACACCGCAAAGATCGTCTTCACCGTCAATGGGACGAGAGGGAGAGATTCAACCGCAAACACAAGACCCTAGCTCCCCCTCGCTCCAACCGTACCACTACCGTACCACTGAAATATACATACCGGTATTGCCGAGAAGAGGACAAGAAGAAGAAACAAGAACGAAAGAACCGTCAACCTCGACCACACGTGGAACGAAGTCTTGATGATCAATCAAGTCCCAACAGGACACAAGACTCGGCGCGTTCCACCACAACTAGAGAAGCTAGATGACCCTGGAGAACCATCAATCCTTTGCTCCATCAATCAATGGAACTTCAGAGAAAGTTGTATGCGACACGGGATCGAGGCATCAACTTAATGTCAAAGGTAACATATCAATTAATATATGGTAATCGCCTTTGTGCTCCACCTATGTAATTCTTGACGCTTGTTAACGTTAATATTAAATAATCAACTAAGCATAGAAAATGGCATAAATGAATATCAACATAGACTTAGGGGTTTGCTACTAATGAGTTCCACAAGTTTTGGTGTTTTGTTTATTTTAGAGAGTGATTCTGGAGAACAGATACAATTGGGCCAAATCTACAAGATAAATGGGCCTTGACATCTAGTCCTACAAGCACCAAATAAAGAGAAGCCAAATGCCATCACACAAGACGATGTCAAATGATGGATTTGAGTACACCACTGTGACGGGCTCGTCGAGACGATCGAAAACGGATATATCATTTGCTATATTTGGAGTTCAGAATGAGAAGATATGAATTTACAAATAATGGAATATTCTAGAAACAAGAGCTGCGGGATTAATTGGGCCTAAACAGAATTTGGCCCATAAAGGCTATGTGCATTATAATTAGATATGGTGGAAGGTTTAGTACCATATTGCTTGCTAAAAGGTGGAAGGAGGCGGGGAGACCCCTATATATGTAACCCTAGACCCCCTAGGAGCCATGTACCAGATTGATTTGAGAGTTGTCCCATGAATGGATGGTCTCTCGTCAATATTAGAGAATTAGATTAGACAGCTACAATGTAATAGAATAGATCTAGTAGAGAGTTAGGGAGAGCAGAACTGCGTTCCGGTTCTGGAGAAGTCTTCAGCGTTCTGGTATATCTTTGTATCTCAACTCTATTAGACTTTATGCCATAATTATATTTATCTTCTCTAGTTACTTTTATGCCTTTCATTTATTGATTAGAATATAGTTGTTATATAATTGCATGGGATCTTCGCTCGTATTGAGTGCTCGGTTATTCATGATGATTAGAGTAGTAATTAATAGTGTGGACATGGTGTCTAGACTAGAGGTTACCTTAGATTGCGCCCAATCCCACGGTTAGTTGTGGTAGCCCGGGGGTGACTTGACCTGTCGGTCTTTGTATTCCACCACGTTCGGGTTGGTGATTCATAGAGCTTTTTGGCGGCCTTCCCCGATCACCCTTTCCAGTCTTTTTCGAGGATCGGGGACGGTACCGCTGCTCGAAGTGTTCTTATATGATCGCTATACCTTTTCATGCCTTAGTTACTCAAAGAACCAAAGTACTAGAGAAGTATTCGGGAACCTAGATCTCTCCGTTGTCCTCTCGACCTAGCTATCTATTCTATATTATAATATTCTCCTGGTTAAATGCTATTAATTATCATATACATTATTTACCCCCTTACTTTAGTTTAGTTGGTATATTAAGTTAGTAGATACATGATTTTGATTTATCATAATCTTTACCATCGCTTCCCCGTGGAAAATATAAATAACGATACTACGGAATACTCCAGGGTAAAAAGCTACAATGGTATATATATTACGTGGCGCTGCGGAACCCTTTATATTCTTCTTGCACTTAATAAATACCAACAAGCTTTTTGGCGCCGTTCTTGGGAAGCAATTGGCGTAAAGATTACGATAATGATCTTGATATCTGCTAATTTAGTGTATCAATTAGCTTTAGTAGGATTACCCTTGTTACGTTGAGTGTGGAATAGACGAGGACATTTGATCCGTCGCGACCTTCGGCAAGCTTCCACGAGAAAAGGAGAAACCAGGGTGTTTGAACATCAAGATCCATCAACACTTTGGAGCCCCTGCCATCTCTTAGGTACATTTATTTATATATATTATTCTAACCATGTGTAGATTGAAGAAAAGGTCGCCGTCACAAGAATTCAAAGTACATCTCAAGTGACGAAAGTAGAAGCTGCACAACCCACAAACTCTATTAGTGAGTCATGGTAAGTATGATCAAAGGTGAGAAAGTCTTGCTCATGGACTTTAATTTATGAGTAGTTATCTTTTCAATTGTTGCATTGCATGCATGTTTACTTTGAATAATCCATGCATTCACTCCACTTAGTTTATGTTTTTTTTTATCATAGATCCATTGCATGTTTAATTCCTTACAATCACCCATCATGTTGTTTGCATATAAAAATAATAAATAAATAAAAATATTATCCTCACCATGATCATGCTCTTTCATCTCTATTTAAGTAAATCTCTATGATGCTTTCATGCCACCGTTGTCTGCTATGGTACATTCTAGTTTGAAGTATTTTTCATATATCTCTTAAATGAAGCATGGTGCCTAGTTTAGGAGTGTTGATCGTGCTTTCAAAGGCTTTTTAATGCTAGTTAAATTGCTTTCCTAAATCAAATTAGGCGTGGCGTCTAGGTTGATTTTTTGAACCAAAAGTATGCTCTAGTAGATAGCAGATTATTTTGACTAACCCTTGCAGAGAAAACTATCATATTCAATGCGGGTAAGTCAAGAGATGAACTCACAATAGAGGTGAGGCAAGGCGTATGATGAACTCCAACAACTCTGCATAGAAGGAAGACCGGATCGTTCCTCATAGAAGAAAGATCTGTAAGTATCACATCATTTATTTTGTCTTTTGCTAAAAGTTACATTTGCCTTGATCCATGCTAGAGTGCAGCTAAGAACATAATTTATTAAAAAAACATGATAAACAATATATGTGCTAAAGTAATCAAAGAACCATCTTTTGTTAGCATAGATGAGTTTATATCAACCTTTGGACAACAACATGTTCTTCAAATAGTTGCAATCCTTCGGGTATACGTCCACTAATATCTCGCGAGGAAAGAATCATCGGTGTGCACGGTTTAGCATGAACCTACCACACCACCACAGTCTAGCTCAAGTCTACATCTCTAAAAAAAAGACATCCAAGATCCATTTTGGGGAGTGCAACCCCCATTATCCGTAAGTACTCTTATCCTTTACCTTATTTACTACTAGTTTGGTATGTTAAAAGATATAAAAAGATGCATAACTATAGAAAACTAAATAAAAAGTTTAAGTTATATATATAGTTTGATCTTTATGTTTGCTCTAAATAAATAAATAGATAGTGTGCTTATGCTTGTTAAAATAAAATTACTTGTGAAGATGATCCCTATGCTAAAGGAAATGATGAATAGTTGCTCCGCCTTAATTCCTCTTAAAAGTACTTACACTTTGGACTTAGATTCTCCCAAAGCTTTAAAATCTTAATTTGCTCTAAACCCAATACACTGTGGGAAGCACATGCTTAATCTGAGTCTTAGCATTAAAGGATAAAGATACATGAAAAGTTGAGCTACTGTTTATCATATTTCTAGAGATACCCGATTCTGGTTTTTATCTTTGAAAATTATAAAATATTACATGATGAGTTCCTTAGCTATGACCCTTAAGAGTTTATCTTTCGCATCCCACTCCACCAAATCTTTTGCTTCTAACTTGGGAATGCGCCTCCCCATACTCCATCGGCCGCTAGCCATAATTATAAAAATAAACTCTTGCAATCTTTGGATATGTCTCTCTCAGTGTTTTTTATGCCAAATAGAGGCTGGGCTACATTCGAAAAAAAAAAAAAAAAAAAAAAAAAAAAAAAAAAAAAAAAAAGAAAAGAAAGAAAAATAAATATTTAGAGAGAAAAGTGAGACGAGAGAGGGAGAGTAACGGACAAAAAGTCATACTAGGCGAGAAGGGCCTACCTCCTAATAAATATATTTAGAGATGAATAATGGACACGTGTTCGAGGGGTGAGTAGGGCCCACATCTCTAAGGAGAGAGAAAAATGGACACAAGTTCGGGGCAAAAGCCCACCTCTCCAAGAATGAATAGCCCAGGTTTTAGCAATTTTTAGAAAGAGAGATATAGTCCAAGATGCTTGAGAAAAAAAAAAATACTAGAAAAAAAGGGCTAAAAGGCTGTTTTACTACCTTTCATCCTCATTCATTCCGCCATTATCATCCCACCATATGTATTTTACCACGTGTGACTCCACTATATATACCATCTACTTAAGAGGGTCATACATAGGATCTTTGAGTTTCTTTTGAAAAATATTGCAAAACCCCGGGATGATAGTTGATCAAAGAGCTTGAGACATGGTACTTCACTTAATTGTTCTATCTTTTATTGCTTATGATTCGTGAAAAGCTACGCCCCATGGTAAACAGGTATGAGAGAGCAATCGGTTAAGAGGAGAATTTATTTCGATAAACACAGTGATTTACGAGGTATGAAAGCGTAGTAGCAACTCCCGATCCTACTATAGCATATAGCTTTGCTAGGGACTAGCAAAGGGTAAGCTTGGGGAGCTTGTTGACGCTTGTTAACGTTAATATTAAATAATCAACTAAGCATAGAAAATGGCATAAATGAATATCAACATAGACTTAGGGGTTTGCTACTAATGAGTTCCACAAGTTTTGGTGTTTTGTTTATTTTAGAGAGTGATTCGGAGAACAGATACAATTGGGTCAAATCTACAAGATAAATGGGCCTTGACATCTAGTCCTACAAGCACCAAATAAGAGAAGCCAAATGCCATCACACAAGACGATGTCAAATGATGGATTTGAGTACACCATCTGCTTGACGGGCTCGTCGAGACGATCGAAAACGGATATATCATTTGCTATATTTGGAGTTCAGAATGAGAAGATATGAATTTACAAATAATAGAATATTCTAGAAACAAGAGTTGCGGGATTAATTGGGCCTAAACGAGAATTTGGCCCATAAAGGCTATGTGCATTATAATTAGATATGGTGAAAGGTTTAGTACCATATTGCTTGCTAAAGGTGGAAGGAGGCCGGGGAGACCCCTATATATGTAACCCTAGACCCCTAGGAGCCATGTACGAGATTGATTTGAGAGTTGTCCCATGAATGGATGGTCTCGTCAATATTAGAGAATTAGATTAGAGCAGCTACAATGTAATAGAATAGATCTAGTAGAGAGTTAGGGAGAGCGGAGCTGCGTTCGGTTACGGAGAGAAGTCTTGGCGTTACGGTATATCTTTGTATCTCAACTCTATTAGACTTTATGCCATAATTATATTTATCTTCTCTAGTTACTTTTATGCCTTTCATTTATTGATTAGAATATAGTTGTTATATAATTGTATGGGATCTTCGCTCGTATTAAGTGCTCACGGTTATTCATGATGATTAGAGTAGTAATTAATAGTGTGGACATGGTGTCTAGACTAGAGGTTACCTTAGATTGCGCCCAATCCACGGTTAGTTGTGGTAGCCCAGGGGGTGACAATACCTGTCGGTCTTTGTATTCCACCACGTTCGGGTTGGTGATTCGTAGAGCTTTTTGGCGGCCTTCCCCCGATCACCCTTTCCCAGTCTTTTTCGAGGATCGGGACGGTACCGCTGCTCCGAAGTGTTCTTATATGATCGCTATACCTTTTCTTGCCTTAGTTACTCAAAGAACCAAAGTACTAGAGAAGTATTCGGGAACCTAGATCTCTCCGTTGTCCTCTCGACCTAGCTATCTATTCTATATTATAATATTCTCTGGTTAAATGCTATTAATTATCATATACATTATTTACCCCCTTACTTTAGTTTAGTTGGTATATTAAGTTAGTAGATACATGATTTTGATTTATCATAATCTTTACCATTGCTTCCCTGTGAAAAATATAAATAACGATACTCTGGAATACTCCCGGGTAAAAGCTACAATGGTATATATATTACGTGGCGCTTTGCGGAACCCTTTATATTCTTCTTGCACTTAATAAATACCAACGGTAATGTTGCAGATGGCGGATCGGTCACACCGATTCCGGAAGGTATTGCACCGAAACGCCCCCGTCAAGATTAAAGGCGCTATGTCCTCACCGACTTTCTAGTCATGGACATGGGAGAAGAAGAACAAGATCCTCCCATAGTACTTGGAAGACCGTTCTGAACACTACAAGAGCCATCATCTACATCGGGGCGAGGCGAGATCCACTTCGTTTCAAGGTAAAAGATCTGTTGTTTCTTTAATACTTATACTAACAATAAACAGCCCCCAAGAAAGACCAAGGGCGAAAGCGTCCCGAGACTACAAATGAAATTTGGACTCGAAGATAGAGAACATCAAGAGGATAGAGAAAGACATCAAGGAAAAGTACACTCAACTCCTGCCCATCTTGAACTCTGGACCGGCCACACCAAAAAGGTCTCCGCCAAAGAAGCAAACCTGGAAGAAGAGAAAAAGAATACAAAAAGAATACACCTTCGGAGACCCAACCGGCGCCCGGCACCATCAAACTGAACAATCGACTTCTACGGCTACCGTCTACACCGACCATTGAGATCCTTGAAGGACCCTTACCGGGTACAACATTTACACGAGGGCCCATAGGCGACACCATGCCATGGGAGTAAGTGCTTTAAACTCTCGCCGAGAGGTAACTTCGGTATTTATCTCATATTTAATTTTACGACAAAGCATATTTTAATTAGCATATTTCCTTTAGCATATTTACTCTTTTCAAAAACCTGCATTAGAAAACCACAAAAATATGTTTATTGCATTTGCATCAGTTCCTTAAAGCCCCATGCAAGCACTCCTTCTTTGTGGTGGCATAAAAATAAAAATACAAAAATACTGCACTCATATATTTTTGCATTAGCATCCCTATTGCATAAAAAAATTCTCAAAAAAATATGTGGGCACATGAAGGTCCACACTTTTTCTTTCTATATATAAAAAAAAACGTGAGCACATTAAGGCTCACACTAACATCCTAGAATTTGTTCCTTCGGGTATGTGCGAAACTAATATTAGCGGGGAGAACATTGAAGGAGACCCCGAAAGAGGAACAAGTTCCAAGGATGAACAAAGGACTACTTCAAGATCAAGCTTGGGGAGAGCACCCCCATTTATCACTATAAGTATTTCTATCTTATGTCTTATTTATTAGCTAGTTATATTTTCTTAGAGTCATTGAGTCTTAGTTAATGAGTCTTAAAAAGTCTTAGTGTTAAAAAGAGTTAAATAAATCTTTGGAACTTGTTAGACTACTTTCTTCCTATTAATTATGATCTTGATAATATATGCTAAGGAAATGATGAATAGTTGCTCGCCTTAATTTCTCTTAAAAAGTACTTACACTTTGGATTTAGATTCTCCAAAAGCTTTAATGATTAATTTGCTCTAAACCCAACACACTGTGGGAAGCACATGCTTAATCTGAGTCTTAGCATTAGAGATAAAAGTACATGAAAAGATGAGCTACTGTTTATCATATTCTTAGAGATACTTGATTCTGGTTTTTATCTTTAAAAATTATAAAATACTACATGATGAGTTCCTTAGCTATGACCCTTAAGAGTTTATATCCCCTCCACCAAATCTATTTGCTTCTAACCCGAAGTACGCATCCCCATATTCCATTAAGCCGCTAGCCATAAATATAAAAATAAACTCTTGCAATTTTTGGATATGTCTCTCTCAATATTTTATAAAGGCTGGGCTACATTCGAAAAAAAAAGAAAAAAAAAAATAAATATTCTGAGAGAAAAGTGAGACAAGAGAGGGAGAGTAACGGACAAAAGTCATACTAGGCGAGAAGGGCCTACCTCCTAATAATAAAAAAATATATATCTAGAGATGAATAATGGACACGTGTCCGAGGGTGAGTAGGGCCCACATCTCTAAGGAGAGAGAAAAAATGAACACAAGTCCAGGGCAAAGCCCACCTCTCCAAGAATGGTTAGCCCGGACCTTAGCAATTTTTAGAAAGAGAGATATAGTTCAAAGATGCTTGAGAAAAAAAATAAAAAAATACTATAAAAGGCTAAAGGCTATTTACTACCTTTCATCCTCATCCATTTCACCACTATCATCCCACTATGTATGTTCCCCCTACATTTATAACTCCGCTACACGCCATCTACTTAAGAGGGTCATACATAGGATCTCCGAGTTTCTTTTAAAAATATTGCAAAACCCCCGGGATGATAGTTGATCAAAAGAACTTGAGACATGGTACTTAACTTGATTGTTTTATCTTGCTTATGATTCATGAAAAAGGCTACGCCCCATGGTAAAAGGTATGAGAGAGCAATCTGGTTAAGAGGAGAATTTATTTATGATAAACCACGGTACTTACGAGGTATGAAAGCGTGGTAGCAACTCCTGATCCTACAATAGCATATAGCTTTGCTAGGGACTAGCAAAGGGTAAGCTTGGGGAGTTTGTTGACACTTGTTATCATATAAAATTATTATTCAATTAAACATGAGAAAGGGGTATAAATAATAATAACAACCTAGAATAGGGTGTCATTAACATATTTCCATCAGTTTTGGTGAAGTTATGAATTGCGAGGGGACTAAGCGAGGGAAAACGACGAGTTCGCGAGCGTGCGACTGCGACGTAACGCAATCCAACTTCGAGAAAGAACCTAGAAGGCATCGGACTTATCCGGACGTGAGCGAGGCGTGGCACCAAGAAATACATCATCTAGAAGACTCCGAGAAGCCCACGACCGCGGCGGGACCCGGAGGGCCCACCCCCTGGGCCGATCGGCCCAATAATAGGCCGATCGCCCAGCGTGGCCGCCACTCGCCCCCGCTTCGGGAAGCTTCCTCCACCGCCTCTAAGACTTCGATCAAAACCGGTTGTTCCGTGTCGGTTTGATCCGAGGGCGTCGGTAGGAATGCGAGATGGATTTAGATCAAACAGGGTTAGTACCGCATCGCTTTCTTGAATTTGAAGGGGACGAGGAGAAGACCCATATATATAGACCCCTAGACCCCCTCTCTCTCGGATCATCAAGTTCACAATCAAGTATTATTACTTCAAGATCCAAGTCATCAATCCCACGCTCTAGAAACATCGCTTTAGGAAGAGTAGCAATCAAGATTAGATCTAGTAGGAAGGGAGAAATCCGCTCGACCGTCGGAGGCCGGCTCAAGATCAGGCCTCGTTCTTGTAAGTTATTTATTGTAATTAGTTTTTCAAGTTCGGACACGTTCTTAATATGAATATCTTGATCATGTTTATATTCGAGATTATTTGTTTTAGTATTTACTTTGATTACATGTTTAGCATAGTTGAATTACTTTTATGTTCATGCATGGATTCGTATAGCGCTCATCCATCAATATTATGGGTGAGTGGTAGAGATGATGTAATCGTGGTGATTAGATCTTATTTACACAGCGTTTGCACCCTATGTGCCGAATTCGTGTGGTAGATCGTGGTGGTGAAAGCACCATTGAGTCCTTTGCAATCCATCCCGTATGTAGGACTAGCGGATGTTATTATTCGGGTTGTTCTAAGTTTCGGCCTTAGTCTTCACGGATTACGTCCTCATGTATGGATTTAATTAATCTTTCTTCAATGATTGTTAGATGTATTGCACTAATCGGGTAGATCCTAACTTATAGTTTAGAATTACATATTGGAGTTTCTAATGCTAGCTAACCTATGAATTGCTATCGTCCATTGTTTGACACTTTCCATGTTGCACACTGGATATGACTTGGTTGAATCTGTTTTATTAGAACTTTATCATTACCTTTATTGTGAACTTTGATCCTTGTTTAATTAATTGATAAGTTTAACACTTTGCACTTGAGAGATGATTAAGATGTTTAGCACCTATGCATAGTTAATTCATGATATTAGACTTCTTTCCCTGTGGTAGAATATAAATTCAAACACGGATCATTACTCCCGGTTAAAATGCTACAATGGTATATTCATATCGTGCGCTGCGGATACCCGATTATAATTATTTACTTATTAAGAAGTTTATCAAGGCATAGTACGAATATTTTATTCCTTGCATATTAGTAGTTTAACTATAGGGATGACAACCTTTCGGATATGCTATGAACTGCAATGAATATTTACGTTAGTTTTATCTGAAGCAACATCGATATCTTTCTAATTGCCATTACTAGTTAGTGACATTAGAAATACCAACAAAGGGTCGGGAAGGGAAGAGATTTATCGGGAGGAGAAGCTGAAGCCCAGTATATATTTGTCCACATCTGATTCTGACGAGAAGCTGGACTGGAAGAGGAAAGCGAGAGGAGGAGCTGTCAAAATCAGCAGCGCGAAGACGCACCAAAGGGCGAGAAGCTAAAATTTTTAGAAGCTACTTTGCACTAATAAACACCATTAAGCAGAGAATCAAAGGCCACAAACATTTAAGGTGACGTGGTGTAACACCCTAAATTTTGCTTCTTTTAAAAATAGAATAAAATGATTTATTTATGTATTTTTGTGCTCATGAAAATATAGGAAAATAAATGTTTTTATCACATTAAAATTTATCATAAGGTAGATACATGTTTGTGCACTCATGTTGTTACCCTGTTATTTTTGTGTTGCTTGGATTTGATCAAATTTACAAAAAGAATTCAAATTGATTTGAAAACCATTTTAAAAAGGAGTTTGAAATAAAAAGAAAAACTATTTCTTTTCTCTCTCAATTGTTTCTCGCTTTTGAGCCAACCTGGTCCGTGCGACCATTTTCATTTTGTTCAGGCTCGAGTGCTCTCCTTTTTTTTTTGGGCTGCATTTGCACCGGCCCAGCTAGCTCAAGCAACAGAGCGTAGCGCTCCCATCCCCTCATGTTGCACGTTGGGTTCGAGAAGGACTCACCTGGACGCAACCGCGTACATATATATAATACCACCTCGGCCTCTTTCCTTGTAATCGTGTCTGCCAAGTCCTATATAAACCAAAGCCGGACTGCAACAACCAAACCGGTCACGATTTCCTCGCATGTCTCGCCCCTATACAATCCAATGCCGCAGCAGCACCGCGTCTGCCTTTTCCAATTTAATCACAGCCGTCATTGTCGACACCGCTGCCGGAGCTCGATATCGTCTGCGCCGTTCTGGAAGCAGTCGTACACCGTCGTCTGCTGGTCGTCCCAACCTCTGGTGTTGCTCTCCGTAAGAACGCCCTGCTCTCCTCTTTCATTTGATTCCAGTCTCGTGCGAGAACATGTTCTCTAGCAAGCATCATAGCCATGAACTCCGACATGTCCTCACTGCTAGTAATAGCCATCCTCGCCGGCGCTACTGTTTGCTAACGTTGCCTCCGTATGCATGAAAGCAACCGTGCCGTGTTTTGCTTCTTGATGACATCATGATGACACATATACGTTTTCTTGCCGTTTTTCTTTAGAAAAATAAATACTCAAATACAATAGAAATACACATACACATTCATCATCATGAACCATCCATTATTCAATCTATGGTCTAGATTGAAACATACCTTTTCATCGGAGTTTTGCTAAAGAGACCCTGAGCTCCTCCTATATCCAAATCCTAGTCCATCCGGTTAGCAAAATCAGATTTTTATTTATTTAATTTCGAAATCAGTTTATTTACACAACTGCCATCAGATTTCAAATCTTCATATCTTTTGTGTTTTAGCTCTAAATTGATAGATTCGTAATCTTGTAACCTACATGTTTATCTTACTTTTAGTCAGGTTTTAATTCTTTTAAATTTCAAGTTTATATTTAGCCCATTATTTTATTTATGTTAAACTTGTAAAATTCATATCTACGTCGTTTAGCTCCGTTTTTGGTGATCTTTATGTATGTGTGATCGTAGAGACGTCTAGAATAGGTTTATAAGCTTTTCAACTTGATTTTCTACTGTTGGTGTACTGTCCTAATTATATTCTTGTTTGCTATGCATGATTGGATCCATGTGATTGTGTGTTGCTGATTGGAATCAAGTAGATCGGTGAGCTTTATGTTGTTGATCTTGAAGAAGATTGTGATCAAGAAGAAGTGACATTCAAGAAGGATTTCTCTTGGGGTTTTGGAATTGAAGAAGGATCGATATTAAGGCAAGTATAGTTTTGGGATATGCTATCTCTAAACCATGATCTTATGGCTTGCTTAATGTTTATGCACTGAGCGTTAAATATGAATTGTTGATAACATGGTTCGACTTATTCATTTGTGATCATCCAGGATATACTGATACAGCTATGGGGGCTACATGGCTCTGGCTTTGGTTGTTCAAGGGGTCTACCTAACTTTGTTGGTGGTTTGCCAAAATAGCGAGAAACGGGTGGGAAGCTCTGTTGGCCATTCAATATTTTTAGGAGGGTCTTTGAACGACTTTATATGGTTTTCATTTGTTTAGGGAGTCGAGAACCTACTGCGGTGGAAACCATGACTCGTAGTGAAAGTGTACACCTCTGCGCAGAGTTAATTAAACTAACATGTCAACCGTGTTCGCGGTCATGAACGGCCTTGGAGACATCTATGAATAGAATTACATGATTATTAAATTGTTCATGATTTATCATTTCATGCTATTCATTATTTATGTTATAATGATCATGGGTTTTGGGTAGATATTGCCTAGCTATATTTGCGGAGTTCGACATGGACTCACTCTTGCTATTCCCCACACCTCGGGGAAGAAGTTAGGCTTGTGATCAACCGGTCGGTCGTTCTGTGGAGTCCACACTAGAAGATCGGAGTGTCTTTCCGCTATATCCGCTAGCTGAGGTTATGTTCTTTATATTTTATTCGTTATATTTTAAGCATTGTGAATTGATACTACAATTAATTTGTAAACTATATGTGAGATTTGACTTCGGGGCTCACATATGGCTTATCTCTGGTTTTGTTCTTAAAACCGGGTGTTACATGTGGCCACGGCGATCACAAAGAGGAGCTATCCCAAAACATACCTTAGGTTTAGAGCATAAAGAAGAAGACATCATTGCGCTTGGCGCAGGGTAAAAAAAAAAGAACAATCATCATTGCATATGTCCATAGTCTCGGTTATAGTGTAATATCTTAGAGTAATAATAACCATCATCACATTTGTCCAATGTCTCGGATCAAGAGTACCAAAAATTAATAAACGTCATTGCATATGTGCAGAAACATAGAGAGATTCAAGAAAGAAATAGTAAACATACACAAAAGGGCGTATGCTACAATTACGCAATATGCTCGATTAAAAGCGCAACCATCGTAGGCATGGACAAATGCTCATATTAAAATTGCAATCATCATAGACATGGACAAATGCTCGGATCAAATTTGCAATAATCATAGACTAGGACATATGCTCAGATTAAGCTTGGTAGCATCATAGACTTGGCTAGATGGTCAGATTCAAAGGGGAAACTTCGTGTACTTTTCTTTGTGGGAACCTCTCCAACCAATTCACGACAAAATCGTAGCCATCCAATGCTACAAGACAAAGGGGCCAGCCATGAATGGCCATGAACCGGCGTTACCTAAAGGAGTAGACTAGTAAAAAATTTTGTAAGCCGGGGAACTCGTCGACAAAACGGATTAGGGATGTAGCATGGATCTTTAGAGAGGAGTGAAGATGAAGCACCATAGGAAGGACCCCTGTTATTCCCCAAACCGAAACCCTAGAAATCAGAATCCTCAAATCACCGAGGTAGCGGCCCGCCCGAGCGAACCATAGGAGAAGAGGTAAGGTCATTTACTCACAGTAGAGACCGTCGGCTGCTATTGAGGGGAGGCGAAATTCTTCACAGGAGGCACCTTGACATATTCAAGATCGCCATTCACCTTAGAACATGATTGGTGAGCTTTATCCGATTGAGTCACACGGAACATATTGTATTAGATTTCTCACTTTGCTCATTACGCATTTGTTACTTCTTTTGAGACTCAAGATGTTGGACATGTTCTATATTGATTGAAATGAGACTATGCTCTAGATAGTATGATTTATACATGATAGTGCTTGTAGCTTAAGCTCCTATTGATCATTTGCTATATGTTATGAGCTAAGATATTTTCTAAATGTGAACTTGACTCTAAATTGATGAAACTTGAACATGGTTCACCATTTGAGATGGCTCCTAGCATGTGTAGGATGTGTGAGATCCTTTTTGCTATAATGTGTATGCTAGGTAGCTATGTCTCATTCACTGAGTTATACACTTGCTTAGATGACCATTGATGCTTGTATGTTTAAACTTGCAATCTAAGCTAAGTGATTGGAAAAGATCGAGATGGGTCCATAACTGTCCCACTTCATAGTTTGAGACTGCTCTTCATTGCACTTTGAAATGAACTTGGACTACGTTGTGGTGGATCCGGATCATGTCTTAAGCTTTCGATTGCTCCAAAGCATAGGCTTGACATGGTTGATTAGTAAGGCGGCAGTTTGTGGATAACCACTTTCGCACACACATGTTTTGCCCAATTTTTGAAAAAACGCTGCAAACTCGATGAATATCTAAAAATGATGAAATCATAACTTGGGCCAATCTTTTGCATGATGTGTGAACTTTGTTTGGGGTAGTTCACCTGTGTACATGTTTTAGCACTTGATTGATCTTCTTCTTATATGTGCTATGTGCTTATTTCAGTGGTGAACCCCTCTCTTAGAAATGCTTAAAACTTGATCAACATTGCTTCATTGCCATATTTCATACCATCTGATCAGTTTGAGAGTTTGCTAGCACTTGTGCTTTGTTGACATGATACTAGTTAGAGCATCCTCTCATTTGACTTGTTATAATCCTGAAGCTCTTGCATTGTAAGATTTGTGCATTCATAGCATTTTTCAAGGGGGAGTTTTGCAATCATGGGCTCTAACTTAAACAAACTTGACAAGTGCATATGCCAACAAGGGGAGAAAAATGTCCACAAAGGCGGTGAGTGTGCATGCATTTGAGCATTTGAGAGATTGCATCTTTTCAGGGGAGTTGCTAGACGCGTTGAGCCTTTGCCTCTATCTTGAGGGTCTAGTTTTGTTCTTGTCTTTCCTCATCACAAATGACCCCATTATGCTTTTCTTTGGCTTTTGGTCATTTGGGTGAGTTCTTCTTACTCTCTCTTCTGTCTTTGTGTTGGTGTTGACAATGCACTCATCAAGGGAGAGATTGCGAACACATGGTTGATTATAACCATTTATGTTTAGCTTTTGTGATGAGTCATTGTCAACGCTCAACATTTTATTCTATTTTCACTTTCTTTCTACCTTGGTTATCTTCACCCGACACATGCGGTGTGTCGGAAGGCGTTGTTTCTTGGCTTGTGTTGTGCAAGTGTTGAGCTCGAGGACGGTGGTCACGGCGAGGTGAAGATCAAGGAGGGCGTGCCATGCCCGATAGACCCCGGCGGTGAAGGGCGGACGTGAGGCTTGGATCGAGGGACGGGCGTCGGGTGGCCAGCCGTGGTGGGCTGACACTTGGGACATCGACAAGTGTGAGGACGCATGGAGTGACCATGTCAATCGGGTCAAGTCGACGGACGTGCATGTCAAGCGGGAGGCTCGGAAGACTTGGCGCCCGGGCGGTCGAAGGCGGCAGTGACATGTGTCGAGGACGGTTTGGTGGTTTCCCCTCAAAACCATCGGCGACGAGGTTCCGATAAGCGGAAGGGCGACGCGTGGCGGCATCGGGCGAGTTTGTATGGAAGCAAAGCTACCGGTGAGAAGGCGCGGTGGCCGTTGAATCAAGCTTATCGAGTCGGACCATATATGGCTGATGGCTATTTTTGGTTTGGCTCTAATTAGGCTTAGGGATAAAAATAGGGAGTGAAATAAACATGTTAAATAGGTAGAGGGAGTCCCCAACCTCCGTCACTTCTCTCATTCGCGTTTTTCTTTTTACCATGGTTTTCTTCGTCTTTAGGGTTGTTAGAGAAAGGTCCACATGTGGAGAAATTCGTATGTGTAATTTGAGATTGGAACCTGTGATTTTTTGAGTGGGAATAGGAGGCCTGAATCCTCCTATGTGTCCTCGGGATTTTGCAATTGAAGTTGTGATTTTTGTTCACTACGTTCTTTGTTTTTCTCAATTTTTTCGTTCTTGCATGTGATCTGAATTTTCTGATTTTCGAGTTGGGTTCGAGCCATGATTTTCTAGAATAGCACACTGACTCCATGCAGATCTCCCGTGAAAATTTTGGGAGAGATTCGTGGAGTATTTGATCTGAACAATCGATTCTCTGTCCATGCGGTGGGCCAAATTTTTATTTGTATTTTTCATTTGATCATCTCGTGCGTGTTCTATCTGCTGAGCTCTGCATGGATTGTTTCTATAATTAGATTTTCACTAATTTCGTTAAGAGGATCCAGCTTGCCGAAGTTCATGTGTTCTCTTCATGCCATTGGTGTCGCACCCCTGCTAATTAAGGATCTATGATGTCGGGTGTCGGTGCGTTTATGTGGTCGCATGTCTCGGTTCATTGTTTCTAGCTCGATTTAAGATCCGATTTTTTTGGTAATGTATTTCTACCGAACCGTGGATTTTATCACGAGTGCTCTTGTCACTAGTTGACTTGAGTATTTTTAATTTCGGGGGAACCAGCTTCTTCTCGAGAGGAGTTGAGTCTCATTTTCGTGCATCGGTTCGAATAGTTCGTATATTAAGGATTTTCTTGCCGTGTGAGATTGATTGAGGTGTCCGCTGTGTTCCTACGGAACATCCACCTTATCATTTGGGTCGTGGACATTTCGTGCTTGTTTTGGGTGTTTGGCGGTGAACTTGGGACAGTGGCCTAAATATTTTTGAAAGAAAAATTTACGGCTCCCATTCACCCCCTCGGTCGCCCGTTTAGGTCCTTGAGAACCTTTGACTACAACCAGCACACAAGTTCTGTACACAATCGAGGAAGAAACATTTTGGATTCAAGTGATGGCATTGAAGGCTACTGCTAGGACTACTGGGAAGCAGACTTTAATTTTAAGGGATAAACACAACACCTGACAACTCGATTCAGATTTGGAGGAGACAACACCGGTGGCCAACTCAATTAGCTATATCTGCATTAAAATGCCATCGAAATTGCAGAGCAAAACATGCATTAGGCACATACGAACTCTGGAACTCTACAGCTACGAATTTGTCACCTTTGTCGCAGGTGCTAGCATCTCGGCTTGTTTTCTCCTTCCAGATGTTTCTCATTCCTATGGCACAAGACACATGCATTGGCTAGATCTATATGCACAAGCATGCATATGACATGTATCATCCTTGTTCCTCACACCAACCCTCTATCTACACATTCTTATGTAGTCTGAGATGACCAGCTTGTGCACACGTAGCCTTGAGTAATGGAGTCTTGAATACAGTACAGATCAAGCACCAATGAAGGTGGCAGCATTCAATGAAAACTGTTATTAGCTAGCTAGTTCTCTATGCACGTTCCCCTTCACCAAGTAGTGCCTTGCACAGGGCAGCAGCCATATATACGCTGAGAGATTATTAGTACGCATATATTCAGGCTGAACCCACATTCACCTTGATTGGTATATATATTAATAGTGGAAGGAGTGAAGGCTTAGTTTAGTCCCTAATATAGGGTCAGGGATCACTTAGCAGTTTGTGCCAGATTATGTTGGGAAAGTCTGCAACTGCCACCTTGAAGTTTTTGTGCGTTGAAATACTATGTATCAAGGTTCAGGATGGAGATAGAGCTCGATTATATTAAAACAGAAAATCCTGGCATCAATATGATGAGAAAGTTAAATAATTACATATATTGAAGAATTTACAAATACTCATCACGTAATCTTGTGTCATTATCCTTTTTGCTGATAGGTGGCTTTGCTTCGTGACCAATGGCCATAAGCGGCAAGACTTGCGTTTGTCAGCTTGAGCTACCTGCATTGCCCTTTTCTTGTTGAAGCAATGATCATTTGGGTCCCACATGACAGTACTACTGATTAAAAACGTAAATACACAAATACGTAAACACTGGGATGACACACGCTCCACCATATGCGCCTTGATCTCTGTTGCTCGTCCAACAATCGTCAAGTAGTGTCTCCAGTCGCTACACAACTGTACCATTTGCACGTGCTTATCTTCTCGGTCGGGAAGAGCTCTTTTGTAATCGGAAAACAACAACTGAAATTAGAAAAAAACAAATATGAGAAAATAAAATTAAAACAAAAAAGAGGATATGCAGTTCTGACCTGGAAAATCATTTAGTACCGGTTTGTATTATGAAATGGGACTAGAAGTCCCTATTTAATCCCGGTTGCCCAAATCGGGACTAAAAGTTGCAATCTTGGTTGGGAAACCGGACTAAACGGGGGTTTCGCAGTCGGGATTATAACTGATTCCTGTGGTGCCATTCGCACGGTGCTTGTCTTTTTCTGTCGGTCTGTGTACTGAAAAAATAACCCAGATATGCGACAGCAGAACACCACGGCTTCAGGTCCAGGCACCAGGGGAGGTGCGAAGTAAGGGGTTCACGGTTGGGGAGACTGCCAGAAGTCACAATATTGTTAAATCCCCTCCTGACATTATCTTTAGATTGGAATTATATTTAGTGCATATGGTATTGTGATTGCAATTAACTTAGTGATGAGACCACCAGGGGAATAAAACAGAGGACTTTATACTTCTAGTAGGAGTCTGGGAGTAGTACACTAATGTTGAATCAATATATATAAGGCAAGCAATCCTTGGCTTGTGTGTATCGTCTAGTTGGACCCTATATATGTTACGTTCTCTTCCACCACTACCATGATCGAGTGGGGCATAGAAGTTGTACTAGGAACTAAAATCGTGGCACGCCTACAGTTGGTCAGTTTTTTTCTTAATCATTCATTTTGTGTCGACACACTAAGATTTGGAGGTATCAGAAAGATGTGTAGTGCAATTAAGCCCATTGGCGCTTGGGTTTGCTTGTGTTCTATGCCTAATTCTCACAATTGGTGGATAGTACAAGGTGGACTTGGTATTTTCTACTACATATCATCCTGAGACCGATGGCTAGACAGAGAGGGTGAGCCAGTGTTTGGAAATGTATCTCAGATGTGCAGTGCATGATTCACTGAAATCTTGGAAATCTTGGCTGTCCTTAGCTGAATTTTGGTATAACTCTTCATTTCATTCATCCCTGGGTTGCTCTCCATTCAAGGCACATTATGGCTATGAGCCAGATGTGGGTGGCCTGTCACCTATTCCTCCATCCACACCAGCTTCCGTGATAGATATTGTTGGAGACAGGGAGATACACCTCAAGGTTCTGAAACAAAATGTGGCAAGAGCCCAGAAACGAATGAAACCGCAAGAGAGTTGATGTCCAGTATGAGGTAGGCGAGCAAGTCCTTCTCAAGCAACAACCATATACTCAATCCTCGGTCGCCAGTGGACCCTATCCAAAGCTGGCATTCAAATACTATGGACCATACAAAGTGCTGGAGAAGATAGGCAAAGTGGCATATCGCCTGGAGTTGCCTCAAGATGCTTTGATTCACCCGGTTTTCCATGTGTTTCAACTCAAATCTTATGTTGCTGATTACTCACCTGTCTTTGAGGCGGTGGACACCATGCCGTCCAAGATTGTGGACCGACGCTTGGTCAAGAAGGGGAATACAACAATGCCTCAAGTGCAAGTAACGTGGACAATGTTTCCAGAGGCGGTGAAGACCTGGGAAGACTATCACGTCCTCAAACGGTGTTTTCCTGAAGCACCAGCTTGGGGGCAAGCTGCTCCTCAAGCGGGGGAAGGTGTAGCAATTGGAGACGCTACTTGGCGATTGTCGGACGAGCAACAGAGATCAAGGCGCATATGGTGGGCGTGTCTCGTCCCAGCGTTTACGTATTCGTGTATTTACGTTTTGAATCCATTGTGCTGTCATGTGGGACCGGTTGGTCAGTGGTCGTCAGAGTCTGTACTTAAGCCGGCGCTTTGGTTTGAACCGGCATCGAACAATTCATTCTGAATACAGAATCGCGGAGCCAAGGCAGAGAGGTTAACCCTGCCCGCTTCATCGTCGTTCCATCTACTTGCATACGATTCACCTCGTCGGTGATCTGCCGGCGGCCATGGACGTTACAAGTTGCATCCACGTGATGCATGGCTGCCCATGCCAGCTAGGGCCTAAGATGAAGTTCAAGTGCTTCCGTGAACACTGGGTGTGATGGCGATTCAGTTTCTAACAATTTCAGGAAGACCAAGCGCCACCAGGGTTAATTGCACTACACATTTTTCTGATGCCTCCAAATCCTAGTGTGTTGACACAAAATGAATGATTATGAAAAAAACTGACCAACTGTAGGTGTGCCACTATTTTATTATTTCCTAGTACAACTTCTTTGCCTAACTCTTGGTTTTAGAGGAAAAGAGCGTATCATATTGCTTCAACATTACTGTACTGCTCCCAGACTCCTACTAGAAGTATAAAATCCTCTGTTTTGTTCCCCTGGTGGTCTCATCACTAAATTGATAAAAATTCCGCCAGCACCATTTTACAATATATTTCCGAACTGTTCTTTTTCAATTCCAATCTCAGTACCATCTGCACTAAATATAATTCCGATCTTCAGATAATGTCAGGAGTGGGTCTATCAATGTGGTGAGGTCTGGCGGCCTCCCCACAGGTGAACCCCTAACTCCGCACCTCCCCTGGTGCTTGGACCTGGCAGCCATGGACTCTTCTGCTGCATCTCTGCTTTTTCGAGTACACAGACCGACAGAGAAGACAAGCACCGTGCAAATGGTACCTCTGTGTTGACACCCAAAAATGACGTGGTCTAAGTCCGCGGTAAAAATCGGACTTAGAACACACACAGCACTGGCGGCGTCGGCATGCGTCGGTGCAGTTTAAAAATAGGGGGCCCGATTGCAGAGCTCTCTAGATCGCGCCGGACGCAGCGGCGTCGACGGCGTCCGGCGGCGTCGTCGGGCGTGCATCGGCGCAGTTCAAAAAATGTGGCCTGATTGCGGGGCTCTCTGGATCGCGCCGGCCGCAGCGTCTGGCGCGTCCGGCGCCGCTATTTCGGGCGTCCGGCGCTGTTCGCGATCTGCGCCCGAGATTTTCCAAATTCCGAACCGATTTTGTTTCGGGTTGGTGTTTTGGAAATTTTTTGTGATTGGAACGTCCAAGGACGGTTTCCTAAAGGGATAAGACCACCCCCCTCTATATAATAAGAGGTTCATGGCCGATTTGATCTCATCTATATGCAATCGACAACCAATCTATCTCCTGTCCCGTTTGTAGGTCATCTTCTTCCTTCAACCAATCTATCCTGCTGTTCGGCGGCGAACTCCGCGTTCTTCGTCGGCGTTCTAGGCGGCCTCGCTGGTCCTAGAGCACCCCTCACGTGCGTCCTCCCGGACGGATCTTCCCGGAGGTGCGTTCGGAGGTCATCTCAGCCGTCACCGAGCTTCACGCACCCCTACCGATCCCTAGATCGGTTTGGGCTGCCATGCTGTGGTGCTCGCTGCTACAAGGTCGATCGCGATTTTCGTGGGCGTCCAAGGCCCTCCCGGTGTGTTGGTGTGAAGCCCTAGTTTCGCGTCAACACTCTGTTTTGCGATTCTGTGAGCACTGGGCGAGATGGCTATTCTGTTTCTCGTCCACGGTCCATACTCTGCCTGGCGCCCTGTCTAGCAGTCCAGATGTCCACCAAGTTGCACTATGAGTGATCGATCGATCTGGTAAGATATCGTTGAATCCTAATCCTGATGTATCACTCCAGGCCTTCACCACGACCAAAACCAGTGCAGCATTGCGCCTATGATGGACAGTGATTCTGCTGCAACACAGATTGAAGAGGCAAGAGAAATGCTATGTGAAGTTTATCCCCGATTATTATTTGTTTCTCCTTTCTTTTGCAGTTGGCTTGTAGCGGATGTTTTAAAGTTTGATTTACAACATTTTTTAATTGTTATTATTTGTGGGATTGTGGATATTGTATTTATAATGTTTCAACACAACTCTGTCGGCTTGCTTTTTATTTGATCTAATGATTTCAAATTAATCTTTGCAGTGACGGTTCAATCGCATAGATCACAATTGATAGAAAGCTACATAATAAAAGCGGGAGAGAATGCATACGTACTGTAGCGTACATCTAAACCTTCTATATGGAAACCCCCACTTAGGAATTCTTCCGGGCTGTGGTGAAGCCACGTCACCGTAAACTGCCGTAGATTTGTTTGCCGTCCGACGGTCGGTTCACCCGCCAGCGCCGCCTCGCGTTGCCGTGTCGCTGAAGCGCCGCCGTTTCCCCTTCCCTGCCCATCCGCCTTCCCCCCACAAATCCATAAAATCGCATCCGGACTACCCACGGCCCCCTCGCGTAGCCATCGCCGAGAACGCGGCGTACGCCGTGTTCCTCCCTTCGTGGAGGGCGCGTTCGGGCCAGCCTCGAGGCGGCGCCCGCGACGAGCTGGAGTTTCGCGTCGGGGCGGGACTTGCGGACGCTGGGCGTCCCGGCGCGCTCGCTTCGTGGGGCGCCGCCGGTCCGATCCCGCCGCTGCGGCCATCGCGGTGCCGCCGCTCGCGGCTGCGCGCTCAAGACTCGGGTCCACGCGAGAAGAAGCTCCGCTCTACCAAGCGCCCGCCCGGCGTGCCGATTCTTTATGTCGTCGCTTGCCGATCCGCATGCTACCGCCGCCCGTCCATCCGTTTGTCGCCTCCTCCCCTTTTTCTCCTTTTCATGATGGGCTCAGGCCAAGGCCCTAGCACCGGCCATGGAGGTCGGACTGCGAGGTGCGTCCGCCGGTTTCGGTGAGCTTGCCGCGGGCTGGCGTTACCGGCGGACACGGGCGGATCTGTCCCCCGGCGTCAGCGAAGCCGCTCGCAGGCGGGGAATAGCGTCGACAATCCGCTTTGGGGCGAGGCCGTCGGTTGGCCGGAGCTTTCGTGAGCTTTACGGGTGCGGCGGTCGAGTCCGCCGACCGCAGGCACAAGGGCGAGGGGAGGCTGACTCGGTCTATTCGGGGCCTCCGGCCGCAGCTTGAGGCAACAATAATTGATGCCCTCCGTTCGTCACGGATGGGTGGCGATGCCGATGAGCAACAACGCAGATTCTTCCGGGTAAGTATTCGGCCGAACAAAATTGCATTTAATTAACTGCAACTTCTCCAGTGCATGCAGGAGAGGTTGTACATCGATGAACGTTCGGTGGTGCCGTTATCGAGGGGACGCGCGCACGCGTCGTGTTCCTCCCATCGAGGAGGGCGCGTTGCGGCCAGCCTCCGGCCCCGGCGCCGGCGGCGAGCTGGAGCTCTGCGTCGAGGCGGGGGGCGGACCGCAGCGCGCAGCGTCGTTGGCCTTAGCGTTCTTCGTGGGCGCCGTGGAGTCCGATCCGCCGTGGCCATCGCGGCGCCCGTCGCCGCGCCAAGTCCGCGCGCTCAAGACGTTCGGTCCGCGCCGAGAAAGAAGCTCCCGTGCATCGCCGACTTCGCCCGGCTGGTGCACCTGGGGCGCCTTCTACCAGGGCGCCACGCAGGAGGGCGTCGTCGCGGTGGCGCCGCCCGAAGTTTGTCTTAATAGATGACTGCTAGCAATCCGTCAGCACTGACCAAACTAACCCCGACGGCGACCAGCGCGCCATGTACGCTTCTACGACGAGCAGCACGCGTACCTCGCTGCGCCCGGTGTCGATGTCGTCAAAGTAGACTAGCAGTGCATCCTGGATACACTTGGCGCCCGACCCACGGCGGTCGCGCGCAGCTCACGAGGCAGGACCACCAGGCGGTCGATGCCTCCGTCGCCAAGATTTTTTCGGAGAACGGCATCATCGCCTGCATGAGCCACAACACCGACGCCTTCTACTGGTAAGCTCCTGCCATCGTCCTAACCGTGAAGTTCATTTCATGCCGAATCTTTTTGACCAATCTGGATTTGGTTCGATCGAGAAGGATCCTCCATCCATCGTAGCTGGATTTGCATGCATTGGCCTGAGCAACATGCATCCCGGCCTATCTGCAGTTGCTCCTGGTCTGATGCCATTTTGCTGTGATGCCATTTCTAGCTATCAGGGGCTCAGGACTCAGCCAAGCCAACAACAAATTACTATATGTAGAGCTAACCTTTTTTTTTTGAAGGGCGTGTGCAGATGAAGCACTAATTTACTGAGCAAATTAAAGTCATCACAATTTCTTCAAGTATTTGATACTCTTATGATAGGAGCAAATATATATATTCCAATGAATTTATTCTCTGTTTCATGCATTTATGATCTTCGTGTCTGTCTGAACTATCAGTCACTCTTCCACAAAGTTTGAATTCAAAGATGCTGAAAATGAACAACACATTTTCTCACCTGCAAAAGGTGATTGTCCTCAAGAGCTAATTGTATTTAAAATTCTTAGTGATTACAAATGAATCATTTAACAAAACCTCCTTACTTCCAGCAACGCGGAGAGTCCTACTAGTTTTCTATGTTTTAGAGGAACAAGATGAACCAAAATATCATTGATTTACATGTACGTACATATCACGTTGGGGCTGAAGGTAAAGGAACTCAAATGCACTCGAAGTCTCCAACTCGATCCCACAGCTCCAAGCTAATCTGTGTATCATGAAATTCTCTCGCATTCGCATATTAATTTATGAGGCAAAAGCAGCTGTTGTGTTCCACATTTTGTCTTGATTATGATAGATACTCAAGCGCTTTGGACTTGAGGTTTTAACCAGTGCTTAGTCATTGCAAAACCTACAGGGCTTCTTCCCAGGACTCTTTGTCTTGCTGGACCCATTGGGCTTACAACTCGTCTTTCTGGACCATGGTCACCAGAATGAATGCTGGAATAAGCACCTTTTTGATCTTAACAGCAGCTAGGTCGGTTCTTTATGCTAACACATATCTTCCCAGTACCACCCAATCCTTTGTGTCAACAAGAAAACTTAATGATAAAAAACTTGTTGGTCTGCCATGATTTGTGTTTCAATATACTGCCTCTACAATACTACATATGAACGATATACTCATCGCACTGTTGGGGAAGAGGTATCATACGGTCCATCTAAACTATCGATCATGTCCCAAGCACTGGCAGCATGGCTTATATTGATTCAACTAACAATAGCGTACTAGTGTAGAGGTACTTTGGTTGTGCCATTATAGTATGTGTACCTTTTTCCAACCCATTTTAATTGAAAAGCTCATCTTTTACTGAGTGACACACTGATTTTAGCCCAGGGTGTGCAATAGTGCGCTACTGACTTCTTGGTCTCTTTAATTTACTTTACCAGAGATTGAAGCCTCTATTATACAATAGGTTGCAAAAGATCCTAGCACCTTTATAATGCAAGGTCAGATTAGAATTTGATATTGATATACTGGAAAACTCTCAAATATTACTCGTGCACGAAACCAAATCGGTTTAGCCACTAACTTCGAAACTGTTCATATGAGTGACATGTCCGGACAACATGCATCACTTTTTATTACCCGTGATGAGTACTCCCTCCGTCCCTATTTGACCGTCACCGTTGGTTTCGTGCCACAACTTTGACTAAGTTTGTACAAAATCGTGCAACATTTAAATCTCCAAATAAATTTGTTAAAAACTAGACGAAAAAGATCTTTCGATGATACTAATTACTTAGCATAAATATTTATATATTTTAATATATAATTGCCGGCATTAGTTTCTCGGGCGAGAACGACAAACATTTAGGGACAGAGGGAGTATTGTTGAGAAGACTCCACTTTTCTTACCAGTGACGAGTATTGTTGACAAGACTGACTGATATGCCTTTGTATCAGTGATGCGTCCAGACAAAACACGTCACTTCTCTTAAAAGTGACACGTTTTGTTGAGAGGAGTCATTGATGGCACGGCTAACGGGGCAGCGTACTGCCCTAGAGAAATGTCAACCTCCACGTACGCCCGACACCATGCCCTTAAACACAAGCTACATGCCCTGTCCCTTCATGGTCCCCAGGCCTGCACATCACTGTGACAAAATAGGGAGAAAAGGCAGGAGCAGACGTGGTCCTAGGTCATTTCTCCCACCGCAGCACGCTGCTTGCTTGTTGCTTCACACTTTTGTCAGATGGAGCAATAGTCTCCTATGCAAGAGAATCTGACAACCTGCAAGGCTACCATCCACTATGACATGGAAGTTTTAGAGCTGAGGTGGAGCTGAGGCAGTACGCCACCTGTGTGCGTTGTGGACGGCCTGATATGGCCACATATCAGTGACACGCCCTGGATAATACACATAACAGGTGTTATCAGTGACACGTTTTCATGGGAAGAGTCACTAATATCTTTCTTTTGTTTTGAGTAAAGAGTCACTGATATCTTGTTATTAGGGACACGTCTTGATCTAGGGGCATGTATACTCCTATAGAAACAACTGTATATATATAGAACCAGCTAATAAACGTCATTTAATAAAGAACTTCGTCCATGTAACACAAGCTCCCAACTCCATTCGTGCCTCAGCAGTATAAATAAACAGCATGATGGATACTACACTTACCATTCAGAGTAGGTGCGGAGCTTCTCATCTTTTAGGAAGGCATTGATCGAGGGAGTGCACGGAGGAACAAGGACGATATATATATACACATGGTATGAGCACATATAGCATCTAGTCAGTGCATGTTTCTTGTGCCACAGGAATGAGAAGCATCTGGAAAGAAAATATAGGCTCCAGAGATGTGGCCTGTCACACTGCAGTTACCAGAAACATCGCAAATTAAGGGGGCTCAACTTGAATGTAGTTCAAGATTGTTGCTCTGCTATTGGCCCTTGGCCCATAACACACAACTACAATGACGAATCGATGCCCCCCTGGCAGATGCAGCAGTAAAGAAAATATAGGCTCGAGAGAACCGCATGTCGTACAAGATGGGAGCCAGATTTGCTTTGCTATTTTTGCGGGTATTTTTATGGGTAACTCCCTACGGCACTGGTTACTCCAACTTTGTCTTTTGTCGATGCACTGAGTGCTCGAGGATATATCTACGAGTGTTTAATCTCTCTTGGTTTAATTGGGTTACACCCGTTCAATTAATTAGATCCTTCAATTTGAGAGGCCAAGTACTTGTATGCTGGCTTCAATTGTAAACTGACAGCCACAGGTCATATAATTTGCAACAAAAGATAGCATTTTCTTAGTCCAAGCCAAAAAAAATAGTCTCTGGTCATTCAATTTTATGCATGCTTCTAGACCCCACGACCTCATGTCTTGCTCGATACTCCTCTAACCACTCCACCTCAAAATTAATTTTATCCATATGATATATTATTTCCCCAAGTGCTATCTTCATGTGATTTTGAAATGAATTTAAATAAAAGAAGTTATCAACTATAGACTTGTACAACTTTTGTGGGGCTTTTGCATGGCCTCTGACCTCGCTATTGAATAACATGGAGGAGGACGAGAGTGTTCCATGATGAGTACAAAGGTATATATACGATGAGATAGATTAGGATTCCAATAAATTCAGAAGTAAATTATGGCCTTTAATTCATCCTCCTTTGTAGTGCCACCCACCGGGTGCTTATAGGGCACACCCGAGGGCTTGGCGATATGACCTTTTTCCCTAGCAAAACCAATTTTCATATTATAAAGACATGGAGGGCATCCTGGATATTCCAGTGTCCACAATTACTCACTTACATGGCAATGGAGCTAGTTTCACAGTGGCGTCCTCCCTCCCGGATGGCCTCACTTGCAGTGCTCATTTTGCTAAGGCATCAAACTATGTTTACCCTCGTGGAGGGTGTTAGCAAGGTTCCCTCAGGAGTGCATGCCAACGCTAGATAAGAGCTAAATTGGCCAATTCCATGAGTGAGGGCTCAATTTTCGAACGAGGGCTTTCACAGCAATTCTCCAGGAAATATTGCATGCTTCAACAAAGTCAAACTCTGTCACACACCACTTTTTTTTTGAAAGCATGCATTTGCATTCTGCATTAAGGAACAGTCGCATGCCTATCTCTGCCCATTATGAGCATTAGGTCCATAACAAGCACTTAGTAAGAATCAGGCCAGAGCATTCCGATACCTTCAACTCCAGAGCATTGAGCCTATCTGTGTGCCATGATTGTTGTTCATAATTAATACTTTCATCTATGATGCCTATTACTCGTGGTACTGATGGAAAAGATCAAACCATTGAATTCATCTAAGAAATCACATTTGACAATAGTTGGATGGCTTATATAGATATTCACTACCACAAAAAAACACTACCATGACAGTTTTTTTCTTTTCCATGGGGGTTTCTATAAACGCCATGGATCAAAAGCCTTTTTTTTTTTTTTTTTGAGATTGACACAGTACAACATAGACGCTCACAAACGCACGCACACTCACCCCTATGAACACACATACGCAAAACCCTACCCCTATGAGCACCTCCGAAGGACTGAGCACCGGTAGATTTGGAGATTCCCGAAGTCACCATTGGCGCGTCGTCGCCGACGGAACGTCGCATTTACCACTTATTGCATGACCGTGGTAAATATTTAATGGCGCCTGGCACGATTAATATATTAGCCATACGTTTTTGTTACATACACGATTAAGTTTTTCCATATTATTAAAAAGCAATTCAAAAACATTATAAAATTATAAAATATGATAAATCAGAGAATATATGCATATAAATTGATAAAAACAGAGAATATTTGCACAAAACATAAACATGCATCACATTTGTTCATTCATATGACGCAACACTTAGTTCATTTTACAAACAAAACGCCGCTTATAAAGTTTAAGTTACAAACATGGGGAGTGCCGAGATCTAGATGTCCCCAAACATGTAGTCGTGCATGTTATGTAGATTCCCAATAAACAACAGTCGCAAGCTCTTCCTACGTCCGTACCAGAACAATTGAAATTACTTAATGCAGTAGTAGTATACTTCCGTAGAAAAAAACTGTATATGTGCAACAGCTAATAAATATTCATTTAATAAAGCTGCTTCCTTGTGACGCTAGCTACGTACTCCATTGGTGCCCCATCAGGTATATTATATAAACGGCAGGCAAACCACACTCAGCATTCAGAGTACGTAGGTGTGGAGCTTGTCATCTTTTAGGAATGCATTGATCGAGGGAGTGAGCAACAAGGATGATATATACACGCGCATGATCACACATATATATAGATCTAGTCACTGCATGTTTCTCGTGCAATAGGAATGAGAAGCATCTGGAAAGAAAATATAAGCTCCACAGACCAAGAATGTTATTGTCAGCTTGCCACATAGCATCATATGCAGTGTCACACTACAGTTTCTAGAAACATCGCAAAGGGGGCGCAACCTGAATGTAGTCTCAGATTGTTGCTCTGCTGTTGTCCCATAACACATGTCTGACAGTCCCACTCTTGATGAGCTCTTTGATATTCCCATTTCTCATCAATCTTGCATCCAACAGGACCAACTTGGGTAGCTAGTGCAAAATTTTGCTCTGTAAGACAGTGTTGATCGAACAGTGTTCTGCTGGGGCAACAATATTTTAAATACCTAAAAATTATATAAATTGGCATTTGCTGATCAACATGTTTCCTTTTTCTTAACTCGGTATGGAAAAGTAAAAAGTCACCCCTAGGGTCAATGTTTTTGCTTGGCTGATTTTGTTGGACAGGCTCAACACCAAATAAATGCTGGCTAGAAGAAGTTTCAATATGCAGCCTAGCAGCATGTGTGTGCTTTGCACTGACAATTGGGTTGAATCCGTTGATCATCTTTTCTTTGAATGTTCTTTTGCAAAAATATGTTGGGAAAAAATGTTGATATTGCGAACACATGGTTGATTATAACCATTTATGTTTAGCTTTTGTGATGAGTCATTGTCAACTCTCAACATTTTTTATTCTATCTTCACTTTCTTTCTACCTCGGTTATCTTCACCCGGCACGCGCGGTGTGTCAGAAGACGTTGTTTCTTGGCTTGTGTTGTGCAGGTGTTGAGCTCGAGACAGCGGTCAACGGCGAGGTGAAGATCAAGAAGGACATACCGTGCCGATGGACCCGGAGCGGTGAAGGGCGGATGTGAGGCTTGGATCGAGGGACCAGAGCGCTGGGTGGCCAGCTGCGGTGGCTGACACTTGGGACATCGACAAGTGCAAGGACATGTGGAGTGACCATGTCGATCGGGTCAAAGGCGGCGTGCAGGCAGAGCGGGGGAGCTCGGATGACTTGGCGACTCGGGCGGTCAAGACGGCGATGACACGTGTCGAGGAGGTTTGGTGGTTTGTCCTCAAAACCACGGGCGCGGGTTTCATGGTTTGGGCCTCAAAACCACGGGCGCGGGTTTGGTGGTTTGGGCCTCAAAACCATAGACGGGTTTCACGGGTTTGGACCGCAAAACCTAGACGGATGTTCCGGTGGACGGAAGGACAACACGTGACGGGATGTGGGAGATTGCTTGGAGCTATGTTACAGATGAGGAGGCGCGGTGGCCGTCGGATCAAATTATCCCGAGTCGGACTAAATTAGCCTTAGGATTAGCGGTTCGGCTCATATGTATTTAGGGGTAGTTTGGGAAAGTGCATTCAAGACTATATAGCGAGGGGCAGCCCTCTCTCCTATTCGCGTATTTCCTTTTTACCGTAGTTTTTCCCCTTAGGGTGTGTGTGAGAGAGAGGTCCACAACTGACAAATTCGTCCATGTATTTCCTGTGATTTTTGGGGTGGGAAGAGGAGGCCCAATCCCTCCTCATGCCCTCTTGGATTTTTTGAATCGGAGCTGTGATTTTGTTTCCATGTGATCTAGTCTTTCTCCCCAATTTTCGTTCTTGTATGTGATCTGAAATTCTTGAATTTCAAGTTGGGTTCGAGAGCCATGATTCGTTTGGAATATCTCGTCAATTCTCTGGTGAATTCAGATTTAAATTTAGGGATTAAATCATGGTATATTTGATTGGATTTGTTTGATTCTTGGATCGGGCGTTTTTCTATTCCTTGCGTGTGCGTGCTAGTCATGGTGTCCTGACACAACGGTGAAATCCTGAGCAGCGCTTGCCCTGCGGTGCTCTCGCCGATCGTTTTTAGCAGGAAGGCAATTTCTTGTGTTCGATTTTCTCTCTGCCTGTTCGTGTCCTGCAGATCGGCACCAAGCGCTTACCATCAACTAGCAGCTGCATGGTCCGTGTGAAGGTGAGTTTCTTCGACAGCTTGCAGGAGCTTCTCGTCAGGTTACAACTTTTCATTTACTCTCTGCAAGATACTAGTACTTCGTTGATCGGCGATTGGAAGAGCTCATGTTCAGTACGTAATTCATTTTCTTGCACATGCATGTGAACAGCTACTTTTTGCATTCAGGAGCTTGTCTTTGGAGTATTAATTAATTTATATATCAATTGGTAATTGTACCTTTCACGATATACTCCAAGATTACTTCTGAAATTGTTGTATAGCTAGAATTGAGTAGTGTGTAGCAGCAGCATGTACCTAGATATTTGAGCCTTGATCTGAATTGTTTTCTTTGGACTGCTACTTGGCTGGCAAGCTGCAACTTCCCGCTAGTTGCTTATTTTTGATTGGTGCTAAGCCACTAGAGAATTGTTACTGAACAGCAGCTCATATATGTCTTGGGCATTAATTTTGTGACTAGTCTCTTTCAAGCTACAGGGAATCAAATATTCTAATATTATTTAGCTAGTAGCTTCCCACATAATTTGTTTACTCATACGGAATGCTAGCTAGTTCTGATTGGTTCTCTGCATTGCTGATTAGTCGAGTGCCTGCAAGATTATTTTCTAAATGGTGATATGCATGCTGTGATCTTGCCTGTGAGTTTGTTTCTATGCAGGTTGTAAATTAAGAAGCCAAGGTTTGATTTGTTGGTTTCCACTGAGTTTTGGTTCGGACTCTTTTGTTATTTGCAGTGAAATTCTATTTCTCTGTTCTTCTGTGGTTTGATCGTTTGAGCTCCGATTTGATCTCTCGGGGTTTGTTTAAGCTAGTTTTGCTGTGATCAATACTTCGATTGTGACATCTTGCTACGAGTTAGCACGTGTGTTACTCATCTCTCTTTTGAGTTTGCTTTTTTGAGGTTCGGGGTTGAGCTAATGACCTGAAAAGAAAGGTTGAGGCTCCCTTTCACCCCCCTCTAGTCGCCGTTTCGGTCCTTCAGATATTGATTGGGTCCAAGATAGCATCGTTGACCAGGACAATCAAAGAAGCAAGCAACCAAGCAACAAATCTCTCTTCATGGAGATCTTCCGTTTGGAAGCGTGGGAATTGTGGAAGGTGAGAAATAGGCTCATTTTCGATGCAGTCAAGCTAGCTTTGCAAGAAGGATCAATAATTTTAAAAAGAAGAGGCCACGCTCCAGTCTTGTCGAATCAAAGAAGCTGATAGGGCTGATGTTTTGCTTTGTCTTGATGCTTTGTAATTTTCATTGAGCTTCTCTTGTTGTTGTCTGTTCCTTTGTTTTTGTCTCGATGTACCGTGTCCATTCTTCTGCTTCGTGTCTCCCTTAAGCTCTGGTAGTCTTAGCCCTTCCTCCTCTTTCTTATATTTTTTTTGGTAATCTTCTATGTACTTGTACCTTCTTTTTGATATATAAGTTTTTTCCATACCATGGGGACCTCCCCCACGGTATTTTGTGTCAAAAAAAAACACACGCACAAACAAACACAGAACTACAAGGCAGATGCTTTGACATTTTTGTGGGTAACTGCGTGCGGTACTGGTTGCTCGAACCTTGTGTTTTGTTGATGCACAGTCCTCGAGGATATATGTACGAAGATTGTCTCTCTTAGATTAATTGGGTTAGTTACACACATTTATCTAATCGAATCTTTCAATTTCAGAGGCCAGGTAATTGCACACTGGCTTCAACTGTAAACCGACAATCACAGGCCATAATTTACAACAAACATAACATTTTTTTTAGTTTGGGCAACAAAAAAAATAGTCACAGGTCATTCAGTTTTAGGGATGCTTCCAGACCGCAAGGGATCAAGCCCCCACGACTTAACATCTCGCCCATTACTCCTCTAACCACTCCACCTCGAAATCAATTTTTTTTCCATATGTTATATTCTTTCCCCAAATATTATCGTCTTCTGATTTTGAAATGATTATTTGGCACCCGCCTAAATGAACTCGAATAAAACTGTTATCAACTATAGACTTGTATGACTTTTTTGGAGCTTTGTATGACCTCCTGCACTCGTTAGTGAACAGTGTGGAGGTGGCCAAGAGTTTTCCATAGGACAAAAGAGTACAAAGGCATATATATGGTGAGATATATTAGGGCTACAATAAATTCTGAAGTAAATGGACATGAATTCATCGTCCATTACATTGTCACCCACCGGGTGCTTATAGGGCACACCCAAGGGCTTGGCGAAACTATCTTTCCCCTTGCGAAGACAATTCATATTATAAAGACACTGGGACATTATAGGAAAATCATCCTACAGGACCACCTGCTTCTGTACATCCTTGATCCCACGGTGATGGAGCAAGTTTCAGAGTGACTTCCACCCTCACGGATGGCCTTGCATGCTGTGCTCAATCTGCAAAGACATCAAACAAATTTTTGGACCATATTTTATTTCAAAAGAGATCTATATCCTTTCTAGTCGTTTCTCCATTAGACTTTCAACAAATTTTGTGAATCCAACTGATTTCAAATGCACAGGCGGTAAACTATAAATTCATATATCTCTTGGAGATATACAACTTTGATATAAAGAGAAAGATGATACCTGCCATACATGTGCATTCATAGATCCAATGCACGGTTTTTATTTGCAAAAAAAAAAAGGGCTCTAACCAATCGGTAGACTGGGCGATTGCCATCCATAGCTGTTCACCTAACACAAGTGCAGAACCTGGGATGACTTACCTTTTTAGCAGGTATTTCTTCGAGTGGTTGCCTGCACTGTTGCTTCATGTAACTCTGCGTTCATCACCGAGTCATCTAGGATCTATGTGGGAGTGTAGTCTGAGGTGCTGCATTTTTCTCCCACAACCAACTCATCTTGAAGCCAGCAGAGTGGAAACACCTCCATCTCTCCCTCATCCAATCCTATACAGAAGTCTAGCGCACTCCCTCCTCCCGATCCCCTATGGTCAGCAGAAGCACGGCGAATCCCCACCCACCTAGCTAGGCTGGTGGCACCTCAGCATACGGGGGCTGAAAACATGTTCTCAGCCGACCACCGAACAAAATGATCGGGACCATGACTTTACCTCTAGTCTGTATCTGTTCTGGACACGGGTTTTGGCTTAAATGAGACAGGCCCATGGAGGAGCAGGACCCAAGCGCAAAATAATAAAAGTTATTTTATTAAATGAGTTGCTTTAAGATGCATGCGAGCTGTCTTTATAAAGAGGAGTGCCAGAGCAGTTTTGATAGTGATTTTGATTTAACCTGGCACCTCCATTCATGACTCCCCACCCGGCCATCAGTATATATAAGCAGCATAGTGAAAACTAGCTGGAGCCCCCGCGCTTCGCGCGGGTAGATAAAATTGTTAAGGGAAATTAATAAATGTTTATATTCATGGTTCATGTAAGTGAGATTTGACCATGTGAAGATATAAAGGTGTAATATAATATATTTTGAAAGTACATTTCAAAGGTGTGATACATTTTGTTTTGCAAGATTAAAGCTATTTGAATGATAAAGAAGCATAGCGTCTTCTATTTTGGAAAGAGTAGTAATTGCGCGGAATAACAGCAATACAGGTCCACCTTGAAGACAATACAATACATGACAACAGCAATACAGGTCCACCTTGAAGTACCAAATCTGAGTAAAGCATTTCGAAATACACCTGGTCATTGCAAATAATAGTTGGAATGCCTAAGATGGTTAGCAAACCTATTTTAAGGGGGGAAATAAAGAGGACCATATTAGTAAGAGATAGATCACATGGGGAGATGGTAGAATAGGTGTAGTCAAGGAACAATTGAATGAAGTGGTGAATTATTACAGCTCGGTAAGAATAACAGGTAAAATTGTATATCGATACATACGGGAATATATATCTATTGTATCTGTAAAGCAAATGCTATCGGTTGACCTATGCTTTGGATCTTTGTGTATAGTTCCCTCCTTATGTTGACTCAGGAAGAAAAGGACCTGATGGTTATTATTGATCGGAGGAGGCATCGAAATTCGAATATAATATTCATTGTTAGAAAAAGGTTTCATATAGAATGGTAATCAGTAGGATGAATACTAAGTGCTGATTTTGACTGAAAATGGATAATTATACCATTAATCCAGAGAAATTAGCACTAATAAAGGGCAATTGTAATTTATTGAGTGAATCATGGCTTAATTGAAAACAAATGATTAACAAATAGGGTACATGGATTAGGATAGCTCTGGTGCCAAATGTTAAACATAGTATATTTGCTTAGGACTGTGATTAGCGTAACACATAAACACCTAACAATCGTCCTTACCTGTTTGACCGGAAGGAAACAGAGAAGTGCCGTCTTGCACCACCAAGCTGCAGAAATCGCAGTCGTTCAGGTAGCCGCCGTCACTGGGGTTGCAGGTATATGGCTGAGGCACGTACGCGGTCAATACTACGGCGGCGACGCTGGGGTTGGTGCCGGGGCAGTCTCGCGGGCCTTCCCGCAGGAGCAGCAATGGCACAGCAGGCGTGGCCGTGGTGGAAGCAGCAGTCCTGTATGACCTTGGCCCTTGGGCGGCGGCGGCGTGGGCTGCTTCTTGGGTGGCTCGGCTCCTCTTTGGGCGTGTGGGTAGGAGCGACCGCGGGGCGACGCAGCAAGGTACGTCCGTCGCCGTGGAGGCGTCTTCCGGCGTGCAGCTGATGCCGAGGCTGTGCGGGACGCGTACCCGTGACGGCGCTGCTGGGACGGCGCGGCGGATGGGCGATGCGGCGCGAGGCACATCCGCGAGGCAGCGATGCGGCGCGAGACACGGCCGCGAGGCGGCGGTGCTGCGACGGCCGCTCCGTATGCGGGCGCGGGCGTGGTGGATCGCGAGATTTGGGCGTGGAAGGTGCGGGAAGCCTGGAGAAGCTCGGTGACAGCTCGACGGTGGGATCTGCTGCTGTGCCATGTGCGGACGGTGGAGATTGGAAACACTGTTAATGTACAGTGGTCAATACTCACATTTTACTGTTAATGTACAGTATATTTGACTCACCGGGATTAAGAGCTTTTATAGATAAACAACTCCTATCAAAAAAGAGTACGTGTACAGCTGTGTTGTCTTACACAAATATATAGCTACATAGAGAGGAAGGGAGCGAGTGGAAGCGGAAATTCTGCTCTGCAGAGCACATGCACCTACACATGCAACCATTAGATCTCATTTTGAGATTTGTGCGAACCTTTACTACCAACCCGTATACTACTAGTATTCACCAATTGTTTCAATTTTCTGCATGCCGTATTGCCTTCTTTTTCCTCTCTCTCTCCTCTCTCACACGACTCAATCATTCATCTCCCACCACTCGTTTGCTTCCCTCATTTTCTCTCTCCTTCCATGCGCGCCTCCTCCGCCGCCAGCCAGCCATACTTCGCCGCCCGCCACGGCCACCTAAGCGTCCTCGTCTCTCTCCCCTCGCATTCCTTCCTCTATCTCTCATCTCTCAGCTCTCTCTCTCTCCCTTATCTCTCTCCAAGAACTTCGCCCTCTCTCTCCCAGATCCCGTTATACTAATTCGACATTTTTTTTTGGATTCTCAAGTACCTGAACTTTTGATTTGTTAGAGTTTTATCAGTTCATTCATCTGATTATTGCATTGACTCCATGCAAAGACATCCGTGGGCTCATCCATCAGCCGATTTCTTTTATCGATTTTTGGATCTTTCTCTGATTCTCTCTTATCGCTGTTATCCGATTTGTTTCTGCTAGGTTACCTTAAATGTTACATCCAGATCTTTCCCTGAGCTCGTTCATTCAACCGATTTTGTTTTTTTCTCCAAGCCAGTAATGCACTATATTCTTCTATTTCTTCGATTCTCTGACATCTCCCACCTTGATTTGACTGCTTTCTATAATTCGTCTGGTTAGAAATATATTTGGTTTCCAACTATCTTGTACGAATTTTTGTGCATTGTCTAAAATGAGATTGTACACTGAGTGCAAGGTACTGCCTGGATTGCTTTTTTTATATATAAATAGGTTACATTTTTAGCCTAGTTTTTCACTGAAAATTATTAGTTTTAGGTTACTTGTTTGTTCTGTTATTATAAATAATACTCACCGCTACAATTCAGATTTTAACACATCAAAGGTACTTTACAGTTTAGATTATTTTTTAAGGCTAGTCATTCAGTTCATGTTATTGTACAGTTCAAATACTTCTTATAATATTTAGCATATGATTTCATTAAAACTGATAATATACTGCAGTGCATACAACTGATCACCATGTCAATTCTTTACTCGTTTAGATCCTTGGTTTGTTCTATTAGTATATGTATACACAATGTTTTTTAGTTTGGGTGACTGCAGTGAGCGCCTCGGTTTCAGCTTTCTGCAGGTTGTATCTTTTTATCCTTTTTCCCTTATAATATATTTTTTGCTACTCACTCTTTGGTACTCCAGAATTCACCACTTCTAGCCATATAATACTCAGCTATCAGGTATCTCTTGTTTTTAGATCTGTTTTTGGCCTATTGGAGTTTCAGTTAGTTTAGAGGAGTCAATACCCTACGGTGCCGCAGTGGGGCAGTGGTAGGGACGGTTGGTGGCAGCGGCACTTGGGTTTAGGGTACTACATATTTAACACAATACTACATAACATCCACCCCCACCTCCCCCCGACCACCACCACAAGGATGATTTGCTTAATTTTGATAGGTTTATATGCATTTGTCTATCAATATTCTATTACTGAGAGGTTTCCAATTACTCCATGAATTCCTCTTAAAAGATCAATGTGTAATTATATGACATCAAAGTGTTAACCTTTTTCCCTTTTGAGCTCATTGGTTTTAGAACTATCAGTAAGCTTTGGTTTTCTCATCCACTAGGTCTAGATGATACTGTAAACAACAGAAATATGATTCAGCATATGTTTGAAACTAACACAACGCATAGGCTCAAGTGTTTTATGCTCAAATTTAACAATTTTTAATTGTTTGCCTCTTGAACCAATGCACTACAATTTGTTTCAGAAGCTTTTTTAAAAAAAATTGATTCTTCTTAGACTTTGGTACAACTTCCTGTAGCTTTTGAAAAATTGCTTTCAAATTCTTTCATGGCACAATATAAGCCTTTGGTAGTCCTGATTGCAAATGTAATCCATTGTATAATAATTCTATGCACGTAGCATTGAAATAATGACGCCTAGATGTCAGATGCAATGGAGCTAGTCAATAAGGATAGAGAAGAAGAGCATCTCGATGTTTCATGTTTTGTTTGGGGAATGCCCTCATGATAGGAAGAGTTCATCCTCACCATGCACTTATGTGTTTTGTACCCCACTATCTCCTTTTAAAAGAGAAATAACAGTATGACAAGAAGTATGCGTTTTAGAGCCATCTTGAAAATGTTGTTCAAGCCTTCTTGAAAATTGGTTGTACCTAACTTGGCACTGTACTAGTGTTTGGTACATATCATTTTAGATAGAAGAGTTTGTACCTAACTATTCTATATGAACTAGCCATTCTGTAACTGTTACACTATGGTTTTCCTGTGTCCACTGAAATTTTTATCTCATTATACGTATGCATCTACATTTTTTATCCTAGAAAATACTGAAGCCTAGTATTCTTAGCTTCTATAATGTTTTTTTGCCCTAATTGATTTGAAATCCACTCGTTTCTTGCATCTTCGCTGAACTCCTAACGATGATTAACCATTTTAACTATTTGCATGCCTATGGATACTAGTTTTGTAGGATTTTAATGGAATCTAAGAAATGCCCTGCAACCAGCTCAGAGTATCAATTTGGTGCCTTGATGAAGTTGTAATTTGCTGTGCCTAAAAACTGCAAGTTAGGCCTATGTTTTTTTTGTTATAATCATGTTGCCTTGATGGACCTCCAATAGATTTGTATGTACATGTTAGTTTAATGGAAAATTGGAAATTGATTGCTCCAAGAACATATTACCATGTTTCACTATTCTATTTTGCCCACCGATCCATACATTTATGCAGGTGACCTTTTCATTCGTGTAATGCTCATAGCATCACATGTACTCAACATGTACTAAATATAACTCACTGATTTTTTTTGGTACATCGGCTTTGCTATATCTCTAGACATTGTTATATCTAGATACATAGCCACATAGCAATTTTGATGTAGCAAAAAAAATTTTTAAAAAGACTTAATTTTATGTTTTTCTACTAGTCTCCATTGCCTTAGATATTTCCCTATTTTCCGGAAACGCAACTCCTTTCTTGGTCTTTGTGGCCTTAGCAAAGTCTTAACTATGTCGCCCCTTCTTAAGCCTCGTCACATGCAAGTCATTATTTGTACTAATATAATTATGTTATTTTAATGGAAATGGATTGCTCCAAGAACATATTATCCTGTTTCACTATTCTATTTTGCCGACCGATCCATGCATTTATGCAGATGACCTTTTCATTCGTGTAATGCTCATAGTATCACATGTACTTCCTAGTTATACTCCATATGCACTAAATATAAGTCACTGATTTTTTGGTACATCAGCTTTGCTATATCTCTAGACACTTTTATATCTAGATACATAGTAACATAGCAATTTTGATGTAGCAAGAAAAAAGACTTTTAATTTTATGTTTTTCTATTAGTCTCCATCGCCTTAGATATTTCCCCTATTTTCCCAGAAGCAGAACTCCTTTCCTAGTCTTTGTCGCGTCAGCTTAAGTCTTAACTACGTCGCCCCTTCGTCCCCTTGTCACATTCAAGTCATTATTTGTACTAATATAATTATGTTATTTTAATGGAAATGGATTGCTCCAAGACCATATTACCCTTTTCGCTATTCTAATATAATTATGTTATTTTAACAGGCTGGTTTAGTAGGCCTCAGCCCTTTTATCCCATGGTATCGTAGTCATCTTGTCCGATCAGAGTTTACTCTCTTCCTCTGAACACATGTTTATTGTTACTAATCTATGGTTCATTTATCATTGGCTTTGTTTTCATCTTTCAGATAAGAGGTTTACACAAGAATTCAAGGAACATGTGCTATACTGCTCCATGGAATTTTTATTATTAGTACATCAAAGGAACATGCATTTGGTTCTGCACTGTCATGGGGCTGTGCAAATTCTTAAGTTGAATAAGTGAGCCCCATTTACTCAACGTTCCTTCATACCCTTTGACGTTTTACTCCATGCATTCATGTATCTATGATCACATAAGTGTTGTTATGAACCTTTTTTGGATGTACAATTTGTTTGTGGTTCGAAGTGTTTTGCATTCATAAACTTCTGCCTTTTTGCGTGACAGGTTTTACAGCTCTGATTTTTTGCGATGGACATTGAGAATGTGGCTCTGTTCAAGTACCTTCTTGATCATGGTGCTGACAAGGACAAGGTTTATAGTGACGGGCTAGCTCCTCTACATTGTGCTGCTGGATTAGGTCCTCTCTGTTGCATATTTATTGCAGTTTACCACCTATTCATTACATTCATTTACATTATTGTGACGATCTAGTGACGGGCTAGTTCCCCTGTTATTGTGATATTCAAAGCCCATTGAAAGGAAATGTTGTTTTCCTGCTCTATTTGCTGTCTATAGTACTCTAGTGAGATATTACTCTGCAAGATTTCCTTGGTAGTTACTGTTTGAAAAATAAAAAATATTTCATCCATTCTGTTCAAATGCATAATAAGTTTGAACTATAGAGCTCATTATTCTGTTGTTTGCAAGAATAAGTTTGTTGCATCTTTGGTTCCAATTATCATTTTTTATAAATTTTTATGGAAGTTTAAAAGTTTTCATGTATCTGTAGTTTCCCAAACTTACAATTTTCAGGCATTGAACAATTTCTTCTGGCTGTATTCCCTTCTGTTGTATTTGTTGTAAGATTTTTTCCCTATACTGTCCATCACTCTTTTCTTTTTTATAAGTGAAATGCGCAATTGATTCCTGGCTAAAGAATAGAAATGTCGATTCCTGTTTTTTTGAGCTATCTACTTGTCTGATGCACCCATCTTGCGAAGCATGGAAGGCAATGCAAGGATCCAAGGAGCACTATCGAGCATGCCTGTGCTCAAAGGTTCTGGAAAAGCATTTCAACTCGGGGGATCCAAATGGCCTGTAAGGTAACAAGAAGAACATGAAAAACAATGATGTCAACATGCTGTTTTTAGACAAAAATCACTGTTAATTTACACAATTCATTCCCTTAGTAATTGTGCAGCTTATTAAAATTTCATGAAAAATGCATAATTGTCTCTCAAAGTGGAAAAAGATTGATCAAAATAAGAAAAGAGTTCTTGTTCTTATTCTTGCGCTAACTCAATTAATTCTTGTTCTTGTTGTCACTGGTGGCCTGACCATGTTACACAATCACAGCCACAACTGTTGCTTCCCAGTTCAGTGATCTTGACCTAGTAGACCTGCACATACAAAATCACCAAATTAGCATGCTTACCAGTTCCCTTCCCTCTGCTTTTTGGGTCATTGGGTGTTTGACCCCACTGTAAAAGCTTATGCAAGTCCAATTTTTATCATTATAAAACATCAGTAATGTCATGCACTATTTTTTGTATTTTAATATTAACTTTTTACTCATTAGAGTGGTTTATAGTTTTGTGAATCATTTTTTTTATTTCAGATGTTTCTTTTATTGTGCTAGGTTATGGTTCTATGGAGCCCTCTGGTTTTGGTGGCATGAAAGAACATCTTCAGGAGCAAGAAGAAGAATGCACCGGAACATCTCCAAGACTCGGAAGAAATTAAGTACTATTCATCATTTGTACTAGTGAATATGTTGTCAAGATACCTTTGTACGGTTGGAATGTGAAGTGCATTATTTTGTTCATCTCGTCTGGTACTAAGTGAAAAATAATATTGGTATATGCAGCTTTGTTGTTCCAGACTATACATTTCCTTCGGTGTTTAGAGTTTTTGGTCTTACCATTTCATAAAGTAACTTATTCAGTTATTCTATTCCATCTAGAAAGAGCACCATGCCAAATAACTGTCGCTGCAATGATTTTGTAGTCGCAAGATGGATTTTTTTTTTTGTCAAACCTGTCTTGTATCATGTCCGCTAATTTTCTTACTGGTCCCATCTAATCGATTTTTGCCTACTGCCACCGTCCCAAAAAAATGTGAACCTTGTTCCTCTAGGAGTCAAATAATCTTAATAAACATAATTATGAAATATGTTTTTTTAATAAGACTATTCTTAAAGATCAAAATTTTTATGGACCAAGAATAAAAATATAAACTAAACTTATTTCATTAGAACATCTCAAGTAGCACCCCGCTTCTTGACTCCCTACTCCCAATTTCGGGTAGTGGAGGCAAAAAAAAAAAAAAAGGCTTTCAAGAATTTTTTTATCTTTGATTTAACTGAATATTATCGTCAAACTATGTACAAGTCGATAGTACTTCCTCCATTCCAAATTATAAGACGTTTTTTGTATTTTTTGGATTCATAACTTTTACTATGCATCTAGATAAACATGTTATATCTAGATACATAATAAAAAGCTATGAATCTAGAGATATCAAAATTTCTTATCGTCAAACCATCAGGATCCAAAATTCTTGCATTCCAAACTTCTTTAATCAAATCAAATCACTTTTTTTTCATTCTAAAAACTAGTTGATATCGTATCGAGTACTGCGTGTACCACTAGTTTGGACAACTTTTATTGCGTGTTTTGTTATCATTTCTAATTATGTTTTCCATATTACCTTAGTCGTCTTGTTTTCCCTGGTTATATTAATTAAATTTCTCAAGTAATTAAAGCTCATGCATTCTCTCATAAATGCTCATCTATGTTTATCTTAACTAGAGGAATTCCCAAGCAAGCGTTGGTAATCGAAGGAAGAATATAAATGAGATTTCTATAGATATAAATTTATTTGTATATGATTGATGAAAATAAAAGACATAACCACAGTGCATGTGTTGGTATTTATTAAGTGCAAGAAGAATATAAAGGGTTCCATAGTTTTACAGAATATATATACCATTGTAGCTTTTAACCGGGAGTATTCAGTATCGTTATTTATATTTTCCACAGGGAAGCAAGGGTAAAGACTATGATAAATCAAAATCATGTATCTACTAACTTAATATACCAACTAAACTAAAGTGAGGGGGTAAATAATGTATATGATATGAATGATAATTAACAAAGACTTAAACGGGGAGAATATTATAATATAGAATAGATAGCTAGGTCGAGAGGACAACGGAGAGATCTAGGTTCCCGAATACTTCTCTAGTACTTTGGTTCTTGAGTAACTAAGGCATGAAAAGGTATAGCGATCATAAAATAACACTTCGGGACATCGTAACACTAGCCGCGGAAAGGGATGAGAAGGGGGGGCTAGGAAGCTCCGACTACGGTCCTACACTACCAATCCGAACGTGGTGAAATATGTCGGCCGTTAGGGTTGTCACCACCTAGGGCTACCACAACTATCCGTGGGATTGGGTGCAATCTAAGGTAACCTCTAGTCTAGACACCATGTCTACACTATTAATTACTACTCTAATCATCATGAATAACCGTGAGCACTCAATACGAGCGAAGATCCTATGCAATTATATAACAACTATATTCTAATCAATAACATGAAAGGCATAAAAGTACTAGAAAAGATAGATCTAATTATGGCATAAAAGTCTAATAGAGTTGAGATACAAAGATATACGAGTAACGCTGAAGACTTCTCCGTAACCGAACGCAGTTCCGCCTCTCCCTAAATCTCTACTAGATCTATTCTATTACATTGTAGCCGTCTAATCTAATTCTCTCCAGCGCCGTGCCTCCATCCGATGTATAAGATGATCCGAGATTATTTGAGATGATCTGAAAGAGGGGTCTAGGGGTCTATATATGGGTCTTCTCCTGTCCCTTCAACCTTCAAGAAGCGATGCGGTACTAATCCGGTGTTTGATCTTAATCCATCCTGTGCTTCTACCGACGCCCCTCGGATCAAACCGACATGAAACAACCGGTTTTGATTGCGTCTTAGAGGCGGTGGAGGAAGGTTCCCGAAGCGGGGCTTGAGTGGGTCGCCCGCGCCGGGCCGATGGGGCCCCATTATTTGGCCGATCGGCCTGTGGGGAGTCCCCCTCCGGGTCCCGCGGCGCAACGTGTCTTTCGAGTCTTCGGATGATGATTTTCTTGGTGCTACGTCTCGCTCACGCGTCGGGATAAGTCCGGAGCCTTCTAGAGTCTTTCTCGAGTTGGATTGCATTACGCCGCGAGTCGTATGGCTCGCGAGGTCAGTGTTTTTTCTGTTTAGTCCCAAACAAATCATAACTTTACCAAAACTCGTGGAAATATGTTAGTGACACCCTATTCTAAGTTGGTATTATTATTTATACCCCTTTCTCATGTTTATTTGATTAATAAATTTATATGATAACAAAAGTGTCAACAAGCATGCTAAAAGAATGAACCTAGGCTTTTATAAAGCACTTACGTTCCGCGAGTATGAAGAAGAATTCTATGAGTTGCAATATTACTATCACCCTCCTATTCTTTTCTTTCTTTTTTTTTTTTTTTTTATTTTTTTCTCTATACCAACGGGTCCCACTTATAATTTTATCAAAATATATACATGTAACATCTTGTTTTAAAGGATTTATTAAAATAAATTTAATGGTGTAATCAGAATTTGATTTTTTTTTTTGGTTCATGAGTTATAACCTTTTTTATGCTCATAGGTATATGAGGCATGTTGATGACGTGGCACAAAGAAGGGTTAGTGGGATGGTGAGATGACATGCTAATGGGTTGTTAGTGGGATTGTATGTGTGTTAGTGGGGCTTCGATGTGGCACCCTTGCATGTTGAGAGAACTCCACTAGTGGGCTTCTCCTTTATAGGGGTTATAGATTTAGTTGTTGTTATTTTGATAAATGCCTAGTTGTGTTGTTAAGTATTCATCTAATTTCAATAGAAGTTCTTTTGTACCAAATAAGTATAGATTCAGGTGGTGGTATAACTTACACAATGTTTAATGTACCTCTTCTCGACTATTAGCCTATTATTACTTGCATACGAGGGGCTTAAGCCACGTTCATGTTACCTGGTGCACGGGCACCGGGGTCAAATTCTTTTTGCGATTCAACAGCCTTAATTTCACCATGTGTTTCAATAAAGTTGCGTAAGTTATAGACCAACACTGGTCTTTTCTAGCGCACTTTGTCCTCACTCATGTGCACCCGGGAAGGACTTCCTGGTCGGTCACCCATCGCTTCAAGCCAAGTACGCTTTTAACTTTAGAGTTTTTAGGAGATGGGCTTCCGGAAAAGAAGTTGCAACTTGTTGGTATGAGTATTCTATCAACCTTATTAAGCCCTAGACCGGGTGTCACATGCACTAGGGTTCATTTGTTTGTAGCTTCACCCTTGCTTGCATATATGTACTTGTTGCCGTGGATGTACCACCATGAACATAGGCTCTTAAGACCATTCTTTTCTGATGAAGTGTTGACAATTCTTTAACTACACTATGAACAACAACTAATTACTTTCTAAAAAAAAAAAGAGACAGTCAATGGATGTACATATTCAATGGATGTAGCCTCGTGTTATGCCTCAAACTCTTGCATGTCCTATGGCAGATTTGATATGAATCAAGCATCGTCCTACAATTACACTTTTCTATTATTTCTATCTATAATACATTTTATGAGTGCTGCAAGTGGAAAGCATGTGGAAACCCCATAGATTAATGAATGCTTTGTGTGTATTAGTAGCTACAATGGAATAAGTGTGTTCAGTGAGTGCTACATTAATCTCTCTTTTACACAATATTTCCCCTTCACAAATACTCTTATCACAAGACGGCTACGAAATGTACCAGTTGTGTGTATAGATACATTTTTTACGAACATGGTGTATTCTTGCAAAAAATCAGTTTTTTCTTCCTTGTAACAACATAACAGGTTGGTCTTTGCCATTGCAACCACCTAGTGCGAGAATATATCCATACCCAGAGAGTATATCCATATCCTAGCACCCAACTATCTTTTGACTGGACAAATCGTTTTTAAGTTTAACAAAATGCAACAAGCTAGCTTTTTAATCGTTAAAATTTTAACAATCCACCATGAGTACATTGTTACGCCACAAAAAATAGCTGATTAATTGACTCATTTTTTGAAGCACCCAACAATCATCTTTTAACAATATTCTTTAAGTTTATCGTTACAAAACAGTAGACTATCTTTTAAAAGAAATAATACAATACTTAGTGTACCATAAGACACCACACTCAAAGCAGTAGCACAGTTTGGAGACCCTTCTACTTGATCTTCGTCCTCACTAAACAAAATGTATGTAGCGTACTGTCAAACCGCCCTCTTGCTCGAATAAATCATCTACTACCTTACTAGAACTTATCTACTCTTCTCATCAATTCACAGCAACAGTTACAGCCTGCAGCCGATGCCAAAGAAAAAAGTCATCCGATTAGCCTCAAAAAAATTATGCTATTTGTATATTATTTATATCTAGAGCCAGCAACAATGGATCAGAATTCTTGAGGAGCTGCAACTTTTCTAAGTGTATGATACAGTCAAGGATCAAAAAAATTATGAATCAAGCAGTACAAGCACTAACTATCTTTTTATATCCATAACCTGTACCCCTCTTATTATTTGTAAGTTTAGCTTAAGTTCCAACTTACTATGAAAACTCATTTCATCATACAAAAATTTCATATTACAGTAGTAGCCTGTGACAGGACAGTTTAACCCATTTTCATCATAGTGGTAGCCTAATGGCTGAATTGGGAGACATCAGAGCTCTTGATGCACCAGTGGCATGTCTTCGGATATCTCTACTTGCACAACTCCATAAGATGACGTCTGCAATATAAAAAGTCTCCTGATTATTCATGTCCTAGACTAGAATTATGGCAAACAAATGTCCTAGACTAGCTTTGTGTCACTAATCTAGGATTAAGTAGAACTATAATCAATCATGCTATCCAGCTGACAGGTTTGAGAGTTGCCTATTTAGAATTATGCAAGCCAAACACCTAGTTCCAGAGTGCACTAAACAATTGTTCACATCATTCCATATAAATACAAAAACGAACACACAAGAATCTCCAGATAATAAGCTAATTATTAATACAGTCGTAAAATGAAATAGGACTGAATCATCACAGGTTTTAAAATATTTCCATCAGAAACAAGCTCACTTTATTTTGTTTTCTAAATAAATCAATTGAAAAATCGTTACGTGTCTACATTGTGAGGAAGAAGAAACAGATTAGCAAAATATAAAAATAGTGTAGGTCTACAGAACCTTCCCTTCTAAACAAACCGGAGTTGGGGAAGATGAGAGGAAAAGCTCACAGCAAACCTAGCACAGAGATCCAGGAGGAAGACGAGGATTTGGAGTAGGAGGAGAAGGAGAAGGAGGCACACCTCGCTTGGGTCGTCGCTTCCGGAAGCAACGCCGGAATCTGGCACTGTCGGAACCAACCGCTGCCTTGGGAGGGGCAGCCGCCGGGGCAGGTGGAGGGGATGGGAGAGGAGCGCTGCTGAGTTGCCTGGAGAGGGGGGCAGCACCGCCGTGGTGCACCGTGACAGGGGAGGGACGGGGCCGGAGCTGGAGACGGCTGAGGTGTGTGGCGTGCGCCGTCTTCACCGACGACGGAGCCCGTGCCGGCCCGTAGGGGAACGAACGCGGAGGAGGAAGAAATCAGAAATAAAAAAAAGTAAATGGGGGCAGTAGAGAGCAGACAAAGTTAGCCCGTACAGTATAAAGCAAATGGACCCCACAGTATATACATACAGTCACAGGTATTCAAGTTTTATATGTTCTGTATTGAAGTGGGATGTAAATACGCACGCATCTTGAGGCAGGCAATCGAACGGGTGCATGCATGGGAGCATGTGCTCTGCAGAGCAGAATTAACTTTCTCGGGAGCGAGTGTAACACCCCAAATTTTTGCACTTTTGGAGATAGAATAAAAATAATTTCTTTATATATTTTTCTGCTCATGAAATATAGGACAATAAAAATTTTTGACTAAATAAAATTTATCATAGGAGTTAGCAACATTGTGTGCTGCCTCATATGATTTATTGTGATGTGTGGTTTTGGTTAAATCTTAAAAAGGTTTAAAAAGTATTTGGAAATTTTGTTTAAATAAAAAGAAAAGGACAATTCTTTTTCCTCTCTCTCGAAGGACTATTCATGCATGCTGGTTTGTTTTCAGCCGTGCCCTTCTCCCTGCCTACAAAGAAGCTGCGAGCCAAGCCCAAGCTTCAACAGGGTTAGCTCTATTTTCCTTTCTTCCTCTGATTTTGGCTGGCATGCAGGTCCTACTGTACTGCGTCATCGTCATCACCCTCACGATGGAAACAAAACTACAGGTTTCCTTCGTTATAGCAGACACTATCCTTCTCTATATCTCTTGCCCTCAACGTATGGCCTGAGAGTTGTTTCTATCGTTTCTCATCAGGCTTGGATCGAATCAATCCAATTCTAATAGGGGTCGGATCATATCATCCTTGAAGCCAGCTCAATGGAAATCCAGCCTATACGCCTGTGTATATTGTTCCTGCACATAGACACATGTACGCCCAACCTGGCCATCAGCAGTAAGCGCGCAGCACAAGTTGTCGCCTCCTCCTCTGTTAGGCTGCCACTAAGGACCCACCAGCATCGTGTCCTCCTTGCGGTCGTCACCGAGACGGACTCCACCGTCCTGATGCCGCCCGATCCCATGTTTCACGGGATCTCCTGCGTGGAGTGCACGCCGGGACTCCTATAAATTGAAGCTCGTCGACCGCTGTCGCCCTTTCGCAGCCCTAAATCCGCAACAGCCGCCTCCCATCGAGTTACAGCTGCATCGGAACCCTAACCCTAGCCGCCGTCAAGCTTGGGATCAAATTCGTCGTTTTGCTGCATCAGCGCCATCGTAAGCTTTCGGACGAGCTTCGAAAGTCGTCAAGGTCTTTTTAATTCTCTTGTTTGGCTCTGGTTCTTACTCCGGTTCGCAGAACTTTGCAGAACCGAACTTCCCGTCTCGCCGTGCCTCACGTCCTTAGCAAGACACTCTCGTCCTCGTATTCGCATTCGCCGTCGGGAAGCAGCCGTCTACCACGCTGCAGGTGTTGCTGGACGTCTTCCTGCCGTCAAGTTCCTCGTTCCGTTCTTCATCTCAAGAAAGCTGTCGTCGTACCTCAGAACCCCATGTTCTCATCGTTCATGGTGACCAAGTTTCTGAGCTCCTCCCTTTACTCTGTATCGATGCCTTCCTGTTTCTCACACGATTGCCGCCATGCTTGACAGGAAGCGATCGTCGTGCACCCTAACGAACTGTTGCTGTGTGTTCATCTCGTCGTTCAGAAAATCCTTAGCCGGTGAGCTCTTCCTGTCCCTTTCCCAAAAGTCAAGACGTGTACCTTGTTTGCATCTAGCTCCAAGCGAAGGCCATGCAAGATTTGCTTGCCTTGATGATGTCAATTTTAGCTTTGATGACATCGTGCTGACATCGATTTGTTTTCTTGCCGTTTTTGTATAAAAAAAATAAATCTAGAAATACCATGGCTATAGTGTTTCCACTTCACGTCATTGACCGGTTCCAAAAATCTTTCAATGACCATATATATCTTCTAGCTATATCCTTGCTTAATCAACCCTATATGCTCACGTTTGTAGATTCATATGTCCAAGTTGATCAGTTGGTCTCACGTATCAAATTCTTTTACTAGCTAATGACATTATTCCTAGCTTTCCTAATGTCAGCATGATATGGCTATGATTTATGGCCGGTTTCCTATATAACAATAATTCCAGAAATATTACTCAAAATACATCTCCAATGTTTAATCCTTCTGTGTCATATACTCCATCGACAACTCAATTTCGCTATATCCTTCATGTTTATCTCAGTAATGATCTCAGTGTTGCCGTGTGCCTTTTCCTCTCCATCAAAATCATTTTGTATTTAATTTATTATTTTATTAACAACAATCTTGTCAAATGCGTATCTTCGCCTTTTTAGCTCCGATTTCCGGTGATCTTTACGCCTGTGTGATCGTAGAGACGTGTAGAATAGTTTTATGTACTTTTCAAATTGTTTTTCTATTGTTGGTGTAATGTTCTAATTATAGTCTTGTTTGCCATGCATGAGTGGATCCATGTGTTGCGTGTTGTTGATTGGAATCGAGTAGATCGGTGAGCTTTACGTTGTTGATCTCGAAGAAGACCGTGATCTAAAAAGAAGTTGATGAAGAAGATGTTTTTGGGAAAGCTTTGGACTTGAAGAAGGATATCTAAATAAGGCAAGTATAGTTTTGGGATATGCTATCTTTAAACCATGATCTTATGGCTTGCTTAATGTTTATGCACTGAACGTTAAATATGAATTGTTGATAACATGGTTCAAGCACTTATTTGTGATAATCCGGGATATACTGATGCGGTTATGGGGGTTACATGGCTCGACTCTAGTTGTTCAAGGGGTCTACCTAACTTTGTTGGAGGTTTGCCGAATTGGGAGAAACGGGGTTGTAGCTCTGTTGGCCACATAATATTTTTTAGGAGGGTCTTTGAACAGCTTTATATGGTTTCATTTGTTTGGGGAGTCATGAACCTACTCTGGTGGAAACCATGACCCGTAGTGAAAGCCGTAGAGGGTTCCGCTACTGATTCAGTCAAAAAAAAAAAAAGAGTAGACTTGTTTTCATCTAACTAAAACTATGCTTGGGTATCAAGTTTTTATTTGAAAAGTTTGGTTGATCTATGAATCCTCGGTAGATTTTGTTTAATCACAAAATTAGGGTTGAATCAAATTTTTCTGAGCTCATACTTGTTTCCTGTGTCAACAGACAATGTGCTAGACACTGACAGACTCGACATGATCTACCATAGCTGCATCGCCACAGGTTGTATTTCCTGTGTCACTCAGTTCTACTTCTTCGGCCAATGGTTGCTAAGCTCCTCTACTCTGACTCCTATGTCTTGGAACATAGCTATATCAAAACTATTTTGCTGTATAGCCTAATTCTATTGCTCATGTGAAGCGATAAAAGTGTTGACACAACCGTATGTCTAGCTTCTAATAGACCAGTGAATTATATCTAGTAAGTCGTCTTAAGCTTTGAGCATGCAGTCTGAATTGTGTACAGAGCCACCAATGGCAAACATGGCATGCTTGTAGCGTCAATGCTGGCTCAATGCCATGGACGAACTGACATCAACAGATTCCAGAAGTACGTACATCCAAAGAGACTGAAGCTGCTAACATCTTCCACAAGTCAAGCAAGAGTGAAAACTGGCACTCCTGAAGATCAAGCCGTGGGCCTCTATCAGCGTCTCTTCGAAAGGTTAAACGCTGCGCCCCAGGTGGTACACATCCCGGCCACTTCCTATTGTTTGGGATGCAGCCTGTGGTCGGGTTGTTCAGCACAATTCAACAGCCAATAACACACCTCAAGTTCCCCAACCAACTCAATACGAGGAATAAGCACTAGATACGAGGCAGGGTTGCTATCTCGTGCTATTGCAGATCTTCCCAATACCTCCAAAACCTAGTGCATAGAACAGGAACGAATGGAAGAAAATTGACTATGTGTCACGAGTTTTGTTCCTAAACCTCCTCTATGCATGATACATATGCCACTCGTAGCACTGGGTGAAAGGAGATCTTATGATAGGGTCCATCGAAACTGCTGCCACACGGAAAGTATTTGATGCCTTATAACGATTGGAAGTGTTATGGTCGGCCTCCTCTCTGTTCTATCCCATGTGGTCTCGACTACTTTACTTTATATGTCATTTATGGTCACCGGCCAAGAATAAAATGGGTAACTATGTGAGTTGTGCAACTAGTGTAAACATCCGTGTCATGATTATGTAATCACAAGACAAATGATTATGGCTATAATATAATTGTGAGCTGTGATGAGCTGTGTCAGGATTATATGTATTGTTCAAAATTGAAATGTTGATTATAACTGTATGATTAGTACTGATCCTGAGATGAATGTGTAAACAAATAATATTATGTTGTAATTGCCTTGTATCCAGAGTGTCTGACTGTTGGTCGCTATATAATATATAGCGTCAAACCATTGGTCGCTATAAGTCTACAATAGCGTTGAACCGTCGGTCGCTTTATATTTGACGCACCGTCGAACGGTCGGTCGCTATAAGTAGGTTGGTCGCTATAAACTTATAGCGGCGCCGATTATCGACCGACTACATTGGTCGCTATATGTTTATAGTGACCGCCTGTATGTCGCTATCGCGACTTATAGCGACCATCCGTAGCTTCGCTATAGATAGGTTGTGGTATAGTGCAAGCACACCGCTTGGCCACGATAAGGGGTCTTAATGATAGGTGGTCTCGTATGTAATAGACTTCATCACTATGTTCCTGTTGTAAAGACGGTTGGTGTGTGATATGACATTCATTAATTCGGTGCCAACAAGTTTACATCCTACTACTCCTTAGGGCAGTCCCAATGGAAGAAACTGACACGTTTTTCATAGCAAAATAAATCACCTATAGAAACCATTCTTTAAAGTGGTAGTTTATTCGAGTAATAATTATTTTCTCTTTCCCTCTCCCAATTCCACCAATGGGGAGAGTTGCATTAACCCCATAGAAACTAGTGGTTTCTCCCCAATGGCAAATTCATGGTTTCTTGTGCATTGGGTCAAGTGTAGACATGGTTTCTCCATGAAGAAACCATTTCTATAATTTTTGCTCTCTTTCCTCATTAATTTGGCTGCCATATCATTGTTTTGCTTAGTTGGCAAGTCGTTTAATAGAGATAGAAACTAACATTAATACACCATTGAGAGTGCCCTTAACACACTTATATAAACATGCGTGCAACATATAATTTAGAGCTTCTCCAAGAGTCTAGTATGCCTACACATCTTGAAGTTGGCAAATTCGCCTCCAAAAAGTAATTAATCAAACTTAAATATATCGCTACATGGATGTTGAGTTGACTAAAACCTATATAGAGCTATGTAGGTTCCCCATAAGTAGTCTAATTTACTAAGCAACACTTTTTAGTTTGCAACCTCCTCCTTGAGGACCTTGACCACATGCTTTATTGCAGCAACTGAGATTAACGCTGAAGGAAAACCTGTATAGAGAATCATGATACTTGCCATAGACGTGCATTCCTAGATCTATTGCATTCCTAGAAGAAATAACTTTGTCTCCTAAATTTGAAAAGAAAAACTGTAAATGTAAACACACAAGTTCAATAGGGGACTCAGATTTTAAAAGGTATGTTCTACCATAAGAGTCTAAACAATTATAAAGTACACATGCAAAACCAGCTATAAATAATCCCTGGTTCCATTTGATTCTACCTGCCACCACCTATCGTGCCACCTCACTATATATAAACACCGTAGTGGAAACCACAATTTCCATTCAACAGTAGGTGTGGACTTGTCATCTTTCTAGAATGCATTGATCGAGGGAATGAGGGATATATGCCAAGCATGAGCATTCATATATATATAGATCTAGTCAGTGCACGTGTCATGTTGAATAGGAATGAGAAACATCCGGAATGGAAAAATAGGCCACATGAAATCCGATCCTCGAAGAGCGGCATAGCATCACTAGAATCGTACAAGTGGTGGTTCCAGAAACTGCTCAAAGGGGCCCGGGCGTTCACCTGGAGAGAAACATGGATTGCTCTCCATCCCCACGGTGGCAGATCCGAGTAGTATGCCTCCCTCTCCGGTGTGAAACCCGAGGGTATGCACTGTGGATGCGCTCGGCAGGCCTGTGGATGCAGTTGCTGGGTCTGTCATGATTTTTTTTTTCCACGATTTACCATGGTGGGCAACAAACTTCCTTGAGATTGGGTCACATTTACTGTGAGCTTATGTCTGAAATGTCTCTATCCCGCTACAGTTAACTTTTCCTGTACTAGTAGCTGTTGTAATTGCCCCTTAACACAACCGACTGTTGGGATTATATATGGAAATAGATGAGCCGGATCCAGTCAACACCCAGCCAGCAAATGATGACTTACCGATGCTTCCTGACAATTGCAGGTTAAGCAACCTGGAGATGTGGAGCGCAAGTACGTACGACCATTGCCTGATTTGCTTTGCCATTTTGAAGGCATTTTTTATGAGGTACCCTGAAGCATTGGTTACTCTATCTAACTTTGGCTTTGTTCACTCGTCGAGTACTCAAGGATAATCGTACAGAGTGTAGTCTGAAATTCGGCATTATAGGAAGGTGGTCTCGTTTAGATTTAATTAGCTGATACCCTTTTAATTAATTAAATCCATAAATTTAGAAATAAATCATGTCAAACGACGATAAGAAGGGAAGTGAAAGATAAGTGGCAACATACTTACATACATAAAAGGGAGGAGAAAGATAGGTGGCAACATATACATAAAATGATTCAAGTGAGCTGCCATACGTTATGTAGTGACTCAAAAAAACATGTAGCATGGATGTGACAGTAGATGCATGCATTTGGCAAATTCATACATCTATTTGCATGTTTTTTATCTAACTTTTGGACCAAACTGATAGAACTCACATATAAGTTATTGTATCATATAGGTATATTTTCCAGTAAATGCATACATCCATTTCCAATAAAAACATTTTATTAAGTGTGCATTTTTAAGGTGCGTGCAGTTTTATGAGGAGTACCAGAGCCGTTTTGATAATTTTTTTTTAAGTGATTTTCATTTAACACGGCACCACTATTCTTGGCTCCGGTCCCTATCAGTATATACACAAGCAGCATATATTGTGAAACCACTCTCATCATAGGAGAGTATGTGTGCAGCTGTCTTGCTCAAATATATAGCTAAATAGAGAGGGAGCTAGGGAGGGAGAGAGGGAGGGAGGAGGGACAATATAAAAATACATAGTTACATGCCATACAAGTGCATGCAGATCGATCTAGCAAGTGTATATGTGCAATAGGAACGAGAAACATCAGGAAAGGAAAAACTTGCAAGGTCTGGTGATGTGTGATCTCTTGGAAGACCACGTTGCAAGTCATCACAGCTGGTATTGGATCTCCAAATAGCGTAAAGAGGGCACTAATTATACCACCATGAGGGACAGGGACATCATGAGGCTGAGTGGGAGCGTTGTTCAGCTGCTGTCCCAACCCAAGGAGCATAACACAATCATGGAGCTCGAGATGTTGCAAGGACAGAGACCGGCCACCTGTAGCTGAGAATGGATTTTTGAACCGCACCAAATGACATCGATTGTCTATGTGCTAGTGTAGTATGTCGTGCTGCGCCCATAGATAACAATGGGAAGATCAACATAAACCAACCTTTCCATGCATAGGACGGATTGCCTCACCCGACCCTCAGAACGTGGGCCTAGACCAATCCGACCATCTACGTAGTAATTCCGCCCCGCCCGAACTAAACCCTTGGGCGAGGCGGACAAGCCTCAGGTGCCCCTTTTCACGTTCAACACGTGAAGGCAAAGGCGTGCCCTAAGGTTTGCGCGTCTTCTTTAACTCAATTCAAACCTGCCCTGAATGGGGGTGGGGGAATAGTAGTCAGCAAATTCATACATCTATTTGCATGTTTTTTCTATGTCTTGGACCAAATTTAAACAATTTATACATAAGTTATTGTATCATAGGTATATTTTCCTGTAAATGACCTGCTCGGGTACTCCTCTGTTCCTAAAACTGTACACATCTCAAAGCAACCCATTCAATAAATTGATATTTTGTTATTTTATTTACACCTATGTCCAGCATCAGCCCAGCCATCAAAACGCATGCCTGATCCAACAAAGATTCATTGATTTTTCGATATCTACATCTTTTATTTAGGTCATTTTCCCTTCCGAGATCATTTTAAGAAAAAAAAATTTTAGTGTCTCATTTTAAAATTCGGCAACCCACTGCAAGGGCGCCTCAAACCGCCCCCGCTATGGACCACAGTAGGGGCGAGTGAATAGTGAACTGCACCTGCTATTAAGGGCGGCTCAAAACAAAAACCGACCATACTGTGGTCCCTTTGTTGGGCGGCTGGACAAGTGGAGAGAATTGTAGGGGCGGCTGGACTAGTGGAGAGAATTTGCTCCCACTGTGGGGTGGCTCAAAACAAAACCACCCCTACTCAAAAGGGCGTTCCCATAGTGCCCTTTCTACGTATTGTCAGGTGCGCCAACGTGCAAGCTCCCTCTCACCCCGCCGGGGGAGCGGTTGTTGACACTTGTTATCATATAAATTTGTTAATCAATTAAACATGAGAAAAGGGTATAAATAATAATAACAACCTAGAATAGGGGGTTACTAACATATTTCCATCAGTTTCGGTAAAGTTGTGAATTGCAGGGACTAAACAGGAAAACACCAGAATTCGCGAGCCGTACGACTACGCGACGTAACGCAATCCAACTCCGAGAGAAGACCCTAGAAGGCACCGGACTAATCCCAACGTGGACCAAACTTGACACCAAAGAAAACATCATCTAGAAGACTCGAGAAGCCACGACGCACGACGGGACCCAGAGGGGAGCCCCCCCTGGGCCGACCGGCCCAATAATGGGGCCGATCGGCCCGGCGTGGCGGCCACGCAGGCCCTGTCTCCGGAACCTTCCTCCACCGCCTCTAAGACGCAATCTAAACCGGTTGTTTAACGTCGGTTTGATCCGAGGGCATCGGTAGAAGCACGAGATTAGTACCACATCGCTGAAGCTGAAGGGACGAAGAAGACCCATATATAGACCCCTAGACCCCCTCTTTCAGATCATCAAGTTCTCAATCAAGTTTCAGCACTTCAAGATCCAAGTCATCAATCCCACGCTCTAGAAACATCGCTTTAGGAAGAGTAGCAATCAAGATTAGAACTAGTAGGAAGGGAGAAATCCGCTCTCGATCGTCGGAGGCCGGCTCAAGATCGGGGCCTCGTTCTTGTAAGTTCTTCATTGTAAGTAGTCTTCAAGTTCCGGACACGTTCTTAATATGAATATCTTGATCATGTTTATATTCGAGATTATTTGTTCTAGTATTTACTTTGATTACATATTTAGCATAGTTGAATTACTATTATGTTCATGCATGGATTCGTATAGCGCTCATCCATCAATATTATAGGTGAGTGGTAGAGACGATGTAATCGTGGTGATTAGATCTTATTTACTGCGTTTGCACCCTATGTGCCGGGTCGTGTGGTAGATCGTGGTGGTGACAGCACCATTGAGTCCTTTGCAATCCATCCCCGTATGTAGGCCTAGCGGATGATATTATTCGGGTTGTTCTAAGTTTCGCCTTAGTCTTCACGGATTCTGTCCTCATGTGTGGATTTAATTAGTCTTTCTTCGATGATTGTCGGATGTATTGCACTAATCGGTAGATCCTAACTTATAGTTTAGAGTTACATATTGGAGTTTCTAATGCTAGCTAACCTATGAATTGCTATCGTCCATTGTTTGACACTTTCCATGTTGCTTTTTGGATATGACTTGGTTGAATCTATTTTATTAGAACTTTATCATTATCTTTATTGTGAACTTTGATCCCTGTTTAAGTAATTGATAAACTTAAATACTTAAGCTTTGCATACGAGAGATGATTAAGATGATAGATGATTAATGTTTAGATACATACATGCATAGTTAATTCTTGATAATAGACTTCTTTCCCCGTGGTAGAATATAAATTCAACACTGGTTTTTTTACTCCCGGTTAAAATGCTACAATGGTATATTCATATCTCGTGCGCTGCGAGATACCCGAGTTATAATTATTTACTTATTAAGAAGTTTATCAAGGCATAGTACGAATATTTTATTCCTTGCATATTAGTAGTTTAACTATAGGGATGACAACCTTTCGGATATGCTATGAACTGCAATGAATATTTCTTTTAGTTTTATCCGAAGCAACATCGATATTTATTTTTAATGCCATTGCTAGTGATAGGTTTATCTGTTTCTAGTTAGTGACGTTAGAAATACCAACAAGCATTTTGCGCCGTTCTTGGGAAAGAAAGTCTTTAAATCAAGAAAATATAGGAATAACTTGCATGCATCTCTCTCACGCATCGTAAAGTATTAAATTTATCACTAATTGCTTAAGCGAGGTTTACCCTTGTTATTATTCTTTCTATCTATTTTGGGGTAATATATGAATAGGAATCTTCCCGGAAACCGTTTTGGACCCAAAAGAAAACTCTTGAAGCGGGCAAGATCCAAGTTGAAGTCTCAACCCAAGATCATTTGCCTTGGAAGACTCCTCCACGTGCGGCGGCTTAACACCCGTGTTCGAAGTCATGGCGAACAAGACTCTCATGAGTACTCCGCGCACCGACTCACGGCCAACATCCAAGATTGGGCCGGCGGTCGATGTGGGGAGACAAAGCTTTTGAGCTCAAGTGCACTCATCAACATGGTACAAGCTAGCCAATTGCGTGGAAAAGCCCATGAAGATGCCAATGCTCACCGCAAAACTTCACGGAGATCTGTGGCACCTTCACCATCAAAGATGTCCGAAATGATGCAATCCTACCGTCTGTTCCCATTCTCACTCTTGGGACGAAGCGAAAGCGATGGTTCTACGCCAACAAAGACAAACTTACTACTTGGACACTTTGCTCTGGCGCGCTTTACGGCAAAAGTTCTTCCCTATAGGCAAAACCAACGCCTTTACGGAGAAAATCTCAAGTTTCCAGCGAGCAACACGGCGAATCCGTTCGGAGGCGTGGGAACGCTTCCAAGACTATATCTCGGAATGCCCACACCATGGAATGGAGGCGGCTACTCATGCAGACCTTCTATCACGGGCTCAATGGAAACACCCGTGAGACTATGGATGCTGCTGCTGGAGGTGCTTTCCTATCCCTTACATTGAAGCAAGCTACTGACCTTGTGGAGAAGATGGCATCAAACCAAGTTTGGAATGAGGACCGTCAACCCCGCAAGAAAGAGAGGGGAATGCACCAGCTGAAAGAGGTAGACATGTTACATGCGCCAAAATGGACTCGATCATGAAGAGGCTTGAAGACAAAGCCCCGAAAAGAAGGAAGTCATGCAACTCTTCGATTCCCGCATGACATGTGAAGAATGCGGCAACAGGACACTTTCGGGCAGCCAATGCCCCGAAGGCCGGGAGGAGGGCGTGAACTACATCAACAACAACAACAACCAAGATCGCCCCCGAATCAAGGATGGAGTCAACGAGACCCAACTACCAAGGTAACTACTCGGGTAACTATCAAGGTAATAACTCTTTCAATAATTTTCCACCTTTAAGAGAGTTAGTACAAAACCAAGGTAGACTTATGGATAATCTGTCTAAGAAGTTAACTTCCAATGATAAAATGCTAGAAACTATTAGTGCTAAAATGGAAAGCTTTTCTTACGCAATAAAGAACCAAAGATAGCTTCAATAAAATGATAGAATCTCAATTATCTCACCTGGCTTTATCTACTCCTATGCCTAACCTAGGTAAGATTCGGGTCGGTAGGAAGAATTAGAATCTGCAAATCTTGTCGATGTCTACTATGCGGTATTCGGACCAAGGATGCACGAGAAGGACTGAACTGCACCGACCGGGGTATGCCCGCCAAGAAAGATCGGGGAGACCAGTCATCACCATCGAGATCGGCGACCGCACCTACGATGCACTCGTGACTTTGGCTCGAGTGTAAACATTATGCCTAAGGTAAACCTTGAGCGGGTTCAAATTTATTATATACAACCATGTGCCTACAACTTGCGAGATCAATCACTATGCTACCCCCCGAGGGGGATCCTCGGAAGACGTTTGTCTTTACGGGCCGGAAAGCTCTATGTGGCCACCGACTTTGTGGTCTTGGATACGGGCAAAGGTAAGAACGCCCCGATCATTTACGGGGACGCCCGTTCCTTGCAACCACCAAGGCCATCATCTACGCCGACACCGCAAAGATCGTCTTCACCGTCAATGGACGAGAGGGAGAGATTCAACTGCAAACACAAGACCCTAACTCCCCCTGTTCCAACCGTACCACTACCGTACCCTGAAGTACACGTACCAGCTGTCGAGGAGAGGACAAGAAGAAGAAGCAAGAACATAAAGAACCGTCAACCTCGACCACACGTGGAACGAGTCTTGATGATAAATCAAGTCCCAACTTAGAACACAAGACTCGGCACATTCCACCACAACTAGAGAAGCTAGATGACCACGAGTTCCATCAATCCACTGCTCCATCAATCAATGGAACTTCCAGAAGTTATCTCGTGACACGGATCGGGCATCAACTTAATGTCAAAGGTAACGTATAAATTAATATATGGTAATGTGCATTTGTGCTCCACCTATGTAATGCTGCAGATGGCGGATCAATCACACCGATTCCCGGAAGGTATTGCACGAAACATCCCCGTCAAAATCAAAGATTGCTATGTCCTCACTGACTTTCTAGTCATGGACATGGGAGAAGAAGAACAAGATCCTCCCATAGTTCTTGGAAGACCGTTCCTGAATACTACAAGAGCCATCATCTACATCAGGACGGGCGAGATCCACTTCCAGTTTCAAGGTAAAAAGATACGCTGTTTCTTCAATACTTACACTAACAATGAAGCGCCCCAAGAAAGACCAAGGGCCGAAAGCGTCTCCCGAGACTACAATGAAAGCTGGACTCAAAGATGGAGGACATCAAGAGGATAGAGAAAGATATCAAGGGAAAAGTACACTCAGCTCCTACCCATCTTAAACTCCGGGCCCGGCCACACGAGGAAAGGTCTCCACCAAAGAAGCAATCCTGGAAGAAGAGAGGAGCTGCGCCTACCAAGAAAAGCAACAAGAGTACACCTTCGGAGACCCAACCCAGCGCCCGGCATCACCAATTGAACAATCGACTTCCACGGCTACTTGCCTACTTCGCCCATTGAGATCCTTGAAGGACCCTTACGGGTACAACATTTACACGAGGGCTCATAGGCGACACCACGCCATGGGAGTAAGTACTCTAAACTCGCCGAGAGGTAACTCGGTATTTATCTCGCATATTTAATTTTCTCGCACAAAGATATTTCAATTAGCATATTTCCTTTAGCATATTTACTCTTTCTAAACCTGCACTTCGAAAATTACAAAAATATGTTTGCTGCATTTGCATCGGTATCCTAAAGCCCCATGCAAGCACTCCTTGCCGTGGTGGCATAAAAATAAAAATACAAAAATATTGCACTCATATGTTTTTGCATTAGCATCCCTACTTGCATAGAAAATCTTTCAAAAATATGTGGGCACATGAAGGTCCACACTTTCTAAAAAAAACGTGAGCACATGAAGGCTCACACTAACATCCTAGAATTTGTTCCTTCGGGTATGTGCGAAAACTAATATTAGCGGGGGAGAACATTGAAGGCAACCCCGAAAGAGGAACAAGTTCCAAGGATAAACAAAGGACTACTTCAAGATCAAGCTTGGGGGAGAGCACCCCCATTTATCACTATAAGTATCACTATCTTATGTCTTATTTATTAGCTAGTTATATTTGCTTAGAGTCATTGAGTCTTAGTTAATGAGTCTTAAAAAGTCTTAGTGTTAAAGAGTCAAATAAATGCTTTGGAACTTGCTAGATTACTTTCTTCCTTTATGATCTTAAGGATACATGCTAAGGAGATGATGAATAGTTGCTCGCCTTAATTCCTCTTAAAAGTACTTACACTTTGGACTTAGATTCTCCCAAAGCTTTAATGCTTAATTTGCTCTAAAACCCAACACTGTGGGAAGCACATGCTTAATCTAAGTCTTAGCATTAGAGATAAAAGTACATGAAAAGATGAGCTACTGTTTATCATATTCCTAGAGATACTTGATTCCCTGGTTTTTATCTTTAAAAATTATAAAATATTACATGATGAGTTCCTTAGCTATGACCCTTAAGAGTTTATATCCCACTCCACTAAATATTTGCTTCTAACTCGGAAGTACGCATCCTCATACTCCATTAAGCCGCTAGCCATAAATATAAAAATAAACTCTTGCAATTTTTGGATATGTCTCTCTCAATGTCTTATAAAGGCTGGGCTACATTCGAAAAAAAAAAGAGAAAAAGAAAAGAAAAATAAATATTTTGAGAGAAAAGTGAGACAAGAGAGGGAGAGTAACGGACAAAAGTCATACTAGGCGAGAAGGGCCTACCTCCCTAATAATAAAAATATATTTAGAGATGAATAATGGACACGTGTCCGAGGATGAGTAGGGCCCACATCTCTAAGGAGAGAGAAAAATGGACACAAGTACGGGGCAAAGCCCACCTCTCCAAGAATGGTTAGCCCAGACCTTAGCAATTTTTAGAAAGAGAGATATAGTCCAAGATGCTTGAGGAGAAAAATACTATAAAAGGCTAAAGGCTATTTACTACCTTTCATCCTCATCCATTTCACCACTATCATCCCACTATGTATGTTCCCCCTACATGTATAACTCCGCTACATACCATCTACTTAAGAGGGTCATACATAGGAATCTCTGAGTTTCTTTTAAAAATATTGCAAAACCCCGGGATGATAGTTGATCAAAGAATTTGAGACATGGTACTTAACTTGATTGTTTTATCTCGCTTATGATTTATGAAAAGGTTGCGCCCCATGGTAAACAGATTATGAGAGAGCAATCGGTTAAGAGGAGAATTTAATTTTTTAAAAAAACACAAGACTTTTGAGGTATGAAAGCAACTCCCGATCCTACAATAGCATATAGCTTTGCTAGGGACTAGCAAAGGGTAAGCTTGGGGAGTTTGTTGACACTTGTTATCATATAAATTTATTAATCAATTAAACATGAGAAAAGGGTATAAATAATAATAACAACCTAGAATAGGGGGTTACTAACATATTTCCATCGTTTTGGTAAAGTTGTGAATTGCGGGGACTAAACAGAAAAACACCGCATTCGCGAGCCGCACGACTACGCGACGTAACGCAATCCAACCCGAGAGAAGACCCTAGAAGGCTTAGGACTAATCCCGACGTGGACCAAACTTGACACCAAAGAAAACATCATCTAGAAGACTCGAGAAGCCACGACGCACGACGGGACCCGCAGGGGGAGCCCCCGGGCCGACCGCCCAATAATGGGGCCGATCGGCCGGCGTGGCGGCCACGCAGCCCCGTCTCCGAACCTTCCTCCACCGCCTCTAAGACGCATCTAAACCGGTTGTTTAACGTCGGTTTGATCCGAGGGCATCGGTAGAAGCACGAGATTAGTACCACATCGCCGGGTGAAGGCGACGTAAGAAGACCCATATATATAGACCCTAGACCCCTCTTTCGGATCATCAAGTTCTCAATCAAGTTTCAGACACTTCAAGATCCAAGTCATCAATCCCACGCTCTAGAAACATCGCTTTAGGAAGAGTAGCAATCAAGATTAGAACTAGTAGGAAGGGAGAAATCCGCCTCGATCGTCTGGAGGCGGCTCAAGATAGGGCCTCGTTCTTGTAAGTTCTTCATTGTAAGTAGTCTTCAAGTTCCGCACACGTTCTTAATATGAATATCTTGATCATGTTTATATTCGAGATTATTTGTTCTAGTATTTACTTTGATTACATATTTAGCATAGTTGAATTACTATTATGTTCATGCATGGATTCGTATAGCGCTCATCCATCAATATTATAGGTGAGTGGTAGAGACGATGTAATCGTGGTGATTAGATCTTATTTACCGCGTTTGCACCCTATGTGCCGGGTCGTGGTGGTAGATCGTGGTGGTGACAGCACCATTGAGTCCTTTGCAATCCATCCCCGTATGTAGGCCTAGCGGATGATATTATTCGGGTTGTTCTAAGTTTCGGCCTTAGTCTTCACGGATTACGTCCTCATGTGTGGATTTAATTAGTCTTTCTTCGATGATTGTCGATGTATTGCACTAATCGTAGATCCTAACTTATAGTTTAGAGTTACATATTGGAGTTTCTAATGCTAGCTAACCTATGAATTGCTATCGTCCATTGTTTGACACTTTCCATGTTGCACACTGGATATGACTTGGTTGAATCTATTTTATTAGAACTTTATCATTATCTTTATTGTGAACTTTGATCCCCTGTTTAAGTAATTGATAAACTTAAATACTTAAGCTTTGCATACGAGAGATGATTAAGATGATAGATGATTAATGTTTAGATACATACATGCATAGTTAATTCTTGATAATAGACTTCTTTCCCTCGTGGTAGAATATAAATTCAACACTGGTTTTTTTCCTCGGTTAAAATACTACAATGGTATATTCATATCGTGCGCTGCAGATACCCAGTTATAATTATTTACTTATTAAGAAGTTTATCAAGGCATAGTACGAATATTTTATTCCTTGCATATTAGTAGTTTAACTATAGGGATGACAACCTTTCAGATATGCTATGAACTGCAATGAATATTTCTTTTAGTTTTATCTCGAAGCAACATCTGATATTTATTTTTAATGCCATTGCTAGTGATAGGTTTATCTGTTTCTAGTTAGTGACGTTAGAAATACCAACAGCGGTGTAGCACCCGGGTGGGCAAGCTCCCTCACAAGTTATCCTCCCGCCGGTGGAGAACCCGATGGAGGAGCGGGGGCCTCTCCTCCGCCACGCCAGTGGCCTCCTCGCTGCGGAGGAGTACATATGGTGCGAGTTCCTCCCTCCCATGTGGGATCCCACTCTTCAACGACCGTAGCGCATCTCTGTCCTCCCTGCTCCTCCCTCTCCAACCGTTGTTGTGGATTTGCGCGAAGAATAGGAGGCCGTTAGAGGATTTCTGGTGGGGGCACGCCAAATCCGACGACCCGTCGGCCGGGGAAGACAAAGTCGTACAATGCATGCGCGGTTGTCAGCTCCGCATGGGAGAATGGGGACGGGGCGTCCTTTTCGTGAGGCAACGGGAGCCTCATCTAGGTATAGAAAGCCAGATTTGCAAAATTGCCATCATATAGACGGGCTCAACCACCACATTGTACATGCCCTAAGAGGAGATTCATTTTTCCTCGTGCCAGCTATTTTCTTGCCACACTTCTTCCTATTCATTGCGTATAGAAAGAGTTAAGTAATATTCCATGGCTACTGGAAGAAAATTTGCAGAGAATTAATAAATAAATTGACTTTAAACAGTTTCATTTAATGCAGTCACCTAAATTCTCCATGGCTCCTTCTGTCCTATAGTATATATAAGCAGCATAGGGTGAGTGAAAAACACACATAACCAGATGCAATAGTATGTGTGTAGCTTCTTGGTCTTACAAGACTATATAAATAGGAGGTAATGAGGCTTAAGGGTGATACATCAAACAATGCATGGGCGTACAGATCTAGTCAGTGCATGTGTGTTTGGTGCAACATATATGAATGAGAAGCATCTGGAGAGGAAAATAGAATAGGTGAAGAATGATATGCACGAAGACTTGCATCTCACCACTGATGGAGAGGTTGCTGTGGAACAATCCGAGTGTCAACAAACCGAAGTTGTACAACACATTATCAAACCCGTATAGGGTGTCTGTAGTGTCTGCGATAGGCTTCAAGTTCATTGGCCACATGCATACTGTGTTCATCATCTAAGTTACCGAATGGGAAAATGGGGAAAGCAATTTATATCTGTCGTCTCTTGAAATTGCATGGCACACATTGCTTACTTCATGAGCCAAATGGTGGGCAGTCTTGACTGCATTCACAAAACGGCTGACAAGAAGTCTCTGCTCGTATATATGTGCATTCACAGAAAGAACTGCTAGTTGTCAGAACTGATTAATTCAGTAATCACCTTTTTTTGGTTAGTTGTGGAATGGAATTGCTTCCTTCATACTACCGAATCCATCACAAGTTAATTATAAGTATACAGATGAGGAACTTATTTATTATTCCATATGATGTACGACCTGATATATATTGCATTAAATAGTTCCTTATATCAAATTGGTTGGTGTCATGAGCATCATCAGATATAATAATGACTTTAATCTCAGCGTAGCATTAATCAGACCACTGGAAATCATATTGTGCTAAGAATTGAGGTTAATTCCTAGTGGGCACTCGATGTCGTCCATGATGCTATCGGGCTTTATTTTGTCAGGTGCCGCAAATAGTATGTCGATTTAGAGGTCGATTTGCAGATGATATGCAAGAGAGATGACCATTTTTATATATAGTTATTTGCGTAAAAGTGCCTGCAAAAACGAAAATCAAAACAGGCTTTGATGTAATTGAACTCGATCGATCTCTATGGATCATAAAAATATGTCATCACTGCAGCCAGTGTCCTTGACAAATTGAGCATCTAAGTCCCCGTTGTGCTGTAGTAGCTACACTTCCTCATTACTTCCTGCCCCCTTTGTGCTGTTTCTCACACCGTGTTACTTGACCAGCCCATGATGATTTGTGACTCTTCAAGGATAACATATTTTGCATATGGCATGTATTATTCTTGTCGCTTGCTCCCTCATTCCACATAATCCTATAAGACAACGAGAGCTCGTCGACATGTAGTCTTGAACAATTGGCTGTGTGTGGTCAGACAGAGGCTTTGGCTGTGTGCGTTGTTACGCAGGCCGGAATGTAATTCCGTTATCTAAAAAAAAATGTAATCTTGAATAATAGCAAGTGTGGCTAGGCTGCTTATATATAGTAGGAGTACTAATCAAAGCAAGTAGTCTTCAATGATAACAGTTATTGGCTACCTGGTTCTCTATACAGGTTTTCCTTCACACACAAGCAAGTAGTACAAGTAGTGCCATTATAAGGTCACATGCATGATTCCACAACACAGCATGCCACCAATCTTCCTCTGAGCCAGGAGGCTTGCAAGGTTTCCTATCTCGCCTAGAACTTGCAGTCTTAATCTTCAGTTGAAGCCATTGTAATAGTTGACTTATCACAAAACGATGGCACCTGTACAGATCTGCCATTGTCGATAAATTTGTAGTAGTGATTACATTCTTAAGAAACCCTCCAGTGTCAATATTTACACTGGCAGATCTTGGTGATGGCTGTAGAGTTTGCTGATTTTCAATGGCCTTTCACACTGTCTGTTCAGTAAAGAAGTCAATAAAAATGAATAACTACCACCATCACAAATGTTTTCTGTATTCGTGGAGTGGAGACTGCATATGCATATGCATGTTGGAGAAGCGATGTCCATGATAGACAGTGGCGAATCTAGGATTTTAGGTCAGGTTATGCCTCCCCAAAAAATTCGTGTGTACAATTCAGTAAATCCATTTACCAATTCGGTAATAAGGCTTAAATTCATGGATTAAAAAGGAAACCATATCCACTAAATACAATATAAATAGTTTCAAAAAACCAACAATAATTGAAATGTGGGAACTGCTATTCTCCGGTCGTCTGAGATTTGGACTTCCTTTCAGGCGACATGGCGCGTGTGGACTTTGTTTCTGCCAAAAATAGTAAGATTGGAGCGTGTGGATTAGTGTCATACCCAATTTAAAAAGAACAAATTGGATATATATAACCCTTATGTGTGCCCAAAATCGGAAACACACATGAGGTGACAAACTGTTGGAATGTATCATAACAATGCTTATTACATAGAAGTAAAACGAAAACTCAAAACAATGAAACTAATTCCAACTCTCTTATGCGGAAGCTCCAAGAACGGTACGTCGACCGGGCGGTCCACAAGTCTAGTACTCCCGGCGGTAATCCTCGTTCCATCCTTGATCCGAGTCCGTGTGGTGAAATAGGGTGAGTTCATGTCGAACTCAACAAGTATAGCTAGATAAGTACTACCCATAGATCATGATCAATAAACTTAAATAATGTAAATGATAAAACGATAAACCATAAATAAGTTAACAACAGTAGTAATTATCTTAGTGCAAAGGTCCAAGGTCGCCGTGTCCTTGAGCAAGGTCGATATATCAGTTTTTCAAACTCGCGCAGAGGTGTACACATTCACTCGTGAGTCGTGATTCCTAAATGTATGGGTTTGCAAGGCCCAAGACAATCGAAACCACTATGAAGCCCCCCAAAGGTTCGTCTAACAAGTTGGGGCTAAAGTCGCCGATATAGGACCCACCATTCCTATATGGCACATAACGCTCAGCCTATACACATATAATATGGATGGGGGGCTATACTATACCCAGTTTGGCACTTCCTCCAAACTTGCTAGAAAAATGATCTTTGAGGAACTAAAGTCAGAGCCATTTAACCCCCACAGTTGTACTGTAAGTCCCGAATGTTCTGTTGCAAATAATTTCTCATGTTGATAAAAGTTATGTTTCATGTTTTTATAGCATAAACATTAAGTAGGTCACATGATCATGAACTTAAGCCAATAAATACCCAAACTATACTTGCCTTGGTTATCGAAGTCTTGCTGTCCCCGCTGATCCCTCGTGGATAGTGCTCCCGATCACCGAAGTACTGCTCACCGTCTATACTCGATAATAGATTCAACAAACACGCATCCAAAGACAATCATGCACGAAGAAAACAAGTCTAAATTAGAACAGTACACCAACCATGATAAAACAGTACAAAAAGTGTATAAAACTAATCTACGTGTCGCTACGATCACATCGACGTAAAGATCACGAAAAACGGAGTTAAAACGGATAAGTTACGGATTTTACGAGATTTCTGTAGATGGATAATTAATTAATTCTAATTACGAAAATTAAATATTATAAACTTACTGAACAATTATATTAATGCGTAGAGGATCGAATAACGAATCTAACGCAAGTTGAACGGATCAATTTGGAGTTAAAACGTGAAAGTTATAGGCATTTAAAGACAGTGGCAAATCTGTAAATACAGAGAAACCTAATTTCAACAGCTGAAACCGGAACTACGCTATCTAGTGGGGAAAACGTATTCTCTAACTGATAAAGACAAAAGTACGCCTTCCGAACTGAAAAGCGTGAACCAGCTATGCGCTAAGGACTCGGCTGCGATATATAAAAAGTCGTAAGGGCTTAACCGCATAACGGCAAGGACGAAAGGGTATGGGATTATTTTGACCGTTGGATCTCAGATCAACGGGCGTGATTAGATCGGGCCAGCGGGCGGCGCCCGCCGTAAACAGGGGACAGCGGCGCGCCGCCGCCGGACTCGGCGGAGCATCGCCGATTTCACCGACCGGTGATTCCGAGCGACGGATCGATACTAAGGCCATGGGGATGATGATTGTGGGAGAGCGACGCTGATGGCGCGATCTAGACATAGGCAAAGGACGGCCACAGCGCGCTGCCCGCGGGCGGGAGCCACGTCGGCGGGCGACGAAGTTCACGGCCGGGCACAAGCAGAGAGGGCCCTAGAGGCCGAGGTTCTCGAGAATAAACGCATCGGAGGAAGAGGAGGACAAGCGGTGCTCACCGACGCGAATTGGGCGGCGGCGGATCGAATCGACGGAACTACGGCGGGCGGCGGCGGGATCATGTGGTCGGCGACCACAGTGAGAGACCGTGACAGAAATTGAATGGGGATTCAGTTTCGGAAGTTCATACGGTGCCTCGCGACTTGACGACGGTCGTAGATCGACGGCGAGTCGACGGAAGGGCAGCTCCCGAGCCTTCGGCGGCGCGAAGCTTTCCGCGGGCGGCGCCTGAGCAGGCGATGGCGGCGCCGAGGGTAGGCGAGGGGGGCTGGCGGCGGGGGAAGGAGGACCGGTGGTGGTGGCGCCCAAAATAGACCGAGGAGCGAGGGGCAGCGGGCTCGCCCCCAGAAACGGATCGAGGACTCGGCCTCGGTTGCCAACGGAGGAAGGAGGCGAGTCCGCGCGCGATGAAGGAGATGGTGCCGATTATCATGGGCCCACCTGTCGGCGAGAGGGTGAGGTGTTGCTGCTGGGTTCGTCCACCAGCCAGCTGGGCCGGTTGGGTTGAGAGGAAAGGAGGCCGGCTGGGCCATTGGGCCAAAAGAAAGGAGGGAGGGAAAATTAGAGAAAGCTTTTCTTTTTATTTGAACTTGAATTCAAGAAGCTTTTCAATTGAATTTAATTTCTTCTCAAGATTTGATGAAAACCACACCAAAAAAAAAAAAATATGCAGCAGCATGAATGCATCAAAGAAGTTTCTAAACCTTATATTTGATTTTAATTTTATTTTTATAAAATTTATTATTTCTCCTATATTGACAAGGCATAAAATGCATAATTAATAAAATTTAAACTATTTTCAAAAATTGAAAATTTCCGGGTGTTACAATTAGGGAAGTGCATCCCCTAAAGCACACAACCACCTGATTTATAGGAATAGTGTTGAAATGTATGCATAATAGAATACGAGTCTTCCAATGTTATTTTGCTGACGATTTATTCGACGCTTTGAAAGGGACATAAAGATCTCGCTAAATGGAGGTGACTAGACCACAATCATCCAATAGACTATCTCCCATCTTATTTCGTAATTTTATTTTCACTAAAACTATTGCAGAAAATACCGTTTCAAAACTTGCCGTTTCCACAGGTAGAATCAAGCTTAACTGAGAGATCAAACCCTTGAATCTATCATGTATGATGTCATATTAGATCAATTCTGATGTTCGGAAAATTCCTCCACGTTCATGTGTGATGCAACTACTGTTGTGACATAATCACCACCCGCGGCCTCTAGGACAATTAAGCAAGTCATTCCCACCTAATGGATCACAGACGCCATAGGCATCATATGCCTGTGGCTAAGTTCAAGCTCTAGACTTGTGCTTCCGATAACCTCATAGTCACTAGAGAAGAAGAAACCGGGTCTCTTCCTAGCTTCAATTAGAAGCCACGTTGTGTCTTGTCATCAAACACTTCCTCTTCCTACTAGGCCTTGGGGTTCACTGATTTACTACTTACTAGACTGAACCAGACATATTGAGAAAGGAGATTGTTTTACATCGAGCGCGTGCTACAGGTATTCAACAAGCCCTCATGCCCTAGCGGATCTGCTCTAGTTTACTACTCCCTGCAACAAACTATCTAGGTGCTTGGCAGTTGGCACCTGCCACTACGCACTACTCTGCCCTGATCTTGATGATCGCCGAGTGCGCGTTGACATCGGTGCATGCTCTTTGAAAGAATTTTGCATTCCATTCCTTCCATGTTTCTCAAGCGATTAGCGCAAAGAGGGAGTTTGTGCCTTTCCTCGCCTCCCCCGTCCATTGAGATCGCCAAGTTTGCCACTAATCGAGGAGGATGTACCGGAGCCCAACAACACGGGTTTGTTAAGAGCCAGCGCCGCCTTGAACCAAAGCTGCCTGGTGAGTGGTGAATGAGCATGCGACAGTGATGTGCTCGAGTGTCTCCGACTCTTGATCACAGAGGAGGGTATGCCCGTGCTGTAGCTCCGCCACTGTTTCCAATACCTCCAACTCCTAGTGTGTCAACATGAAACAAACTGATAAAAAATGCATTGTCTACAGTTATTTCTGTTTCACTAAACTGCCTCTATGGTACCTATGAATGATGTTCATGGCACTGATGCAAGAAAAGGTATCACTGGGTCCATCTAGACTATCGCATGCATGACAAGACTTGGATGGTTTATATTGTTTGAAAGTAGTGTACTAGTGTCAAGTCCTACAGTTGCTCCATTCCAGTATGTACTTGTACCTTTTTCAACCCATGCCTGTGCATTATTTGAAAATCTCAACTACTTACGCATGAAATCAGAATGCACTGATTGCAGCCTTCATGTGCGACAACTGCACTGGTGACTTCGTACTACTCACGTTTGTGAGAGCTGGGTGAAATGGACCCATATCGTCTGCAGGTGCTGGATCAGAGCAGCTAAACTATGTCCAACAGATGTGGCAATACATGAATAGAGAACAATTTTAGTGGCACATAGGGACCCATATAGTTTATAGTGGCATTGATTGAATTTACCTATAGCGTAACACTAATTTGAACCTGCAATCTTACCTACTGTACATTTGGATACTGATAATAAACGGTGAACTTAGTGATAATCTGCAGTTTGTTAGCGGGGTAAATGTTTTGTGGTTATGCCTTGTACAATCATGATGACTTACAGTTTGTTGTTTCATGTGAAGAACTCGTTAGATCTTATACACTTAATCTCACAACAGGATCTCAATAAACTTAGTCACATGAAAAGCTAGTTGCTTGGTGACGCTCAGAACTAATTAATTGCACACACAAGATAGTGTTGCTGAAGATCCTGCCGTATTGCAGGCAGCTAGCATAGTTTATTGGTGAAGAACTTCTAGATGCATACCTGTGGGCCTCTAATCTCCAGCCTAAGCCCACAGTCACCTAGATAGGCAAGTAGATTAGGGGAAGAAGATTTAGTCCAAAATTTGACTATCCTGTTTTGTCTTATATATAGCGTTGGTCGGTCCTAGGCCGGGCCAATCCGTTATGCATTCAGGAATTTTCTCTGATCAGATCATGGTCAAGGGTTGTTTGGCCCCAGACGCCCTGAATGACTTGACCTCTCTTGGCCAAGCCTCACCGAGCGTCTTTAGATTGCCGACGAGGTTTGTGATCCTCGTCGCAAAATTATCAATCGTCTCCCATCGTTGAAGGTGATGTTCTCGAACTCCTTCAACAACTTCTGGCGTTCACCCCTTCACTAGATCGACACCAACTTGCATCGTCTTCACTGCCTCCAATGCCTCCTTCACAGTCTTGTACCTACTGAGGAGTTGCCACATCTCCTTCGGCATCGAGCGCAAGAACGAGCTCATGGCCTAACGATCTTGTGATCTCTTGGGGTTGGTTTGTTTGATCACCTCCTAGATCTCAAATGCTTCGAAGTTGCATTGCATCATCATGGCCCACTCTATGTAGATGTCGTGCATGAACATCGGCCACATCGGTGAGGTCTCCTTGATGCCATGGCTGCCGCTCGGTCTGTCTCCCATCTTCTTGTACGGGCGGTAATGATGGATGGCTCACTAGGATGATATAGAACATGCCACAACTCCGATACCAGATTGTTGGAACCAAGCTCGACGACAACGAGCCCAACGACAATGTGTCACCTATAGGTGGGGTACCCTAATGTAGAGCATTGGGGTGAGAGAAAAATATAGTTTCTGTCATAGCGAATGGTGCAACTTTATTTGATGCATTGCTTGTTCAATATAACGGCCACAATGCCCCCCTCCGCCACGGTTAGCAGCTGCATGATTCGCCATCATTTGCGGTCGCTCATGCAACAAGCGACATGCCACTCATGGTGGGTGAGCCCGGTCTTGACACGGTCATGGCATAGAGACGTGCAAGTCTCCACCTCTGCCCACGATTCTATACGCTAAGTACAAACATGATGTTCATAGATTTAAGAAATGAAACATCTAAATGTAGCAAACAAGGATACATATTGGACCGACACGATTACTGGCGTCTGCTTCAACATTCAGTAGTTCCCGAAATCAAATTTGAAATGGTACCATGAGCATCATCAGATAGATAATAGTGATTTCTATAACATCGTAACATATATAAGTTATATATACTACTGCGTCGTGCATGGACACTGAAGAGAATCAGACGACTGAGCTGATCTGCTTATCATCCATGCTTTTATCTGAGTTTTAATTAATTACCTTGCGGCACAAAACTAACTGGAAGAGTGATTGAACGTATATGGTATGATATGATGAAAACATACTTTGCTCGGCCTGTTCTTTCATTCTAGGTGTTTCTCAGTCCCACTTCAGGAGACACATGCATGGACTAAATCTATATAGTAACATGCATATGGGATGTATCATGCTCGTTCCTCACTCGCCTCTATCTAAGATGACATGGCCGTCTACACGTACGCACTCTTGAATATGTAATGGTAACTGGGGTTTCCACTATGTTGCTTATATGTAGCACTACTAATCAAGGCACGAATGGAGATGCCAGCATTCAGTGTGAACTTTTATTATCTAGCTGGTTCTGAACTGTATATGTTTCCTCCATTAGTACATTAACTGTATATATATTTTCTTTGCCAACATTGAAAAAGAGGCACAGGATACTCATCCAGTCAACAATATTATTGCATATGTTTACCTCATATATGGCACACATTTTACTTTCTAAAATTGAAAAAAAGAGGCACGTGATAGTCACCCACAAATAAAGTAATTCATTGTTTAGAGCAAGGAATAGCGAACTAGGGATTCATGCTAAGAAAACACTTGATACATGCTAAGAAAAAACAGACAGATTGGAGACTTCAATCGTGTGCTTTGCAACACCAATGTGGAAGAAACAAGTTTTCATCTTTTCTTCACCTGTCCCTTCAGTGTTTGATGGAACTCAATCAACATTTTCTGGAACACTAATCTTGAACCCCTGGACATGGTCTGCCAGGGCAGAAACACCTTCAGTGACTACATTTTCAGAGAACTAGTCATCACTGAACTGCATTCTAGGTGACCTGGACTTCAAGAATTGGAGTAATCTTAGATGGTAAAACCCATAGTCTTGTTCAATGGAAACGTGCTTTCAAGGAAGAACTTGTTCTGGTTAGCATCATAGTCAAGAAGATCAGCGAGAGAAACTTTGAGTTTGTTGTGAGAATTTCACTTAAGCTGTATTGGTGTTTTTCCTTTTGGGCTTTGAAAGCCTTATAAATCTTATAATTATACTTCTCTTTCAATAGAAAATACCAAGAATAGGTAGGTGACTCCTTCTGATTCTTTCAAAAATAAGAAACACTACTAAGAAAACAATTGACTTATGAATCTATTTTAAGATTTATTTAAATGAGGGTTAAATAAGAGATGGTCCGACACATATCCCACAGGATATGTTTGCTCCACTGCTAATGGTTAATTCGCCACAGTATTAGCTGCAAATGTGGTGCCCCATGGGAGAGAAGTTAGCAGTTGGATGCCATGAATATAAAGAAACAGTTGAATCAGCACTGCATGCAGGTTGGTTTCAGCTCCCTCCGCTAATTTGCCAGTACACGATAATGGTGTTATGGAGGTCATGTGAGGGCTGAAGAACCCAATGCCCATTTTAGAAGTGCCTGAAGAAGAAACCGATCTGGGTAATGAGTAAGGATTGGAACTGCTCGTCATATCTTATGCCGTAGTCACTTCAAAATATATGTCATAGCGCAGAGGTGAGCCTGGCAATCGCAGTGAAGCTGAAGGTGGCACTCTAGCCAATCCTATAACCATTCTGGTCCATGCATGACTTGGTTAAGGCAACAAGGCGCAGGGGCTGATCTGGCCATAAGATTGCACAACTCCCAGTCTTCAAGGATCCATTACCCAGAGATCAGGAACCAGGGCCCTTCAGCACTCGTTTAGTCCGGTTGACCCGATCTTCTCCTTCCACGGTCCCAAGCTCGAAGCTCACGAGTTGTTTTGATGATGATACGAAACTCTTTGAGCATATCCTACTTCATCTGCATGTCCCTTTCTCTTTCCTGGTACTTCACATTCCTATTGCACACGACAAATGAGGCAACGCAGCTGCACACTTACTTTTGCATGTAAGTGTTTTTTCCACTTTTAATGCTACCTAGGAAATGGTGGCTTATATGGTGAGCGTTGTTTCTGAAGCCTACTGGCTCATAGGAAGATTGGTGGCTTGCTGGGTTGGGTCGTGCATCCTAGCTAGATATTTAAATTGGAATAATTTGCGGTATCGTTTGACTTTACAGTTATTTGTTTTTTTTAAAGGAAACTAATATTCATACGCTCGGGATTAATATGATATGAGCCCTCCATTTCGTCTGATCTGATGGTTAAAAAGTTAGAGGAACCAAGACTGGGAGGTGGGCGCTTCCACAACAACGGAAGCGGGCGGCGATGCAACAGGACCTACCACCGAGGGCCATGGACCGGCAGGTCCCTAGCCAGCCACGCCAGCAATCCCGGCCCCGTAGAACAAGGTTGAGGAGGGCCCCTCCAAAGGCCGTGGCGAACCCGGCAACGTCGCGACCCACGCGTGGCGCCAAAGAGGGTGGATGGGAGCTGCGGAGGGGAAGCAGGGGAGGTTGGAGATGGGAGGCGCCAGTAGGCTTACCTCACGTCCCGGCATCCCCAGACGTGGATGAGGCGAAGGGGGAGGCGGCGGAGGGCGGCGTCAGCACCTTCTCTACGACTGATGTGGGCTGCGGCGTTTTGGCATCGCGCGCGCAAAGGGGGGGGGGTGGACTGATCTGGCTGTGGGGAGGCAGGGGCGGGCGCCGGCGATGGGCTGGCAACCGGCACGAGGTTGGGGCCCAGCCCAGGATACGCCTCCCGTAGAGCCCCCAACGGTCCGATGCAGTATGAGTATCGATGATTGATCGTACTTATTATGTTTTTTAAATGTTGTTAGGTGTCGCTCAGTGTTATATATGTTCCCTCTATGTATATGATTCTTGCATTGTTGTGTTGGCCACTATAAGAAAGATGTGTTATTTTCAGTTGAAACATATATATAAGAACAACTAGGTGGATAACTCTAGAGTTGCCGCGGATATGTAGAAGACATCTATGAGTTAGAATATTAATGTTACCATGATAATCTTTTTTTCTATGTTTTTTCCTCTTTTCATTCTCTTTTTTTTCATTTTCTACATTACTCTATACCAACTACCATCCGTGCGGCCCACATATGAGGTCTGGTTTTTGAAGGATTTATTAAAAGAAATTCAATGGTGTAATTAGAATGTAATTTAGGCTTTTTTTGTTTGTGAGTTATGACATGGTCTTAGTGGGGCGCGCCGCTGGATGCCATGGTCTTAGTGAGGCTGTTGAGGTGGCATGCTTGCATGTCGAGAGAACTCCTTAGTGGGGGTTATGTATATTGGTGTAGTAGATGCCTGTAGTCGTTAATACTGCTACAATGAAAAATAATCATTTCATTATTTTACAGCAGTGACTGTTGGGTGTATTAAGTTTAGATTTAGTCAAGAGCTTGCATTTTGTTTAATTATATTTATTACCGGTGTCGCTTCCTTCTAGTATTGGAAATGAGCACAACATTTGCAGAGGTGTTTGTCAGATTGTTAGCGAACACGTTTTCAAGATGGTCCATGGTCTTGCACTCGTGCTACTATGCAGTACTTGGGTTTTTCCAGGGTCATGTATGATTGCAACTTTTTAGATTAGCATGGAGCTAGCCAGCAGATTCTTGTTGCAACTATGTGTGCCATCACTTGCTTACTGTTTCTTTAACTTGCTAACGTATAGTAGCAATCACTTGCTTACTGTATCTTTCACTTGCCTGTATGGCTCTAGTGCAGCATGCTGTTTACTATTTCCGTATGTTGCTCCATATATATAAAAAAATGGGTACGATGCTTTTTCAGTTTCTGTTAAATAAAGGTTAACATTACTATACTGAAACTATGTGTGCAATTGCCTTTGACCACCTGCTTCAATCATTGCGAGAGAAATTTCAGTCGCCGAAGAAGAAGGAATATGGCCACTTCACAGCCTCTGTAAGATGCCCCATGGCTTACAAACAGTTGTTCTTTTCCTTGCTTGGGCAGGCTTGCCAAGCCTCATGGACAGAGGAAGAAGAGGCTACCCACCGATTGTGAGAATTAGGCATAGAACACAACCACTGCATGGACAGCAAAACGAAGCGGCATGGGGGTTCATTGCACTACACATCTTTCTGATACCTCCAAATCCTAGTGTGTCGACACAAAATGAATGGTTAAGAAAAACACTGACGAACTATAGGTGTGCCACGATTTTAATTCCTAGTACAACTTCTATGGCTCACTCGATCATGGTAGTGGTGGAAGAGAACGTAACATATATAGGGTCCAACTAGACGACACACACAAGCCAAGGATTGCTTGCCTTATATATATTGATTCAACATTAGTGTACTACTCCCAGACTCCTACTAGAAGTATAAAGTCCTCCTCTGTTTTGTTCCCCTGGTGGTCTCATCACCAAGTAGATAAAAAGTCTGCTAGCACCATGTTACAATCTATTTTCGAGCCGTTTTTTAATTCCAATCACAGTACTGTCTGCACTAATTATAATTCCAATCTAAAGATAATGTCAGGAGGGGGTCTAACAATATTATGAGCTGGCGGTCTCCCCACCTGTGAACTCCTTACTCCGCACCTCCCCTGGTGCTTGGACCTGGCAGCCATGGTCTCTTCTGCTGCATCTCTGCTTTTTCAAGTACACAGACCAACAGAGAAGACAAGCACCGTGCAAATGGTACCTCTGTTTGGCCTACAGTTTCATCGACGTGATGCATAGGAGCCCATGATGGCAGCCAAGGCCTTGGATGAAGGTCAAGAGCTTCTGTGGACACTGGGCGAGATGGCGATACTGTTTCTCGTCCACGTCCATACTCTGTGTGGCGTCCTGTCTAGCAGTCCAGATGTCCACCAAGTTGCACTGTGAGTGAGTGATCGATCTGGTAAGATATCGTTGAATCCTAATCCTGATGTATCACTCCACGCCTTCACCACGATCAAAACCTGTGATGGACAGTGATTCTACTGCAACACAGATTGAAGAGGGAAAAAGAAATGCTATGAGAAGTTTATCCCCAATTATAATTTGAATCTTTCTTTTGCAGTTGGCTTGTAGCTGATGTATTAAAGTTTGATTTACAACATTTTATAATTTTTATTAGCTGTGGGATTGAGGATATTGTATTTATAATGTTTCTATACAACTCTGTCGCCTTGCTTTTTATTTGTTCTAATGATTTCAAATTAATTATTGCAGTGAAGGTTCATTCACATAGATCACAATTGATAGAAAGCTACATAATGAAAGCGAGAGAGAATGCATATGTAGTGTAGTGTACATTTTTCTAAGTTTTAGAGGAAAAAGATGAACCAAAATATCGTTGATTTACATGTACATACATATCAAATGCACTCGAAGTCTCCAACTCGATCCCACAGCTCCGAGCTAATCTATATATCATGAAATTCTCTCGGATTCGCATAGTAATTTATGAGGTGAAAGCTGCTGATGTGTTTCACAATTTGTCTTCATTAGGATAGATGCTTAGACGCTTTGGCATTGAGGTTTAACTAGTTCTTAGTCGTTGGAAAACTTACAGGGCGTCTTCCCCAGCCTCTGCTAGAAGCCACTTCCAGCTAGGTCGGTATCTTTTGCTAAGACATATCTTCCCAGTACCTCCCAATCCTTTGTGTCAACAAGAAAACAAAATGATAAAAAAAAATTGATGGTCTGCCATGATTTTTCTGTTCCAATATACTGCCCCTACAATTACCCGTGACGAGTATTGTTGAGAAGAGTCACTGATATGCCTTTTTGTATCAGCGACGCGTCCAAACAAAACACATCGCTTGTCTTACCACTGACACTTTTTGTTGACAGGAGTCATTAATACGGCCACATAACAGTGACACGCCTGGATAATACGTGTCACATGTGTTCTCGTTTTCATATGAAAGGTCACTGACATCTTTCTTTTTTTGAGTAAAGAGTCACCGATATGTTGTTATTAGGGAGGCGTCTTGTTCCTAGGGCGTGGGTAAGAGCTAATCAGTGAAGCATTTGCATTACTATTGTGATTATTAGTGACGCGTTCCAGATCCGCGTCACTAGTTTAGGTGTCTTCTTTTAGCTGTCAAGGCATTTTTTTTTGACAACGCTGTTAATGCATTTTTTTTAAAAAAAAGGCTGAGCACCAAGCCCGTGAGTGTGCTGCCACCACCAATGGGACCTTGATGATATATATATATATAGCTGAATATCCTGTTTTTAAACGTCTGCGACCATGTGTATCTGAGGCTTACAGCTAAAATATTGTACGGAATGCCATGAATATCAGATATGGAGTGCATGAGCGATGCCAGCTTCACGCCACGAATCAAGGGTGCAAGTGCATGTGGCTGGATGAACAGGTACCATAAAAGCTGAATCAAGATGCGGCTCTCAGCCTCTAACCACCACTTTCCCAGCCTCTGTATGTAGCCCATGGCCTGCTTCATATCAGTCCAGGTCCTGCCATCATTGTGTTCCACCTCGGCCTTGCGATGATTAGGCGGGTGTTCACTTCGGCAGCGAGCCAAGCCTCAAACAACGCACAATCCCTCCATTGCAACAATCTGCCAGATGGGTTAATTGTGCCTAGAACAAGCACTAGATAGAAGCAGGTGAACGAAGATGGACTAATGCAGACTTTCCCAATACCTCCAAATCCTAGTGTACGCCATACCATAATTATACTCTTTATATGATCGATACACACGACACTCATGGTTGTATGGTGGTAGCGTGTTGGAAAAGGTAATGTATGAATTGATAAACATGACACTCGATAAACTATATCACTTCTTGAAGGACCGAATAGGCGACCAGAGGGGGGGTGAATGGGAGCCTCAACTAAATTCTTTCGAATCAGTGAACGTGTAGCTCTCACGACCCCTCGGAGCAAATCGAACGACCCACGGTATGATCACGACCTTGGATGCAAGGTGGATGACCTAGAGATTGCTCTGGAGTCACAGCGGATCACCCGGAAACACCTCGAAGCAAACACGAAGCGGAAGACGGAAAACAGCACCAAAACACGGGAGCTCGGACTGTCCACACCTGGGAGCTCGGACTGTCCGCCCGCTTTGGAAGAGCAGGGCGGACTGTCGCGCTAGGGCCCGGACTGTCTGCGGGCAAGTTCCCAGAAAACAAAGCAGTTCGGGACAGAACTGGAATCTGCCCGGAAAAGTCACTTGCGGACTGTCCGCAAGAGGAGGGGCGGACTGTCCGCCCGCCCAAACTCTGAACAACAAGTTTCGGATCCTGCTTTAGCATGCGGGGTTAGGACTGTCGCGCTGGAGGCGGACTGTCGCACTTGCTGCGGCGTGGCGGGACACGCCGCCTCGGCTCGGCCCGCTGAGCCCCGAGGGGCGGACCGCCCGCCCTTTGTGGCCGGACGTCGCGCCCTGTCTGAGGCGACGCGAGCAGCACCGCCGCGGGCGGCGCCTTCACCAAAATCCGGATCAAACTCGATCAAAACGCAACTTCAGGTCACAAAAATCAAGCCATAGCATCTAGGCATGTGGGTGACCATTTCCCCTTGGAAATTTCGAGTTTGACGGATTGAATCGAGAGAAATCGCGGATCACACGAAGAACACACCCAAAAGATGAACTCGAGACAAAACTCGCCCGATCTGCGTGCTCGTGAGGAATTAGCTCAAACCACTCGGTGGAAATGATCCTCTCACGTCCTAGCACGAATCAAGGCAAGAAAAACGAGATCAAACGGTGCGGAATCGAAGAAATCGCGAAGAGAATAGAGGGGAGAAGATGAACTCGCGAAGAACAAACGAAGAACAAAAATTCGCAGCACAAGATGAACAATGCAGACCGATCGATCGATCCAAAAGCCACCATGGCACAGGCTAATCGAGCTAGCCCTTGCTCGCAAAGATTCGATACAAACGGTGGACCTCTCACACCTCTGTTCTGGAAACCCTAGCTTAGAAACTGGAAAATGAGAGGCAAGGGAGGATGAAGGGGTATGCCTGCGCTAAATAGCCCCAATTCCCTCGCCTAAACTACCCCTAGATACATGAGTCGATTTTCTTAACCCTAAGGCTATTTCCGTCGACTCGGGTAATATCTGATCCGGCGGCCACAGCGCCTTCCTCATCGGTAGCCTTGCCTCCACGCAACCTCCCCGATGCGCGCCGTCGCGTGCCGTCCTTCCGTCCGCGGAACACTCCGGGTTTGAGGCCCAAACCGCGAAACCAGCGCTGTGGTTTTGAGGCCCAAACCACCAAACCAGCGCCGATGGTTTTGAGGACAAACCACCAAACCTCCTCGGACACGTGTCACCGCCGTCTTGACCGCCCGAGTCGCCAAGTCATCCGAACTCCCCGCTCTGCTGCCGCGCTCGCCGTCTTGACTCGTCGACACGCTCCTACCACGTCCTCTTGCATCCGTCGATGTCCCAGATGTCAGCCTCTATGGCTAGCCACCCGGCACCCCGGTCCGTCAGTCCAAGCCTCACGTCCGTCCTTCACCTCCACGGTCCATCGGCCCGGCACGTCCTCCTTGGTACCTTCACCTCTCCGTCAGCTACCATCTCCGAGCTCAACACCGCACAACACGAACCAAGAGATCGTCTTGACACACTCCACGTGTGCCGGTGAACATAGCCGAAGCAAATAAGAGACAAAAGAAAATAGAAGGAGAATGTTGACTGTTGACAATCACTACATCACAAAACTAAACACATGTGAGAAATATCAACCATGTGTTCGCAATCTCCCCCTTGATGAGTGCATTGTCAACATTCAACACAAAGACATAGAAGGAAGAAGATAGCACATCCAAGTGAACATAAGCTAGACAAAAGCTAAAACAGTCACCGGATAGCAAACGTGGAGCAAAAACTTGGTTCCCAAAGACATGGGCAAAACGGCTCGACACAACCAAGCTAAGACCGCTAGTCCTCAAGAAGAGGTAGAACAGGCTCAACACCACTAGCAAAGCTCCAAACCAATTACAACCAATTACTTTTACTCACAAAAACGGCTAGACCCTCAAGACAGAGGCAAAGGCTCAACACATCTAGCTCAAAGTGCTACTCCCCTTGACAACTCCCCTTGACAACTCCCCTTGTCAAAACACAAATGCAATGTCTTTGTATCTTTCTCTCCCCCCTTGTTGGCACATGCACTAATCAAGCTAAAATGCAATATGTCACAATGCAAAGCTTCAAGGTTATATCCAATCGAATGAGAGAATGCTCAAAGTGGTAACTTAGCAACAAACTACAAGTGCTAGCTAGAGCTCAAGATAATCAAATGATATGAAATATGGCACATAGCAAAAGGAGCAAATTTTAATATCTTGCAAAAGGCATTGCTCAGCTCATAACATACATCACATGATTAACAAGAGCTCAAGCTAGAGACACTATCAAACTTATACTACTAAGAGCACAACCTCATTCAAATCGATATAAAGATGAAGCTCATGAAATGCAAGTATGATACAAAAGCAAAAACAAACCTAAAACTGAGTCTGTACATCAGCTACAAAACTACCCCTCAAAATGGGTAGCACACCCCCAACTCTCCACGGAGCTTAGCAAAACGGACTTGGTCTAGAGGTTTCGTGAAAATGTCCGCAATCTGTTGCTCCGTGTAAACATGCTGGACATCTATATCCCCCTTCTCCAGGTGATCTCTTAGGAAGTGGTACCTCACCTCTATGTGTTTGGTCTGGGAGTGCAAAACAGGGTTCTTGGCTACACTCACAGCTCCCATGCTATCACACAACAAGGGTACACGAGAAAAACTCAAGCCAAAGTCTCTCAAAGTGGCAACCATCCACAACAATTTGGGAACAACAAGCAGCAGCAGCAACATACTCTGCCTCAACGGTCGACCGAGGCGACACGCATCGCTTCCTAGACGACCAAGACACAAGAGAAGTACCAAGAAACCGACAGGTACCGGAAGTGGACTTTCTATGCAAACGATCACCAAAGATAATCAGAATCAGAATAGCCAACCAGGGAAAGGGTGGAAGAAGCCGAGTACCATAGGCCAAACTCAAGAGTAAACTGCAAGTACCTGAAGATCCTCTTCACAGCCTGATAGTGAGAGGTGCGTGGCGATGACTGAAAGCGTGCGCAGAGACACACCGCAAACTGGATGTCGGGGCGCGTCGCCGTCAGGTACAGCAGCGAACCGATCATGCTCCGGTACTCCCTTTGGTCCACAGCTTCTCCATCCTTGTCTTCATCCAGAGCCGTCGTCGTCGACATGGGCGTCGAAAGAGGCTTGGCCTCACCCATGCGAAACATGCGGATCATGTCCTTCGTGTACTTGCCCTGGTGAACGAAGATCCCATCCTTGGTTTGCTTGATTTGTAGTCCAAGGAAGTAGGTCAACTCGCCCATCATGCTCATCTCAAACTCCCTGCTCATAATCTTTGCAAAACTCGATACCATAGCATGTGAAGAGCCACCAAAGATGATATCATCCACATATATCTGAACCAGGAGAATGTCACTACCCTTTCTAAGCAAAAAACAAGGTCTTATCTACAGCTCCCATCACAAAACCCTTAGCTAATAGGAAGGCTTTCAACCTCTCGTACCACGCTCGGGGGGCTTGTTTGAGACCATACAGGGCCTTGTACAACTTGTACACATAGTCTGGATGTTTGGGATGCTCAAACCCCGGGGGTTGCCTCACATAAACCTCCTCCTCTATGAACTCATTTAGGAAAGCACTCTTGACATCCATCCGGAAGAGCTTAAAACCCTTCGATCTTTGCAAAGGCAAAGCAAAATCCTAATGGCTTCTATGCGGGACTCACGAGGAGCAAAGGTTTCCTCATAGTCTATACCCTCTTTCGACAAAACCCACGGGCAACTAATCTGGCTTTGTTTCTCACCACCACTCCATCCTCACTCTGTTTGTTCTTAAACACCCACTTGGTACCTATGGGATGACACTCGGCTGGTGGTGGAACTAACACCCAAACTTGGTTTCTCTCAAAGTTCTGCAACTCCTCATGCATGGCATTGACCCAATCCGAATCAGATAATGCAGTGGTAACATCTTTGGGCTCAATGGTGGAAACAAATGCAGAATGAGCGAAATGACACATGGCATAAGATTTGGAACGAGTTACCCTTTGGTTCAATTCTCCAATCATGGTCTCAGGGGGATGGTGACGCTGAATGAGTCGAGTATTTGTCGCCGAAGATGTCGCCTCCCCTCGGCGGGGAACCTCCTCGAATGCGGTCGTCTCGCCACCTGGGAGCTGCTCCACCGGACCCCAGGAAGTAGTGGAAGTAGGATGCGGTCCGTGGGCGTCGTCGCCGTCTGTGGTCACAGGGGCAAGCGGTGGAGTCGCTTCGGGATCACCCCAGCCAACGTCTTCCTGCTCCTCCTCCACAAAGATGCTCTGCTCCATCTCCTCCTTTCCTGCACACTCAAAGCCAGAAGAGGAACAAGGCGCAGTCTCATCGAAGGTAACCTCACATGTCTCTACAACGCGGTTAGTCTCAAGATTAAGAACCCTGTAAGCATGTGAGTGTAAAGCATAACCAAGAAATATGCCATCAGCTGATCGAGACTCAAACTTATCAAGATTACCTTGCTTGAGAATGAAGCACCTGCATCCAAACACACGGAAGTGACTCACCTTGGGCAATCTCCCAAACCGCAACTCATAAGATGTCTTCTTGGTGAAAGCACGGAGGAAAATGCGGTTGGAGACATGGCATGCAGTGTTGATCGCCTCAGCCCAATACTTCCTCGGCGTCTTGTGTTCATCAAGCATGGTCCTCGCCATCTCCACAAGAGTCCGATTCTTCCGCTCAACAATCCCGTTCTGCTACGGAACATAAGGACTAGAGAACTGGTGCTCGACACCCAAGTTAGCACAAAGAGACTTCTCGGCGAGAGTTCTTGAATTCTGTGCCATTGTCACTGCGAATCGCTCGAATGGCTCTATCTGTCAACTCAGTTCTCAGTCTCAAAATCAAATCTCGAGCAAAACCGAAAGCCTCATCCTTGCCCTCCATGAAAAAGACCCAAGAATATCTCGAAAAATCGTCAACGATCACTAGGCAGTACCACTTCCCACCCCCGACCTCACCCGAGATGGACCAAGCTGTGTCCATGTGAAGAATCTCTCCGAGTCTCGAGGTCATGATCCGAAAGTGGATCGAATGGTGGGAAGCGAGATACCATCTTCCCCGTGACGACAAGGATGGCAAACCAAATCCTTCTCAAATTTGAGTTTAGGCAATCCTCGGATTAGATCCATTGAACTCAACCTCGCAAGGAGATCAAAACTCAAGTGTCCTAGTCTCCTATGCCACTTCCACAAATCAGAGGAAGACCCGGCCAACAAGCAACAAGAAGTGCCAAAGCCACGAGAAAAATCAGCTCGAAAGACTTGCCTAAATGGCACGATCCAGCAAATAAGATCATCACGAGAATCCAAAACTCGAGAACATCCAACCTTAAAGCGTACCTCATACCCATCTGCCATGAGCTGGGAGAGAGAAAGCAGGTTGAAGTGCAGGTTGGAGACGAGCGCCACATCCTTGAGCACGAAGTGGTCGTTGATCCTGATCGACCCTCGAGATAGGATCCTCCCTCTATTCTTGCCCCCCGAAAGTGATGTACTCTCTCGTCTTCATCGGGGTGAGGTGGAGAACCACTTGGAGTTTCCGGTCATGTGACGAGAAACGGCCGGAATCAATGAGCCACATGTCCTCCAGCCTTCCAGCCTGTATCAGCAATAGAACATGGGATGAGCATATGGCACAACACTGGGGTTAGTAAACTTGGAAGAGTACCAGTGTTGACCATCATGCCCCAAATATGCGTCAGGTAAAACATACATCCCACGCCCCATCTTGCCAAACTTCTCACCACGCACAACAAAGCGCGATGCTCTCCTCTTCTCAACCTCAAAGCTCCCAAAGCGAGGATCTACATCCACTCGCGAACACGACCACCACCAAACGGTCTCACAACGCGTGGCCCAAACCTCACGAGGCCTCCTACCTTCGGGCACGGCAACCGCCTCGAAGCGGTGCACACCCCTCTCATATATGCCAAGTGGTGGGTGATACAAGTCACGGTTCTCAAACTCCACTCTACGCCTAGCATCCCTCTTCCTCCTGAAGCAAAACTCAACTAAGTGACCATCCCTCTGACAGTACTCGCAGTGATACCTCACCTCTCTCTTGGGTGGTGGTGGTTCACTCTCTTGGGTGGATGGTTCACTCTTGTTGTGGTCTTGGCCTTAGGAAGGGTTTCCTCAGGGATCCTGGGTAGAGTGTCAAGTGGGTTCCTAAGATGGTTCGGTTTGGGTAACCACACTTGTTTGGGAGGTGGAGTCTTTGGGGTTTCTTGGAGAATGCCATTTTGCACAATAGGCTTGGGAGGCTCAGGTGGAGTGATCTTGGTCAACTTGGGAGTGTTTGTGGGTTTCTCACTCGAGCTCAAACCACTACCTTGACCAACCTTTCCATAGATGACTTCACCCTTCCCACCTATAGCAAAGCCTAGTCCCGATGTGTCAGTCCCCCTCTTGAACTGACTCATCATCATGCCTAGCTGCGGCTCTCCACTAGACACCCAACTCAGGATAGAGCGAAGGTATGTGTTCTTCTCTTCGACTCTACCCTTGTCATGTCTACAAGACATGACCTCCCGGCTCAAAGCTTCACACTTAGCACAACTCGGCCACGGTGCTATCCGAGCTGGCCTTCTCAAGCACGGCAAGCTTGGCATTTTTCGCCAACTCAGTTGCAAGCCCGGACAAGACTTGCGCGCACCCAACAAAGCCGGGCCTAGACTTCAACTCAACGTGCTCGTCTAGCAAAGCCCGAATACTTGACTGCAAAGTCATGATGCTAGACATGTGCACCGCACAAGCATCACACTCGGTCTCCTCGAGACACCTCCACAGGCTTCCTAAGAAGCTCAATCTCGATCCACGACCATCTCCCACTTCTCCTTGAACTCCTTCCTTTCTCTAGCGGCATGCCTAAGCGGCTTCTCTTGGCAAACAAGCGCATCGCCCAAAGATTCAACCTCATCGAGAGAGACTCGATCGTGGGAAGTACCTCGGGGAGAAGAAGTGTCATTTTGTCATGTGGCTTGACGGGCGTAGGTCACCGCTCCATCAAGGGCCATGGTGCGTAAAACCCCCGGGCTTGGAGTCGGCGAAGAAGCGAGTCCGTTCATTACCCCTCGACCTTTGCTCGGGCTCCTCGTCGCTTGAGGAAGATCGCCCGTCGGAGGAGTCGTTGTCGAGGTATTTGAGGAAGCAAGGGAAGGCGTGCTCGTCTTGCTTGGCTTGCGCTTGAGGGTACTTCTTCTTGATCGCCTCCTTGCCGAATCCCTTCTTGGACTTGTGCTTGCGAAGGTGTACTGGCGCTTGTCCTTGCGCTTGTCGGGTCGTACTTGGAGTAGTACTTCTCGCCGGAGTACTTGTCCTTGTTTTTCTTGGGGCGGGCGGCGAAGTGGTCGGATCTCCGCTTTTCGAAGCATCCACCCTTGGATGGGCCGCCCCGAGGCGGTTCAAGCGGTTGTTGTGAAACCGCGAGAATCGGTGATGACTAAGCGCAAGCTCATCATCCCCAAGGCTCTCCATCCGCTCCTCGATCCACGGACACCAAAGAAGACAAGGCGAAAGAAATCTGTGATGGGTTAGCAGGAACTCGAACCACTCTTACGAGACGAGGGCGGCGTTGGTATGAGATGGGTTCTTCAGCCGCTGGATCACGGGCCTCGATCTCCAAGACTTGAGCTTCTTTGTAAAGCTCGTCGGGTGTGAGGGTGTCGTAGTTGGCGCGAACTCCATGATCGCCGACACCTTCACATCCCACACCTTCCGATCCAGGGGCGTACAGCAACCGCGACGCCTTCTCATGCTCGTCCAACCTCTCGGGACGGCTTGTTCGCCCGAAGCTTGTTGCGCATCGTGCGAAACCTAGCAAAGAGAGAATCGATGGTCTCGCCATCAAGCTGGATGAGGTTGTTGTACTCTCTTGTAGGTCTCGTATAGGTGGGCTTTACTTGTGGGGTTCCTCGTGGTAGCTCTCAAGCGTCTTCCACACCTCACGGCGGTCTCACAAGTAGCAACTCTCTCAAACTCGGTATCCTTGAGGCTAGAGAACAAGACACTCCTCGCTCGGTTGTTGGCATTGTGTTGGGCAATTTGTTCCTCACCCACTCGAGCGGCTAGCACTTGGTAGTTCTCGTCCTCAACGACTTCCCACACTCTCCAATCCATCCCCATAAGATGTGCTTGCATCTTAATCTTCGGTAGGGATAGTTGGTGCCATCGAACTCCAGGAGGCTTGCCACCAAAGTGACCAAAACCTCAATCCATGTCGCCTTCGTGGATCAAGAACCGGTTAAAGGTGGATTTGATCCTTAACCTGCTCGATACCAATTGAAGGACCGAATAGGCGACGGAGAGGGGGTGAATGGGAGCCTCAACTAAATTCTTTCGAATCGGTGAGCGTGTAGCTCTCCACGACCCTCGGAACAAATCGAGGCGACCCACGGTATGATCACGACCTTGGATGCAAGGTGGATGACCTAGAGATTGCTCTAGAGTCCGCGGGCGGATCACCCGGAAACACCTCGAAGCAAACATAGAAGCGGAAGACGGAAAACAAAGCGCAAAACACGGGGAGCTCCGGACTGTCCCACACTGGGAGCTTCGGACCGCCCGCTGCAAGGGGAAGCGCAGGGGCGTCCGCGCTAGGGCCCGGGACTGTCCGGGCAAGTTCCTTTAAAAACAAAACGATTCGGGGCGAACTGGAATGCCCGCCGGAAATCACGGCGGAAAGTCCGCAGAGGAGGGCCGAAGCGTCCGTCCCGGCCAAACTCGAAAACAACAAGTTTTCGGATCTGCTCTGCGAGTTCGGGATTTATCGCTGCTGGAGGCGATCGCCATCATCCTACCCGGCGTGGCGAGGGACACGCCGCCTCGGGCTCGGCCTGGCGAGCCCCGAGGGCCGGACTATCGCCCTTTGTGGCCGGGTATCCTTTATCTGAGGCGGCGAACAAAACGCCGCCCGGCGCCTTCACCAAAAATCGGATCAAACTCGATCAAAACGCAACTTCAGGTCACAAAAATCAAGCCATAGCATCTAGGCATGTGGGTGACCATTTCCCCTTGGAAATTTCGAGTTTGACGGATTGAATCGAGAGAAATCGCGGATCACACGAAGAACACACCCAAAAGATGAACTCGAGACAAAACTCGCCCGATCTGCGTGCTCGTGAGGAATTAGCTCAAACCACTCGGTGGAAATGATCCTCTCACGCCCTAGCACGAATCAAGGCAAGAAAAACGAGATCAAACGGTGCGGAATCGAAGAAATCGCGAAGAGAATAGAGGGGGAGAAGATGAACTCGCGAAGAACAAATGAAGAACAAAAATTCGCAAGACAAGATGAACAATGACACCCGATCGGATCGATCCAAAAGCCACCATGGCACAAAGCTAATCGAGCTAGCCCTTGCTCGCAAAGATTGATACAAGCGGTGGACCTCTCACACCTCTCGTTCCGAAACCCTAGCTTAGAAGCGGAAAATGAGAGGCAAGGGAGGGTGAAGGGGTATGCCTCTCGCTAAATAGCCCCAATTCCCTCTGCCTAAACTACCCCTAGATACATGAGTCGATTTTCTTAACCCTAAGGCTATTTCCGTCGACTCAGGGTAATATCGATCCGGCGGCCACAGCGCCTTCCTCATCGGTAGCCTTGCCTCCCACGCAACCTCCCCGATGCCGCCACGTGCCGTCCTTCCGTCCGCGGAACACTCAGGGTTTTGAGGCCCAAACCCCGCGAAACCAGCGCTTTGTGGTTTTGAGGCTCAAACCACCAAACCAGCGCCCGATGGTTTTGAGGACAAACCACCAAACCTCCTCGGACACGTGTCACCGCCGTCTTGACCGCCCTCGAGTCGCCAAGTCATCCGAACTCCCGCTCTGCGCACTGCACGCCGTCTTGACTCGTCGACACGCTCCTGCCACGTCCTCTTGCATCCGTCGATGTCCGGGATGTCGGCCTCTATGGCTAGCCACCCGCACCCCAGTCCGTCCACCCAAGCCTCACGTCCGTCCCTTCACCTCCACGGTCCGTCGGCGGCGCACGCCCCTCCTTGGTACCTTCACCTCTCCGTCCGCTACCATCTCCGAGGCTCAACACGAACCAAGAGATACGTCTTGACACACTCCACGTGTGCCGGTGAACATAGCCGAAGCAAATAAGAGACAAAAGAAAATAGAAGGAGAATGTTGATTTGTTGACAATCACTACATCACAAAACTAAACACATGTGAGAAATATCAACCATGTGTTCGCACTTCTCAAGCATTGGTTAGACTATATATATATGGATTCAAAGGTAGTGTCTTATCACTAGACTACTAGCAATATAAATGTATTTTCTCTATTTTGTGCCTCCTTGTGGTCTCATCACCTATTTAAAGAAAAAAGTGCTTGCTGTTTACTCCATTATAGTATGCATACGTCCATTTGTTTTTCGATCCATTTTAACTTGTACTACTGCATCAAATCAGGATGCGTATATGACAGCTTAATATGCCATAAATGCACTGGCACTACTACCAAAATCATTTTACAGGACTTTGCCCAATCTTTTTCATGGCAGGCGTTGAGTTTGCTGCCACGGTTAATGGCCCGATTAACCGTGACGGGATTTTTATTTATTTATTTTCCATGACAGGCACTTTCCATGACACTCCCTTTCTCTCCTTCCACTCTGGCCACCCTCTCCCTCAACCCACCCTACATAGATGGCCATGGCGGCTAGTGCTTCCCTCATGAAGTGTGGCGCAGGCTCCGTCCTTATCCATCGGCGAGAAGCGCCCTTCCTTCTTCCGCGCGAGCTGGCGACATCGAAGCGGCGAGCTATCTCCTCGGCAGTGCGACCGCGATGGCATAGCGGCGTCTTCTACACTCGAAATCCGGTGGCCTGCCGCTCCAAGATCTAATGAGGATCGACAACGAGGGTGTGTATGCGCAGCGGATGTGCGGCGCATCCCCTCATCCCTCTCTGAAATCCAGGCGGGCGGGGCAGGGTGACCTCGTCCCTCTCCGGCGGTTACTCGCATGGATGAGGTAGGGAAGAGCTCGACTGGTGGAGGGGCTGCATTTGGCGGGCTTGATCGATGGAGGACCTCATCGGCGGGCTCGATGCGGTGGAGGATCTTGTCAACGAGCTTGATCTTGTGGAGGCCCAACCATGGTGACGTCGAATGGGGAGGATCAAGGGTGGATCTAGCGGTGGCGCACTGACGGCGAGTTTGAGCCCAGCAGGCCCGGATCACGGGTCTAGGCAAGCTCGGGTTTGTTTTTTTATTAATTTTCCGTGACAGGCAAAAGGCGCCCGCCACGGTTACTACCTGATTAATGGTGACCTTATCATGGTGGCGGGCACCTGTGCCTGCCACTGAAAATTGATCTGTCTGTCACTCAAAATATTTTTGGGTAGTAGTGTGGTCGCTGTGTTTTGCTTGTTAAATTCAAAGAAGACGAATCGTCCATTACAAAGATATGCTAGTGCAATAACATAGTCTTTTCACTCATGAGGTACTAATAAAAGGTTCAGAACTACATATCACTGTATAAGCCACGAAATCAGTTGTGGGCATCAAGCAAACACTCCATCAATGTTTTGTTTGAATTTGGATGCGATAGACGTCAGTTCAGTTCAGGTCAACATTCATATTCAACGGCCAGCCAGAGCTCCAATATAATGGTGATTTTGCCCCTCCATCCTCTTAGGTCCATGAGTGCTAATGGCAATTCGGGTCTAGGGTCCTAAATAAAACAGAGTAGTGTTGCATCCTTAGCAACTGATGTAATCTAGCAATTTAATGGTCCCACAAGCAAAATACATGTATAATCAATAAACACTGCATGTTAGGTAACTCCATTATATTCCTGCATCCTCTTTAACTGTAGCCCAAAGATGCCACACACTCGATCATACGACATCTACAAGCCATTGAAGTAGCCATATTGCAATCTTTCACCCATTGGATGGTCTGGTGCTAGATACATTCCCTTTTCTGCCAGACAGTCTGGACTGCCACAATTGAAAGCTGCGCCAAGCCTTTGATATGCACTAGATGATTCACCGCTGTGCATCTTCGTCTTGCCAGATCTTCCAACACCTGCTAGCCCGTAGAGGCCAATTGTGTCGAAAACAGCCAGATAGTCACCTGGTCTTCTGTCTTTGCACCTGATCATCTATCCAAAACTTTGGTCCAGACTATTCCCCTAGCTTAGGGCATTTCTGTCTTCAATTCTCTCATGGTTTTCTTGACGGAATGGGCCCATTCCCAGACTGAGTCAAAGGAACACACACTCCTTTCATGTGTGCTACCATTGGCGGTGCGTAAACCGACTAGTGGATGTGGCCCCAGGTCGTGCAATGCCTACATATAAGAATTGGGCCCATTATCTGAGTGCTAACGTAAACAGTAAACACATGCAGGTAATATACCGTAACCAACCACCCTATATAAGATCAGATCATGAGGGGGCACTGAATCATCCTGAAGGACATCACCGACACCTCTCTCATGCCACCGACTCTTCATCCGCACCAGCGTTGTAGAGGGAGAGGCTCTGACAGATCTCATCTACTGAGACTACTAATGGCAGACGACCTGACTTCATGTTATTGTTACTCAATACACATTAGATTACTCCATGTCCATGTAACTACTTCACTGTGGTTTAAGCCTTGTTTTTCTTACAATATACCTATAGGCAGCATTGTGGATACTGGATACCATGGCGGCCACCTAGCTCAGAGGAACATTGGACACTATGGCAAACCATAGGCTTTGGGGTCAGTTGGTGTACTAGATACTACTCATTTGTTTTTTTTAAAAAAAAAACTTGGGTTCATATGAACAGCTGAAAACAATTTCCTTTGTATTTCCGGCCTATATGGTCAGAATGGCTTAAAAAAATAAATTGTGTAAAAGCAGCCACTACTTTGATATGATAAGCTAGGGTTCTGCTTCCTGCTACATTTTTACATAACATGGAGACTCACCACTACAAATATGTAGGTACATATCCCATGTTGATGGACAATCTCTCATACACTCATACACTCATACGTATTGAGATTGATAGGGTCACTGTAAAAAGTGACTAATTAGCTATAAATTGGAACACATACGTTGGGTTGAAGATTCAACATAACAAACAGTCTAACAAAGGCACATGGTTCACAACTTCTTCCGGCATTTGTACGGGACAAATAGCCTTTTGATAAATAGTCTTTAAATAAAGTTGCTTCCATTCCGTGCCACCTCCATTATATATAAACAGAATAGTGGAAACCACCCTTACCATCATCAAGAGAAGTTGTGAGGCTATCATCCTTTATATGAAGATACATTGATCGAGGGAGTGAGGGACAAGGGTGATATATACATGCCACGCAGGTCCACAGATATGTACATCTAACTAGTCACAGTGCATATTTTGCTTGACGATTTGTGGTCAAGGACTGTTTGCTTGCCGGTTTTACCCATATCTGTGGCTGTTTTTGGCGTACAAGGCAATTCGAGCTTGTAGGGTGTGCAATAGGAATGAGAAACACCTGGAAAGAAATTATATGTGGGATGGAGTAGTGATCCTCGAAGAGTCACATGGCCTCAGAAGAAGTGATGTACTCGCAGTTAGAATCTGAGCAAAGGGTGTGCTAACCTGCAGGTAGACTGTGATAGGTCTCCGGCTGTTGGCCCTTCCCCATAACACAAGTACTTTGGGATGATTCAATGGAATTAGGATGACTGTCACTGGGACAAGGGGCCCTAGATGCAAGACTATCCAAAACTGTCAGCACAGGCAGCAGTGATGATCAACTGATGCCCCCTGGAAAATGCATGAGTGAATGTCTGCGGCATTGGTTTCTCAAATTTTCTCTTTTGTCGATACTCAGAGTCCTCGAGGAGATATCTGTGGTGTTACACCCATTTAGTTAATTGAATCCTTAAACTTCAGAGGTCAAAGGATCATGCACCGATGTCATGGGCCCTGGTGTGCTTCTGTACGGATCTTATGTGGTTTCTAGCGTTGTTTGTCGTGTATGATTCTGGCTAGTTATTGGTCCTCTAGCTGCCGGTGGATAGGGTCAAAATTGTCACTGTTAGACTGTCCTCTGCATCGAGCTGGCTTCTGCATACTTCCTTGTTTGCTCCATTTTTTCGACAGTATTCACACCACTTATTTTCTTGCATATACTTAGTGAATTTTTACGTGCTTGGTTCCTCCCGTTGAACTGCCATTTGCTGGTTCCTCCACCTAATTTTAGTCATTAAGGGTAGATTAGTACTTTTAATCTATAGCTTCTCAGTTTTCTTTTTTTAGTAAACCAGCTTCTCTCGTACAACTCGTCGCGTCCGCCTCCTCCCGGCGTAGTTTCACTTGGCCGGATTCCTCACCGCCGCCCGGCGCCGTTGTATAGAAAGCACTCGTCATACTGTTTCTCGTCGCGTCTGCCACGCCACCGCTGGAGATCAGACCCTCCCGATGGCCTTTTTCTTCACTACCATGAGACATGTAGGAACGTCGAGTATGAGTAGACGTCGGCGTCAATTGAAAGCAAACCGCACTACCCTTACTTTCCTAAGTCAGTCGATGTCGATGAATTTTTGTTTTCGTTCCCCAAATTCTAAATGTCTGAAAGGGTGATGCCCTAGCCATTTGCATTCAGTCTCCGCGCGCAGCACCTCGCTGGCACGCCCCTGCCTGGCCACCGGCCACTGCCCGCCCTCCTCCCACGGCCCAAGTCGCTCTAGTTGTTGATGCGGGAGGGCGGCGAGGGAACCGTACGGCCCGGGATCAAGGGGAGTTCGTGGCTGCAACTGAGAAGCTATGATTAAGAAAGTACTAAACCACCCTTAATTAGAGAAGTAAGGGGAGGAACCGACTAACAAGAAATCAACGGGAGGAACCGATGGTTCCTCCAAGCACCGTAAAAATTCTCCTAAATAATAATTAATCAACCACGAACTGTAACAGGAACGTTGAGTAGGAGACTCAGACCTATATACAGCTATATACATAGGCTCCATGTAAGTAGTCTAACTTACTAAGCGACGACACGTAATTCGCAATGTCTTCCTATACTAATTAGAACAACTGATAAATTATATTTTACTAAAAGCAGATTTCATTTAATGCTAGCTGCCAGCTCTATTCGCGTGCCTTATCAGTATATATATAAGCAGTAGAGTAGAAATCAAACATACAATTCAAGCATACTTTGGCGATCCCGTCATCTTATAAGAATTCCTGGAAGCGAGGGATACAGTTGTGCATATATAGATCTAGTCAATGCATGTGTCTTTTGTGCAATAGGATTGGGAAACACCAGGAAAGAATGGGTGTTGGTTTCATAAACAGCACAGAATGGGTGCTTACTAATCCATCGAATGGGACGTACAGCTATCCAGACTTGTTCAACTAGCACAACTGTGGAACCCAGGAGCTAGGATTTCCTACCCCGGCAGGGCATTTTTACCAGTGGCTGCATCTACTATCTGTGTCCATGCTCCGACTCATCAATTATCTATGTGGGAGTGTAGTTCGAGGTGCTGCATTAGAGAGAAAGGTCTTCTCTCTTGTGTCTAATGGTTCGCATTGGCAGGCAGTCGTCCATAGCTTACTCAGTTTTGTTTCTTCTTCTGGCAGTAGTTAAAACTTGCTTGAGGTTCGTTAGCCCTGGCAATACCTCCATACCACCATGATAAAGGACGGTTGTTTCCTTAAAAACAGTAAGAAAATGGTCACTTCACTGTCCAATGTGCTGACACCATCCACGAGGGGCGCTGCCCAGGCTGCAGAGAACACCCCCCCCCACGTGAGGGTGATTTTACCTGTTAGTACTATAGCTTAGGCTCTAAATTACCAATATATCACTTGATTTTTATTAACTCTCCATTAAATAGCCCCCGAGAGCTCATTACGGCTCCTACATTTGGAAGTGCTGATTCAATACTGATGAACAAAACTTGTTCTTTTCCTGCAGTGCACCAAGCATCTCTGCCACTCTTTGGTCAAGACAATTATTAGAGTTACTTGCTTTGGAGCTAGCGGGGGACGGGACCGAACCCTAGCCGCAATCAGCACGTGCACCATCAGCGCGTGCTTTGAAGCGGCCGGGCGGAAACCCTAGCCGCCGCCCGTGCAACCTTCCCTCGGTACTACAACGCAGGGGATATAGTAACACCAACTTATGTTACTATAGGTTGGAAAAAGTGTTACTAGCTCTCTTAGTAACACATCTTCTTTTGTGTTCCAATTGCCTATGTTACTATAGACTAAGTTTATTGTAACACATTTTTTTTTGTCTATAGGAACATTTGATAAGTGTTCTGATGGTTTTTGTTGTAACACTTATTTTTTAGCTCTAGTAACACTTCACACTATGACGAGAATGCAGAGTTTGTAACACATTTATTTATCTATCGGAACACTTACCAAGTGTTACGATGATTGTTCGCTATAACGCTTTTTTTAGTTCTAGTAACACTTCTACATTCGGGTAGAGTACAATATGGGACATAGGAACATATGTTTTGTAACACTTCTTTGTATCTACTGTAACATATTTAGATTATATGAAACAAATATTCATTTCACCTATATACATGTGGCATATAGATTATAATAGAATCACACAAGCATCACACTTTGCAAAATCATATAAACTCTACATTTCATTAATCATAGCAAGATCCACATATCATAGGATGATTTCAAACATTGTGCTTGTTCAACTTAGATCATAGTATAATACACATAAGGCTCGAGAGAGCAAACATTCTAAGAACCACCTTCTTGTTCTAACACTCATTAAGCATTTCCCCAAGACTTCAGTATCATGTTCTATTACAATCAGGCAATCTTTTCTCTTGTAGTATAGATAGCTAACTGATGAGTACCCATAATGCTCAATCAAATCAATCAAGTTGTAGTACATATCCATCTCATCTCTATCCATTTCCATTTGCAAATGTTTCTCTCCTCTAGCTATCGCATCACATTCAAGATTCATGGTCCAATTATCCAGCGCCATGGTTGCACAACCTAAATAAAATATAGCACAGTAGGAAAATAAGAATAAAGATAATAGAATAGCAACAATTAGACTAAAGCGCATGTATGTGTAATTTATTTGAACTTGGAGCTTGAGAACAAGTAAAGTGCTATGGCTCAGATAGAATGGTCAAGAGGATTACATATTAACTTCATATATGATACTAGTGCTCAGAGCATCAAAAACAATTTGGATGCCATCATTGCCATGGTTTGACAATCTAAGTAAAATTTAGCATCAATAGAGAAATAAAAATAAGCATAGCATAATTCTCAAATAAGAAACAAGTACACCAGAATAACAATAATTAGACTAAAGTGCATATTTGTACTGTTATTTGAACTTGGAGCTTGAGAACAAGTGTTATGGTCGGATAGGATGTGCCTCACCGCCTTTGTGTTCTCTATTCTGAGCAACCAAAGAATAAGTATCTCTGAAATATTTGCATTAAGCCATATGCACCTGTTCTCACAAATATATACCAATCCATATTCTAGCTAAAAAGGCTAGTGTTAGTTAATCCTATAACTCATTAATAGCCTATATCAGTTAAAAGATATTGATTAAATATTACTAAAATCAAGAAAGAAGATACTATTAAATATAGATCAATGTACCATGATAGGACATTTAACAAAAGTATACTGAACTGCTGCTCCAAGTCTTCTATAAACTGAATGACCATATGCCAACTACTTTGCCTTTGCCTATATGACGAATGAGAGCTGTAACTGCTTAAAATGCAGACGCACTCCTACCTTCTTACCTGATTGTCCAAGTCAGCGGTTGAGCTCCTTCTGCTATCATTGTTTTGTAAAAGTGCTCAATGTTCAATGCGAGCACAATGAATTGCACTAAATCATCTCTATTCTGCAAAACAAAATGCTAATCACATATTTGCTTATACAACACATCAATTGGGCTTCTCCCACAAGATGATGACTACTAATCACAAGAAAAAGACTACACTGAATTGTTGTCATGATCAGTTGACAATACACAGTTCAATCACAAGTAGTGGGGTAAGGATGCAAAATAGAAACTTACGGATGGAAGGAGGAAGCTAGCATGTGTGTATGACTTTACGGTGTCCCTGTATGGAAGGAGAAAACTAGGGATTGCTTCATTTCTGCTTTATTTTTTATTGAATTTATTGATTGCATGGGGAATCATCAATTTAAATATGATGCCTTAATCACTGACAAATCCAGGCTAGTATGGTTGTGGTTGTACTGTAAGTCATTTAAATAGTATACTACTATTGTGGACAATTAATCTGGGAGTGTACCAACATTTTAGATTGATATTACAAATGTACATGTGCGTACAAGAGCCCTTCAGATATTGTACCAATCTTTGAACAAAGCTAGAGGTGAACAATTGAATATATCAACAGTCATCGGTTCATTTTCATCAAACATCAGCAAACAACAATCTGATAGAGGTAAACTAAGTTGCTTCAGATCAAGAATAGTAGTAAAAAGTAGCTGCATACTAGATTCAGATATTAAAAAAAAACGAGTTACATAGTCCAAGCATTTCTATTGTGCTATTAGATTGAGATCAAGTAAAGTTATAAAAGTAGCTGCATATGGATCAGATTCAGATATTAAAAAAAGTATGATTCATTTTCTGATCAGAAATCAATTGCAAATGTCAACTCAATTTCACATGAATAGGTAAATAAACAAGAGTTAGGAATTAACTGACGCTTGCTCGATCACTATAAAAGAATCATAACCGAATCACTTATTCAGTTGACCTTAACCATGAGAACAGACATGCAGCACTAACACTTGTTTAAACCTGCTCGAGAAAAAAAAAATCCAGGCATCCAGCACCCCAATATATAAAGAACAGAGGAACTATTAGAAGAATGGGACATGTCTGTCAGAACAATAGCAGCAGCCGCTGCCGGCCTGTTCTGTTGCAGTAGTAGCCGCTGCCGGCCTGCCACCGCTCATCACCGGACGGCACTCCTGCAGATTGCAGCCCGCCGTTGCTGCGGCCCCACACAGCGATAGTCCTGATCTCCCGGTGCCGCCAACACTCCAGCAGCCCCCTCGCCGGTCCTAGTAGCAAAGCACAGCAACCGCCGCCGCTGCCAGCACTCGAACGCGGAGAGGAACGACCGAACGAGACTACAAGACAATGGACTCGCGATTCTTCCCAATTGGTGGGTGATTTGGGAATTCATCCGGTTAGTGGTGGGAGAGAACGAGAACATATCAGCATGTACCTAGCAATCCCGGTTGGACATACGAACTGATCTGGCCGACACGGTATGTATCAGCTCCTCGGCGGTCGGTCCTCTCCGCCATCGAGATCCTCTTTCAGATCGGTTGGGGAAGTCCACGCGCTCACTCTCCAGCAATTAGCCACTTCGCCTCCGTCGAGCCCGTCCGCCACCGCCACCACGTCGACCACAGACCCTGGTCAGTTAGTTTGAGGGGATGTGGATGGCCTCTGGCGGCTAGATTAGATTATTGGACCGAGTCACCCAAGAGCGGCAAAACTGTGTTTTTTTTTTTTTTTTTTGGTGAGAAGAGAGCGGCAAAACTTTTAGGCGGCAGATGGATTATTGGGATGGAAAATTTGGTGAGAAAGGAAAAATACATACTCCCTCCGTCTTGGTAAAGGAAGTCCTTTTAAACAAGGTTTGAGTCAAACATTGGAAATGTAAATCATCAATAACTTTTAAGTTGTTGAGTTTGTAAATGTCAAACTTATATGAATAGATTTGTCTTAAAAAATACATTTATAAAAGTATACATATATCACATTTTCATAAATATTTTTAGAATAACAAGAGGTCAAAAGTTGTGTTTTGGAGGCCAGGTGTCATTTGTCCCTAAAGGACTTGCTTTTACCAATACGGAGGGAGTACAAAAATAGTGGGTAACGGTTCCACATGTAAAAAGTAGTGGGAATAATTCGTTGACCAAATCTGTACTAAAAAAGAATGAAACCAAATCGTCCACCCGGCTTTCGTCGCTCGCTCGCGTGACTGCCCGGCGATCCATCCCGCGCTCGGCTCCCACTTCCTGGTCAAACCAATACGCGCGGCGCGCCTAGAACTACCGGTCAAACCAGAACCGCCGCTGGCCCGCCCGCTCCTCTCTCTCTCCCCGCGGAACCGCCGCTCGCCCCACGCGATTCGCCTCGCCGGCCGCCCGCCAGCGCACGACGCGCACAGCTTCGCCGCTCTCCCCGCGGTCTTCTATCACCCTCCTTCGCTCCCGCTAGGCTGCTTCTGTTTCACGCACACCTCCCACGTCTCGTGCGAAGACGGGAAAGAACCTGCCTACCCCGTAAGGCCACCTTCCCGGCGGCGGAGACGGGGCTGCGTCCGAGGCGGGGAGCATCCCACGCCATCCTCACCGCCAACCAGTCAACCAGGCGCGGGACTCGTAATCCCTCAGAACGCTACTGCTGGGATCGACAGCAGCTGCTTCGCACATCGAGCGCCCCTCGCCGGAGCCGTCCACATGGCCTCCAGTACATCCTCGAGGTGCGGCCGGCGAGGAGCGGTCGCGGCGTGTCGAGCAGCGGGAGCTTCTTCGCCACCCTCGCTGCCCCGCCCGTAGGTGCCAAACCGCTCGGCTGCTACGAGCGCCAATAGGTACGACAGCATCCATCTCCTCCCCTCCTTTCATGAGCCTGATTCTCTAGCAAGAAGGGCTTGATTCTACGGCAATAAGGATGACAGGATCCGCGTCCTCCTCCGGCCCGGAAGAGCCATCAGCCAGGAGCCCATGAGCACCACGAATCGATTCAATTTTGTTTTGGGGGATTTTTTTGAGTTCTTGCACGCGATCTGGATTTGATATAGATTCTGTTCAAATTGGCCCATGATTCTTTCCGGATACGTTACTAACTCCATTGTTAACCTATTGGGAGCCAATTATTGAGTTTTGGTCGAGTTACAGCCGCTTTTTGGGGCTGCCTTTTTCTGTTCTTTGCAAGGTCGTTCCTGTCCGTGTGCTTGGTTCATATACGCAGAAACCCTACTTGGTGGTCGAATCGTTGGGGGCCAACAGCTCAGGGTGCCTAGCACCATCCGCACTCTAGGCCAGAGCTCAGGATGCCGTACCAATCACAGTAGTCCTGGATGAAAATTAATTTGATGCTCTATTTGCTTCCATCCATATCTCCGAGAGTTCACAGATTTGGGCAAAGTAGCTCCGTGTCAAAATAATTGGCAATGCATTGTAGTAGAATTTACAACAAGACATATTTGAACCCATGCATTCTGCATGCTCTCTATCATTAGCTATGTATGGTGCATGTGTGTGCAGTATGAGAGGCTTGACTAATCTGGATTTGAACTCTCATCCAAAACAAATATTATCTTGTTACTTTTCTTTAATCACCGCACATGTGTAATTGCCATGCTGTGACTGCTGTCCTGAGTCGGAGAATGTGTATCTATTTCAGCAACAACCTTTCTTTCTTTCATTTGGGGGATAAAATGTATTCTAATGCTAATACCATGTATTTTTTCGCTCTGGATGGTTTAGAATTGTTGGGTGAGCTACGAGCTAAGATAAAGAGGACAGATTGCCTTTGCTGATCTGCATGTTTTCAGAGATCCTGAATACAAGAGAGCATTCCCTAACAATGTTACGGAATGCTTTGATCATCTGTTTAGTTACAGAGAATGCTTTAGGATCAAGCACTTTCTTATTGTAGAAAAATCCAAGATTTCATTGAAATTAAAGCAATAGTAACTATTTCTATTCTTTTTGTCATCACTTCCTGTTTTCAAGTCTTTATCAAATATACTTTAGATGTTTTGACAGTTCCATTAAAATGATTGTGGGGCCATTGTTCAATGAAATTGCTTCCTCCAAGGGACGTGTTGTTGCAGAGTGTAGGGCTATATGTTCTTGTTGAATTTTCTATGCATGGTTATGAGTACTTTGCAGTAGTAATTTTTTGCATCAAGTGTAGAATTTGCCTGGAAATAAGGGATCCATCTCCTTCATATGAATTGGCTGTTATTTGGTGGTAAATGTTGCTTTTCTTTGTTGAGGAGTTTTGCGAAAAGACATCGCCTCAGCAAGAAATTAGCAAGTCACCACTGTAGGAGGAAGATAGTGAGTTCTCTAGCTTTTGGGAATAAAACTATTGTAACTGTTTTCCTAACATACTGGGGTACTGGGCGGTGGGGACTTGTGAATTGCAGTTACTGAAAACCTGTAGATGTGACAGTAAGAGAGTCCTGATTCAGTACATGAGTTTGGGTATTTTTTTTGTGGGTATTTTTTATGGGTATTTTTTTGTGGTGGATGATGCCTATCGTTTACAAATGCATTGCCAGCCTTACGAGTCCCGGCCCTACTGCTTATACCGTGGCTTTTATAGATTTGGAGTGTTCCTTTCCTTCTCCAGTTTTGTAGTTTTGCTTTAACCCTCTTTTCCGAAAGTTTCTTGTGCAATATTATCACCAAAATGAGTTCTTACTATAATATTATAAGCAACTTGGGAAAGCCTTTTTGTATATCAGCAGGCTGCAGGCACCTTGGCTGATGGATGATGCTCATGAATTATTAGGAACCAGGAGGCCTACTAATCCTTCATCAACATGTCTACACATTTTTATTAGGTGCAGTAATGCTGATATGGTGATTTAGGGACGTCGTGGTTCTTGGCCGGTAATGGAATTGCCTCGCAATGCGTTGCCACTGCTGCCGCTGCAAGCCAGAAGCCAGCTGCTGCCTTCGGATGTACAGGGGAGGGGCGGATACAGATTGCGACAGCAGCAAGGGGATGAAGACAGTGAATAGGGGTTGGAGCAAATTTTTTCATCTTGCACTATGATTCAGGTTGATACATTAAGCTCTGGTTTAGAGGTTGTGACTATCATGGGTTCGAAGTAATTACTTGATTGGTGGTGTTATAATCCTTGTATAGTATAAAGGTTTCAGTTTTTGCTCTATTCAGTACAGTAGTATAATATGGATTGATTAAATTGATTTGAAATAATTTGAGTGCATTTATCTGGTCTTGTGCTTTGCTGAGATCATGTTCTATATGTGACATCCATCATGTAAACTGGCCTGATGTCATGCAAACTGCTCTCTTCGTTGCCATGTTTATCTATGTTTTGAATCTAGGATCGGACAATGGTTTGTTGTTATAGCTTTTCATAATTGTGGCAATGTGTCCTAAGATTTCTATGTCAATTTTAATGGCAGATGTTTCTTTCTTTAAATCTGCCTGTAGGCTGCTGCCTCGGTCTCTATTTTTCAGCAACAAAGAAGTGCCATGAATTTGAAACCAGAAAAGAGGAACAAATAAACCATTGTCAACAAAGATGGCAATATGCTGCTACAAAGATATGACAGGAGACAATCTATAATATTCACTTTGCATTGGATATGACATGAAAAATTATGGAATATTGATCATCCAAACATCATAGTTGCAATATCTTTCAAGGTAACAATATAACACACTAAAAAATATGTCGTCAGTATGTTTTCCGTAGGCAACAAGACGGGCATTTAATAGTTAGATTGAATGAAATGTGAGGAATACCTTTGGTTATTTCAAAAATGGCATCTTCGAAGAGCCTGTTTTGAAACTATAGCTAGTTTCAAATCGAAAAGTCATGAATACGTATTTTTGTAGAGCTCTTCAAGATCTACGTTTGGTATTAGAGTCAACTTTTTTATATTTTGAAGTTTTGATGCCTCGAAATTTGAATTTTGAAATTTTTTTCGGCTCAGAACTGATTTTTGAAGCCCTAGGCGGTCTCGCTTGAAAAGTTCACGAATACCAAAAAGTTCATAACTCATCAAGATCTACATTTGTTATTCAGGTCATTTTTGCATTTGACAAAGCGTTCGAAAAGTGTAGTTCAAAATGGACAACACACTCATAGAGTTCATAAACTCTTTGTGAGAACCTTGGTTTTGTGAGTAGTGTTTACTAACAATTTCTCAAACGGAAAAATGACCCATATAAAAAGTGTAGATCTTGATGAGTTCTAACAACCTTGTATTCAAAAAGTTTTTCACCAAGATCATTTAGTGGTCCGTTTGACCAAGTCAAACCTTGGTTATTTTGAAAATGGCACCTCCGAGCCGTTTTTGAGACCCTCATTTGGTTTCAAAATGAAAAGTCATGAATACGAGTTTACGTAGAGCTCTTGGGATCTACATTTGGTATTAGAGTCAACTTTTCATTTTTCAAACTTTTTTGACCTTCGAAATTTGAATTTTGGAATTTTTTTGGTTGAAAGCGGGTTTTGAAGCCCTAGACGATCTACCTTGAAAAGTCACGAATACCAAAAAGTTTATAACTCATCGAGATCTACATTTGTTATTCAGGTCATTTTTTTGCGTTTGAGAAAGCGTTCGAAAAGTGTAGTTCAAAATGGACAACTCACTCATAGAGTTTACTAACATTTTCTCAAAGCGAAAAATGACACATATAAAAATTGTAGATCTTGATGAGTTATGGATCTTTGATATTCATGACTTTTTCCACGAAATCATTTTGGGTTTCAGAATCTGGTTTGAATTTGTCAATGTTTTTGAAACTCTTTGTTTTGAAATGTTCGGACTTTATCACAAGAATAGATGATCAAAACTAACAAGTTAACCTGATAGATCTCGATTTTTAGAAAAAAAAGAATCATCTAATTTGGAGCTATACGAGGAAGAAAAACTAATTACAAGATTTATTTCGAGATTAAAAGAAAAATTACACTGTTTATCACGGCTCGTCACATCTCATCATTTTGTGATGAACAAGTGTGTTTTCTCTTTTTAATGTCGGGATAAAACTTATAAAATGATCTTTCTTCCTAATACTAACTCAAATTGGATGATTCGTTTTCCTACAATTTTTAAAATCATGATCTATCAAAATACTTTGGTCATCCGGTCATGTGACTTTACTTGAAAAAAAACTAAAAATTTGAAATTCATAATTTTACAACTTTAAACAGAAATTTAGATGTATAATGATTTCAAATCGAAAATTCATGAGTACGAGTTTTGTGCGACTTGTCAAGATCTACATTTGGTATTAGGGTCAACTTTTCATTTTTTGATCTTTTGATGCCTCAAATTTGAATTTTGAATTTTTATGGCTCTGAACTGGTTTTCAAAGCCCTAGGCGGTCTCGATTTGAAAATTTATGTATACGAGTTTTGTAGAACTCTTGAAGATCTACATTTGGTATTAGAGTCAACTTTTTTTTTTTTTAAACTTTTGGCCTTCGAAATTTGAAATTTAAATTTTTTATGGCTTCGAGCGGTTTTGAAGCCCTAAACGGTCTCAACTTGAAAAGTCATGAATACGAGTTTTTGTAGAATTCTTCAACATCTACATTTAGTATTAGATTCAAATTTTCATTTTTCAAACTTGTGACGCCTCAAAATTTGAAATTTGATTTTTACTGACTCGAAAGGGTTTTTGAAGCCCTAGGCGGTCTCGACTTGAAAATTCATGAATACAAACTTTGTAGAACTCTTCAAGATCTACATTTAGTATTTGAGTCAACTTCTCATTTTCTGAACATTTGATGCCCCAAAATTTGAAATTTAAATTTTTCTTTGCTTTCGAGCAGGTTTTTGAAGCCCTAGGCGGTCTCGGCCCAGGAAAAGTCATGAATATGAGTTTTGTAGAACTCTTCAAAAATCTACATTTGGTATTAGAGTCAACTTTTCATTTTTGAACTTTTGACGCCTCAAAATTTAAAATTTGAATTGTTGACGGCGGCTCGAATGGGTTTTGAAGCCCTAGGCGGTCTCAACTTGAAAATTCACAAATACCAAAAATTCATAACTCATCAAGATCAACAATTGTTATGTAAGTCGGTTTTGCATTTAAGAAAGTGTTAGGAAAGTGTAGTTCTAAAATCATTTATCGTAGTGGTTTGTACTCTTTATGTTGGTTCCAAAGGTCATATGTTCGATTCCCATATGCTACACATTTTGAATGATTTATTACGTTTCATTTAATATATAAAGAAAATAGAACAACCCATTGTAGCGCAAATCAATGCTTGTCCTAGTGGTTAAAGGCGCCACATTTTGTTCAAGAGGTCTTAGGTTCAAACCCCATGTGCCATATATTTACACGATTTATAAATCTTAAATTAATATATAAAAAGGTAGTGCACCCCATTAGAACACAAATGGACGCTTGTGCTAGTGGTTAAGGCATTGGCCCTCTCTGCTAGAGGTCTTGTGTTCAAACCACTCAAGTACTTCTTTTTGCTATATATTTTGCCATTTATTTTCAATGACAGTCTAATGAAGTCACAAAACAACATCACAAGGTGTCATGAAATACTACTTTGCTCGTGAATCACATTTTGCAACAAAAAGCAAACTGCAAAGCATCATATATAGGGTATTTTATGTGACGCTTAAAACAACTTATAGTGATGATATAGGTCCATGGGCTTGGGAGCGGTGGCCCACGTTTTTAGCCTGCCCCAAGCTAACTGTGTGCTTGTATATGTTTCTTTTGCAACACCTTTTTAATAGGCTCGGCATCGAACTAACGTTTTTAATTGCTTACTCATTTCTACTTGGTTCTCATGTGATGACCACATCATGATTGCCCTAACAGTCTTGGCGACACCTAAGTGCGATGTTCGTATCGCCTATGAATAGACGATCCACATGTATAAGTTTCTTTGTAACACTTTAAGCGCAACATTATTTTGTGTTACTACTGGGGACATATATTTGTAACACATTTTATATGTTCCATCTATGTGTTACAATATAGTACACTTTTGTAACACTTTGCTTGTAACATTAATTTTGTGTTACTATAGTTATTGTTAGTAACACATTTTTCTAGACAAAGTATTTTGTGTTACAACCGAAGTTAGGAACACAATATTTTGTGTTACTATGAGATTTGATAGGAACACTTGTAGGATCTCGATGGAAGCCTAGAGGGGGGTGAATAGGCTTAACCCTAAATATTGACTTTGTTAAAACTTAACCAACTTTTCGGTACACAAGAGGCGGCGGCTTTGCCCGCCACAGAATCTATACAAGTACTTGCTTGCGTGAAAATAACTTGACAGAGACAGAGAGAGAAATGCGAACACATGGTTGATATTTCCCACATGTGTTTAGTTTTGTGATGTAGTGATTGTCTTGATCAACATTCTCCTTCTATTTTCTTTTGTTTCTTATTTGCCGGCTATGTTCACCGGCACACGCGTGGAGTGTGTCGAAGACGTGTCTCTTGGTTCGTGTTGTGCGGTGTTGAGCTCGAGAGATGGTAGGCGACGGAGAGGTGAAGGTACCAAGGAGGGCGTGCGGGCCGACGGACCGTGGAGGTGAAGGACGGACGTGAGGCTTGGGTGACGGACCGGGGTGCCGGGTGGCTAGCCACATAGGCTGACATTTGGGACATCGACGGATGCAAGAGGGCGCGGGCGTGAGAGGCGTGTCGATCGAGTCAAGACGGCGAAGGCAGGTAGAGCGGGGAGCTCGGATGACTTGGCGACTTCGGGCGGTCAAGACGGCGGTGACACGTGTCCGAGGAGGTTTGGTGGTTTGTCCTCAAAACCATCGGCCTTGGGTTTGGTGGTTTGGGCCTCAAAACCACAGCGCTGGTTTCGCGGGTTTGGGCCTCAAAACCCGAGTGTTCCGTGGGCGGACGGAAGGGACGGCACGTGGCGGCATCGGGGAGGTTGCGTGGAGGCAAGGCTACCGATGAGGAAGGCGCGGTGGCCGCCGGATCAGATATTACCCGAGTCGGCGGAAATAGCCTTAGGGTTAAGAAAATCGACTCATGTATCTAGGGGTAGTTTAGGCAGTTTAGGGAATTGGGGCTATTTAGCGAGAGGCATACCCCTTCATCCTCCCTTGCCTCTCATTTTTGATTTCTAGCTAGGGTTTCGAAACGAGAGGTGTGAGAGGTCCACCGTTTGTATCGAATCTTTGCGAGCAAGGGCTAGCTCGAGTAGCTTTGTGCCATGGTGGCTTTTGGATCGATCGATCGGTATCTGTTGTTCATCTTGTCTTTGCGATTTTCGTTCTTCGTTTGTTCTTCGCGAATTCATCTTCTCCCCTCTATTCTCTTCGCGATTTCTTCATCCGCACCGTTTGATCTCGTTTTTCTTGCCTTGATTCGTGCTAGGGCGTGAGAGGATCATTTCCACCGAGTGGTTTGAGCTAATTCCTCACGAGCACGCAGATCGGGCGAGTTTTGTCTCGAGTTCATCTTTTGGGTGTGTTCTTCGTGTGATTCGCGATTTCTCTCGATTCAATCCGTCAAACTCAAAATTTCCAAGGGGAAATGGTCACCCACATGCCTAGATGCTATGGCTTAATTTTTGTGTGACGAGGTTGCGATTTGATCGAGTTTGATCCGATTTTTGGGTGAGTCGCCGGGCGGCGCCTGCTTGTATTTGTTCTACGGCGCGGACGATCCGCGCTCTGGGCGGGCGGTCCGGCCCGCCGGGGCACCGCCAAACCGAGGCCGAAGTTTACGCTCCACCTTGCCACGCAGGGCGCGGACGATCCCGGCTTTCAAGCCCGGACGGTCCGAAGCTCCCGCCGAGAGAGAGCGTTCGGTTCCAGAAACTTGAGTTTTTTTCGGATCTCTGCCCGCGGACAGTCCGGCTCCCTGGCGCGGACAGTCCGCCGTGGCTTCGTCCCGCAGCGCCCGGTTCTGTTGGATTTTCGATTTCGACGACGGACAAGTCCGGGCAAGACTCGCGGACAGTCCGCCCTCGCTTCTCTGTGCAGGCGGACGATACCGGACTTCCGGCGTGGACGGTCCGAGCTCCTGTGTTTTGTGTTGTTTTCCGTCTTCCGCCCGTGGTTGCTTCGAGTTGTTTCCGGGTGATCCGCCGTGACTCTAGAGCAATCTCTAGGTCATCCACCTTGCATTCAAGGTCGTGTGATCATACCGTGGGTCGTTTGATTTGCTCGAGGGGTCGTGAGAGCTACATGTTCACTAATTCGGGAAGAATTTAGTTGAGGCTCCCATTCACCCCCTCTCGGTCGCCTATTCGGTCCTTCAATTGGTATCGAGAGCAGGTTAAGGATCAAATCCACCTTAACCGGTTCTTGATCCGCGTAAGGCGACATGGATCGAGGTTTTGGTCACTTTGGTGGCAAGCCTCCAGGAGTTCGATGGCACCAACTATCCCTACTGGAAGATTAAGATGCAAGCACATCTTATGGGGATGGATTGGAGAGTGTGGGAAATCGTTGAGGACGAGAACTACCAAGTGCTAGACGCTCGAGTGGGTGAGGAACAAATTGCCCAACACAACGCCAACAACCGAGTGAGGAGTGTCTTGTTCTCTAGCCTCAAGGACACTGAGTTTGAGAGAGTTGCTACTTGTGAGACCGCTCGTGAGGTGTGGAAGACGCTTGAGAGCTACAACAAGGGAACCCCACAAGTAAAAGCCCGCCTATACGAGACCTACAAGAGAGAGTACAACAACCTCATCCGGCTTGATGGCGAGACCATCGATTCTCTCTTTGCTAGGTTTTGGGGCGATCTGCAACAAGCTTCGGGCGAACAAGCCGTCCGAGAGGTTGGACGAGCATGAGAAGGCGATGCGGTTGTCGTACACCCCCGGATCGGAAGGTGTGGGATGTGAAGGTGTCGGCGATCATGGAGTCTGCCAACTACGACACCCTCACACCCGACGAGCTTTACAGCAAGCTCAAGTCTTCGGAGATCGAGGCCCAGATCCAGGCGAAGCTGAAGAACCCATCTGCGCCGAACGTCGCCCTCGTCTCAGGTAAGAGTGGTTCGAGTTCCTCTGCTAACCCATCATAGATTTCTTTCGCCTTGTCTTCTTTGGTGTACGTGGATCGAGGAGCGGATGGAGAGCCTTGGGGATGATGAGCTTGCGCTAGTCATCGGCCGATTCTCGCGGTTTCACAACAACCGCTTGAACCGTCGGCGTGGCGGCCCATCCAAGGGTGGATGCTTCGAGTGCGGAGATCCGGACCACTTCGTCGCCGCCCGCCCCAAGAAAAACAAGGACAAGTACTCCGGCGAGAAGTACTACTCCAAGTACGACTCCGACAAGCGCAAGGACAAGCGCGAGTACACCTTCGGCAAGCACAAGTCCAAGAAGGGATTCCACAAGGAGGCGATCAAGAAGAAGTACCTCAAGCGTGCCAAGCAGCACGAGCACGCCTTCCTTGCTTCCCTCGGCGACCTCGACAACGACTCCTCCGACGGGCGATCTTCCCAAGCGACGAGGAGCCCGAGCGCAAAGGTCGAGGACAGGCTGAACGGACTCTGCTTCTTCGCCGACTCCAAGCCCGGGGGTTTCTGCACCATGGCCCTTGATGGAGCGGTGACCTACGCCGTCAAGCCACATGACAGCGACACTTCTTCTCCTGAGGTACTTCCCACGATCGAGTCTCTCTCTGATGAGGTTGAATCTTTGGGCGATGCGCTTGTTTGCCAAGAGAAGCTGCTTAGGCATGCCGCTAGAGAAAGGAAGGAGTTCAAGGAGAAGTGGGAGATGGTCGTGGATCGAGATTGAGCTTCTTAGGAAGCCCGTGGAGGTGTTCGAGGAGACTGAGTGTGATGCTTGTGCGGTGCACATGTCTAGCATCATGACTTTGCAGTCAAGTATTCGGCTTTGCTAGACGAGCACGTTGAGTTGAAGTCAGGCCGATGCCGTTGGGTGCGTGCAAGTCTTGTCCAGCTTGCAACTGAAAGTTGGCGTAAAAGGATGCCGAGCTTGCCGTGGCTTGAGAAGGCCAGCCGAGATAGCACCGTGGCTTTGAGTTGTGCTAAGTGTGAAGCTTTGGAGCTGGAGGTCATGTCTTGTAGACATGACAAGGGTAGAGTCGAAGAGAAGAACACATACCTTCGCTCTATCCTGAGTTGGGTGTCTAGTGGAGAGCCGCAGACTAGGCATGATGATGAGTCGGTTCAAGAGGGGACCGACACATCGGGACTAGGCTTTGCTATAGGTGGGAAGGGTGAAGTCATCTATGGAAAGGTTGGTCAAGGTAGTGGTTTGAGCTCGAGTGAGAAACCCACAAACACTCCCAAGTTGACCAAGATCACTCCACCTGAGCCTCCCAAGCCTATTGTGCAAAATGGCATTCTCCAAGAAACCCCAAAGACTCCACCTCCCAAACAAGTGTGGTTACCCAAACCGAACCATCTTAGGAACCCACTTGACACTCTACCCAGGATCCCTGAGGAAACACTTCCTAAGGCCAAGACCACAACAAGAGTGAACCATCCACCCAAGAGAGTGAACCAGCCACCACCCAAGAGAGGTGAGGTATCTTTGCGAGTACTTGTCGAGGGATGGTCACTTAGTTGAGTTTTGCTTCGGGGAGGAAGAGGGATGCTAGGCGTAGAGTGGAGTTTGAGAACCGTGACTTGTATCACCCACCACTTGGCATATATGAGAGGGGTGTGCAGCCGGTTCAGAGGCGCTTGCCGAGCCCGAAGGTAGGAGGCCTCGAGAGGTTTGGGCCCACGTTTGTGAGACCGTTTGGTGGTCGTGCTTCGCGAGTGGATGTAGATCCTCGCTTTGGGAGCTTTGAGGTTGAGAAGAGGAGAGCACCGCGCTTTGTTGTGCGTGGTGAGAAGTTTGGCAAGATGGGGCGTGGGATGTATGTTTTACTCCCGACGCATATTTGGGGCATGATGGTCAACACCGGTACTCTTCCAAGTTTACTAACCCGGTGTTGTGCCATATGCTCATCCCATGTTCTATTGCTCGATACAGCCGGAAGGCCGGAGGACATGTGGCTCATTGATTCCGGCTGTTCTCGTCACATGACCGGAAACTCCAAGTGGTTCTCGGCCTCACCCCGATGAAGACGAGAGAGTACATCACTTTCGGGGGACAAGAACGAGAGGGAGGATCCTATCTCGAGGGTCGATCAGGATCAACGACCACTTCGTGCTCAAGGATGTGGCGCTCGTCTCCAACCTGCACTTCAACCTGCTTTCTCTCTCCCAGCTCATGGCAGATGGGTATGAGGTACGCTTTAAGGTTGGATGTTCTCGAAGTTTTGGATTCTCGTGATGATCTTATTTTGTCGGATCGTGCCATTTGGGCAAGTCTTTCGAGCTGATTTTTCTCGTGGCTTTGGCACTTCTTGTTGCTTGTTGGCCGGGTCTTCCTCGATTTGTGGAAGTGGCATAGGAGACTAGGACACTTGAGTTTTGATCTCCTTGCGAGGTTGAGTTCAATGGATCTAATCCGAGGATTGCCTAAACTCAAATTTGAGAAGGATTTGGTTTGCCATCCTTGTCGTCACGGGAAGATGGTATCTGCTTCCCACCATTCAGTCACTCAGATCATGACCTCGAGACTCGGAGAGATTCTTCACATGGACACGTTTGGTCCATCTCGGGTGAGGTCGGTGGGTGGGAAGTGGTTGTCTAGTGATCGTTGACGATTTTTCGAGATATTCTTGGGTCTTTTTTTCATGGAGGGCAAGGATGAGGCTTTTCGGTTTTGCTCGAGATTTGATTTTGAGACCGAGAACCGAGTTGACAGATACTGACCATTCGAGCGATTCGCAAAGTGACAATGGCACGTAATTCAAGAACTCTCGTTCGAGTCTCTTTGTGCTAACTTGGGTGTCGAGCACCGTTCTCTAGTCCTTATGTTCCGTGAGCGTAACGGGATTGTTGAGTGGAAGAATCGGACTCTTGTGGAGATGGCGAGGACCATGCTTGATGAACACAAGACGCCGAGGAAGTATTGGGCCGAGGCGATCAACACCGCATGCCATGTCTCCAACCGCATTTTCCCTCCGTGCTTTCACCAAGAAGACATCTTATGAGTTGCGGTTTGGGAGATTGCCCAAGGTGAGTCACTTCCGTGTGTTTGGATGCAGGTGCTTCATTCTCAAGCAAGGTAATCTTGATAAGTTTGAGTCTCGATCACCGATGGCATATTTCTTGGTTATGCTTTTACACTCACATGCTTACTGTGGTTCTTAATCTTGAGACTAACCACGTTGTAGAGACATGTGAGGTTACCTTCGATGAGATAGCGCCTTGTTCCTCTTCCGGCTTTGAGTGTGCAGGAAAGGAGGAGATGGAGCGAGCATCTTTGTGGAGGAGGAGCAGAAGACGTTGGTCGGGGGTGATCCCGGCGACTCCACCGCTTGCCCCAGTGACCCCGTGACGACGACGACGCCCACGGACTGCATCCTACTTCCACTACTTCCCGGGGTCCGGTGGAGCAGCTCCCTCGTGGCGAGACGACCGCATGCACGAGGAGGTTCTGTCGAGGGGAGGCGACATCTTCGCCAAGACGCCTCGACTCATTCGGCGTCACCATCCCCCTGAGACCATGATTGAGAATTGAACCAAAGGGTAACTCATTCCAAATCTTATGACATGTGTCATTTCGCGGCTCATTCTCGCATTTGTTTCCACCATTGAGCCCAAAGATGTTACCCACCGCATTATCGATTCGGATTGGGTCAATGCCATGCATGAGGAGTTGCGTAACTTTGAGAGAAACCAAGTTTGGGTGTTAGTTCCACCACCGGCCGAGTGTCATCCCATAGGTACCAAGTGGGTGTTTAAGAACAAACAGAGTGAGGATGGAGTGGTGGTGAGAAACAAAGCCGCATTAGTTGCCCGGGGGTTTTGTCGAGAAAAAAAGGGTATAGACTATGAGGAAACCTTTGCTCCTCGTAGCCCGCATAGAAGCCATTAGAATTTTGCTTGCCTTTGCAAAGATCGAAGGGTTTTAAGCTCTTCCAGATGGATGTCAAGAGTGCTTTCCTAAATGGGTTCATAGAGAAGGAGGTTTATGTGAGGCAACCCAGGGGTTTGAACATCCTAAACACCTGCACTATGTGTACAAGCTGTACAAGGCTTTGTATGGTCTCAAACAAGCCCCCCGAGCGTGGTACGAGAGGTTGAAAGCCTTCCTATTAGCTAAGGGTTTTGTGATGGGAGCTGTAGATAAGACCTTGTTTTTGCTTAGAAAGGGCAGTGACATTCTCCTGGTTCAGATATATGTGGATGATATCATCTTTGGTGGCTCTTCACATGCTATGGTATCGAGTTTTGCAGAGATTATGAGCAGGGAATTCGAGATGAGCATGATGGGCGAGTTGGCCTACTTCCTTGGACTACAAATCAAGCAAACCAAGGATGGGATCTTCGTTCACCAGGGCAAGTACACGAAGGACATGATCCGCAAGTTTCGTATGGGTGAGGCCAAGCCTCTTTCGACGCCCATGTCGATGACGACGGCCTGGACGAAGACAAGGATGGAGAAGTGTGGACCAAAGGGAGTACGAGCATGATCGGCCGCCTTTGTGCGACGGCGACGCGCCCCGACATCCAGTTTGCGGTGTGCCTCTGCGCACGCTTTCAGTCATCGCCGCGCACCTCTCACTATCAGGCTATGAAGAGGATCTTCAGGTACTTGCAGTTTACTCTTGAGTTTGGCCTATGGTACTCGGCTTCTTCCACCCTTTCCCCGGGTTGGCTATTCCGATTCTCGATTATGCTTTGGTGATCGTTTGCATAGAAAGTCCACTTCGTACCTGTCGGTTTCTTGGTACTTCTCTTGTGTCTTGGTCGCCTAGGAAGCGCCCGGTGTCGCTCACCGACCGTTGAGGCAGAGTATGTTGCTGCCTGCCGCTTGTTGTTCCAATTTGTTGTGGATGGTTGCCACTTTGGCCCGAGCTTTTTCTCGTGTACCTTTGTTGTGTGATAGCATGGGAGCCGTGAGTGTAGCCAAGAACCCCTGCTTTGCACTCCCGCACCAAACACATAGAGGTGAGGTACCACTTCCCCGAGAGATCACCAGGAGAAGGGGGACATAGATGTCCAAAGATGTTTACACGGAGCAACAGATTGCGGACATTTTCACGAAACCTCTAGACCAAGTCCGTTTTGCTAAGCTCCGTGGAGAGTTGGGGGGTGTGCTATCCTTTTTGAGGGGTAGCTTTGTAGTTGATGTACAGACTTAGTTGATAGGTTTGTTTTTGCTTTTGTATCATACTTGCATATCATGAGCTTCATCTTTATATCGATTTGAATGAGGTTGTGCTCTTAGTAGTATGAGTTTGATAGTGCTTCTAGCTTGAGCTCCTGTTAATCATGTGATGTATGTTATGAGCCGAGCAATGCTTTTCAAAATGTGAATGAAACTTGATCTTGGTTCACCTTTGAGCTAGCTTCTATCATGAGTAGGGTGTTGAGATCCTTTGAGCTTTTTTATGTGTACTCTTGGTAGCTTTGTCTCATTCTTTGATTCTCTCACTTGCTTAGATTTTCATGATAATACCATGCTAAAACATGAAGTCTAAAGTCTAAGTGATGAAAAGATCAAGTGGGTCCATTTTGCCACACTTTGAAGTTCGAGCGCTTTCAATTGCACTTTTGAATGAACTTGGACTTCATTGTGTTTGACCCGGACCATTGTCTTAAGCTTCTGATTGCTCACAAGCATAGGCTTGACATGGTTGATTAGTAAGGCAAGGCAAATGTGGATAACCACTCGCATGCTCTCTTGTAACTTGTGAACCGCTGCAACTCTGAACTAAAATGAACACAAAGTTACATGTTGTCTAGCATGATGTTTGAACGCTGTTTGGGGTAGTTCACCGAGTTTATATGTTTGGGCATTTAGTTGATCTCCTATCTACTTGTGCTAGGTGCTATGTTTGATGGTGAACCTCCTTTTACAAGATATTAAAATTTGCTCCTTTTGCTATGTGCCATATTTCATATCATTTGATTATCTTGAGCTCTGGCTAGCACTTGTAGTTTGTTGCTAAGTTACCACTTTGAGCACTTTCTCATTCGATTGGATATATCCTTGAAGCTTTGCATTGTGACATATTGCATTTTAGCTTGATTAGTGCATGTGCCAACAAGGGGGAGAGAAAGATACAAAGACATTGCATTTGTGCTTTTGACAAGGGGGAGTTGTCAAGGGGGAGTAGCACTTTGAGCTAGATGTGTTGAGCCTTTGCCTCTGTCTTGAGGGTCTAGCCGTTTGAGTAAAAGTATTTGGTTGTATTTGGTTTGGAGCTTTGCTAGTGGTGTTGAGCCCTGTTCTACCTCTTCTTGAGGACTAGCGGTCTTAGCTTGGTTGTGTCGAGCCGTTTTGCCCATGTCTTTGGGAACCAAGTTTTTGCTCCACGCTTGCTATCCCAAGTGACATTTTAGCTTTTGTCTAGCTTATGTTCACTTGGATGTGCTATCTTCTTCCTTCTATGTCTTTGTGTTGAATGTTGACAATGCACTCATCAAGGGGGGAGATTGCGAACACATGGTTGATATTTCCCACATGTGTTTAGTTTTGTGATGTAGTGATTGTCAACAAATAACATTCTCCTTCTATTTTTTTTGTTTCTTATTTGCTTGGCTATGTTCACCGGCACACGTGAGTGTGTCGAAGACGTGTCTCTTGGTTCGTGTTGCAGGTGTTGAGCTCGGAGATGGTAGCCGACGGAGAGGTGAAGGTACCAAGGAGGACGTGCCGGGCCGACGGACCATGGAGGTGAAGGACGGACGTGAGGCTTGGACCGACGGACCGGGTTGGGGTGGCTAGCCATAGAGGCCGACATCCGGGACATCGACGGATGCAAGAGGACGTGGCAGAGCGTGTCGATCGAGTCAAGACGGCGAAGCGCAAGGAGCAGAGCGGGAGCTCGGATGACTTGGCGACTGGTGGTCAAGACGGCGGTGACACGGTCCGAGGAGGTTTGGTGGTTTGTCCTCAAAACCATCGGCGCAGGTTTGGTGGTTTGGGCCTCAAAACCACAAAGCGCGGGTTTCGCGGGTTTGGGCCTCAAAACCCGAGTGTTCCGTGGGCGGACGGAAGGACGGCACGTGGCGGCATCGGGGAGGTTGCATGGAGGCAAGGCTACCGATGAGGAAGGCGCGGTGGCCGCCGGATCAGATATTACCCCGAGTCGACGGAAATAGCCTTAGGGTTAAGAAAATCGACTCATGTATCTAGGGGGTAGTTTAGGCAGAGGGAATTGGGGCTATTTAGCGAGGCATACCCCTTCATCCTCCCTTGCCTCTCATTTACGGTTTCTAGCTAGGGTTTCGCAACGAGGTGTGAGAGGTCCACCGTTTGTATCGAATCTTTGCGAGCAAGGGCTAGCTCGAGTAGCCCGTGCCATGGTGGCTTTTGGATCGATCCGATCGGTGTGCATTGTTCATCTTGTGCTGCGATTTTTTCGTTCTTCGTTTGTTCTTTCGCGAGTTCATCTTCTCCCCCTCTATTCTCTTCACGATTTCTTCGATTCCTCGCACCGTTTGATCTCGCTTTTTTCTTGCCTTGATTCGTGCTAGGACGTGAGAGGATCATTTCCACCGAGTGGTTTGAGCTAATTCCTCACGAGCACGCCAGATCGGGCGAAGTTTTGTCTCGAAGTTCATCTTTTGGGTGTGTTCTTCGTGTGATCCGCGATTTCTCTCGATTCAATCTGGCCAAACTCAAAATTTCCAAGGAGGAAATGGTCACCCACATGCCTAGATGCTATGGCTTGATTTTTGTGACCCGAGGTTGCTATTTGATCGAGTTTGATCCGATTTTGGGTGAGTCGCGCCGGGCGGCGCCTCTATTCGGTTTGTTCTACACAGCGACGATACCCGCGCCTCAGGCGGACGGTCCGCCCTCGGGCACCGGCCGGACCGAGGCCGAAGCCGCTCTCCACCTTGCCACGCTGGCAAGTGCGGACAGTCCGGCTTTCAAGCCCGGACGGTCCGAGCTCAGCTCGAGAGAGAGCGGTTCCGGTTCTCCAAACTTGAGTTTTTTTTCGATCTCTACCCCGCGACATCGGCTTCCGGGCGGCGCTGGACCCGTCGTGGTTTGGCCCAAAGAAGGCGTCCGGCCTCGTTGGATTTTTCGATTTCTGACTTTCGGACAGTCAGGGCAAGACTTCGCGGACTACCGCCCTTTCCACCCAGCAGCGGGACGGTGGACTTCCCGAGGCGTGGACAGTCCGAGCTCCCGTGTTTTGTGCTGTTTTCCGTCTTCCGCTTCGTGGTTGCTTCGAAGTTGTTTCCGGGTGATCCATTTTGTGACTCTAGAGCAATCTCTAGGTCATCCACCTTGCATTCAAGGTCATGATCATACCGTGGGTCGTTTGATTTGCTCCGAGGGGTCGTGGAGAGCTACATGTTCACTAATTTGGAAGAATTTAGTTGAGGCTCCCATTCACCCCCCTCTGGTCGCCTATTCGGTCCTTCAAGAAAGAACTTCTCTCGGTGGTGGCGGCACTACCGCGACCTCGGCGGCACCGCCGCGTGCCACCGCACGGAGGTGACGTCGAGGTGAGTTTGTGACTTGTGCTTTGTCAAAGATGAATCTCCTTGGTTCCCGCACACAAACCCTTCACAGAGAACCAGCCAACACGCACGTAAAACTCAACAGCAAAGTGGATCGGGTCGAAGCCCCTCTCACAAGACAAATATGCAATAAAGTAAAGTGAGACAAGGTGACACTGAGATTTGACCCGTGGTTCACCGCGCCACACAGGCTGAGCTACGTCCACGTTGTTGAGGTTGCCACACAAGGCTTAGCTTGCCCACCGGCTTGCTTTTTCCCTCGTTCACAAGTCTAGGGAGTTAACCCTAGAGATGTGGGGTAATGTATTGATGTAGATCGAGGTTACAAACCTTCCAAGGCTGCCACACGAAGGAGGCAAGCTCAAGGGCGACGCCTAGCCGTCTAGGAGCAAGCTCCAAGAGTAACAAACCCTAGGGTTTCGCCAAACGTGAACAAAATGCTCTTTTGAGTGGGGGAAGCAAGATCCGGTCTCCAATCGAAGTTTGCTGCCTTTTCTCTCAAGAATCCCTGGTGGGAAGTGAGAGATTGAGTGGGGGAGCTTGAGCAACTTCAATGGAGGTGAGAGAGAGAGCAAGAGGTCGGGTCCCCGGCTTTCACCGAGGTGGAAGAAGAAGTGAACCAGGCAAACCGTTGTGGGAGGGGTAGAATGGGTATTTATACCCCACGGACCCAACGGTAGGAATTAAGTGTGGCACCGCCAAGACTCCTGTCACGCGGCACCCGCACCAACCCGACTTGAAGAGTGTGAAACAAAGGAGAAAAGTCGGGCCGGTCGGCTTTGAAGTTGAGTGTTGTGTCCGGATTTGAGAATTAGAGCACTTGGTCCACAGTGTACCGAGAATCCTAAAATCCCTCTTAATAGCACGGCGTTTCCTAAACTCAAGATTCAAAATATGAAATAATTTAAACGCCTTGATTCGGAAACACCACAACCATGCTTATTTGGCTCCTTTGGACCTGTACATCAACTCCTCATTTTAATCCATGCATGTCATCTTCGTAAATCTCATTAGTCCCCTAATTCGGTGGTCATCAACGCCAAAACCCACTTAGAGCTTGATTGCACTTACAATCTCCCCCTTTTTGGTGATTGATGACAACCAAATTAGAGCTTACATAAGATGTAAAGTCAAACTTAGATTATGAAGACCAAGGATGTAGAAACCCTCCCCTAAATATGTGAGTAGGATTTGAATTCTCGGAATTGACATAAAAAGTCAATTTTCACATGTTTAGGTGAAGTGAGGCCTCCCTCAATGTGTGGTTTAGATTTGAATTCTTATTTCGACATGAAAGTCAAAACACACATTTAGAGGTCGTGTAAGGCCTCCCTACATCCATGATTTGTCGGGGGGTGCTCAACAAAGTGTCAAACATATATATCCGTGAAACATATGACTATATAAAAAGATCGAGCACAAGCGAGGTGTACACCGTCAAGACCGCGGGCACGCGCCAGCGTCATCCAATCCAGAGCATGACGAGCTCACCACCACAAAGACGTAAGATAATTTAAACAAGATATAAACTTCTAAACAAGCAGCAGGATAATTAAGACAGAGTTTAAACACTCAACAACCAAGTCTGAGAAATAACAAGTCATAGGTGGCATTATTACATAAAATAGAGTTTCTCTCAAACTCACACCTAACAAGCTACTCTCATGGGATCTAAACTCGAAGAACGGTGCTGCAACATCCTCGAACAAAGGCCGAAAAGTTTGACCCCTCTCATTTCTTCTAATTTTCTCCCCTTTGGCGTCAAGCACCAAAAAGATCATAGAAAAGAGAAGAAAAGAGGCGAAGTCACTCCTCACTAGTGTCCTCGCCCCGGAAGCCGTGTCCTCATCCTCCTCTGAAATAGCCGCACCGGCTCGAGTGGAGCGACGAGTCGAGCGGGCGGGCCGGAATCTGCCGAGCTATAGACCCAATAATATCGAGAGAGATCCTGGTCTGAGCTGCTGGTAGCTGAAAGCTCTGGAAGGTCATCTTGAGGTGGTCTTGGGATAGAAGGAGGAACCGGAAGTCCTTGCTTCTCCCCGACACTCTTGAATGCCCGCCTCACCTCCCCTGCGTAGCTCATAGGTCCGGCCGAGAAGCATAGGTGCAGTGTCCAAATATGGCCTTGAGCCACTTCCTCAACTTTCCCTTGGACTTGTTGTGTCTCCTGGGCCTAGAGCTAGAGGGCTCCTCCAAGTCCTCTCTACCAGCTGAGGTGCCTCCTGCTGAGGGTCTTGCCCTGCCACTGATCTTCCCACCATCCAGTCCATGGGTCTTCTCAATGTTATAGACCGTATGGAAACAAGTCTTTGGGATAGATATTCCCTTAAACCCCCTCTCAATCACAAACATGATGTAGGGAGCATATGGCAGGTTCCTCCTAGCATCATCCATAGCATTGGCTAGTTGCCTCCAGATGAACTTTCCAACATTGAAAGTCTCATCATTCATGAAGTGAGCAAGTAAATTCCTAGCATAGCCATTTATGTCAGAAGCTGCCCCATCCTTAGGATCAATAGTGCACCTGCAGAGGTTGTTCATCACATAGAAGAAGTCTTTCAACCCCTTCCTTCTTCCAAGCAAAGATGGATCAGCCCAACAACCTCTGATGGCCTTGGCATCAATAGGATCAATCTCATGTATATCAGTGTACTCTCTGTGCTCAGCCCCAATACCAAGAATCGCGTAAAGTGACAAAGTCCACCCGTAGTGCCTCCCCGTCGGTCATCCAGTGGATGGTGTCGATGGCCCGTCCCCAAGTAGTAAGTGGCATGAAACCGACTCGTAATCTCTTCATTCCAATCATGCTTGAAAGACATGATGTCTGTCAGCTCAAACTTGTCACAAGCCTCAATGGCTTCATTGAAGGCATCCTCCTCCTTCTCTGCCATCCTATCAAAGTCTATGTAGTGCATGGTGGTGATCTTGCTCTTCTTGGAGTGAAGCAGACTGCCGATAGAAATTTGAGTGAAAGGCTGCCCAAAACCTCTCATCAATGCCCTCCTGCTGCTCATCTGCATAAACATTGATGGCTCTAGCATCTGCCACTTCCCTCTGCTTGTTGAAGTAACTTACAACAGGAATGGGAGGATCATTGACAGGGGCTGTCATGTCAAAGACTCCATCAACCTGTTGCATATAGCCGTTGTCAAACATCGAGGGATGATCCGGAGTGCCTTGCTCTCCTGCAGGCACAATGGTGTACCCATACTGCTGTCTTTGTTCTCCTCCGTGAGCCGAGCTGCCCCACCGCCACCGCCATGTTCAGATTTTTCCTTCCTCTCCGCCCTTCGTCAATCACCTTTACCCTCTCGCTTCCTCTTGCCATGAGGATCGCCTCAGGGCTCCATCTAAGCAATGTTTAGAGTCCGATCGTAAACTATCAAGAATAGGAAGTGAAATGACCAAATCTATGTAGTAGAAAGGTTAGAAAATGAATTTTGATGAGTTTGAGCAAGCTGTCCGAGGTCGAGCACCTGGCCGCGCGGACCGCCGCGCAGAGAGGGCTCGGCACGCCGCGCGCATGCACGGCACCTTTCGCCGTGTCATGCACGCCGCACCGCCGCTCCCCCTTGCTCAAATATCATCTAAATTCATTTTAATAAACTTTCTAATGCATATATTTAGCACAAGTTACTTAACTATCCCAATTTCAGACACTAAACAGGATTAGATGCGTAAAACTTCATGGATGGACATTTATTATGAACTTAAGTCAAAACTCTTTTTTGATGAGGAATCTTAACGGATTTCCCACTTCAATTAGATGAATGATTTGAGGGATATTTTCTTGATTGAATCGGTTAAGAACTTGTTAAGTTCTATTTAGGGGAACGATTAATGTCGTGCCCTCCCCTAAATCGTTCAACCGATTGAAATACGAAATCGACAAGTTTATCCACCAAAAGTGCTTCTCGAGTTCATACATCATAGATCAACATAAATCCATGAAAGATTTCTACACATTGCATAGATCGGGCAAGAACTCCAAACTTAGGGTTAGGTTTACCTTAGCTCGTGGAGTGAAGGGGAAAGGAGAGAAGTCGCCGGAGGAGAGGGAGCAGGGCCGGCCGGAAACGAGGAAGATGGCCGGGCGATGGCGGCGCACGGCACCGCTAAGGCAACAGGCTTGCGGCAGTAAGGCGGCGGCGGCGGCCCTTCCTTCACGCTACGAAAGAAAGAGAGAGTGCTTGCGTGAGGGAGAAGTCGGGCGGAGGAGAGAAGAAAACCGCTGGGCCAGGGGTAGAAAAGGAAAGAAGAAAAAATTTTGCCCCAAAAACGGTTCGGACGTAAGGTAGTAACAGAACCCCTAGGCGCTGCACCGCCGCAAGATGGGGCGGCATCGTGCTGGCGGCACTGCACCGCCCAGAGACACACGGCATTGCCGCTTCAGCTTGCTGTCCTACTTATATTATTGCCACCAAAATTGATCACAGAGACACCAAAATTCATTGCCGAGACGGATCATCAATACGTAACTATGGCATTGAATTTCGGATTAGAATTTGAAATCCATTTGAAACACAATATAAATGTTTTCGCAAACTTTTCCTAAGTTGAACTAGTGTCTCAAACAAATTGCATGTGTGCTGGAATTCAAACCAAGTTACGAGAATCGAGAATGTTTAGCTCACTACGCAAAGCACAAAACCTTGACTCATCGAGAGGCTTGGTGAAGATATCGGCTAGTTGCTTTTCGGTTCTCACATGAAGTCGCGATATCTCCTTTTAGTTCGTGGTCTCTCAAGAAGTGATGACGGATGTCTATGTGTTTTGTTCTAGAGTGTGCTACCGGGTTATTTGCGAAGTTTGATGGCACTCGTTGTCACAAAGAAGAGGTATCTTTTGTGAAATGACATCCGTAATCTTTTTAAGGTTTGCTTCATCCAAAGTAGTTGAGCAAAGATGCACCGGCCGCAACATACCGCTTTCGGCGGTGGAAAGGGCTACACAATTTTGCTTCTTAGAGCTCCAAGACACTAGGGACCGCCCAAGGAATTGACACGCCCCCGAAGTGCTTTTTCTATCTACTTTGCAACCGCATAATCGGAATCTGAATAGCCAAGTAGATTGAACTTAGAGCCCTTGGGATACCATAAGCCAAGGTTAGGAGTGAGTACTAAGTATCTCAAGATTCTCTTAACAGCCGTAGATCATGACACTTCTTAGGATTGGCTTGAAAACGAGCACACATACACACACTAAGCATTATGTCCGGCCTAGAAGCACAAAGGTAAAGTAAAGATCCAATCATGGAGCGATATACCTTCATGTCCCACGGACCCCTTCTCATCAAGATCAAGATGTCCATTGCTTGGCATTGGAGTATTGATGGGCTTTGCCTTTGCCATATCAAACTTTTTTAGCATATCATGAGTATACTTGGTTTGGCATATGAATGTTCCTTCCTCCATTTGCTTGACTTGAAACCCGAGAAAGTACTTCAACTCACCCATCATGGACATCTCAAATCTCTTGGTCATTGTCCTACTAAATTGCTCAACATACACATTGTTAGTGCTACCAAATATAATGTCATCGACATATATTTGGCATACAAAGAGGTCATTGCTAACTTTGTGAGTGAAGAGAGTAGGATCAGCTTTGCCTATTTCAAAGCCTTGTTTGAGCAAGAAATCCTTAAGGCATTCATACCATGCTCTAGGTGCTTGCTTAAGCCCATAGAGCGCCTTATGGAGCTTGTAGACGTGGTCGGGGAACTTTGTATCTTCAAATCCAGGTGGCTGCTCAACATACACCTCTTCTTGTAGTGGGCCGTTGAGGAATGCACTCTTGACATCCATTTGGTACAGCTTGAAGTCATGATGGGCAACAAAGGCTAGAAGGATGCGGATTGCTTCTAGTCTTGCCACTGGTGCATATGTCTCGTCAAAGTCCAAGCCCTCAACTTGAGTGAAGCCTTGAGCTACCAATCTTGCCTTGTTCCTTGTTACCAATCCATCTTCATCTTGCTTGTTGCGAAAGACCCACTTGGTACCAATGATGTTTGTCTTGGGTCTTTCCACCAACTCCCAAACTTCATTTCTTGTGAAGTTATTGAGCTCCTCTTGCATGGCCAACACCCAATCCGGATCCTTGAGAGCATCTTCTACTTTCTGCGGTTCCAAAGATGAAACAAAAGAGAAATGTTGACAAAAAGCAGCAAGATGTGACCGAGTAGTAACTCCCTTTCGAAGACTCCCAAGGATGTTGTCAATGGGGTGATCCCGTTGAATAGTTTGTCGTAGTCGTGGGTGATCAACGCCTTCTGCATGTTCTTCTTGATCTTCATCATAATCATCATCAGCTTCGAGGATTGGAGCAAGATCAAGTGGTTGAACAGGTGATGCAGGTGGATCGATTCTTCGCCGAGGTTGCGTGCACGGCACCGCCGCGCTGGGAACTTCCAAGCGGGTGTGTGCAGCACTTGTTCTTTGAGTACGTCGGCGGAATCTTGTGCAAAGCAACAACCGGTGGATTCTCCTCTTCAGTAGCTTGATCTTCTTGAGGTCTTATGTCACCTATGGCCAATTGCTTGATTGCCTCACAAGGTGGATCCTCCTTTCCTACAACACTTTGATCAACTTGCTCCACTTGAGAGCCGTTAGATTCATCAAATGTCACATCTATAGTGATTTCAACCCTACCGGTGGTTTGGTTGAAAACACGATAGGCATGCTCATTTGATCCGTAACCAAGAAGAAAACCTTCATTAACTTTAGGTGCAAACTTAGTGGTTCGGGGCCTTTTGTTCAGAATGAAACACTTGCACCCAAACACCCTAAAGTATGACACCTTCGGGCTTGTTACGGTTAAGAGCTCATATGAAGTCTTCTTGAGTTTCTTGTGTAAGTAGAGGCGGTTGATGGCATGACAAGCTGTGTTGATGGCTTCACACCAAAAGATGTCCGAAGTCTTGTACTCATCAAGCATTGTCCTTGCCATCTCTATGAGTGTGCGGTTCTTTCTCTCTACTACACCATTTTGTTGAGGGGTATATGCAAGCTGAAAAACTCATGCTTAATGCCCTCTTCATCAAGGTACTCTTCAACTTGGGTGTTCTTGAATTCGGTCCCATTGTCACTTCTTATTTTCTTGACCGAGATCAAATTCTCTTTGTGCCCTTTTGATGAAGGTTTTCACCTTCTCTTGTACCTGACACTTATCAAAGACAAAGAAAACCCAAGTGAAGCGGGAATAATCATCAACAATGACAAGTCCATATTTGTTACCCCCGATGCTAAGGTAGGCCACCGGTCCAAAGAGATCCATGTGTATCAACTCCAAAGGTTGAGTAGTGGTCATAAAGCTCTTTGGTGGGTGAGGTGCACCTACTTGCTTTCCGGCTTGGCAAGGTCCACATATCCTGTCTTTGTCAAAATCAACATTTGTTAGTCCAATGATGTGATTGTCTTTTCTGCAGTTTGGCCAAGTTCCTCATGCCAATATGTGCTAGACGGCGATGCCATAACCAGCCCATGCTAGATTTTTCCATTAGACAGTATCAAGCTTAGCCTCACTTTTGTTGAAATCAACTAAGTAAAGCTTATTCTTGAGTTTCCCTATGAAGACAACAGAGGAATCCTTCCCCTGCGAAAGACTTCCACACCAACATCCGTAAAGAGACAATTGTAGCCTTTCTCACATAATTGCGAGACCGACAACAAATTGTATCCCAACGAATCCACATGCAAAACATCGGTGATATTATGCTCTGTTGTGATAGCAACGTTACCAAGTCCAACCACACTTCTCACATCATCATTTCCAAACCTTATGTTGTTTCTGGAGTCATTGGTTTGGGAATATGATGAGAACATACTCCTTTATCCGGTCATATGATTTGTACGGCCCATTTGCCAAACACCCAACTTGACCCACCTGAGGAGTATGCCCGCAAAACAAGTTTAGTTCACAAGTTTAGGTCCCCTAAGATTCTTGGGACCTTTACCTTTGTCACAAGAACTTTGGGAACCCAAATAGAGGTATTGCAATAGAGTTTTCTTTCTTTGCCCAAGTACTTTGCAAACACCTCCCCCTTCTTTGTTTGCTTTCACCTCAAAACAGGGGTTGGTGTCCAACTTGTTTGCTTTGACCTTTGATTGGTAGAAGTGGTCTTTAGGAACAGCCCAGACAAGATTTTCTGACTTCTGGACCTTCTTCACAAACTTTTGAACCTTCTTCTTGGGCCTATTTTGAGCTGGGGCAGTGTAGGTGACCTTCCCTTTATTTGGGGGCGCGGCACTGCCGCCCGTCCTGCGGCACCGCCGGCGTGTGGCCGGTGCTGCTCGGGTTGGCTTGTGTCCAGCGCCTCCGTGCAGGTCCTGGTCGTACCCTACTGTGCCTTTGCTCAAGAATTTGACACACTCAACACCATTGATCAGCTTTCGACCATTGGTTTTGTTTCCATGCTTGTGTCCAAGTCCATCCTTGATTTTTGGATTTCTTCCATCGATGTAACTTGGCTTCTTCTGTGCATCAACCCTATTGTTTTCTTTGTTGCCTTGCTATTTTCACCTTCTTTTCTCACCATAGTAGTGAGTCGAGTGATCTCTTTCTCCATTGCTTTCATGTTGGCAAGGTTAGTGGTATAAACATTCATATCAACATTATAGCATTTACCACAACCTTGACTAGTGGAGGGAGTAGAAGTATTCTTTGTGGTTGAGAGATGTGAGTTGCTCTCCCAAAGAAGGCTATATTGTGCTTCAAGCTCTTTGTGCTTGTCTTGCAAGTCACAATATTTCCCATTAAGGGCAACCATAGCTTTCTTAGTGAGAGCATGTTCTCCTTGCTCATTGGCTAAGCTCTTTTGCAAGGAAACTACCTCACTCCTCTCAGCCTACAAGAGCATCCTTGTTGTCAACATAGAGTTTTTCAAGTCTATCAAGTTGACCATCTCTAGTTGCCAACTCCGCTTGGGTACTTTCTAAATCCGCCATTAGTTGAGCAAGAAAGCTTCTATTCTTGGGATCTAGGTTTCTTGTTAGCCTAGCATATTCTTCATCATCACTAGATTCATCTTCACTAGAGCTATCACTAAGATCACTAGACTCATCACTAAGAGAGGGAGAAGGCTTGGGTTTGGATTTTACCTTCCCATGCTTGGCCATGAGACAAACATGAGTGGAGTCATTCTCTTCCTCATCATCATCATCGGTCATGTTGTTGAAGAGCTTGGGTGTAGAGGTCTCTTGCATAGCAAATGTTGCAACATGTTCCTCTTCACTTGTCTCTTTGGTTGAGTCCCACTCATGACCAATGTGAGCTTCACCCATGTTTCTTCCCCTTCTCTTGTAGTCTTGCTTCTTGTCTTTGCCATTGTCCCTCTTGTATTTATTGTTCTTGTTCTCATGAGGACAATCGGCAACAAAGTGTTCGGTGCTGCCACAGTTGAAGCAAGTCCTCTTTTTCTTGTTTGGGAATCTTCGTTGCACCATCTTCCATCCATTTGCTTTCATCCCCTTCCCATACTTCTTCATGAATAGGGCCATGTCATCTATCTTCTCATAATCAGCCCCATCATCTTCATCATCACTTGAGGAAGAGGTAGCATCAATGTTTTCTTGCATCTTCTTCATTTCCTTGTCTTGACTTGTTGATGCTTATTTTGCTGCTCTTCATCTTGTTGGAGGAGCTTGGCTTGCTTGTCTTGGTTGCCTTGAGAGCCACATCCTTGATCTTGATGCCCTCAAGCTTGGCTTGCGACTCTCCAAGCTTTCTTCTTTCATTTGCTTCCTCTCTTTGCATGTCATAGGTGAGCAGTCTTCCAAGCACATCATTTGGAGTGAATTGCTCAAACTTCTTCTTGTCACGAATCAAGGTGACCACTATGTCATTTCTAGGTGTATATGCCTCAAGCATGATCTTGACAACGGTGTGGTCATCAAGATCCTCATCTCCAAATCCTCTAATTTTGCCAACTAGCACCATCAACCGGTCAAACATTTCTTGTGCACCTTCTCCATCAAGGATCACAAACCGGTTGAGCTTGGCCTTCAACAAGTCAATCTTTGCTTTCCTTACTTTATCTACTCCTTCATGTGCAAGTACTAGAGTGTCCCAAATCTTCTTTGCTTCATTGACATTCATCACTCTATTGTACTCATTGCCTTCAAGAGCACTAAGGAGAATGCTTGTGGCTTGACCATTGATGTGGGCAGCTGCTAGCTCTTCGTTTGTTGGTTCCTTGGGGTTCACCGGTGGCTGAAATCCACTGCACACAACCTCCCAAAGACCGGGGTGAAGGGCGCTAAGATAGTCTCTCATCAAGTGCTTCCACTTGGCATAGTTGGTCCCATCAAAACGGGGCAACTTTCCCGCGGGCACATTGATGAAAGACTTCTTATCGCGGTTAGTCAAGTAAGAAGAATAGTTAAAGGATATGGCGGCGAACTTGTTGTTGTTGACGCTGCCCTCATCCTTCTTGAGTTGTCTCTTCTTCTTCTTGTTGTAGGAGATATCATCATCTCCATCATCGGAGCTACTTGATAGCTCACTTGACTCCGCTTCTTCTTCTTCTCTTTTCTTCTCTCTAGCAGCCCTTCTAGTAGCTCTTGCCTCACGGATCAATCTTCTTTGATCTTTTCTTTGAAGCTTCTCGGCAAGCTTGACGCTAGCTTGTTCTTCTAGCTTTTTCTTCTCACGCTCTAGTCTTCTAGCATTTCTTCTTGCTTGCCTTGCGGCCTTTCTCTCATGCTCGGTAGCATCACCTTTGATGGTGCTTTTGCTGGCCGTACCGAGAGAAAGCTCGCTGCTGCTGTCACCACCTTGTTCTACTTGAACGGTGGCTTTGTCTCCTCTGTTGGAACCCTCCGGTGCATCCATACTTCACGCGGTGAAGCGTATACGAAGTATCCTAGCTCTGATACCACTTGTAGGATCTGATGGAAGCCTAGAGGGGGGGGGTGAATAGGCTTAACCCTAAATATTGACCTGTTAAAACTTAACCAACTGTCAAGTACACAGAGCGGCTTTGCTGCCAGAATCTGCGCAAAGACCGCCGCGTGAAAATAACTTGACAGAGACAGAGACAGAGAAAGAACTTCTCTCGGCCAGGTGGCGCGGCACTACCGCGACCTCGAGCGGCACTGCCGCGTGCCACTGCACAGAGGTGACGTCGAGGTGAGTTTGTGACTTGTGCTTTGTCAAAAGATGAATCTCCTTGGTTCCTGCACACAAACCCTTCACAGAGAACTAGCCAACACAGACAGAAACTCAACAGCAAAGTGGATCGGGTCGAAGCCCTCTCTCACAAGACAAATATGCAATAAAGTAAAGTGAGACAAAGTGACACAAAGATTTGACCCGTGGTTCACCGCGCCACACAGGCTGAGCTACGTCCACGTTGTTGAGGTTGCCACACAAGGCTTAGCTTGCCCACCGGCTTGCTTTTTCCCTCGTTCACAAGTCTAGGGAGTTAACCCTAGAGATGTGGGGTAATGTATTGATGTAGATCGAGGTTACAAACCTTCCAAGGCTGCCACACGAAGGAGGCAAGCTCAAGGGCGACGCCTAGCCGTCTAGGAGCAAGCTCCAAGAGTAACAAACCCTAGGGTTTCGGCCAAACGTGAACAAAATGCTCTTTTGAGTGGGGGAAGCAGTAGATCCGGTCTCCAATCGAAGTTTGCTGCCTTTTCTCTCAAGAATCCCTGGTGGGAAGTGAGAGATTGAGTGGGGAGCTTGAGCAACTTCAATGGAGGTGAGAGAGAGAGCAAGAGGTCAGTTCCTGGCTTTTCATTTCGAGGTGGAAGAAGAAGTGAACTGTGCAACCGTTGTGGGAGGGGTAGAATGGGTATTTATACCCCACGGACCCAACGGTAGGAATTAAGTGTGGCACTGCCGCACTGTCACGCGGCACTGCCGCGTGGGCGCGGCACTGCCGCACCAACCTGACAGCAAGAGTGTGAAACAGTGAGAAAAGCTGGCTGGTCGGCTTTGGAGTTGAGTGTTGTGTCTGGATTTGAGAATTAGAGCACTTGGTCCACAGGTACCCGAGAATCCTAGAATCCCTCTTAATAGTACGGCGTTTCCTAAACTCAAGATTCAAAATATGAAATAATTTAAACGCCTTGATTCGGAAACACCACAACCATGCTTATTTGGCTCCTTTGGACCTGTACATCAACTCCTCATTTTAATCCCTGCATGTCATCTTCGTAAATCTCATTAGTCCCCTAATTCGGTGGTCATCAATGCCAAAACCCACTTAGAGCTTGATTGCACTTACAAACACATTGATGAATCTGTTACAAGAAAGTGTTACAATATCCTTGTTGTGTAGTAGTGACCCTCCCTCTGCCCGCCATTTGCCGCCGGCAAGGCGCACGGACCGCGGGGATGGTGGCGGCGAGATCCCTTCCTTCCTTCGGTGGTGTGGCGACGGACCGTCGCGGATCGGCGTGGAGCGGCGGTGCGAGGCCGGTGGCGGGCGAGTGCAAGATGGCGACGGCGTTGGCTCTCCCTCCGCCGCCCCATTCTCCTCCTCGCGTGTTGGCGCCGGTGAGGCCGCCCCGGGCTCACCCGGGCCTAGGCGGTCGATCCGGCACCCCGGCGACCGGATCCGGCGCCCCCTAGGCTTGGGGGCGGCTCCCGGTGGCGCCGGCCATGGTGGAGCGGCGGCCGCGGGCTCGGAGCTCGGATTCTCCTCTCTGCTTGGATCGGGCCCCGGGCCGGCGCGCGGGCACAAGTGTTGGGGTGCACGTGCTGATTGCGGCCGGCGATGGCCGGCTACGTTATTACGGGTGCGGGCGGCGGCGGTCGATCGACCGACTCCGACGCGCGGCGGGTGGATTTGCGCCACGGAGTATGGTGGTGCTCAGCAGGTCATCCGGCCGGGCGGGTGGCTAACTGTTGACACTGTTAAAGCATAAAATTACAAGTTAAAAACATGAATTAAGGGCTAAAGTCAAAGACCAAACATAAGTCTAGGGGTCTAATTAACATAATTCCACGAGTTTTGGTATTACGTGACTTTCTAGGGACCTAATAGATATTGCAGAGAATAATGGAGAAAGTTCCAGAATATACAAGGCCTATGAAGACCAGACTTGTGCGTGAAGCAACTCAACCCGAAAAGTGAACTAAAAACATTCTAGAAGATACTAGAGGACACGAAAAAGACGGAAAGGCCGAGGTGGCTTGCTAGCCTAGCGCCCGCCGTTGTCCACCCCGGCGGCCGCCAGTGCTACTGATGGGCCAATCAGGTCCAGCTTTTGTATGTCGGTTTACCACCGACCTTGAGGTTGTATCTACACCGTTGCTAACGTCGGTTTGATCCAATGGTCATCGTTCATGGCCAAGGACTATATAAGCAGCCCTAGGCTCGACCCCAAGGCTTATCTCTCTCATTATTATTCATTAGTATTCTACAGAGCAAAAGTTAGGGTTTCAATTAGAATGGAGATCCCTCTAGTTGTCTAGTTATCTAGTTCATCTAGTTGTAACTAGATCAGGAAGAGAGAAGAGGAGAGAGCTGAAGAGCCGGACCTATCGGATCTTCTTCAACTTTGTATTCTTTAAAGCAACTAGTTCGTCTTCAGCAATCTCCCGGGTTCTTCATTTATTTCTAAGTATTTATTTAATTCTAGTTCTTACTTTACATTATTTATTGGATCTCTGTTCGTATTGAGTGCTCTAGTCATTACGTGTGATTAGAGTAGTAATCTTTAGTGTAGACGTGGTGTCTAGACTAGATATTACCTGAGGTTGCGCCCAATCCCACGGTTAGTTGTGGTAGCCCTGGGGGTGACAGCCCTGTCAGGTCTTTGTAATCCTCCACGTTCAGGTTGGTGTTTTTCGTAGAGCTTTTGGCAGCCTTCTTCCAACTACCTTCTTCCTAGTCTTTTCGAGAGTTGGAACGGATGCATTTGTTCAAGTAGATAAAGTATAGTAAGCCTTTAATTAGATAAAACCACTTAGGAAACCCAAAATCCTCTCTACCCATATTATCTATCTTTCCTAGGACGATCCTAATTCCTCTAGTACACTTCACGTTCCCCTGTGGAAATCGATACCGTGGAATACTCCTAGGTGAAAGCTACATCGGTATCCGTGCGCTTACGGATTTTTTTAAATCGCATTAATTTATACCAACACTAACGCAGCTCGCGCGGCTGCCGTGCGCGGGCTCAGGCGTCGGTGCCCTTCGGCGAGGTTCCTGCAGTTTGGCTGGCAGCGAAGAAGGCGGAAACAAGCTGGGATCCGGCATCAAGGCCGACGTCGGTGCTGCGGTTACCGGGGCGAAAGGCGGCGACGGGGCGGCGCCTGCGGCGCCCGTTTCCTGTGGGGGGCGTCGTCCGCAGCACTATCCATGGGTGAAAACCCGGTCCTACCATGGGACGGGCGACGGCGGCGTTTGGACGTTGTAACCTTCGTGAAGGCGTCATTGTGGAAATCAAGCGGGTCGTGATGTTTCGGACTTTCGGTTTTGTTTCTAGTGGGTCGTCGTGTACTGTGATGTGTGTGCGTGGGACTATCACCCCTGTAGCGGTCTGCTGCAGGCGGACGCGCCTCTTGCACGTGTTGTCACAAATTCTATTCTCCTTAATATAATCAAAGCCGGGAACTGCGGATCTTTAAAAAAAAAGACTTACTTGCTTTGTACCTGTCCTCAAACCTTGGCCGAATATAGTTCCCAAAGGCCATTTTGCTAGAAACACTTGGCGGTCTCCTGACGCCGTTCGTTTGATGGCACACGGGAACCAATCAATATACCGAGTGCTTTATTTCTCTCCCGAGTGTAATATAAAACACTCGCTATAATCTCCGAGCGTTATTATTATATATAAAGAGTTTTGCTACAATACACCCAGATACACTCAGATCAAATAACAGCCCTGTTCATTTATTTTTGATCGGACGGTCACGATCAACTAATACCTCCTAGGAGGTAACATGTGAAATATATATTTATTTATTTAATAACTTTGGAAAGTATGTTAAATCAGGAAAAGTTTTAGATATAAAGATTTTTTAGATGCAATCGATGCATACGTGATCCAATGAATGTGGTAAATTCTTTTTTGTTTTTGCAACTTGAGATATAGCATAATTTAATCAAACCTATTCTTTATTCAAGTAACTCGAACACACGTATATATGTGCTCAAACTGACGTGAAATTTATGTGTGTATGTGCCACCGTGCTCGAAGATTTACGTGCATATACGAAACTTTGGTAAATGCTATGTCTACAAGGAAGGGCCCCGCGGCTGGCCGCTGCTTCTGTCTGTCCATTGCATGAGGGGATTTAAAAAGATATTTTCTGTTTTCTTTTTTTATTTTCTTAGGTAAATTAATTAATTGAAAAAATCTCCAAATCAACCGCTTAGATTGATTTGAGATATTACCTGGCCTATTATAGAACAAACGGGAAACTATTCAACACTCAGAGCTTCGCAAAATCTGGTAGTGAGCATACAATGGAAACCACACTCATCATTCGAGGCGTAGGTGTGGCTTTGTCAGCTTTTAGGAATACATTGATCCAGGTAGTGAGGGAACTAGGATGATATATTCACGCTTATTATGAGCACATATATAGATGTAGTCAGTGCACATCTCGTGTGCACTAGGAATGAGGAGCATCTGGAAAGAAAATATCGCCTCGTTGGATAGAGCTTATTATCTTCCACAAGTCGTGTTGCATCACAGGCAGTGTCACACTGCAGTTTACAGAAACATGGCAAAGGGGCGCAACCTGGAAGGTAGTCTCAGTTTGCTGCAGTTTACAGAAACATGGCAAAAGGCTATCAGTGACGTCTTGATTAGTGACACAGAAACAAAACGCGTCACTAATAGAATATTAGTGACGTGGGTTAACAATACGCGTCACTGAGTAGCTGTTGCTCATGATTTAGGATTAAGACGGCGTCACTAATAGTAGTATATCAGTGACGCTGGTAAAAAACGCAGCGTCACCGATACTATCTGTGACGGGTATTTCTGAGGCTGGTCACAAATTTATTGTCCTATCGGTGACGGGTGTTTAAAAGACACGCCACAGATAGGGGCTGTGACGCTGGCGTTACGAGGAAGCGCGTCACGGGTATGCAGGAGCACGGGCCCGAAAAATTATGAAGTCCGGTTAAACCTAGGAGTCAGGTCCGGGAGACCCGCAGGCAGCGCACCTTTCACTCCAGCCTGCCCCGCTCCTACGAGGAAGGGCCGTGGCGTCGGCCAGATCTACAGGCCGACGTTTCGATCCGGCCACCCCCTCCTCGCCTCCCCTCCCACTCTCTCCCATCCGCCACCGTCGCCACCTCCCTTCTTCCTCTTGCCACCGCGCCTCCACCTCCCCACAACCGCCACAGCACCATGCTGTCCAGATCTGGTTAGGAGGCAGGCCTCATCCACGGAGACGTCGGAGAGCATCCTCGCGGAGGAGGCTCCTCCCCTTGCCGGAGTTGGACCAGCGCCGGATGGCAAAGGGAAGGAGCCAAAGGTGATTTCGCCGCAACTTCAGATGCCCCCACTCACCAACCCTAACCAGACGAGCAAGGCGGCCGCCGCATCCACGAAGGACGGGATCCTCCGCATCGAGCAGGTGGATTGTCGGATCTTATCAGTCGGCGTGTGTCTGCATCGACGCCGCCCCTTATATATGTCGTACATGAAAAATCCAGGTGAGATTGTCCTCCGTATCATCCCCAATCCCATGCTACTACGGCTACGGTACTACCTACTGCTACACCGCTTGGTTATGTGTCCATGGGGACACGTACTCGCGCCTGCATCTAGAGTTCAAGCGCTAGAAAATCCTTCGCTTGTTGGTCTGTGCTACTGCAACGTGCTTGCTGCTATGTGTTGCCAACAATCTGCATGTAGTTTAGGTGTTCGATGAAATATCAATGCAAGCTGACTTGTTTTTTTTTTTTTTTTTGCAATTGACTGCTATGTGCTAGCTTCTGTTGGATGGTGGTGTGATTAAATGTATTTTCATACAAGAATATATAATGCTCTTCCCACCTAGCCCTTGTCTGCTTTTTTGTAGAGTTGTTTGTCAGAGTTAGGAAGTAGAGAGATGATGGAAGTGGAGAGAGATGATGACCATTAATATACTAGTATTTTCTAATCCGTTGATCAATCTGTCAATGCCTACAATCTGAACTTAGCGCTCCTACCTGAATTTCGCAGTAGGATTAAATATGTGGAATTTGCTGCATCTTTGTGCCTACCACTAACCATTTGCTTTACCTTGAATTTGGTAGTGATTGATTTTGCCATGAGCGACAGCTGCTTGCTTGTGCCATGAAAGAACAAATGCTTGTTTGATTTGTTAGTGTATTTTTGCAACACAGCAGCTAAAGGCCAATTTTTCGTGATCTGTCCAAACTTGTTTTATTTATTCATAGTTGGGACACATAGTGTATTTAACTACAAAAATGCAGCCCTGCAGGATTTAATTTGTCTGGATAATCTTGTCAGATTTACATCAATAGAAAAACACTATGTTAATTAAACAGAGTGTTCCTTCATTAGGTTGCATCATTTATTAACATAGTATCATGTGTTCCTGGTATCTTAGGTTTTCAAGATTCTGGCAATAGTATGAAATGAATTGTAGTTAAGAACTCAACATTACATGCATACTCTGATTTTGCAGTTTTGCTGGACAATAGAATGTTCTCTAGTCAATGTTTGTGAGCAGGACAAGTTAGAGGAAATTGGAGCCAAAATCTACCAAATGTCTGCGACAAGCTGCAGGTACATATCTCTGAATGGCTACTTGTGAATTCTATGCATCTCTGAATGGCTTCAGTATGTCTACTTAGTGGCTTCAGTCTTTCATCTCTGAATGGCTTCAGTTATTTTTTCTAGATATATATTCTGCTAGTACAAATTAACATGATTCCTAAGAGCATGGGGAACATAAAGAGAATAGGAGCCATATACATGAAAAAATTAAGATAGGAGCTGGCTTACCTTCCTGTATAGTTACCTCTTGAGCTAGCATGATATCTTGAGCTAATCTAGTTGTAGGAGGTACTAGATTAACCCTTGAATAAGGATCAGAAATCTGCTGCAGTAGGAAGTAGCTTCTAAAAATTAACTCTTGAGCTAGCATGATATCTTGAGCTAATCTAGTTGTAGCTAGGAAGTAGAATTGCTCTGTAAACTCTTGAGCTAGCATGATAACTTCATGGTTGGAACTAGAATTGCACTTGTACACTCTTTTGCTATTGTGTCATTGACCTTTGCATGCTCAATGTTGACTAGCTAAGGGCTCTGTTCTCCTTACTATCTCTTCCATGCATACTTCTCCGATCAAAAGAATATAAGAATATAGTCCTCTAGGTACTAATTGTTGGTGTTCTGTTTACAGATCCGATTTCAACCCGTTTGTGGACTTGCAAGCACAATCCTCTACTCTGGTAAAAAGAAATACTTGACACATTTGACTTACATGTTTGAAGGACAATTTTTAAATTTCTGTAGTCAGCTGCCTGTAGAGTTCTTAGCTGGTGTCATACTCATAGTTGTAGACTTTTGGTGGCTGAGTACTCTGCCCAACAATCTTAGTCATTTTTCCTTGTGCCATTACTGCAGAGGAACCAGCTAGAGTCACTATGTTATTTATTTAAAATCCACTAGCTGCACTTGTGTAGATACCATTCAAATCAAGATACTTAGTTTATTTGGCTTAAAATCAGTGCCTCTTTCATGATGCTAAAGTTATCCTCCTATGCAGAATTCAGCTTGGACAACCAACTTCTGTAAAGTTTCAGCCAACTTGATTAGGTTGCTAGCTCATCAGAACAAGGTATGTTCCATAGCATTCCGGCATAGACTTTTAAAACACTCTTTAATTTCCTCATGGATAAGCACATTGTGTTGGATTTTACTTTTGTGCTGAGTGCTGTGCTTTCTACTCTACAGTTAAGATATCAATTTTACTCTAGAGTAATTTAGGATATTCCTTTTGCATTTAGTGGATTTTCTACTGGAACATGCCAGCAATTCAAGCTTGGTTGCAGTTTGTACTTGCAACCAAGGATATATATGATGACTTCATGTGCAGTAATCTTTGATCCTAGCAGGTCAGCAACAGAGGGACAGCAGCTGATCATTGTTCAAGTGTTCAGTCTACAACTTTAGCATTCTTTTGCAATGGTTCAGATAGCTTATGATTAGTATACTCCTTGTAGCTAATCATTTTTTTTAAAATAGATCTTTCTATTCTGCTTGAGGCATAACAGGGCATGTTATCTGATTACTTGTTCAATGCTTTTTTTTTCTAGGGGGGGGTCCTATGATGGCATTAATTTTTCTGACCTCATTATTGTTGGATCAGTTCAATATACATTTGATATGGTGATTTATGTTATTGCAGGGCTCCAATATACATTTGATATGGTGATTTATGTTATGTCGCAGATAACAGTTTATTTGCGACGGCGTATTGGCTACATGTGTCACAGATAACACCTTACAAGTGACGGCGTGTGTCTGGCGTCGCAAATAAGGTGTTATCCGCGACACATGTAACAATATGCGTCACGAATAGCACCTTATCAGTGGCGATAAATACGCGTCACAGATATGGCCTTATCTCGGCGCCAAAAAAGGGTGACACTTGTAAAACGCGTCGCTGATAGCGATTAACAAGTGTCGCGAGATAGCGATTTCTGGCATAGTGTTGGCCCTTTGCCCATAACGCATGAATACACGGCAGCGGTGATGACCATTGGATGCCCCCTGGCAGATGCACCGAGTCCTCGACAGCCATTATAAAAAACTCTTAATTAAGGCTCGTTTGGTTTCCATAAGTCGGGTGACTAAAAATCAGTGACTTATAAGTCATGCCTGTTTGGTTGCAACCGACTTATAAGTTAAGGAAAAAAAAGAAGAGAAAATGGGTGACTTAAAGTCAGGGTGAAAAAGAAGAGAAAATGGGTGCAAGTGACTTATAAGTCCTCTGACTTATTAGTCCCTACTGTTTGGTAAAATAAGTCACTTATTTTGAATTTTTGACTTATAAGTCACCTGACTTATGGAAACCAAACAGCCCCTAAAACCTTCAATTTCAGAGGCCATGTACTTGGACGCTGGCTTCAATTGTAAACCGACAGACACAGGTCATGATTTGCGACAAAAAGATAGCATTTTCCATGTTTCGGGCAAAAAAAAATAGTCAAAGACATTCAGTTTTATGCATGCTTCTAGAATTTTGTCTCACCCGTTACTCCTCTAACCACTGCACCTCAAAATAAATTTTGTCCATATGATATATTATTTCCCCTAGTATTATCTTCATCTGGTTTTGAAATGATTATTTGGCACTCGCCTAAAAGAATTTAAATAAAAAAATTATCAACTATAGACTTGTATACTTGTATACTTGTGTGGGGCTCTGCCCTCGCTAGTGAATAATGTGGAGGAGGCCGAGAGTGTTGCTTAAGGAGTACTCCCTTCATCCCATGTTTATTTGCACATCTATGGTCTTGCACACAAACCAAGGTGAAGTGGAAATTACTAGTTTCCCGTGACTCTAAGGTCCATGCGGAAGGGAAAACGAGGATCCATGAAAGGCTGACCGGGGAGGTTCTAGAGAGTTCGTACATTCTTTTCTATTTGTCCTTAATAAAAATTATTTTTTATTTTCTTGGTCCCACGCGCTGGCAAACTTTACCCTACTCGACTTGTACAGACGTGATACCCTAGGGCTACGGCCGCACCCCAGAAAGGGCAATTTGGTCGATTATTTGTGAGAAAAGTTTTGAACCACATATGTACAATTATTTATGGGACGGAGGGAGTACGAAGGTACTTATATGGTCAGGTAGATTAGGGCTACAATAAATTCGGAAGTTAATGGCCATTAATTCATCCTGCATTGTAGTGCCACACTGGGTGCTTATAGGGCACACCCGAGGGCTTGGCGAAATAACCTTTCACCCTAGCGAAACCAAATTTCAAATTATAAAGACATGAAGGGCATCTTGGATAAACCAGTGTCCCACAATTACTCTGTTACATGGCAATGGAGCTAGTTTCACAGTGGCGTCCTCCCTTCCGGATGGCCTCGCATGCAAGGCTCAATTTACAAAGGAATCAAACCATGTTTACCCTCGCTGAGGGTGTTAGCAAGGTTCCCTCTCGAGTGCATGCCCACGCTAGATAAGAGCTGAATTTGCCACTTCCTTGAGTGAGTGCTCAATTTTTGAACGAGGGCTCTCACAACAATTCTCCAGGCAGCATTGCATGCTTCAACCAAGTCAAACTTTGTGGCATGCCTCTTTTTCCCAAAGCGTGCATTTGCATGTTCTGTGTTAAGGGACTATTGTATGCCTCTCTCTCCACCCATTATGAGAATTAGGGCCAGAACAAGCACTAAGTAAGAATCAGGCTAATGCAGATCATTGTGATACCTCCAAATCCCAGAGCATTGGGCTAAATGGAAATGATAAAGAAAGAAATAGGCCAACTGTGTGCTATGATTTGTTGTTCATAATTAATACTTTCATCTCATACCACAAGTAGGGAATCATAGATGAAAGTATATGTGGAACAGTGTGAACACAGATCATTGTGAAATTACTTAATGCAGAACCAGTATACTTCCGTAGAAAAAACTGTATATGTGGAACAGTGCGAACACATGGTTGATTTAGATCACATGTGTTTAGTTTTGTGATTGAGTGATTGTCAACGGTCAACACTTTAATTCTATTTTCTTTTATTCTTTATGCTTCGGCTATGTTCACCGGGACACGTGGAGTGTGTCGAAGACGTATCTCTTGGTTTGTGTTGTACAGGTGTGGAGCTCGGAGATGGTAGGCGACGACGAGGTGAAGGGGCCAAGGAGGACGTCTTTGGGCCGACGGACCGCGGAGGTGAAGGACGGACGTGAGGCTTGGACCGAGGGACCGGATCGCGGGTGGCTAGCCATGGTGGCTGGCATCCGGGACATCGGCGAATGCAAGAGGGCGTGGCAGGACCGTGTCGATCGGGTCAAGGACGGCGGCGTGCGGCGAGCGGGGAGCTTCGGATGACTTGGCGACTTCGGGCGGTCAAGGCGGCGATGACACGTGTCGAGGAGGTTTGGTGGTTTGTCCTCAAAACCATCGGTTCGGGTTTTCGTGGTTTGGGCCTCAAAACCACGGGTGCGGGTTTGGTGGTTTTGGGCCTCAAAACCATCGGCGGGTTTCACGGGTTTGGGCCTCAAAACCCGGGCCGTTCGGTGGACGGAAGGATGGCGCGTGGCGGCATCTGGGAGATTGCGTGAGCAAGGCTGCAGATGAGGAGGCGCGGCGGTCGTCGGATCAAATTATCCCGAGTCGGACTAAATTAGCCTTAGAGTTAGCGGTTCGACTCATATGTATCTAGGGGTAGTTTGGGAAAGAGGGTTTCAGATTATATGTGGAGGATGACAGCCTCCTCCCGTCTTTGCCTCTCTTATTTTCATTTTCCTAGTTTTCCCTTAGGGTTTCTGTGAGAGAGAGGTCCACAGGTGAAATTTGTTGAGATTGTGAACTTGTGATTTTCGAGTGGGAAGAGCAGCCCCAAAGCCTGCTTGTCTCCTCCGGGATTCATCTATTTGATTTGTGTTCTTCGTGGTCTGTGAAGTGTGTTGTTCTTCATTTTCGTTCTTGGCCACGATCTGATTTTGCCGGAGATTGGGTGCGTTTCGAGCAGAGATTTTTTGGAGATTAGTTCATAGCTGGGTGAATTTCAGCTGGTCGAATTTTGGCCTCGATCCATGGATTTTTGAATCGGATTTCGTTAGTTTTTCCGTGCACGCTCCTGTCTGTTCTTGCCCGATGCTCTCTGTTCATAGCACTCGTGGTCAGGGAAAAGCGCATAGTTGCTGGGCGATTTATCTTTGAGTTTTCTTGGAAACCGCCCCAGGCTGCCACGTCTTTCTCCAGTTCGATCGACGCTCTTGAATTCCGTTGGAAGCCTCGTCCTCTCTCTCTGTGTTGCAGCATCGGTCTTCGTGCGGTTTCTAGTTTTCTTCCTGGTGGTTCGTCTGCCTGCTGCAGAGCACGAGCGGCCGCAGCGCCACATCGCCGACGCTCCGACGTCGAGCACGCTCTCAAGAGCGACGTTTGCCTTGGCTCCAGCACTCTGATTTGCCGGCCGTACGGACCAGCAGCCTGCTGCAGTTTTCTGTCCGTTCTCTGTCTTCCGTCCAGGCAAGTGAAGCAGCTTGCTTTCTCTGCGTTTTGGATCATCTCGTCAGGCTTCAAGTCGTCGTTTGGCAAGTGAAGCGGTTTGTTCAGCAGAGTGATGCAATAGATGTTCCTTGTGTGCGTGCTTCAATTGATCAGAAAGCAGTCCTAGTACTTGTGTGCGTACGCTGAATTTTTGTTTGGTCAAATGGCGTGCTTGCAACATCTAGCAATCATGAGCTAATTATATTTCCCTAGAGTGTAGTATTTACGATTGTGAGTCTGACTCAAGTGCAGCCTCTAGCTCTGTGCAGTCCAGTGCTTGGTTCTGATCTTCGATGTTCTTCGGCTGTTGCCGTGTGTGCAGACTAGCACCGAGTGCTCCTTATTAGCAGGTTCATAGCTTTCTGCAGGTCCTGTCCTGCAGCAGCTGATTTGCTTGCTCGATTCATTTCCTGAGCTATCACTTTTGTTCTACAGGAAGCATCCATGGCATGATCTTTGATTCAAGAAATGGGCACGTAATTGATATAGTCCTTCCTACAATTCAACGGTGTGTTTGTGCCTACTGCAAGCTATTGTCTGGCTTTTGATTTTTTGAGGCTCCATTTTTAGTTGAGTTGTTCTATCCGTGGTTTGGTCGTTCAAGCTCCAATTTGATCTCTGTTTGTTTCGTTGGACTCGTTGTGCCTATCTCTTTGCGTGTGATATCTCGCTACCAGTTAGCACGTGTATCATTCGTTTGTTTGTGAGTTCGCTTTTAAGGTTGGGGGTGAGCCGATGACCCAAAATTGAAAAGAAAAATCGAGGCTCCCATTCACCCTCCTCCGGTCGCCGTTTCGGTCCTTCAATTGGTATCGAGCCGGTTAGGATCACTTCCACCCTAATCGGTCCGTGATCCGCAAAAGAAGGCGACATGGATCGTGGTTTCGGCCACTTTGGCAAACCTCCGGAGTTCGATGGCACCAGCTATCCCTTTTGGAAGATTAAGATGCAAGCACACCTTATGTGGATGGATTGGAGAGTGTGGGAAATTGTTGAGGATGAGAACTACCATGTTCTAGCCGCTCGAGTGGGTGAGGAACAAATAGCCCAACACAATGCCAACAACCGAGCGAGGAGCATTTTGTTCTCTATCCTCAAAGACACCGAGTTTGAGAGAGTTGCCACTTGTGAGACCGCTCGTGAGGTGTGGCGAGACACTTGAGAGTTACCACGAGGGAACCCCACAAGTCAAGGCCCTATATATGAGACCTACAAGAGAGAGTACAACAACCTAATTCAGCTTGATGGCGAGTCCATCGATTCTCTCTTTGCTAGGTTTCGAGACGATCAGCAACAGGCTGGCTTGGGCGAACAAGCCTTCGGAGAGGCTTGATGATCACGAAGGCGTGCGGCTCTTATACGCCTTGGATCGGAAGGTGTGGGATGTGAAGGTGTCCACAATCATGGAGTCCGCCAACTACGACACCCTCACACCCGACGAGCTTTATAGCAAGCTCAAGTCCTCGAGATCGAGGCCCGGATCCGGCGAAGCTCAAGAACCCATCTGCGCCAAGCGTTGCACTTGTCTCGGGTAAGGGCAGTTCTAGTTCTTCTACTTTTTTTAGATAAAGGAAATGAATCCGGCTTCATCTATCCGTAGATAGAATCGGACCAATTATTACATAGTTTGAAACACAAAAAAATTTTTTTGGACACAACTTCCGGCCGCCCTCGAGGCAAACAAACCAAGGAAATAAAAGTTTTTGACTAAACAAATCCAACATGTCTCTGTGAAAGCCAACCATGTGATCGAAGAACTCTAGAGGCGACACTTCTAGGTGATGTGCTGCGGATATTAAATGATCTTGAAGATCTTCATTCCATTTGCAAACTTGCCCACCGTCGCATGACCAATGGGTCCCTCGGAAAAGTACGCAAAAGAGATTTTGGTTTGCATTTATCAAAAACTACTTCGTTCCTTGTTAACCAAATTGTCCATGTAAGCGCCAGAATCTTTGCTGTTAATAACAATGTGTTGTACTTTTTGTTCCCCTTTTTAGACCAAACAATGAACAAATCTCCTATATTTAAAGGGGTGCTATTCCAAAAAGTAAATGAACAGAGCGCCACAAAAATTTGGCATAAAAACAATCAAAAAATAGGTGTTGAATAGTCTACGGAAAATGACAGAGAGAACATTGTTTATCTCCGTTCCAATTTCTCCTAGCCAGATTATCCTTGGTTAAAACAACACCTTTCTTGATATACCACATAAAAATTTTTATTTTCATCGGTAATTTTGTCTTCCAAATATCTGTGACACTCGACTCCATTGTTAATTAAAGCATCATACATAGACTTGATTTGTAAATAAACCTGAGGCCTTTAAATCCCAAACAAAGACATCACGTTCTGTGTTAAGTTAATTTGTTGTAAGGATGATACAATACGATTGCCTGTTTGATAAGTTAACCCCACTAGATTTCTTCTAAAAAGAAATATTTAGTACGAGGGAACCTAGTATGTTAGCAATCGTATCTTGTTTTCTCGACAATATTAAACAAACCCAGGAACTTGTCTTTGAGTGGTTTATTACCTAGCCAAGTATCAATCCGTAAACGTGATTGTGACCCATCCTTAACCTTAAAGTGACCCAATTTAAAGAAGCTATCTTTAACATTCATTAAACTTTTCCAAAAATGCGAGTCAGAGGTTTCTTCTCACTGACTCCCTAATGTTTTACTTTTAATATACTTGTTTCTCAATAACTCTTGCCATAACCCATCTTCGTTTAGCAATTTAAATAGCCATTTGCCAAGCAAGCATTTGTTTTGGATTTCTAAGTTTTGAATTCCTAGTCCACCCTACTATTTAGGTTGACGTAAAATATCCCATTTGACCAACCTGTACTTTCTCTTGTGTTGGTCGTTTTGCCGAAAAAATGAGACCTGAAGGATTCAATTTTGTCTAAAACCCCTTTTGGCACTTCAAAGAAAGACATCATAAACATCGGTAAACCGGAAAGCACCGAATTTATGAGGATTAACCGCCCCCTACGGACAAAAGTTTGCCTTTCCAACTACTAAGCCTCTTCTCAATTCTCTCTTCTATAACATGCCGGTCCTTATTAGACAATTTCTTAAAGTGCAAAGGTAGACCTAAGTATCTAAAAGGGTAATTGCCAATGGCGCACCCAAATAATTCGAATAAAATTCCTCATAATTCTTTGCACTGTCCAAAGCGAGAAGATCTCACTCTTGTGAATATTTATTTTTAAGGCGGATAGTTGTTCAAAAAGTGCTTAATAACAGCTTCATGTTAACAGCCTTTTTTCAACATCATGGCTCATAAAAATGATTGTATCATCCGCGATCTTGAAGAATGGAAAGTCAAGTTTTTGACTAAACAAATCCAACATGTCTTTGTGAAAGCCAACCACGAGATCCGAAGAACTCTAGAGCTGACACTTCTAGGTGATGTGCTACGGATATTAAATGATCTTGAAGATCTTCATTCCGTTGCAAACTTGCCCACCGTCGCAGCCAATGGGTCCCTCGGAAAAGTACACGCAAAAAGAGATTTTGGTTTGCATTTGTCAAAAACTACTTCGTTCCTTGTTAACCAAATTGTCCATGTAAGCGCAGATCTTTCTTTGTTAATAACAATGTGTTGTACTTTTTGTTCCCCTTTTTAGACCAAACAATGAACAAATCTCTTATATTTAAAGGGGGTGCTATTCCAAAAAGTAAATGAACAGAGCGCCACAAAAATTTGGCATAAAAACAATCAAAAAATAGGTGTTGAATAGTCTCGGAAAATGACAGAGAGAACATTGTTTATCTCCGTTCCAATTTCTCCTAGCCAGATTATCCTTGGTTAAAACAACACCTTTCTTGATATACCACATAAAAATTTTTATTTTCATTGGTAATTTTGTCTTTCAAATATCCCTGTGACACTCGACTCTATTGTTAATTAAAGCATCATACATAGACTTGATATTTGTTGGTATTTGTTAACCTACTGAGGAATATTATGGTGGATAATCCGCAAGTTTAACGGAGGATGCAAGGTGAGCACTTCACCCGGGAATAGGGCTTTAAATATCGAATCCACAGGGAGAAAGTGAGAGAGCATGTCAAGGTGTATAACTAAATCCGAGTGGCTATATAACTAGATTAAAAGAGAGGTAAGGAGTTCCATTAGGAAGGTCTTGTTCTCACTTCAAGTAAATCATTTGCAACATTGGTCTTAAGAGGGGTTGTCATGAAGAAACTCTTAATAAAGGGAATCTACGCTAACAACGCAGGGGCTCCTACGATTTCTATAAACGGGCGGGCGTAACAAAGGACTCAATGGTATTTGTCACCACCACGATCGGCCTTAACAAGTGTCTTCACCCCGGCCTATAGAAGGTATTCGTAATAAGCTAGTCAATCTAAGCACCACGCTTACATTAATCTAACAACTTCAACTCAAGAGCAACCAAGAATCAAAGTAATCTTATCAAAGAAATACGAACCTTAAGAACAATAGAGACAATATCACTTACTCGAATGGAAGTCGAACAATCCACAAGATCTCAGAGTTGCGCTCCAATGGCACCAACTCCGAGGAGGAAGAAGAAGATGGAGCGCCGACGGCTCAGGGCCTTCCTTCAACTCCGCCTCAACCGCGCTCTAATTCTCTCAACTTGAAGCTCTACTCTCAACTCTAATCTAGGGCTTCTAGTTCTACATCTTGTCTAATCTTCTACTTCTGGTTCTTGAACTAGAGCTAAGGCCTTCAACTAGAGCTGGATCTGATCTGATATGATGATGAGTTGATCTGAGATTGATTGAATCAAGGGCCTGGGGGCTTGCTTATATAGGGGTCTTCTTATGTCTCTTCAGCTTCAGCAAGCAATGTGGTACTAATCTTCATGGGCCTTGACGATGTACGATGACCATTGGATCAAACCGACATTAAACAACCGGTTTAGATTGCGTCTTAGAGGCGGTGGAGGAAGCTTCCGGAGACAGGGGCAACTTGGCGGCCAAGCCAGGCCGATCGGCCTGATTATTGGGCCGACCGGCCCAGGGTGGGTCCCACCCTGGGCCCCGCGATGCGTCGTGGCTTCTGGAGTCTTCTAGATGATGTTTTCTTGGGTGTTAAGTTTCGTTCACGTCGGGTGTATTCCGAGCCTTCTAGTCTTGTTTCGGAGTTGGATTGCGTTACGAATTCTACCGTTTTCTGTTAAGTCCCACGCAAATCACAACTTTACCAAAACTCATGGAAATCATTAGTATAAATCCCTAATAAGGTTATCTAATTATATTTTTAGTCATTTTCCATGTTTAGTTGACAATTAAAAGTATACGTTAACATGTGTCAACAAACTCCCCACACTTAGGCTTTTACTCGTCCTCGATAAAAGGATGGTCTAACTTTAATGTAAACAGTAGAGACAAAGAATGGATCATAATTATACTCCATGGTCATACCGCACTTTGGGATATCCGAGCATGAAATGGTTAGAAACAGATCACCTTAAATTCTTAAACCAAGTCACTTGGAGAGATTTTGCATAAGTTTTGAAAAGAAAACATAGCTCTACTTACTCCTTTGTGACACTCTCAAGTCTCTCAAAATATATTATATCATCACAGTTTATTATATCATATGTGGAGCTCAAGAACATGTAGCATACTTACCTTGTATTTATTGCCAAGTCAATGTGGATCCATGGAGAAAGGTGTCATAAGTCATAGATCAAGATATGTATGTGAGTCAAGATTATTACCTTTGCTCTCTATAGTTGAAAATCGTCTATCTCCCTTTTTGGAACATTTTATTTATTTATTTAATTTCTAAGCGAGGTAACCAGCTATTTAGTGGAGAGTTGGGTTCTACTCACCCTCGGACACTTGTCCATTTTACTCTCTTATTTATTAGAGAAGTGGGCCCTACTCACCCTCGGACACTTGTCCATTATTCTTCTCTTCATTTTTGCCTTTTTCTCTCTTTTTTTTTGAGAGAGGGGGTTCTTGACCCGTAGAACACTTGCTCATTTTCTCCTCTCTCTCACTTTTCTCTCCACTCTTAGAATTTTGAACATTTGGCTTTTTTCATAGCTGTACCTTTTTCAACAATTAAAATTATGGGAGATAGAGATTAAAACTTTTAGAGCATGGATACTTTAGTGAAAGCAAAGTAAAAATGCGTGATCTTGATCTTAGACTTTAGACAAATTTCAACATGGGTCGTGGTTTTGACAAAGCTCAACACAAGAAAGCAACAATTAATTAGATATATCTTTAATGATTGCTACGGCTCTATTAGGATGTATCATTGATCACAAAGGAGAAGCATAACTAATGATTTTAATATTTTGAAATAAATAACTCTTCAAGGACAAGATACAAGAAAGAGGATCTCATTATTCTAACTTTATTCTTTCTCATGTTTTAAGCAATTAAGGCATCCCAACAAGTGATGTGTATATGTAGGAATTTAATCATGCAAAACTTTGTTCATGGGTCAACAAGACATCTTTTTTCATACCATAACAGAAAAGACTTATTTTAATTCGGAACGGAAAGTAATTTGTGAAAATTGAAAGGTTTTAGGAAGCAAACCGAGCGGTGGATCTAAATCGGCCCTGAGTGGGGCCGGGCAAGGGCCGGTCGGGCTGGTATATGGGCGGTCGGCCTCCCCACTCGACCGTGTCGGGCGCGGTTCGTCGTCTTGAAGTCGATGGTTCCGTCTTGGTTCGAATTTCTTGATTTTGGTCGCGAAGAATTCTGTTGGGTCGTCGAGGATCTCCCCCACACTTATTTTCTGTTATCTTGCATACAAAGCATGGTGGAGACAAAAACATATCCAGAAAAATGTGGAGAACAATTGACTCAACTTGTGGATGACTTCCATAAGAGCGCTTTTTATTATATAATTCTGAATCCTAATATTAAAGTAAACTAATTTTAACTAAACCGAACTAACCGAATTAATCGAACTAACTTTAAGACTTAAACGCTAAGACTTATTAATTCTAATCAAAGCAAACATATATAATATAACTAGCTAAAAGAATAGTGATACCTATCGTGATAATCGGGGGTGCTCTCCCCAGTTTGGATATTGAAGTAGTCCTTTGATTCGTCCTTGGAACTTGTTCGCCTTCGGGTTCTCCGTACATGTTCTCCCCTGTAAATATTAATTCCGCACATACCAGAAGGAACAAATTCTAGGAACATATTGTGAGCCTTCATGTGCTCACGTATTTTTAGATTTTTTTACGTAAAAGCGTGGACCTTCATGTGCCCACATATTTTTGATAATTTTTCTATGCAAAATGGATGATGATGCAAAAACATATGAATGCAATATTTTTTGGATTTTTTTATGCCGCCACAACAAAGGAGTACTTGCATGGGGCTTAAAGAAAGCGATGCAAGTACAACAAACACATTTTTATGATTTTTTATGCAGGTGTAGGAAAGTAAATATGCTAAAGGAAATATGCTAATTTAAATATGCCATGTAGAAAATAAATATGCAGATAAATACCGAAGTTACCTCTCGGCGGGAGTTTTGAGTATTTACTCCCATGGCGTCGTCATCGATGGCATCTCGTCGGAATGTCGCGGTCTCGAAATGGTGCCTTCAATGATCTCGACGAGTGGCGTAGATGAGGTGACCGATGAAGATGGTGTTTGTTCGGTTGATGACGCCGGGTGGTAGTGGTAGGTCTTCGAAGGTGTACTCTTGACGTCCTCTTTAGTAGGTGATGCTTCTTTCTTTTTCCATGTCGCTTCTTCGGAGGAGACCTTTCTTGGAGTGGCAGTCTTTGAGTGTTCGGTTGGTCGGGGCGAGCGAACTTCTTTAATCTTTCTTAATGTCTTCCTTGTTCGTCAACTCCGTTCCAACCGGGTCTTGTGATTTTTAGCGGCGTCTCGCGTCTTGTTCTTCTTGGGTCTTGTGGTGAGGTAGGCAATAGTGGTGGTGTAAGGCCCTCTTGATGGAGTATGGGGATGAATGACCCATTACTCTTGTCAAGTGGTCTACACCTCCGTCATGTCGTGCTCACTTTGATCTTCCTTAGTCACTCCTCAAGTGCATCATCGATCTTAATAGCCACTTGGTGATGGCGTTGCCCATGTTCTTCGCCGATTCATTTGCTTGAAGGAAGATTGGATGGTGGCGGTGGCGGCGTCTTGTTTAGTGTGCATATTTGTAGGTTGGGGACTTCCACTTGTAGTAATTGGGGAAGTAAGACTTCTCCTCTTATTGCGCAAAGTGAGCCCCCGCTTGCAAAGACAAGGTAGAGATCAAGTGCATGGGCTCATTGGTGGGAAAACACCATCGAACCAAAATTTCATTTACTTCTACTCTAACCTTGTGGGCACATTGAACAAGATAAAGATAATGTAAAAGTTCTTTTATGACAAGGGTGGTAAGATCAGAAGATAAATCTAGCATGTAAATATTTTTAAAAAAAATAATGAGCGAACAAGAAAGTGATGCTAGAAATTAAAAAGCTAACATCTTTGAGTTAACAAAATTGGATCATGTGAAACTATAGCTCTAGCATGTTTGACTTTTCATTTATGAGGATGCCATAGTAAAAGGGAAATCTTAATGACTACTTACCTCAAGGTATTACCTTTATTATTGGAGTATGATGGCGCTATTACACCTTGTGGTGGTCCTTTTCTTCTTCTTGAGTGGCATGTGGAGTGACAGGTGCATGTCAGGAGGAAGAGGATGGCTTAATTAGCTTCAATGGAATTGGCCTCCCTCCTTGATGCTTCCATCACCCATGAATTCCTCAGTGAGTGCTTCGATTGTGGATCTTGTCTTGTGTCACTCTTCTACTTCTTGGCTCATCGGGAATTCTTTTATCCATAAGTCATGTCTCACATGTCTTGCTCCATCTCTAGTGAGTTCATCTCGACCTCCTCCAAACTTGTTTGAGTTTATTATTTTTTCGCAGGGGGTTAGTCCAACAAAGATATACCAACATCTACTATAGTTTACTATGGTTCAAAAGTCAACCTAGACACCACGTCTAATTTGATTTAGGAAGGCGTTCTAACATAAGCACCACGCTTAATTTAAAAGCCTTTAGAAGAAAGATCATCTACTCCTAAACAAGGCACCATGCTTCATTTAAGAGATGTATGAACTCATTCTAAACCTTAGCATACTAAGCGGATAAAAAAGATGACATGAAAGCATTATAGAGATTTACTCAAACGAGAGATGATATAGCATGATCAGTGGTTTATAGCAGATCGAGCATGGCATGAAGGTAAAAGACAACCAAGCTAGTGTAGCAACACGGCAATAAATGTTTGTATGTATGTAATTCAATGTTGCATAATGACTGGTTGGACATACCTTGTATTGTCATCCTTCGTTCTTCTTTACTCCAAACTGGCATGGTCAAGTGACAAGAATACCCGAAGGAAAATTTTTGTAATCATATGCTCATAACATAGGGGTATATAGTTATATATAAGTTTTATAGTATTTCCCCCTAGAGTGCTTTGTTTTTAGGACAAAAAGCTCGTCCTTGGGAAACCTTCAAATTATGAATCAAGATGATGAAGCGGTTTCCCTTATACTGCCAATCAAAATTTCAAGCCATAGGAAAATTCATCAACAACCACCCTTTCTAAATTTTTATGAGGGGGATGGAGATCTCATGTGTGGCAAGAATTGAGATGGCAATCAATTTAGGAGTTTTCAAATGAGCATGGACTAAGTGGAAAAAGTTCCATTTATGAAGTAGTCTTTATGCTCATTGATGTTCTCCAAAAAATGCGCTCGTTTTGGTCTTCCTTAGATCGCTCATAATATTTTAGGATCGTGAGGAGACGCAAGAAAAGGGCACAAGAGGATTCATTGGGTTCAAGGATGTGGTTAAAGATGGGTTCGAAAAGAATTATCTAATTTGAACACGAAAAGAGAGAGACAGGAGTGGCTTCTTGATGGCTTTGCTCTCTTCCTATGGCATGATTAGATATGCCATCCTTGAGGTTCCCCAATGTTCTTGCGTAGCAATAAAGGTGCTTTCTAAGAGATTATCTCAAAAGAGGTTTGGATTATATATGGTCTCTTGTGAATTTGGAAGTTCATGAAACTCATCATCTAAAGAGATATCCAAGGGTTGAATTCCTTCTCCCCTTAAAGGTTTTAGCGCATTGATGGTTTGGGGTCGATAGCTAAGTCTTGGGATTGGAGTGATGGTGATATAGCTATCGAACTTCTATTTTTTTAAATTTGGAGGATAATTCTTCTTCCTTTGGGTGGTCATAAAGAATGCTAGTATATGGGTTTCACCCGCTGAGTTCGATCAAAGCAAACCTTGCTTAAAAAGGGAAAGAAAAGGTTCCTCCAAAAACCGCATGATGATCATGCGCACAACACTTTCATGATGTCGGCAAAGACTCCTACCATAGAAGATATGATCCTCGCTTCTCACTCCCGAGAAGTATTGCTTCATGATCATTTAGATCAACCGTAGGCGTAGCTAATGGCCGATGTAAGGATGAGATCTAAGGATTCTAGTGGCCGAGCTTCCGCTTAAGGGTGCAGTATAAGATAGATAAATATGGAATCAATTGATCCCACAAAGATAGAAAAAAGATGAGAAGATAGAATAAAAGAAAAAGATAAAAGTATGGTACAAGATTTAGCTATAGTTTTTCAACGTGGTCTCAAACCGTTCTCCCGAACGGCGCCTTTAAATGCTTGTTGGTATTTGTTAACCTACAGAAATATTATGGTGGATAATCCGCAAGCGTTTAACGGATACCGGTGAGCACTTCACCCGAATAGGGCTTTAAATATCGAATCCACAGGGGAGAAAGTGAGAGAGCATGTCAAGGTGTATAACTAAATCCAGAGTGGCTATATAACTAGATTAAAAGAGAGGTAAGGAGTTCCATTAGGAAGGTCTTGTTCTCACTTCAAGTAAATCATTTGCAACATTGGTCTTAAGAGGGGTTGTCATGAAGAAACTCTTAATAAAGGGAATCTACGCTAACAACGTTAGGGCTCCTACGATTTCTATAAACGGGGGCGGCGTAACAAAGGACTCAATGGCCTTTGTCACCACCACGATCAGCCTTAACAAGTGTCTTCACCCCGGCCTATAGAAGGTATTCGTAATAAGCTAGTCAATCTAAGCACCACGCTTACATTAATCTAACAACTTCAACTCAAGAGCAACCAAGAATCAAAGTAATCTTATCAAAGAAATACGAACCTTAAGAACAATAGAGACAATATCACTTACTCGAATGGAAGTCGAACAATCCACAAGATCTCAGAGTTGCGCTCCAATGGCACCAACTCTAGAGGAAGAAGAAGATGGAGGCGCCGACAGCCTCGGGCCTTCCTTCAACTCCGCCTCAACCAGCGCTCTAATTCTCTCAACTTGAAGCTCTACTCTCAACTCTAATCTAGGGCTTCTAGTTCTACATCTTGTCTAATCTTCTACTACTCGGGTTCTTGAACTAGAGCTAAGGCCTTCAACTAGAGCTGGATCTGACCGATATGATGATGAGTTGATCTCGATTGATTGAATCAAGGGCCCGGGGCTTGTGTTGGTATAAATTAACGTGAACGAGAGAAATCCGCAAGCGCACGGATACCGATGTAGCTTTCACCCGGGAGTATTCAGTATCGATTTTCCACGGGGAACGTGAAGTGTACTAGAAAGGTTTAGAACGTCCTAAATTAATAATGGTAATGATGTGGGAAGAAAGGGTTAAGTTTTCTAAGTATTCTAAAGAGATCTAAATAATCAAAGGCTTACTTTACTTTACTTACGTCGAACAACGGTACCGTCCCGATCCTCGAAAAAAAAGGGAAGGGGTGATCGGGAGAAAGGCCGCCAAAAAGCTCTACGAATCACCAACCCGAACGTGGTGGAATACAAAGACCGACAGTTTGTCACCCCCAGGGCTACCACAACTAACCGTGGGATTGGGCGCAAACTCGAGGTAAACTCTAGTCTAGACACCACGTCTACACTATCGATTACTACTCTAGCCACATATGATAACTAAAGCACTCAATATGAGCGGAGATCAGTAAATATAGTAAAGTAAGAACTGAAAGTAATTAAATAGAATAAATAGAAATAATATATGAAGAACACGGAGATTCTTTGAAGACTAACTAGTTGCTATAGATGTACAATGTTGATGAAGATCCAGACGGTCCGGATCTCCAACTTTTCTCCTCGCCTCTCTCTTCTTGATCTTACAACTAGATGAACTAGAAGAACTAGAACTAGAACTAGAACAAGATGAACTAGACAACTAGAGGGACCTCTCTCTCTTCTAATATGAAACCCTAGTTTTTGCTCTGTTGATAGCTAATGAGGAGATGATCTCAAATTGAGGGTCTAGGGGGTCTATATATATGGGTCCTCTTCGTCCCTTCAGCCCTTCAAAGCAGCAATGTGGTACTAATCGGTGTTTGATCTTGATCCATCTCGTGCTTCTACCGACGCCCTCGGATCAAACCGACGTTAAACAACCGGGTTTAGATTGCGTCTTAGAGGCGGTGGAGGAAGGTTCGGGCGCAGGGCTGGACGTGGTATCGGGGAGGCCGATCGGCCCCATTATTTGGCCGATCGGCCCAGGGTGGGCCCCACCTGGGCTGAGCTCTTGTGAGTGCGTGCGTGTCGTCGTGCCGTTTCCGAATTGTATTCGTTCGCGTCAAACGGAGTCCGGATGAGGGAGTTATGCCCGTTTTACCGAACCTCGCTCTGCGGACCGATATCTTTCGATTACGGACTCCGAATATGGCAAATGATATATCCGTTTCGATCATCTCGACGAGCTCTTCGCAATGTTGTACTTTGATTCTTCATTTGAAGTACTTCTATGTTGCTCTTTTGTAGGAGTTGGATCGAGTACGATTGGGACACGTCTTGGAGTCGTATTTCTTCAATACTCTCATTTGTTTTCTGTTTAGTCCCCTCGAAAATCACAACTTCACCAAAACTCATGGAAATTGTCGTGTAAGCCCTAATAAGGTGATCTAATTATATTTTAGTCCTTCTTCATATTCAGTTGACAAGTAAAAGTATACGTTAATATGTGTCAACAAGCTCCCCAAGCTTACCCTTTGCTAGTCCCTAGCAAAGCTATACGCTATAGTAGGATCCGGAGTTGCTACTACGCTTTCATAACTCGAAGTACTATGTTTATCGAAATAAATTCTCCTCTCAACAAGATTGCTCTCTCATGTCTTTTACCATGGGGCGTAGCCTTTTCATAAATCATAAGCAATTAAAAGGCGTAACAATCAAGTTAAGTACCATGTCTCAAGCTCTTTGATCAACTATCATCCTGGGGTTTTGCAATATTTTTCAAAAGAAACTCAGAGATCCTATGTATGACCCTCTCAAGTAGGTGGTATATATAGTGGAGTCACACGTGGTAAGATACATATGGTGGAATGGTAATGGCGGAATGAATGAGGATGAAAGGTAGTAAACAGCCTTTAGCCTTTTTCTATTATTTTTCTTCTCAAGCATCTTGGACTATATCTCTCTTTCTAAAAATTGTTAAGAACCTGGGCTATCCATTCTTGGAGAGGTGGGCTTTGCCCGGACTTGTGTCCATTTTTCTCTCTTCTTAGAGATGTGGGCCCTACTCACCCTCGGACACGTGTCCATTATTCATCTCTAAATATATTTAGGGAGGTAGGCCCTTCTCGCCTAGTATGACTTTTGTCCGTTACTCTCCCTCTCTCATCTCAATTTTCTTTCTTTATATATATTTTTTTTCTTTTTTTCTTTCTTTTTCTTCTTTTTTTTCGAATGTAGCCCAGACTCTATTTGGTATAAACATTGAGAGAGATATATCCAAAAATTGCAAGAGTTTATTTTTTTATAATTATGGCTAGCGGCTTGATGGAGTATGGGGAGGCGTACTTCCGAGTTAGAAGCAGCGTATTTAGTAGAGTGGGATGATCTTGATGCGAATGATAAACTCTTAAGGGTCATAGCTAAGGAACTCATCATGTAGTGTTTTATAATTTTCAAAGATAAAAACCGGGAATCAAGTATCTCTAGGAATATGATAAACAAAGAAGACAACTTTTCATGTATCTTTATCTTTCAATGCTAAGACTCAAATTAAGCATGTGCTTCCCACATGGTGTTGGGTTTAGAGCAAATTAAGCATTTAAAGCTTTGGGAGAATCTAAGTCTGAAGTGTAAGTACTTTTTAAGAGGAACTATGGCGGAGCAACTATTCATCATTTCCAAGCATATGCCAACAAGATCATTAAAGAGAAAAGCCAACTAGCGAGACTCAAAGCATTTATTCAGACTCTAACAAACTAAGACTCTAATTATGACCAATTAAATCTAGCAAAGCAAACATATATAACTAGATAATATTAAAATGGATAGGATAGTGATACTTATCGTGATAACCGGGGTGCTCTCCCCAAGCTAGATCTTGAAGTAGTCCTTTGATTCCTCCTTGAAGCTTGTTCGTCTTGGTCTTCCTTAAATATTCTCCCCGCAAATATTAATTCCACATACCCGAAGGAACAAATTCTAGGAACATGTTGTGAGCCTTCACGTGCTCACTTCTTTTGGGTTTTTCTATAAAAGCATGGACCTTCATGTGCCCACATATTTTTGAAAATTTTTCTATGCAAAAAGGATAATGATGCAAAAACATATGAATGCAATATATTATTTTTTTATTTATTTTTGTGCCACCACAGTAAGGAGTGCTTACATGGAGCTTAAAGATAAACAGATGCAAATGCAATAACATATTTATGGTCTTTTTCTAATGCGGTGTAGGAAAGTAAATATGCTAAAGGAAATATGCTAATTTAAATATGCTTTGCGTAAAAATAAATATCTTGAGATAAATACCGAAGTTACCTCTTGATGAGAGTTTTGAGTATTTACTCCCATGGCGCGTTTGTCATCTCCGACGCCTCGTCGGAATGTTGTGTTATGTCAGTCGATGTCTTCAATGATCTCGACGAGTGGCGTAGATGAGGTAGTCGATGGTGTTTGTTCGGTTGGTGACGCTGGGTAGCGGTAGGTCTTTCGAAGGTGTACTTGTTGTTGTCCTCTTTAGTAGGTGATGATTCTTTCTTTCCCCATGCTTACTTCCCGAGGGTAGCGTCTCGCATCTTGTTCTTCTTGGGCTTGAAAAATGGAGGATGCCCTCCCCCAAGCTAGGTATTCACCTAGTCTCTTAGCGATGTTGGAGTGAGGTAGACAATTGTGGAGGTGTCAACCCCTCTTGGTCCTTCAAATCTTGCTTGATCACTCCTTGAGTGCTTCATCCGATCTTGACAGTTGCATCTCCTAGTAGGATGGCATCACCCATGTTCCTTGCTCGGTGTGCATGTCATGTCGTAGGTCGGGACATTCACTTGTGGAATTTTTGGAGAAGTGGCGAGACTCCTCCACATTTTGCGCAAAAGTGTGTCCTCGCTTGCATAGACAAGGTAGAGATCAAGTGCATGGGCTCTATTGGTGGGAAAACACCAATAGAACCAAAACTTTATTCATCTTACTCTATCCTTGGGCACATCTAAACATGGTAACATCATGTGTTCTATTTATTTATGACAAAGGTGACAAGATCGGACACCAAGCATGAAAGTAGCATTTATGAATGATGAGTGATCAAGTGAGTGGTGTGAAGAACAAATTATAGAGCTAAACATGTTGAGATCATCGAGATAGAATCAAGCAAAGTTGTAACTCTAACATGTTTGACTTTATGAGTAAGCCATGATAAAGAGAAGGTTCTATGACTTACCTCAAGATGTTACCTTTAATATTTGGAGCGTGATGGCGCTGGAACATCTTGTAGAAGTCCTTGAGTCTTGCTTCATCTCAGTGTGAGCTCATCTCAGGACCTCCCCCAAGCTTATTTGAGAGTGTCTTATTTCCTACGGGGGTTAGTCCAACAAAAGATTCTTTTCGTTCCAATCCTATAATGATTAGTGACGTAAATACCCGAAGGAATATTTTCACATGTATATTTATATACTCATATCACAAGGAAAAGTAAAGACTCATGTTCTATCTCAAGAATTCTTATTTTAGGACACAAGCTCGTCCTTAGGAAACCTTTTGAAAGCTACTTAAGATAGTGAAGTGGTCTCCTCTTCAACACCACCTATATCAAGATTCATGACCACGAGATCTAGAATATTTATTGTAGATGAACGCATCTACAATCACCCTCTCAAAATCTATAGGAGGCAAGAGCACGAGGGGGTTGTACGTCTTGAGAGTGGTTAGACTAGAGAGACTAGGTAGTTCAGGAAGTTTCTCATGTGAGCATGAACTAGATGAAGTGTCTATGTAGTAGCTTCCATGCTCATTGATGTCATCCTTCTTCTCAAACTCCAAGGTTGATTTGTCATAGATATCTAAAGTTTCTCTTGGAGTGGTGTCTCTCGTGTCGATCTCATCTAAGGTCTCGTCCATCCATTCAACGGTTTGTAGCATATAACTCTTTATTATCCTCTAGCCATTGTTGTCGCTCTTCTTGGTCTTCCTAGTGGTCTTGATGGCTCCTATATTTAGGTTGTCTTGATGAATTTTAGGGCCCTCAAGGGTCTCAAGAGAGTACAAGGATTCATCGGGGGTTAAGGATGGGTCCGAAAATGGGTTCGAATATGTAATCTTGTCTAGGCATGGAAGGGGAGAAACTAAGATCGTCTTCTAGGTAGCTTGGTTCTCCTTCTATGGCATCACTAGACATGCCATCATAGAATTCCTCTCGATATCCTTTGTAGGAACGAGAACATTTTCTAAGAGACTCCTCCTCAAAAGAATTTGAAATATATTCACTTGGAGGTCTCTTAGGTGGATGCATTCTAAATGATAAATTCGAGGCATTCCTAGAATTTTCAAAAAGATCAACCTCGATGGAAGGATGGGACTCATCACTCTCTAAAGTGTTTAGGGTGTGATGTGTTTCCATAGTAGGAGATTCTATGGCAACCAAATCTTTAGAAGATATTATAGGAATTTTAGATTTGGTTGCGTGTGTCTCCTCTTGTTGTTCGGGGGCTTGGCTCGACTTCTTTTCGGGTAACTCATCAAAAACGTTAGTGTAGGGAGTGTTGTCAAGGATTTTCTCAAGAATGGCTTTTCCCTCACTAACTAGTTTATGTGAGAATGATCCTCCTGAAGTGATGTCGAGATGCAGAGCAGCTTCCTTGTTAAGACCGCGATAAAAGTGATAGAGCAGGACATGGTCAGGCAAGGAAAGGTTTGGGCCCAAATTGGTAAGGCTTGTGAATCTAGCCCAGGCTGCTCCTAGAGTCTCCTTCTCTTTTTTGTCTAAATGTAAGAACTTCTATTCTAAGGTCAGCGATTTTATAAAGAGGAAAGAAGGCAAGACAAAATTTGTCTCAAGTTCATCCCAATCTCCATTTACGTTTCCTATAGAGTGAGCATACCATTTTCTCGCTCTTCCCTCAAGGGAGAACGGAAATAATTTCCATTTAATGGTCTCTTGTGTCATGCGGGAATATTTCGCAAGAACACAATCGCTCAAAATCTCTAAGGTGGGTGTATGGATCTTCATGTGCTAACCCTGGAGAAGGATTGCTCTGAACCATGGCTATAAGAGCAGGGCGAAGCTCATAGCCATCTATAAGAATAGGGTGTGAAGATGATGGAGGCTCCAACATGTCGCCCTTTGGAGCAAAAGAATTTAATGATAGGAGTGAAATCCATGTGGTATAGGTAGGGGTAAAAGGAAAGAAAGGTAGAAGGGAAAAAGGGTAAAAAGGTAAAAGGGCGATCGTGGTTCTAACTAGCACAGACTACCGCTCCCCAAGCAACGGCGCCGAAAAGCTTGTTGGTATAAATTAACGCGAACAGAGAAATCCGCAGCGCACGGATACCGATGTAGCTTTCACCCGGGAGTATTCAGTATCGATTTTCCACGGGAACGTGAAGTGTACTAGAAAGGTTTAGAACGCCCTAAATTAATAATGGTAATGATGTGGGAAGAAAGGGTTAAGTTTTCTAAGTATTCTAATGAGATCTAAATAATCAAAGGCTTACTTTACTTTACTTACGTCGAACAACGGTACCGCCCCGATCCTCTAAAAAAGACGGGGAAGGGGTGATCGGGAGAAAGGCCGCCAAAAAGCTCTCTGAATCACCAACCCGAACGTGGTGGAATACAAAGACCGACAGGGTTTGTCACCCCCAGGGCTACCACAACTAACCGTGGGATTGGGCGCAAACTCGGGTAAACTCTAGTCTAGACACCATGTCTACACTATCGATTACTACTCTAGCCACATATGATAACTAAAGAACTCAATACGAGCGGAGATCCAGTAAATATAGTAAAGTAAGAACTGGAAGTAATTAAATAGAATAAATAGAAATAATATATGAAGAACCTGGAGATTGCTGAAGACGAACTAGTTGCTGTAGATGTACAATGTTGATGAAGATCCGACAGGTCCGGATCTCCAGCTTTCTCCTTGCCTCTCTCTTCTTGATCTTACAACTAGATGAACTAGAAGAACTAGAACTAGAACTAGAACTAGATGAACTAGACAACTAGAGGGACCTCTCTCTCTTCTAATATGAAACCCTAGTTTTTGCTCTGTTGATAGCTAATGAGGAGATGATCTCAGATTGAGGGTCTAGGGGTCTATATATATGGGTCCTCTTCTGTCCCTTCAGCTTCAGCAAGCAATGTGGTACTAATCTGGTGTTTGATCTTGATCCATCTCGTGCTTCTACCGACGCCCTCGGATCAAACCGACGTTAAACAACCGGTTTAGATTGCGTCTTAGAGGCGGTGGAGGAAGGTTCCGGAAGCAGGGCTGACGTGGCGCCGGGGGGAGGCCGATCGGCCCCATTATTGGGCCGATCGGCCCAGGGTGGGCCCCACCTGGGCTGAGCTTTTGTGAGTGCGCGTGCGTGTCGTCGTGCCGTTTCGAATTGTATTCGTTCGCGTCAAACGGAGTCCGGATGAGGGAGTTATGCCCGTTTTACCGAACCCGCTCTCGCGAAAGTGATGTCTTCGATTACGGACTCCGAATATGGCAAATGATATATCCGTTTCGATCATCTCGACGAGCTCTTCGCAATGTTGTACTTTGATTCTTCATTTGAAGTACTTCTATGTTGCTCTTTTGTAGGAGTTGGATCGGAGTACGATTGGGACACGTCTTGGAGTCGTATTTCTTCAATACTCTCGCTGTTTTCCTGTTTAGTCCCTGAAAATCACAACTTCACCAAAACTCATGGAAATTGTCAGTGTAAGCCCTAATAAGGTGATCTAATTATATTTTAGTCCTTCTTGATTCGGTTGACAAGTAAAAGTATACGTTAATATGTGTCAACGACTTGCTTATATAGGGGTCTTCTTATGTCTCTTCGGCTTCAAGCAAGCAATGTGGTACTAATCTTCATGGGCCTTGGCGATGCACGATGACCATTGGATCAAACCGACATTAAACAACCGGTTTAGATTGCGTCTTAGAGGCGGTGGAGGAAGCTTTCGGAGGCGGGGGCAACTTGGCGGCCAAGCCGGGCCGATCGGCCCGATTATTGGGCGATCGGCCCGGGTGGGTCCCACGGGCCCCGCGATGCGTCGTGGCTTCCGGAGTCTTCTAGATGATGTTTTCTTGGGTGTTAAGTTTCGTTCACGTCGGGTGTATTTGAGCCTTCTAGTCTTGTTTCGGAGTTGGATTGCGTTACGAATTCTACCGTTTTCTGTTAAGTCCCCGCAAATCACAACTTTACCAAAACTCTTGGAAATCATTAGTATAAATCCCTAATAAGGTTATCTAATTATATTTTAGTCATTTTCCATGTTTAGTTGACAATTAAAAGTATACGTTAACATGTGTCAACAAGCGTAAAATAAACACGAGGCCTTTAAATCCCAAACAAAGACATCACGTTCTGTGTTAAGTTAATTTGTTGTAAGGATGATACAATACGATGCCTGTTTGATAAGTTAACCCCCACTAGATTTCTTCTAAAAGAAATATTTAGTACAGGGGAACCTAGTATGTTAGCAATCGTATCTTGTTTTCTCCTGACAATATTAAACAAACCTGGGAACTTGTCTTTGAGTGGTTTATTACCTAGCCAAGTATCTATCCAGAAACGTGATTGTGACCCATCCTTAACCGTAAAGTGACCCAATTTAAAGAAGCTATCTTTAACATTCATTAAACTTTTCCAAAAGTGCGAGTCTGTAGGTTTCTTCTCACAGCTCCTAATGTTTTACTTTTAATATACTTGTTTCTCAATAACTCTTGCCATAACCCATCTTCGTTTAGCAATTTAAATAGCCATTTGCTAAGCAAGCATTTGTTTTGGATTTCTAAGTTTTGAATTCCTAGTCCACCTGCTCTTTAGGTTGACGTAAAATATCCCATTTGACCAACCTATACTTTCTCTTGTGTTGGTCGTTTTGCCAGAAAAAATGAGACCTGAAGGATTCAATTTTGTCTAAAACCCCTTTTGGCACTTTAAAGAAAGACATCATAAACATCGGTAAACTGGAAAGTACCGAATTTATGAGGATTAACCGCCCCCTACAGACAAAAGTTTGCCTTTCCAACTACTAAGCCTCTTCTCAATTCTCTCTTCTATAACATGCCAGTCCTTATTAGACAATTTCTTATAGTGCAAAAGGTAGACCTAAGTATCTAAAAGGGTAATTGCCAATGGCACACCCAAATAATTCGAATAAAATTCCTCATAATTCTTTGCCTGTCCAAAGCAGAAGATCTCACTCTTGTGAAAATTTATTTTTAAGCCAGATAGTTGTTCAAAAGTGCTTAATAACAGCTTCATGTTAACAGCCTTTTCAACATCATGGCTCATAAAAATGACTGTATGATCCGCATACTGAAGAATGGAAAGTCCATCCTGAATCAAATGCGGTATGACCCCTTCTACTTGTCCTGCCTGCTTAGCCCTCGCAATTAGTACAACCAACATATCAACTACTATATTAAATAGTATTGGAGACATGGGGTCACCTTGCCTAAGGCCTTTTCTAGTTTGGAAATATTGGTCAAGTTGGTCATTAATCTTAATACTAGGTAAGTGCCCGTGCGCTGCAACGGTATAATGTTTAGTTAATGTTACATGCATTGTTTTGATAAAAACAATTCATTCAAACTTGTGGTGATCCTTTCAGTAATACCTTCCTCAAAAATAACCCTTTCAATTTAGAGCACCTATAGCTTTGTTATCAAATACAAAGACACTCCAGTACGACTTTATATGTAAACCAAGAAGTTTCTGCAATTAAACTTGGTCAAGTAACAAGGTGACTAAATAAATAGCACTTTGCAATTGCTTGGTCATGTTCAGCTTGTTCACATTGGGCATGTCAATGAGTTGGCTTGTGGCTGCCGAACATTGGATACGTCTTGGAATTCAGCATCTTTATGAGTTCTGACACACCTATCAACACGATATACCAGTTCTGTAATAAAAGCAAAGCAAATAATAGCAAGAAAGCACATGGCACATGTTTGTTGATGGCTTACATCATCCATTTTTGTTGCTTAAGACTTCTGCTATCCAAACTGACATGCCAGATGACTTACTTACAATGTAGAAACTGGATTTTTTTAGAACCTAGTGCCATGCTAATTTCACCTTGATGCAAACTTTGTGCAACCTGTAATGTTTGCATGTAAGTAAAGTTTAGCACCTCAACACGTTCATCCTTGATCAGAAGGAAATATGCAGAGAGAGGTACAACTACAGAAGAACACATGATAATGGAACCAAACGAAATCAGAGATATCAAAATAGGGAATCACCAGGGTGCTCAAAAGGCCCGCCGACACTGAACTCTAGAGACCATTTGTCCATGGCCTTAAGAATAGCTTGCAAGTCGATTTCACATTTAAAAATGTCTGATTGTTCATCTGTGTATCGTTCTGCCTGAAACAATGCTTCTTTGTAAAAGCCATGTGAACAAAACATATGGAGAAATTGACCAAAACTTAAAAAAACGAAGTGAACAATACCAACAGCTAGCATGAGGATGCTGAGTGTGACTATGCGGTTAATTTCAGAGATTAAATTAGAGATGTTTTATGACTAAATAATCCCAGACATCTAGTGGCATACAAAAATTCTGAAATAGATTGCAAATGCACATACTTTTCAGTTTCATGATTTCTTCCGTTCATCGGCCCATGAGAAATTGGTTCCACCAACATGGTTGACTATATTTATTCTCTCAAATATTTAAATGAGTGCATTCTACCTAAACTTTTGAAGCATGAGCTTGCACATTGCTTCAAACTTTAAAACTCTGAACCCCATTGCTTAGAACTATAAAACCCTAGTGTGTGTGTTTTGGGGGTTTTGGGGGTTTCAAACCCCCTTTTGTATTTCGACTGGGGTCTTCACCCTTTTTTTCTCCTACTTAATATATTGATACGCAGTCCTCCTACGTGTCCGAAAAAAAAAATAGAACTATAAAACCCTGAACTCTTAACTCTTAATGTGACATCTCCCTGCACATGACTACTGTTTCATGGGCCAATAATGAGGGCATCTCTGAATTAAGATTCATGATTTGAAGCAAGATCCAAAAGAAGAAACTACAATGCTTTGATAGAAACACAGATTTTGCCTTTCTTCTACCCTACAATAATTTGTCATTAAAGAATATTGCAAGCACTGGTCATACAAATTCAGTATGCAGATATACAGACATACTATTGCGCTTGACTACCTATAAACTCCAATGTTCATGTCAACAAAAATCATGCAGTCCAACAAGAAATAATATGACAGACTGGCTTTCTTAATATATACCTACTGCTGTTATCCTCAGCATAAGAGATGACATCTAGAATTGGAAGGCGGGAAGAAATAGAAATATGTACATGTGTCATAGATAAACAGTAGCAAATGCAATTGCTCCTACTTGCAGAAATTTATTTCCCTGACTAAGTTTTTACTCATGTACACTTTATAATCAAAATTAAGGGGAATTTCAGCAAACACTCCCATACAGTACTACATAAGCTTCCCTCCCCTCTAAGCTATAATATGCAAACATCTGTGGTTCAAAACTGACAGGTACCAAATCACGCCAAGCATTGCATATAAGTTTGCAGTCATGTGCACACCCCAAAACTTGAAGAGATACATATGACGTAATAAGGAGCACATCATGCAATGCATCCAAATGATAACTCATTACTCGGAACAACTTCTCACCAGGCTAGTGTGTGCATGGACAGGTGGTTTTCGAACAAACCATGCTGATCGTCATGGAAGTGCGGGTGTTGCAGTGACTGGAACAGAGTGGAAGGCTGAAACAACGGCACTGGAGTGAGGGGTTCCAAGGACACCCAGGACTGAGGACACCTCCTATCTGGCAACAGCACCACGAGCGAGAAGAACCGCTCATTGCTGCAAATGGATGCAACAACAAACACCAATCATAGATGCTGAGTAGATCATATGTTTTTGATTAATAAAACAATCAACACAATTGTCAGAACTAACGTATCTTACAGGACTATGAAACGATCCATTTGCATAGCACAATCAGAGGCTTAGAATGAAAGCACACACTAACTCGATTCATCAACAGTTGCATAGGCTAAGACTGGCAACAGGAATCGGTGACACAATTCAACAAACAGGTGGTGGGTGTAGTATAGGAGGCTTCATTGGAACAGAGCACACAACCTTACAAGGCGAGCACTGACGTCGTGGCAAGGTCATGGAAGCCAGCAACGGACGTTTGCACTCGTCAACCTGCTCCATCTTCTCCAGTGCAGCCCGCCCTGTCCACGTCGGTGGCAGCCAAATTGCTGCTTCGGGTCACCAAGGACATGAGCGTCACCATCGCTGCCGGTTTCTTTGAGGAAGAAGACGCTGTGGCGGCAGACAAGATGGCCTAGCGGGCAGAAAACACGGACGCCGCTATGGCCAGGGCCTCGGCGAGAACCGTACTATCGGCAGTGGGGGCAGCTGAGGTGCCGGGTGGCGGGTCAGCGTCGCGGCCGAGCCTGTTGTTGTCGAAGTGGCCTTGGCGCGCCGGAGTCCTCCTGTTGCCGGCATTGGCGACGGAGGGGTGCTAGTCGGCGCGGCAAGGCACAGACTGGGGACGAGCGCTGCTTCCATGGTGAGGAGCCGCGACAGTGACGACGTGCCTCCTTGGCAGAACGGGACATGCGCGACAGGGCAGAGCAGCGGAGGCGGCGGGGAGGGGCGTGGAGGCGCGGACGGGGAGTGTGGGTCGGCGGGGACGGCTTCGGCGGTTGGAGCTCGAGGGAGAGGCGACGCGATTAGGGAGCATGGGGCGGCGTCGGAGGTTGGAGCTCGACTGACGGGGAACTGGTTTTGTGTGGGGAGCGCGCGGTTCTGATTTCCTGTGTGCGAGGGATCCTTGGAGTTGGAGCGTGTGGTTCTGATCTGACCGGGGAACCGCTTGTTTGTTTGCGTGGGCCACGCGGAGGAGCCAGGTCGCGCCGGGTGAAGCGATTACCGTAAGCAGACGATGACCTTTGGGGCTTTTTAGTAGTAGAAGATTAACATTACCCCCTTGAGTAAAATTTTTTATCCAGTCACACCATTTTTGAGAGAAGCCTTTCATTCTTAGGGTCTGTTGTAAGAAATTCCAGTTAACTTTATCGTAGGCTTTCTCAAAGTCAATTTTAAAAATCACACCATCTAGTTTCTTGGTATGCATTTCATGGATTGACTCATGTAAAATGACGGCCCCCTCCATGATGTTTCTACCCGGCATGAAGGCGGTCTGGGTTGGTCTAATCAGCTTTTGAGCAATGGAAGATAATCGATTTTTTGCTACTTTAGTAAAGATTTTAAAAGATACGTTCAACAAACAGATAGGTCTATATTGTTGAATAACTCTTGCATCTTTTTTCTTGGGTAGCAGGATTATATTACCGAAGTTAAGACGATTAAGATGTAAAGTTCCATGATGAAACTCATTGAACATTGCCATCAGATCCTCCTTGATTAGATCCCAAAAAACTTGATAAAACTCTGGAGGGAACCCATCCGGCCCAGGTGCTTTATTATGCTCCATCTGGAAAATTGCCGCTCTAACTTCTTCTTGAGTGAAAGGCTCAGTTAAGGCATCGTTTTCCGCATCTGACACTTGAGGGATGTCGGCCGTCTGAGATTCGTCTAAGGAAATTGACGATTCATCAGAAGGACCAAAAAGATTTTTATAATAACTAGTAATATGCTCTTTAAGATGAGCATCACCAGTTATGATATTATTCCCATCCTCAAGTTGAAAGATACGAGTTTTCCTATGCCTACCATTGGCTAACAGATGATAATACTTTGTATTTGCGTCACCTTCTAATAAGTGTTTCACCTTAGCCCTTTGGTACCACTTGAGTTCCTCTTCTCTAAGAAGTTCAACCAGCCTTTCACTTAAAACATGTTTTAGGTCTCTCTCGGTTTCAGTTAGCATGGTGAGTTCTGCTTTCTTGTCTAGCTCATCTAATTTATTTAGTAGGTTTGCTTTTTCTTTTTTGTAGATCCCACTAATATGTTTTGCCCATCCTCTTAGATATTGGCGGAGTTTTCTAACTTTTGCCTGCCAACGCTCAATAGGTGACCCTGTAACTACCGTGTTCTGCCATACTTGAGACACCATCTCACAAAAACCGTCCCTCAACAACCATCCTAATTCAAATTTGAATTGAGGCTGATAAGTTGTGGATCCACTATTGGTAGATAGTAGTAAAGGAGTATGGTCCGAGATCTCTTTGGAGAGGGGAAAAACAGTAATATTAGGGTATTGAGACTCAAAGTCTGTGCAGGTTAGAACTCTGTCTAATTTTTCAAAAGTCTGATTTGGCAAATTATTAGCCCAGGTATAATTCCTACGAGAACAATCTAGTTCTCTAAGATTAAGGGTGTCAATTACAGCATTAAACAAGAACGGCCATCTATCACTATAATTATCATTATTCTTCTCTTACGGTCTTGAATAATGTTAAAATCACCACCTATAACAATAGGTATGGATTCTTTTGAACATACTCGTACCATTTCGATAAGAAATTAGATTTTTGATCTGCTGCTTATTTGGGCCATAAACTGAAATTAAATTAAACTTAAAATCAATTTCCTTATGCCGTAACAAAAATCTAATAAAAAAATCTCCCTCCTCAACTTGACCAACATCAAAAGTTTGTAAGTGGACTCCTAGTAACATGCCACCAGATCTACCTCGTGGAGCTAAACAATGCCAAGTAAAATCTCTACCGGCGCAAATGGTAGTTAGAGTCTTTTTGTGGAAAGTCAGCTCTACTAGTTTCTCGATAAGGCAATGAAGTCTAGGTCTTTTTTTCTTTTGTTAGATCAGCAAGAAATCTATACTTTTTAGAATCCATGAAACCGTTACAATTCCAAAAAATTCCTTTCATTATTAACAACTTTTGTTTTTATTTTTATTATTATTTTTACTTAACTTGGGGCGCCTCTTTGTAAGCTGTCGATGATAAAGGAGTTTGTGCAATCAACGAGTCACAACTCCCATCACCTAACCCCTCCATGATTTCGGACCAAATAAGATTTAAAGATTCTAGGTCGACAACATCCTCCGTAGAACTTTCGGTTAGTACATCCTGTACATCCATTTTTTTATTTTTCACCTTAGCACTAAGAGCCATTCTATTAAATTCCAAATCTTTTAAATGTTTAATAGAACTAAAACAATCTTTATCTGTTTTGCCTAAAACCACACGTAAAGCATTTGCTGTATCTAGAAAGGAGGAATCATCTCTATTAAAAAAAAGAATGAGAATTATGATATGTACCTTTAACGTTGACCAGCTCCAAATTCTTCTTTGCCTTGAGCTTGGCCGCCTTCTCAATGGAATCTGATCTGCTGTAGCGGCGTTCCTTTTGCTGGATCTCAGAGGAGAGACCGTCTCACGAGGTAACTTACTACTGACATTCCCAGAATCATTCGAAGGGGTAACATAACAGCTTTCCATTCTCCGGTTCTGTTTGAGACACCACGGCTCTTGGCTTTTCAAAGAGCCTTTGTGCAATTTTTGATTGCTCTAAGCCCGAGGGCGATGCCCGCACCGGTCGTAAGGCCGGCTTGCTGGTGCCTTCTCCCCACTCACGCTACCACCAAGTGGAGCTTCACCTATATTCCGTCAATGTCCATATTTTCTTACGAATTCCCACCATTTTCTTTGTCTTTTTTCTCTTTAATAGGACATTGGATTATTTAGTAACTATTCTAATAGCGTGTCATGAAGTCCTTTTAAGTTACATAAAACAATTTCTTCATTTATTCTCGATTTGTCAAAACAATTTCTTCATTTATTCTTGGCCGTCAAAACACCACGAACTCTCTAAACACGTCGGCAACAACCAAACCTCACGTTGAGGAGGATACCTGTAGGGCGCTGCACGGAAGGGAGGCGGCATCACCATCCGGTGTCGTGGAGGCGGCGCGCTGCGGCCGAGGGCGGCGGCCAAGACCAGCGGCGGCGTTTCTTTGGCACCCAAGACCCGGCGGCTGCTGCCGAGGACGGACGGGCCAGCGTCAAGGTGGCGGCACGATCGGCGGGCGGCGCGGAGGGGAGAATCAGGAGTGGAGAAGGCACGGGGGAGAATAGGAAGGGGAGAAGGAATACACAACGACGAGAGAATGGGGAGGGATGAAGGAAAACACAATTTTTGCCCGGTGACCATAGCTTTCAAAAATATTGATCGCATGGGTGCGTGTATTGAGTGATAAATTGGCAATTTGTTTCTTTTGTGGCTTCTACTAAGCCATCCACAGATCTCTTTTGCCTTGTCTTCTTTGGTGTGCGTGACCAGGAGGAGGGCGATTGGACTGCCTTAGGGACGGCGAGTTGGCTCGTCATCGGCCGATTCTCGCGGTTTCACAACAAGCGCTTGAACCGTCGGCGTGGCGGTGGTCCCAGGGGCGGATGCTTTGAGTGCGGCGATCCGGACCACTTTGTCGCCGCGTGCCCCAAGAAGAGCAAGGATAAGTACTCTGGCGAGAAGTACTACTCCGACAAGCACGACTCCGACAAAGCGCAAGGACAAGCGCTGAGTACACCGTCGGCAAGCACAAGTCTAAGAAGGGCTTCGACAAGGAGGCGATCAAGAAGAAGTACCTCAAGCATGCCAAGGAGAACAAGGGCGCCTTCTTCGCCTCCCTCGGCGGCCTCGATAACGACGGGCAAGCTTCCTCCGGCGACGAGGAGCCCGGCGCAAGATCGAGGAAAAGCTGAGCGGACTTTGCCGTCGCCAACTCCAAGTGCGGGGCTTACGCACGTGGCCCTCGATGGAGCGGTGGCCGGCGGTGTTGAGCCACACGACGGCGACTCTTCCCCGAGGTATCTCCTACAATTGAATCTCTCAGCGATGAGGTTGACTCTTTGGGCGATGCGCTTGTGTGTCGGGGAGAAGTTGCTCAAGCGGCGGCTTGGGAGAGAAAGGAGTACAAGGAGAAGTGGGAGATAGCTATGAGGGAGTTAGAGTTGGCTAGGAAGCCCGTGGAGATGTCGATGAGACGAGTGCGATGGTTGTCTTTGTACACATGTCTAGCATCATGACTTTGCAATCTAAGTACTCCGCTTTGCTAGATGAGCACGTTGAGCTGAAGGCTAAGCCTATGTTGTTGAGTGCGTGCAAGTCTTGTCGGACTTTACGATCCGAGTTGGCGAGAAGGCTGCCAAGCTTGCCGAGCTTGAGAAGGCCGGCTCGGATAGCACTTGTGTGCTGAAGTGTGCTAAGTGTGAAGCTTTGGAGATGGAGGTCATGTCTTGTAGGCATGCCAAGGGAGAGTCGAAGAGGAGAACAAGTACCTTCGCTACGTCGAGTTGGGTGTCTAGTGGAGAGCGCGGCTTGGCATTATGATGAGTCGGTTCACGAGGGGGGGACCGACACATCGGGTTTAGGCTTTGCTATAGGTGGGAAGGGTGAAGTTATCTATGGGAAGGTTGGTCAAGGGAGTGGTTTGAGCTCGAGTGAGAAACCAATCAACACACCCAAATTTACCAAGATCACTCCACTGAGCCTTCCAAGCCCATTGTGCAAGATGACATCCTCCAAGAACCCACTAAGACTCCACCTACCAAACAAGTGTGGCTTCCCAAACCGAACCACCTCAAGAACCCACTTGACACTTTGCCCAAGATCCCCGAGGAAACCCTTCCTTAGGCCAAGACCACAACAAGGTGAATCAACCACCACCCAAGAGAGAGGTGAGGTATCCTTTGTGAGTATTGCCGGAGGGATGGTCACTTGGTTAAGATTTTTGCTTTAGGAGGAAGAGGGATGCTAGGCGTCGAGTGGAGTTTGAGAACCATGACATGTATCACCCACCACTTGGCATGTATGAGAAGGGTGTGCGGTCGGTTCGAGGAGGCAATTTGCTAGGCCGGGGAGGTAGGAGGCCTCGGAGGGCTAGGCCACGGGTTGTGAGACCCCGTGGTGGTCGTGCTCGCGAGTGGATGTTGATCCTCGCTTTGGGAGCTTTGAGTTTGACGGGAGGAGTGCACCCCACTTTGTTGTGCGTGGTGGGCACTTTGGGAAGAAGGGTCATGGGATGTTTGTTGTGCCTAACATCTATCTTGGGCAAGATGGTCAACACCGGTATTCTTCCAAGTTTACTAACCCCGGTGTTGTGCCATTTGCTCGTCCCATTTTTTCCAATGATGTAAGTGATCAAGTCTTGGGTTCCCAAGTTTATCCTTGTTAACCCTTCGGGATCCAAGGCTTGGGTTTCTTTGTCCTCTCATGTGTAGGTATGAGGACATGGGGTGGAGAACATGTGCTTGGTGGAACTTGATCCTTTGTCATGGTGTGATCAAGATTTGATGGTTCTCTACACCCACTTTGATGGCCTCAAGAGGCATGCACCTTATTGTGACACCTACACACAGTCTGTGAGCTTTCATATACACTGTACCTTGTATATTCATGATTCCCTACTTGTGGTATGAGATGTCTATTTGCTCACTTGTATATTTTTGGCACATTTTGGTTCTATGTCTTGCTTGTGTATATACCATGGTAGGCTAGCCATCTTATTCATGATAGCTTTGTGATCTTGTTTACTCTATCTTGCTATCTTTTGTATGATATTGTAGTGGATGGTACATATGAACATCATGCCATGCTAGCCTTTGTGTCCTTTTGTATTCTAGTTTTCTTTTGATAGGTGTCTTTGGTTGAGGGGGAGTTGGGAGTTTTGCTATCCTTTTTGAGGGGTAGTTTTGTAGTTGATGTACAGTTGCGACTTTAGGTTTGTTTTGTTTTGTGCATTATCTTGTATCATATTGCATTCATCATGTACACTATTGCACTTTGAGCTTCTTGTTTATATTGATCACAATGAGACTATACTCTGTTTAGTGTAACAATTACATGTTGGTGCTTATAGCTTATGCTCTTTCTGCTTAATTGATATATGTTATGAGCAAAGCTATTTTTCATGTGAACTTGCTTAACAACGATGAATCTTGCAAAATGTTCACCATTGAGATAGTTCCTAACAGGTTTAAGTTGTTGAGATCCTTTGTGCTTATCATGTATGCTACTATGTCTCATTCACTGAATTATACACTTGCTTAGATGACCACATGCTTTTATCTGCTAAAATTTGAAATCTAAGCTAAGTGTATGGAAAAAGATCGAGATGGGGCCATACCGCCCCACATCCAAGTCTTAGGACTCTTTGCTCATTGCACTTGAGTTGAACCTGAGCTTGGTAGTGATTGATTGGACCATTGTCTTAAGCTTGATTGATTGCTCACGCATAGGCTTGACATGGTTGATTAGTAAATGACGGTTGTGGATAACCACTCGCACTCATGCTTTGTCCAATGCTTGTAACCACTGCAACTCCGATAACTTTAAAAATTTGACAAGTGTTAGCTCTGTCTTTTGCATGATGTATAAACCTTGCTTGGGGTAGTTCACTTGATATACATGTGTAGCACTTGGTAGACTTCTAGCTTACTTGTGCTATGTGCTATTCTTTGTGGTGGACACCTTTTCTAAAATGCTTAAAACTAAATCAGAGTGTCTTTAAGCCATATTTCATATCTCTTGATCAGTTTGAGCACCGTGTTAAGCACCTGATTTTGATGCCATGACACTACCTAGAGCATCTTCTCATTTGGATTGCTATAAACTTGAAGCTCCCTCATTGCATTTTCATGCATTTCATAACTTGATTAGTGCATTTGCCAACAAAGGGGAGAAAGGTACAAAGACAGTGACTTTGCATTTGTCGGGGAGTATCACTTTGAGCTAGATGTGTTGAGCCTTTGCCTCTGTCTTGAGGGTCTAGTTGTTTGTGTGTGAAAGTGATTGGGTTGGAGCTATGCTAGTGGTGTTGAGCCTTTTCTACCTCTTCTTGAGGACTAGCTGTTTCTTTAGCTTGGTTGTGTCGAGCCTTTGCCCATGTCTTTGGGAACCAAGTTTTTGCTCCATGTTTGCTATCCAGTGATTTTGTCTTAGCTTTTGTCTAACTTTTGTTCACTTGGATGTACTATCTTCTACCTTCTTACGTCTTTGTGTTGAATGTTGACAATGCACTCATCAAGGGGGGAGATTGCGAACACATGGTTGATTTAGGTCACATGTGTTTAGTTTCGTGATTGAGTGATTGTCAGCGGTCAACACTTTAATTCTATTTTCTTTTATTCTTTATGCTTCGGCTATGTTCACGGGACACGTGGAGTGTGTCGAAGACGTATCTCTTGGTTTGTGTTGTATGCGGGTGTGGAGCTCGGAGATGGTAGGCGACGCTGGAGGTGAAGGGGCCAAGGAGGGCGTCTTTGGGCCGACGGACCGTGAGGTGAAGGGACGGACGTGAGGCTTGGACCGAGGGGACGGATCGCCGGGTGGCTAGCCATGGTGGCCGGCATCCGGGACATCGACGAATGCAAGAGGGCGTGGCAGGACCGTGTCGATCGGGTCAAGAGGCGGCGTGCGAGGCAGCGCGGGAGCTCGGATGACTTGGCGACTTTCGGGCGGTCAAGACGGCGATGACACGTGTCGAGGAGGTTTGGTGGTTGTCCTCAAAACCATCGGTTCGGGTTTTCGTGGTTTGGGCCTCAAAACCACGGGTGCGGGTTTGGTGGTTTGGGCCTCAAAACCATCGGCGGGTTTCACGGGTTTGGGCCTCAAAACCCGGGCCGTTCGGTGGACGGAAGGATGGCGCGTGGCGGCATATCGGGAGATTGCTTGTGAGCAAGGCTGCAGATGAGGAGGCGCGGTGGTGGTCGTCGGATCAAATTATCCCGAGTCGGACTAAATTAGCCTTAGAGTTAGCGGTTCGACTCATATGTATCTAGGGGTAGTTTGGGAAAGAGGGTTTCAGATTATATGTGGAGGATGACAGCCTCCTCCCGTCTTTACCTCTCTTATTTTCATTTTCCTAGTTTTCCCTTAGGGTTTCGTGAGAGAGAGGTCCACAGGTGAAATTTGTTGAGATTGTGAACTTGTGATTTTCGAGTGGGAAGAGCAGCCCCAAAGCCTTCGCTTGTCTCCTCCGGGATTCATCTATTTGATTTGTGTTCTTCTGTGGTCTGTGAAGTGTGTTGTTCTTCATTTTCGTTCTTGGCCACGATCTGATTTTGCCGGAGATTGGGTGCGTTTCGAGCAGAGATTTTTTGGAGATTAGTTCATAGCTGGGTGAATTTCAGCTGGTCGAATTTTGGCCTCGATCCATGGATTTTTGAATCGGATTTCGTTAGTTTTTCCGTGCACGCTCCTGTCTGTTCTTGCCCGATGCTCTCTGTTCATAGCACTCGTGGTCAGGGAAAAGCGCATAGTTGCTGGGCGATTTATCTTTGAGTTTTCTTGAAACCGCCCCAGGCTGCCACGTCTTTCTCCAGTTCGATCGACGCTCTTGAATTCCGTTGGAAGCCTCGTCCTCTCTCTGTGTTGCAGCATCGGTCTTCGTGCGGTTTCTAGTTTTCTTCCTGGTGGTTCGTCTGCCTGCTGCAGAGCACGAGCGGCCGCAGCGCCACATCGCCGACGCTCCGACGTCGAGCACGCTCTCAAGAGCGACGTTTGCCTTGGCTCCAGCACTCTGATTTGCCGGCCGTACGGACCAGCAGCCTGCTGCAGTTTTCTGTCCGTTCTCTGTCTTCCGTCCAGGCAAGTGAAGCAGCTTGCTTTCTCTGCGTTTTGGATCATCTCGTCAGGCTTCAAGTCGTCGTTTGGCAAGTGAAGCGGTTTGTTCAGCAGAGTGATGCAATAGATGTTCCTTGAGTGCGTGCTTCAATTGATCAGAAAGCAGTCCTAGTACTTGTGTGTGTACGCTGAATTTTTGTTTGGTCAAATGGCGTGCTTGCAACATCTAGCAATCATGAGCTAATTATATTTCCCTAGAGTGTAGTATTTACGATTGTGAGTCTGACTCAAGTGCAGCCTCTAGCTCTGTGCAGTCCAGTGCTTGGTTCTGATCTTCGATGTTCTTCGGCTGTTGCCGTGTGTGCAGACTAGCACCGAGTGCTCCTTATTAGCAGGTTCATAGCTTTCTGCAGGTCCTGTCCTGCAGCAGCTGATTTGTTTTTGCTCGATTCATTTCCTGAGCTATCACTTTTGTTCTACAGGAAGCATCCATGGCATGATCTTTTGATTCAAGAAATGGGCACGTAATTGATATAGTTGTTTGACGAGATTTTTGAACCAGAATCTTCTCTAGTTTGCATTTGCTGGAAAAAGGAAGCTAGCAAGCGTGGCGTCCATGTCCGCACTCGTGTATGCCTGGCTTGGTGTTCGATGGATTTTTGTACTAATAAAATCTATATATATTGGTGTATGTCATCAAGAGTAAAAATATATATGTGCAAAGACGTATATACATATACGCTTGTCATATACTGATAGACACGAACGTGCAAGCTAAGAAGCTAACTGAAGTTTGTGTGCATGTGTTGCGACACTATATATACATATATACATGCCTCACCATGCATGATGTCATGCATCTCGACGTGAAGCTAATGAGCTAACAAGAGTGCATATACGCATATATGTGCTTCATGGGCTAATAACTATGAAAGTTGCAGGGTCATGCACGTTGCATGTACCTCGGTCGGATAAAGGACAAGTGCAACTACAATACATATACGTACACGTATACGGCTGAAAGTCGTTGTATGATGTGTACGTACGCCGGCCCAAGTCATGTATATTTTGGCTTGACACGACTCAGTACGTGGTCTAGAATATTCTAGAACCTAAGTATATGCGTGTTTGATGGATTTTCGTTAGAATAAAATCTATATATACACATATATGGATGTGTTACGTATTGGTAAAGCCAGGCAAGGACACAAAGCTAAGAAGCTAGCAAGGCTTTTAAGCTTAGTACACTTGCCCTTGCATGCATGTAAAGAAAGCTAATAACCACGTCGTACGTGAAGGTTTTGGCAAACAAAGAGGCTAGCAAGTGCTAGCTGCTACGATGTGTAACGATGTGTATGTGCACTCGCGTACGTTCAGAACCGGCCGTAGTACTCGTATGTACGCCGTTCTGTGACACGTATTTTTTTTGTAAAATTATACACCAGCTAGGCCAATGCGGCAAGTACGTGATTTAATCATCAGCTAAGCACATCGTGTGCGAATTAGCGAACCAGATATATACGTGTACATATATACATGTATTGTTGTTTGTTCCAAATAGCAGGCCACTACGATTGAGTCCACATGTCAGGGACCTTACGATAGAGTGGCTAGCTAATCGAAGGACGGGGTTTTCACGAAGCGTTATCAGGTGCACATGGCCAAGATATTTTTTCTTCTAAAGATATTTTGATTGAGCACGTGGATAAACATGAGTCTAATCTGACGTACAAAGAGATAAGTACGCACGCTGATATCTCGGCGCTCAACAACAAACTCCTGGCGGCGCCCGTGCGGCAACCGGCCTGCCCTCAACCCTAATGCTCAGCCTATATAAAGAGGCACCCAGGCTCCATCCAGGGAGGACCTGAAGACACTTGCATCAAGGCGCCGTCAGGCTGCCGAGAGCAGGGAATGCACGTCCGCAACCATCGTCTCGCATCGCCGCCGGCCGGAGGAGCACCCAGGCGCCCTTGAACGGGCAGGACGACGAGCATCCAAGGGCAGCCGCCGGCACGGCCGCCGTCATGTATCCGGAGGACCCAAGGGCGGTGGCTTTGTCCACGACCTGATCTACACCGCTACGCCGGCCATCGTCAACATGGATGGAGGACGCCTGGCCGATTCAATCGCCGGAGCAGTCGAAGGCATCTCTACCAGGCGCCCAGACGGTAGACAGGCAGCCTCCGCAAGATGAAGCCGTCGACAAGATCCAAATCCGGCCAACGCTGAAGGACGCCCGGCTCAACGTTTGGACGGCCTCGTCTGCAGCTGTTTGCCTGCAATGCACCACGACATGGCTGGAGGACGCCCGGCTCATTGGATCAGCCGCCCCCACGGCGCCATCCATCAGGAGCACGGAGCTGACGACGACGGAGGATCACGGAGCGCAGCAACTCGTGAGCGCCCTGGCTTCACCAAGGTGCCGCGCCGCTGGTGGCCGAGCGGTGCTGCAGCCTGCAGCTCTCTGCGCCTGCCGGAGATGAGGGCCAGCCGATCACCACGAAGGACAACCGCCGTGGCCGCATCATCGAGGTGCATCAAGCCAGTCGATACCACCACGCGATGTGTGTCAAGACGACTCCCTCCTTCCATATAGCTCCAAGATGACGCTGGATCGCCTCAAGATGGTTCCACACGTCCCAATGTGCACCACCACGTCGAGCGGCAAGGAGACCCCGGCAGATGGCAGATGGCAGATGGCCTACCAGTACCATCCATTAGATGAGATCGCCACCACGCCACGGCAAGGCAGACGACGTATGTACACGTTGCCGGCAAGCCGAGTGAAGCGCGTCTTGGCAGTCCACCAATACCAACGCCGATCTGGCCGGCCTTCCTGAGAAGGCTGCACGTCCATTCCCTGAGCCAGACTGCGAGAATCATCGCGTCTCAAACTGGCAGGCTTCCACTTGCTGGCAAGGCCAGGATGCAAACAAGGCCAAAACGACGAGGCCGTGCATGCGCATGCAGGCAAGCCGAGTGCATCTACGTGATGCATCCGCCTGACGCCCCTGCCCCGGCTACCATGCACCACCAACAACGTTCACAGCGCCATCGAAAGCCGGCGACCCAACGCACCTTTGGTGACACCACCGGCGAGTGCACTGATGAGCACCATCTGCCCGGTGTCCACCTAGCACCTCTTCGACGGGCAGCTTGTCAGCGATGATGCTGACTCTGGCCGGCCATGCCGTCACGAGGAGAGGAGCCGATCCTCCTGTACAATGAAGCGTGCCAGCCATGACTAATGGCGGTGATGTAATACTTAATTAATCTCTAGCCTCTCTCGTATTCTATCTTATGTGCAGGACATATGGAGAGGATGATCATAGACGCCGATGATCATAGATGCCATCGACCCCGACGACGGCGTTGACCCAGAGCACACACGAGCTTCAGCTACTACCACCACTACGCACCAGCCCATGCTGACGAGGCGGACAACATGTGCGAGTGAAGTCTCCATCAACTACTACAACTTCAACTGCACCACATGCTGGCATGCACGTTCAAGTCATGCCCTACGCGCGTCTACGTCATCTACGTCAAGTCAAGTGCCGCGTACATCGACGTCAAGTTCGGCATGCTGACACGCCGATCATCTACCGTGTCAAGCGCAAGTCTTCATCCACTACGACTACTCTACATGATCAAGTCCACGGGGTACCACGACAATGCTGCGAGGAAGTCCAAGTCAATCAAGCTACATCAACCATGCAAGTCTTTGCTACCACTACAACCCATGTGTCGTTCGACACCGGCGAGGCTTAACGACACGAGGCGGTGTGGATAATGCTCTAGCCACGTTCTACCGGCTCATGGACCGGCGAGGCCATGGATACGCTGACGCCAATCCATCTACACCAACACACATGCATGGAGGCGTGAAGCGACGATCGGCGGCGGCGACTACAACACAGCTTAATCGGAGGTGCTCCGTGATCTTAATCCGCGGGGGTAATTAACTAGGAGCTTTCGAGGCCCTAGGAACCATGAAGACTACATCGCCTATGTCGGATTGCCGCTAGGCGGCTATCTAAGGAGCGCTTACATTTGTATCGGGAACATATATTTGTATTTTCCTTAAATATGAATAAAGTTTGTGTTCCTTCTATTTATTTCTTTTGTGTACTTTAGTACACCGGCACTCCAGCGCATTTATTTTATTTTACAGAGAGATCCTCCCTTTCTTGAGCGATTTTTTTCTGCGGAAACAATAGTCCTTCCTACAATTCAACGGTGTGTTTGTGCCTACTGCAAGCTATTGTCTGGCTTCTGATTTTTGAGGCTTCATTTTTAGTTGAGTTGTTCTGTCCGTGGTTTGATCGTTCGAGCTCGATTTGATCTCTGTTTGTTTCGTTGGACTCGTTGTGCCTAACTCTTTGCGCGTGTGATATCTCGCTACCAGTTAGCACATGTATCATTCGTTTGTTTGTGAGTTCGCTTTTGAGGTTGGGGGTTGAGCCGATGACCCAAAATTGAAAAGAAAAATCGAGGCTCCCATTCACCCTCCCTCTGGTCGCCGTTTCGGTCCTTCAAACAGCTAATGAATATTCATTTAATAAAAGCTGCTTCCATGTGGCGCTAGCTGCCAACTCCATTCGTGCCCCATCAGGCGTATATAAACAGCATGGAAACCACACTCAGCATTCAGAGTACGTAGGTGTGGAACTTGTCATCTTTTAGGAATGTATTGATCGGGAGAGACGAACAAGGATGATATATACATGTGTATGAGCACATATATAGATCTAGTCAGTGCACGTTTCTCGTGCAATAGGAATGAGAAGCATTTGAAAAGAAAATATAGGCTCCACGGACCAAGCTTGTTATTGTCAGCGAGTCACATAGCATCACAAGCTGTGTCACACTACAGTTTCTAGAAACATCGCAAAGGGGCGCAACCTGAATGTAGTCTCAGATTGTTGCTCTGCTGTTGGCCCATAACACATGTCTGACAGTCCCAGTCTTGATGAGCTCTTTGATATAGGCTCAGTTGTGTGGTGGAAAAACTAATTCTTGCTACGTATAATGATACATGAGGAAAGTCTAAAGCTCGCTGGTTCCAGGTGAGATGGACATGTAATTTCATTGCCTGACTCTGTATCCGGAACAGAAAGGTACTCATTGCAAGATAAATTTCATATTCCTATTAAAAATTTCCATTTATTGTATGAAGATTAGTGCAACTTGATGAACCCATGGCTCCTCAAACTATTCAAGTCGCTCATTTTTATGTGACACAACTGTTATCCAATCTAATTCATTACCAGAAGGAGACTGACTGTAGCATAATTATATTACTACAGGTCTGCTGTTATTTTTGTTTTCTTTAATCTGTACATTCTACTCAGTTTGAGAAATGGACACCACGAACAGTGCTAGCAACCCTTGCTCGATAAACAGACCAGTGTCTTGGAACATAGCTATTTCAAAACTATTTTGCAGTATAGCCTAATTCGATTACTCATGTGAAGGGATAAAAGTGATGACACAACCATATTTCTAGCTTCTAATAGACCAGTGTATTATATCTAGTGAGTCTCAAGTTTGATCATACAGTCTGAATTGTGTGCAGAGTCACGAATGGCAACATGGCATGCTTGTAGTCAGTGACTCAATGCCATGGACGAACAGACAACAACAGATGCCAAAAGTACGTCCAAAGAGATTGAAGCTGCTCGAGTGGGAACTGGCACTCTTGAAGGTCAGGCGGTTGGCCTCGAGCAATGTCTGTTTCTTAGGTTAAACGCTGCGGCCCAGGTGGTACACATCCCGGCCACTTCCTATTTTTCGGGGCACTATGTTGTTCCTCATCGGTTTCGGATCAACCACATAGCCTGTGGTCGGGTGCTCAGCACAATTCAACAGCCAAGAACACACCTCAAGTTTCCCAACCAACTCAATACGAGGCATAAGCACTAGATACGAGACGGGGTTGCTATCTCGTGCTAGTGCAGATCTTCCCAATACCTCCAAAACCTAGTGCATAGAACAGGAACGAATGGAAGAAAATTGACTATGTGTCACGAGTTTTGTTCCTAAACCTCCTTTATGCATGATAGGGTGCATCGAAACAGCTGCCACACGGAAAGTATTTGATGCCTTATAACGATTGTAAGTGTTAAGGTCGGCCTCCTCTCTGTTCTGTCCCATGAGGTCTCGACTACTTTACTTTATATGTCGTTTATGGTCACCAAGAATAAAATAGGTAATTATGCAGAAGCCACGATAAGGGGTCTTAATGATAGAATGAGGAAGTCTCTGTGTGTAATACACTTCATCACTATGTTCCTGTTGTAAAGACGGTTGCTGTGTGATCTGACATTCATTAATTCAGTGCCAACAACTTCACTTCCTACTACTCCTTAACACACTTATATAAACACGCGTGCAGCACATAATTTAGAGCTTCTCCAAGAGTATATCACTAGCACAAAAGGTTACTAAGAGAACACCTCCCTTTTTCATTAGAGGCGGTTTATGTTTTGAGGTGGCCCTACTGCGATATGAGCCGCCCCTTCTGTAGACATGTTACCAGCCGCCCATATAGTAACCACATTAGGGGCGGCAGGTGCTACGAGCCGCCCCTACTATTACCCTAAGGTTTCAATAGGGGACTATTTAAAAAACTTCCCGTTGTGGTAGGCGACTGTCCTTAGCTTACTCAGTTCAGTTCTTGAGGCACTAATTAAAACATGCACGACATTTTTCAGCCCCAGGCATGACCTCCATAACATAGGATGATTATTCCCTAAAAAAACACAGCAAGACAATGGAGGCTTTTAGTGTTGTTCACTCTCTTATAAGCTGACACCACCAGAAATGCTGATTCAGTTAATGCTTTATGTTCAGCGCATTCAACCACTAGTTCCTTTAACACGATGCACCAGCATCTCCGCTGCTCTCTGGTAAAGATCAGAATTAAATTTAATTTCTGTGTTCCTGTCCTCAAACCTGCAAAAGAGATGGACAAGAACACTAGAACCAAGACGTTCATTGGCAATCGTGCAATGTGCCTCAATCATGTATATTTAAGAGTTATGCAAATCGAACCCACTCAGCAGACCCCCTAATGCATTCATACATCATGGCAGTTCTTAAGATCTTGGACAAGAACCATAGTAGTGTCATTAGTAATATTATCATTACTATCATATCTTGGTTCACACAGGTACTGTTGTTACAAAATAGTAACTATTGTCACTGGTTCAAAATGCATCCTATATTGTTTGGACATAATGTCTGCATCGGCATACATGAGATGGACAAAAGATCACAATTCCTAGGCAATGTTTTCTACTCGATAAACCAAGCCTGGACTGTATGGCACCATGCATGTATAATTAGACCTGCTAGCCATAAGACTAGACCGACTAGTTATTAGTGCCAAAGGCATCAGGCAGCTGAACTAATTTGAAAAAGATTATGTAATTGGATCGTGTTCATGTCTCTCTCATTTCCCCATCACAAGAACATCTTGAAAGAATAAGGAGCAGGGTAGAGCACTATATAAGCTTTCACAATTTGCTCGAGAGATGAAATAACTGGATTATTTAAATTTGAAAAATAAACATGTAAATGTAAAGACACATGTTCAATAGGGGACTCGGATTTAAAAAGGTATGTTATACCAGAAGAGTCTAACCACTTATAAGGTACACATGCAAAACCAGCTATAAATAATCCCTGCCTCCATTTGACGCCACCTGCACCACCTATCGATCGAGACACATCAGTATATATATATAAACACCAAAGTGGAAACCACAATTACCATTCAAGAGTAGGTGCGTAGCTTGTATCATTCTGGAATACATTGATCGAGGGGGTGAGGGAAAAGGACGGTATATATGCCACGCATGAGCACTGTATAGATCTAGTCAGTGCATGTGTCTTGTTAAATAGGAACCAGAAACATCTGGAATGAAAAAATAGGCCACATGAAGTATGTGATCCTCGAAGAGTGACATAGCATCACTAGAATCGTAGAAGTGGCGGTTCAAGAAACTGCTCAAAGGGGTCGGAGGGTTCATCTGGAGAGAAACATGGATTGCCCTCCATCCCTATCGTGGCAGATCCGAGTAGCATGCCTTTCTCCAGTCTGAAACGTAACGAGGATGCACCCCCCGGTGGATATCCCACGAGCGGCGGCGCCGCCACCCCGTGGATGCACTCGGCAGACCCGTGGAAGCAGTTGCCAGGTCTGTCATGACTTTTTTTTTTTTTCATGATTTACCGTGGCGGGCAACAAACCACCTCGATAAAGGGTCACATTTACCGTGAGCTTATGTCCGACATGCCTCTAGCCCGCTATGGTTAGCAGTTTTTGAACTAGTAGCTGTTGGCACATATTAATTGCCCCTGCTGGGATTATATATATGGAAATAGATGAGGCGGGTCAGTCAACACGCAGCCAGAAATGATGACTTACGGATGTTTCGTGGCAATTGCAGGTTATGCAACCTGGGGATGTGGAGCGCAAGTAAGACCAATGCCTGACCTGATTTGCCATTCTGAAGGCATTTTTACGAGCGGCATCCTACAACATTGGTTACTCTAACTTTGGCTTTGTCCACTCGTCGAGTTCTCAAAGATAATCGTACAGAGTGTAGTCTGAAGCTCTGCATTATAGAGGAAGGACGCCTCTTTTAGATTTAATTAGCTGGTACCCTTTTAATTAATTAAATCCTTAAACTTAGAAATAAATAAATCGTGTGAAACTCAGATGAAAAGGGAGGAGAAAGATAAGTGGCAACATACAAAAAAAAGGGAGGAGAAAGATAGGTGGCAACATATACATAAAATTGTTCAATTCAGCTCCACACGTTATGTAGCGTACTCAAAAAAAAAACTTATGTAGCATGCATGCTACAGTATACATATGCAGGCATTTGGCAAATTCATACATCTATTTGCATGTTTTTTTACTTGTTGGACCAGAATGATACAACTCACATATAAGTTATTCTATCGTAGGTGTATTTTTCCTGTAAATGCACTGCTTCGGTACTCGTCTTTGTAAAACCTACCGACATCTCAAAGGAACCCATTCAATAAATTCATATTGTATAATTTTTTTTCTACACTGCCCTGCATGAGCCCCGCCCGTCCAAAACGCATGCCTAATCCAGGTAGAAAGTCACGTCACGTGTGCAAGGTCTCGCGTTTCCCTTGTGGATGTGTTTTCTGGAATACACGCGGGCACGTCCAATCCCTCCTCTGATCGCGGCGGAAGCACGCTCTGCAGCTCCCTCCTGCACGCCCTTGCACAAACACTGTCTGTGGAAGCCCACAGACAGACAAGACCTCCATCTCTCTCCTCCTATCCTCTACGGAAGTCTAGGGGAACTGCCTCCTCTGAACCCCTTATGAGGCCTGTGGAAGTGTGGCCGATCGCGCTATCGCAGGCCAGCAGCAGCGGTACCTAGATGATCGAGACCTTAGACCTGGACACAGTACATTCCCTCTGGATCAGTTGTCTTGGTCTGGCCGTGCCCATGTGCGCAGGACGTAGGTGCAAAAATAATAAAAAAATTTTGTTAAATGTGCCTTTAAGTTGCTTGAAGTTTTATAAGAAGTAGCATCAGAGCAGTTCTAATAAATTTTTAAGTGATTTTCATTTAACACGGAACCTCCATTTTTGGCTCTACGGTCCCCTCAATATATTCACAAGCAGCATATATAGTGAAAACCACTCTCATCATAGGAGAGTATGTGTGCAGCTGTCTTGCACAAATATACAGCTAGGGAGGGGAGCGAGGGACAATATAAAAATACATAGTTACATGCCATACAAGTGCATATAGATCGATCTAGCAAGTGTATATGTTCAATAGGAATGAGATACATCTGGAAAGAAAAACTTGCAAGGTCTGGTGAAGTATGATCTCTAAGAAGACCACATCGCATGTCATCGCAGCTGTTATTGTATCTCCAGATAGCGCAGAGAGGGCGCTAATTGTTACACCATGAGGCACAGGGACATCCTGTGGCCGAGTGGGCGCGTTGTTCTGCCGCTAACCCCAATCCAAGGAGCATAACCCACTCATGGAACTTGAGATGTTGCAAGGACCGGCCTCCTGTGCCTGGGAATGTATTTGGGACCACACCGAATGACAGTGATGATCTATGTGCTAGTGTAGTATGTGGTGCTGCGTTGAAGATGAAGGTTCTGTTGCCTCAGTATGCAGGAAACCTCGTTCTCCATCTCGAGTCCCGATAGCATCACTACATTTCTTGAATATCGACCCCAGTAGAAACCGCAAAAATTTCTTATGAATAATCAAGTGATTTAATGTGCACAGAAGGATCATCTTACAAACCCTTGTGTTGCCACCATAATGATCCTGCACCTCTAATAATTAAGGCTTCCACGACCAGGAAGTCTGAGCCGACATACCGCAAACTAGATCGGAGCCTGCATTCAACCCCCTCTACCAAGCATTAGTAATCCTCAAGAGCAGGATGTTCTCAGCTTGACCATTCTCTGTGTAGAGTACGCAAGATGTTTTCTCAAGATAAAATAGTTTAGAATCATTGAATCCAAAAATGTTTTCTCAAATAGACACAAATAAATTAAGAGTTTTCCGCTAGTAAACCCCCTAAAAAAGTTTGCACACACCTAACAGTAACATAATATTATTATTTAAAACATTCTTAATAATTAACCCACGGTCTTAAATATGGCTCCAACCGTATCCACACCAGTTCTGACCCAACGCATGTCGAGTGTATGTTCTTTCCTCGTCTCGCAGCAGGGTACAGCAAGCCGAGAGATGCCAGCAGAACCACAGCAGGGCTTGCACTAGGCATGAGCACGACTTGATGATATAGGACTTCACATTGTTTGGGCCACTATCATCGTCCTCATCGGATTCAGATCGAGGACACACGCCGGGTGGTTCGGGTGCTCACCACAGTTCCTCAACCAACAACTTGATAAGAGGCATAGGCACTAGATATGAGTCAGGACTGCTCTCTTGGGCTAGTGCAGATCTTTCTGATTCCTCCAAATCCTAGTGCATAGAACAGAAACGAATTGAAGAAAATTGACAAACGATGTGTCACGAGTTTTGTTCCTAGTACTACGTACCTCTATGCATGATGCATATCACAATCAGGCACTAAAAAATTGACTAAGTATGTATCCACGATAGCTTATGATAGTATCCATCAAAACAGCTGCCACAGGGGCAACAATTGGATGCCTTATATATAACAATTGGAGAGTGTACTGGTGTTAAGGCTGTCCTCTTCTTTCAGTCCCTTATGGTCTCAACTCCTCCTATTTATATATAAAGTTCTGCTGGATGTTTGCCCCATTCTACTATATGTACATCCATCTCATTTCAGCCCATTTTAATTCAGAATCTAAACAACTCCTGCATGAAATTGAAATGCTCTAATGACAGCTTTGATATGTGCCATAAATACACGGGTGCCTGCTTGATCGTAGTTAGTGTAGAAGAGGTTAAATATCCATTACAGAATTGTCCCTGCCTGCAAGTTCTAGTAGTATAGGATACATAGGAATTACATTTGATGCATATATTAGAAATCATAAAGTGCTTGTAGCTCGATCTTGCCTTCTCAACCAGACTAAGAATTACCATGTGAATATAAGTACAATAGAATAAATACGTGGGATTAGAGAGGTATGGCCACAAGAATTTAATTGATCAATATGAGGTGATCAAATCCATCCATGTATATTCATGAACTTACCCACACTGCAAAAAAATTCCTTCTGCATTCACCCAAAGCAATCCAACAAAAGCACACAGCTACACCTACTATTTTTACGCAACGCAATAGTGGTTGTATTTGTATTGTCAAGCAGACCCGGAAGGACTCAGGCAAAACTTTCTAAGGTAGTATTTTTAAGATTTCATTATCAGTTCCTCTGTCCCCAAATATATTCTACGGTTGTTCTATTTAAGTTAAATAAATTTAGAGAAACAAATATCAATTTTATGACATATATATTTACTTGATTTGATTTATTTATTTACTGTTGTAAATGATTTTGTTTTATTGTAAAGTTGGTCACAACTTTAAATAATTTGACTTTAGTTGATTATAGGATTTTTTTTAATTATTTATGGACCAAGGTAGTTGTCGATATATAGAATCTTGAAAGGTAACGTTTTCGCGTGCATGGAGTGTCCACGGCTGCATGCCAGCGTCGAAAGTGCTAGCATGCGTGCACTCAGGAACAGATAATTAATGGCATATATATCCTATCTCAAGACGCTGAAGCAGCTAGAATTATCCACAAGTCGAGGTAGGACAAATGAAAGAAGCTGCAAATGAGAAGCTCTGGGCTGCAGCCTCCGCTCCTCTGTCCAAGAGAAATCTCAACGGTCTTGGGAACTAGGAAGATCGGCCAGGCAACGGTGGGCGCTGGTTGTGCTAACCTCAACTGCGGAGCCCGGCACACCACATCCTGTTCGTGCTCCCTTGGGCGTGTCTGTCCACTGTTTCTGTTTATGAGAATTGGAGCCAGAATAAGCACTGGAAAGGCGACAGAAGTACTGCCCTAGGCTAACACAGATCTTTACGATACCTCCAAATCCGTATGCTTGAACCGAAATGAAACAGTTAAGAAAACTGAACAACTTTGTGCCATGTTTTTGTTCCTATGGTACCGCTGTGCAGGATACATGTGTCACATGGCAAGGATTGCACGTCTTATATTGATTGGAAGGTAGTGTACGTACTAGTGTTGAGGTTCTCTGTTTTCTCCTAACTCTGGAATATAAAGTTTTACTTGATCTTTGCTCCATAGTAGTATACGGGCAATCATCTGTTTTCAACCTATTTTTAGTAGCAATCTCAGCTACTTCTGTCACACACATTGCACTGCGTGGGCCCCTAGCTAGGCTGGCTCCACTTGCCATAACATCAATTATCAGCTATATATCATTCATCCTGTTAGAAATCAGCTCGTTCAACACAGGATGGAAGAACACAAGAACAAGTAGAACACAGGATGGAGGAGAAGGAGCTTTGTATATTTCTTATTCACTGTCTCTGTGTTTACATCAACTGAGGTGACCCTCTTTATAGAGGGACAAAAGGAATAGATACAAATTTGCTACAATGATTGCTACAGTGCTCCTCCTGCTATGCATTAATTGGCCACCATAATGAGTTCAACTTTTTACTATTCATTGACTCATTCATAACACTCCTCCTTGGCCAATTAAGTGCTATGTCAATGCCTCGTCAAAAACTCCTCTCAAAACCCAGTGGGAAAAAGAGTAGGAGAAAAGAGTACATCGTATGCACCGACTTGAATTGCACCTGTTGCCTCGTTAAAAACCTTCATGAGAAAACCCAGTGGGATAAAACTGATCAAGGGAAAAAGACTACAGCAGTTGATACTTTGGTCGGATCTATAGGATCGACCATGACCTTCAGGGTCAAGTTTATGAGCTTATGCTTTTCGGGGAAATTCTCCCCCTGAACCTTGCAACTCTCTAAGTCATCTCATGCCGGTCCCACGAACATGCTTGTGGAAGGTAGAGGCAGGCAGAGATTTTGTGAACAAATCTGCCAGATTGTCACACGACCTAGCTTGTGGGATATTCACTTCCCCACTATCCTGAAGTTCATGAGGATAGAAGAATTTAGGAGCAATATGTTTCGTAAGATTGCTCTTGACATAGCCCATATGCATCTGTGCAACACAAGCCGCATTATCTTCATAGATAATGGTAGGGGTATTGATAGTTTCCATACCACATGACTTCTGGATGTGATCAATCATTCGTCGTAGCCAAACACACTCATATGCGGCTTCGTACAAGGCGATTATCTCGAGTGGTTGGTTGACGTTGTAAACCAAAGTCACGCTTCACGGACCGCTAGGAAATGGCTGCAACACCATAGAGAAAAACAAAACCAGTTTGTGACTTGGCATTATGAGGGTCGACATGTAGCCCGGCGTCAACATAACGCACCATAGTGAAATCCCTCCTTTTCGGTACCATAATCCAAGGTCCCGGGTACCTTGTAAATACCTAAGGATGGTTTTTATGCCAACCCAATGTCTTACGGTGGGGCGGCGTTGTACCTTGCCAACAGTTTCTTTGCAAATGCAATATCGGGCCTTGTGCAATTTGCAAGGTACATTAGTGCTCCTATAGCACTAAGATATGGAACTTCAGGTCCCAATATCTCCTCATCCTCATCCTTGGGTCGGAATGGATCTTTATCCATTTTCAATGATCGAACGACCATAGGAGTTTTCGAGGGGATGGCTTCGGCCATATTAAACCTTTCAAGTACCCTCTTAGTGTAGGTGGACTGGTGTACAAACACTCCTTCAGGGAGGTGTTCGAGCTGCAGGCCCAAACAGAACTTGGTTTTACCCAAGTCTTTCATCTCAAACTCTGTCTTGAGGTAAGTCGATGCTTCCTCAATATCCTTTGTGGTTTCAATGATGTTCAAGTCATCAACATAGACTGAGATGATGCAGAATCCATCTTTGGATTTCTATATGAACACACAAGGACAATCATCGTTGTTTGCGTAACCCTTCTTCAGGAGGTAGTTACTCAAGCGGTTGAACCACATCCTTCCGGATTGTTTCAAGCCATATAGTGATCGGGCTTGCTGAACACTAAACATGTTGCGTTTTTATTCACTCTAGGAACCTTTGAGTCCTTTAGGGACTCTCATATAAATTTTCGAATCAAGTGACCCATATAAGTATGCGGTCACGACATCCATTACTGCATTTTTAAATTCATATTAGCTGCCATAGAAATGAGATATCGGAACGTTATGCCACTCATAACAGGAGAGTATGTTTCATTAAAATCGATGTCGGGTCTCTGCGTGAACCCTTGTGTCACTAGCCTCCCTTTATATCTTACCACCTGGCCATGCTCATTCCTCTTTCGAGTGAAGACCCATTTACATCCTACAAGGATGACTTTTTGGAGGTGTTTGGACTACAGGTCCAAAACCTTCCTATGGCAAAGCGGCGCAGTTTACGCCTCAATTGCTGATTTCCATTGTTCCCAATCAGAGCGCTTCTGGCACTCCGGATCCAATGAGTCAGCAATTTTGGAGGCGAAAATATATGTCGACAACTATGGTCTTTCTATTGTATGATTCTCCTGATTCCACATAATTCGTGGCGATCTCCTCGAGATCATCTTCTCACTCATCGAGATTTCTCGAGGTTATCTTCAGGGGAGCTTATTGGCTACGTTCTTGGGCCCAGCTACAGCGTACTTGAGCAAACAAAAGACGCCCTCGTGTGTGTTTGAGCAAGTGTTTAGAGATGGTTGCTTTAGAAATTTCAAATAGAGGGTGGAAACATCATTTTCGTTTGTTATAATTCACATGTCCTTTTTAAAGGCATTGTGTTTTTCGGACTTTGTAATAATTATCTGTGTACATCCACGGATGTAGACCCCGGATTGTATTATCCATTATCTAAAAAATAGAGGAAAGATAAAGGTGAGAATACATCTCAGCAAGAAAAAACTACCTGAACATGTTAATTAGACATCAATTAATTATAGAAGAATACATATATAGAATGGGATAATAATAATTAATAGCCAAATTCTGGATATAAACATCACGACATCCTTCGGCAGGACTTAAGAGGCAATAACGGCCTCGACCAGATATAACGATGGGATGGGCAAAATAAACCAACCTTTCCATATGATGGATTGCCTCATCCGACCCTTGGAACGTGGGCCTAGACCAGCCCGACCCTCTACGGTGTAATTCCGCCCCGCTCGAGCCGAACGGATCCTCGGGTGAAGCGGACACGCCTCAGGTGCCCCTCTCACCCCTTTTCACATTCAACACGTGAAGGTAACGGCGTGCCCGGATGTTTGCGCGCGTCTTTTTCAACTACCCCATATGGGGCAAACATATTGTAACTGGCCAGTATCAAATCCAATTGCCCTGGACGGGGTCGAATAGTCGTGAACTGGGCCATGACCTCAACAGTGGCCCACTATGCAAGCACAGGCTGCCACCGTGCCACCTAAACCACGTACGAACCATGTTAGTGCATCTCCTCGAGCCAATGTGTCCCCGTAATGGGGAGGGAAAGGCATACCCCAATTAGCCTTTCTACATGAGGAACAATGGTGAAACATCATTACCCACACTGCACACTACTACAAAATTGAACTTGCATGGTGTTTAGTTTTTATTTTCCGTGGCGGGCATTTAGAAAACCGCCACGGAAAATAGTTGGGCAGGCGGCCCTCCGGCCAGGGGAATGCCCACCACGGTTAATCGATTAATCGTGGCGGTTTTCTTATAAAGCCTGCCACAAAAAATGAGGCCCAAAGGCGAGCCCAACAAGCTCATTTCTATGGTGACATATATAAAGGCGACACTTAGTTTTCAGGCTCATTCTCTCTTCTCATCTTTCTCAATCACCCTACCGCGCCTCCCTCCCGGCTCCCTCTCTCTCTCTCTCTCTCTTCCCGAGGCGGGCGACGGCGGCGGGCTTCGAGAGCGTCCCCGGCTCCCCTCTCCCCTCTCCCCAAGGCGGCGGGACTCCATCGCCCCAGCGGCGGGACTCCATCATCCCAGGTGGCGGCGGGCCTCCGGTCCCCCCGGCGGCGGCGGATCCGGCGCCGCCGGGCGGCGGATCGAGGCCACGGGCGCTGGCGGATCCGGCCCGGTGGCGGATTCGGGCCCCGGCGTGGCGGATCGGGCAGCGTAGGGCCCTCCGGCGCACCATGGCGGCAGAAGCTCGTGCCCCGGGCGCCCGCGGCGGTGGAGCCCCACAGCGGCGAGAGGTACGGGCGGCGGAGCTCGTCGGCCGGCGTCGAGCGGCGCTTTGATCCCTGGCGGCGGACGCGCGGCGGCGTGGATCCGGTGCCCTCCTCCTCCGGCTGGGCGGATCCGGCGGCGCGAGCGTGGAGGAGGCATCGGCGGCGCTTCCTTCTCCTTCACCGGCGGACGACCTGCTCCCCTCCATGGCGGCTGCGGCGGGCGCAGATCCGAAACCCTAACGGGCCCGGGCGGCCCGGATCTGGGCCCGTTAGGTTAGGGTTTTTCGGCTTTTTTTTTTTTATTTTTTTTTTTTATTTCATTAACCGTGGCGGGAATTGTTAAACGCCCGCCACGGTTAATCTATTTTCCATGGTGGGCATGGAGTCCACCACGGTTAATCGTTCGATTAATCGCTGTGACCCTAGCTCCGCGGGCGCACATTAGCCATGACAACCCTACATGAGTACCCGACTAACTGAGATTATTTAATGGAGCAGACATCTGATGAAAAAAAAAAAAAACCTTTTATATAGAAGCAGCTCATAAATATTCCCTACTTTCATTTGATGCTACCTGCCACCTCCAGTCATGCCTCATCGCTATATAGATCTGGCCAGTGCATGTTTATAGGAATGAGAATCATCCGGAAAGAAAGCATATGCCACATGAAGTATGTGATCCTCGAAGAGTGGTATAACATCACTAGAATAGTAGGCGGTTCCAGAAATTGCTCAAAGGGGCCACGGCACTAACCTTTTTTTTTTTACCGAACCGGTCGGGGAGTCCCCGACCTCTTTTTTTTTTAATTAAATGAAAGAATAAGTACAGGGGTGAATTACAAGGCAGTCAAGCCCAAAAAGAAAAAGGAAATTCTATACATAGCTATCTCTCCAAGCTTTTAGAGGTGCAGCCTTGGTTGTTTTGGCTTTGATGCAAACCAAGCCAAATTCTTCTATGAAAATATTTTTCCCAAACCGAAAAATCATTGGTTCCATTGTCGAAGATGATCTTATTTCTGATTTTCCAAATGGACCAACAGGCCTGAGATCACTAATTCTCTGAAAATGGTTCTCTGGAAGTCTGATCTGGCTTTGATGAGCATGTCTTGCGGACTAAGGCTAGTGTCCCAAGAGATAGCTAAGGAGTCCCAACAATGTTTACTGAAGGAGCATCCAAAGAAAAGATGAATGTAGGTTTCCTCACAATTACTGTTACATAGGACACAATCATAGGAAGGCAGTGACATGCTTTTTCTTTTTAACATGTTCCTGGTATTCAGTCTATCCCGAGCTAGGAGCCAGAAGAAGAACTTTTTGATTTCCCAAGTTGCTTGAGCTCCGGATCCATTTGGATATTGGTGAAGGAGGATTTGATGCTTTCATCAATTTATATGCCTTATTGCTGCTATATCTATTGTTACCCCAAGGATATGTCCAACTGTCATATGAATGATCATCAGTGTTCAGGTTATCCAAAATTGTCTCCACCTCAGCCAATTGACTACTTGCAATGACCTAAAGAGTGGGGGTCAAGACTCTTTCCAATGTGTTGTTCATAAAGAATTTAACTGAGCATTTAGGTTTCCTTGTGAATGAGAACAGCTGAGGGAATTTGTCTTTCATGGCTTGGTCTACCCATATATCGACCAAAAAGATCTGAGAATCACCAGATTTTGGACTACATTTTGCAATTTCCACGAAAATTGCCATATAATTTAAGAATGTCCCTCCACCGTAAAGATCCACTTGGTGTTCTTAGATGGGGAGGATTTTCACCGTTGAATACAGCTTTTTGCCAGGTGAGGGATACCCGGGGAATATGCGCCTTGTTGTAAAATTTATCAAGATATTTCATTAGAAGAGCATTGTTTTGACTTTCTATGTCTATGATCCCCAGTCCCCCTTGATCTTTACTTTTTTTAACTTCTTCCCATGCAACTAGGCATCTTCCTCTCCTGTCTGCATCTCCAATGCCCCAAAGGCAGTTCATTCTATAGTGATCCACTTGTTTTACTACTTGGGGGGAATTTGAGTGTACACATATAGAATGTTGGCAGGCCGAGAACACCGAAGTTGACCAATAATAGTCCGCCATTGTAAGAGAGGAGTTTGCTTATTCACGAGAGTCTTTTTTCCATTCTATTGATCATAGGGGCAAAGTCAATGACAGGTTGGTCCGGTTGTCCCCAAAGGCAGTCCCAAATAAGTGAAAGGCATGGAACCAATTTGGCATTCAAGAATAGAAGCTAGATCCCGAGCTCTCGTATTACTCATATTTATTGGTACCAGGGCTTGATTTTTGCATAATTAACTTGCAGCCCCGATGAGGCAGAGAAAATTCTCGAGTACTTCCTTGAGGTTTCTTAGAGTTGTTTCATCTCTAGGTAGTACCAGCAGAGTATCATCTGCATATTGTATGATGGGATAGTCATCCCGAAATTATTGCTCGGGGGTGGTCCAAGGAGCCTTCATGCCAACAATTATTCACCATTGTTTGTAAGAGATCTGCTGCTAATACAAAGAGGAGTGGAGATAAAGGATCACCTTGTCTTACACCTCTCCTGCACTTGAAGTTTTTTCCTGGTACCCCATTAAGTATCACTGAAGAGGTGCCACTAGATAGAATATTTTTGACCCACTTTATCCAAGTATCCGAGAAGCCTTTATGCTTGAGGATCTCCAATATGAATTCATGCTCTATTCTCGTCAAAAGCCTTCTCAAAGTCCAGTTTTAAAATTAAAATCTCTTTTTTTTTGAGTGATGACAGAGATGCAAAAATTGGAAAGCCCAGGCTAAGCAATCTGAATTGTTCTTCCTTTAATGAATCCATATTGATTTGCATGAATAAGTTCAAAAATCACTGACTGGAGTCTGGATGACAGGATTTTTGTGATACATTTCAGGGAGTAGTTGGTTAGGGAGATAGGCCTGAAATCATTGACTGATTCTGGATTATCCTTCTTTGGGATTAAAGCTATGAATGATGAATTGATACTAGAGAGATCAATATTATTGTTGCAGAAATCCTGAAAAAGCCTGTTAAAATCTGCTTGTATGACATTCCAACATTTCTTGATGAAGGTTCCATTGAAACCATCAGGGCCTGGGGCATGATTATTTGGGAGGTCTTTGACAACTGTAGTGATTTCAGCTTCTTCTTTGAAGGGACCATCTATACTGGATAAGTCAGATGGAGTCAATAGTTCATCCAGATTACAAGTAATACCAGAGTATTGACATACTCCCATTCTGTCCTTGAAAGCTGTCCAAAGGAGGTTGGCCTTTTGTTCATGATCCATAATTATGTTTCCTTGACTGTCCACTAGGGAGACAATAAAATTCTTTTTGTGAGCAATGGTGGCCATAAGATGAAAAAAATGAGTGTTTTCATCTCCAAATTGCACCCATCTGATTGTATTTCTTTTTTGCCAATATTTTCTTTTGGATTCCGTAAGGTCACTTTCGGATGAGCTTTGACTAATTTTCTGAAAAGATGACTCCATTCTAGAAAGGGGTCTCTGTTCTTCTAGTCCATCCATCAACTGGATGACCCACCTGCTGTTATGGATTAGTTTGCTTAGGTTGGAGATATTTCGCTCCAATGCCTCGGACCTCCTCCTCGACTTGTTTGAGCTTTCTTGAAAGATCTTTGGTCGCACCGGCCTAAAATGTCTTTGAGTTGACCCAGCTATTTGCCACAGTGTCTAAGAATCCAGGATGGTCCACCCAATAATTCTCAAATCTGAATATATTTGACTTTGGGATGGATGTGCCAACATGTACTACATAGGGGATGTGATCTGAGGTTGGCTTTGACAGTGGTTGAACTACTGTTGCTGGGAAGGATGAATTCAAGATGATGAGGTGAAAACCCAATCCAGTTTGACCAAGAAAGGATCCTGTTGCATATTACTCCAGGTAAAACTCCTCCCACCGAAAGGGATTTCTGTTAAGTCCAAGTCGAGATTGCTTCATTGAACATTAACATTTCTGAGGCATCACCACCTGGTTTGTTTCTATTTTCAGGGCTCCTGATGAGGTTAAAGTCGCCACCCAGAAGCCAATCATCTATGTCTGAAGTATCAAAATTCGAAGCCAAGTGATGAAGGCTAGCTTACTTTCAGGTTGTGATGGACCATATATGTTTTGCTGACGAGGAAGCTGCTATTATCCATCCCGCAAGAGAACTTGACAGTTAGAGCATATGAGTTCGAGTCAAAGAGAGTTCCCTGAAGAATCTTTGCTGTTCCAAACCATTAGGAGGCCACCGGAGGCCCCAATCGAGGGAAGTAGCAAAATTGATCTAGAGATCTGGGACAAAAATTTTTGATGTAAAACTATCAAAAGAGTCCCTTTTGTTTCTTGCAGACAGAGAACATGACAGGCACTTTCCTGTATTTTATCCCCGATGGTGTCCCATTTCTCTTGTGAGTTGATGCCCCTAATGTTCCAAAAAGAGAATTTTGACATTTCTTCTATTAGTGTTACTATCCATTGACACAAATGGTGGTTTGCTGTAGCAAATGTTTGAAACTCAGTGAATCAAACATAGAGCATGGAGCTAGGTGATAGGGGTGCACAATTATAAAATCAACAGGGCTAGACATCACCGGGCAAGAAGCATCCAAAATTTCCATTGGAGAGATACAGGAGCATGCATAATTAGACTTAAAGATGGAAAGGCACACAAGATAAAGCAACTTGCATCGATTAAGCCAACCAAACTGAGTAACCAAGTTTGCAAAAGAGCTCCCACATGTGCACATGCACCGCTTACATCTTAAGTTATTTTTTAACCAGAACAGGCTCTGGTGACGGGAACTAAGAGTTTTCAAAAGAGATAAAAGCACTGTCATGGAGACCAGTGCTAGCACAAAATCCTTGGGCCTTCTATTCATCGATGTCATCAACTTCCAAAGAAGTGCGGCGATTCTAAACACCAGTCTGTATCCGGAGGAAGCCTTCTCCAATGCCTTCCGTAACTTCTCTTGGCGGGTGAGGGGTCGTGAACTTGTCGAAGGTGGGATCATGGCCGGGGGTGACATCTTTGAGCACTTCGATTTCATTAGCCTTCTTCTTCATGGGGGTCTTCTTCTTGCCCGACTTCTTGTTGCCGCTTGGGGTTGCTTCAGGATCTTTCCCTGTTGCTGGTCTTGCTCTTGTAGCCCTTAGCCTTCTCCGAGAGCCTCTGCTCGCGCCTCGAAACTCTTCATCCAGAGGTTCCTTGAGCTTGCTTGCCCTCTTCTTGGTTGGAGTTTTAAAGTTGTCAGGCGGTCCATCCAGCATTTCGTGTCGAGTCGGAGCTATTCATCTGTTCTGCATCCAAGTCTCCCAGAGGCAGCTCTGTGTCACTAGTATCCATCATCACTTCATCAGTGTCATCTTCCCCACTGTACACCAGCTGGGACAGCACCATCTTCTGCAGGGCCTCATCTTCAGGCTGTGGATTGAAGATCCAAGCAAGTTGATGCAATAATCCAATATCAGAGAAATAGATTGGAATACTAAAATCTTGCTCTGAAAGGAAGCAGTTTAGGAATTTGAAGATTGAAGGGATAATGTGAGGAGGAATTTGTACCTTCAACTGTTTGAGGAGAGATGGAATGACAGTCACCATTGGGTTATCCTTCTTTGCTGGTTTTGAAGGACCAATCAGAACAGACTTCAGTTTTGGGGCTTTCTTCAGATAATCAGGCCTCAGGGACAGGGAGTCAGATGGGATCATGCTCCCTGGTTCCACCAGATTGGCCTTGCCATTCAGATTTCCTGCAGCACTGTCATTCACACTCATGAGATTGTTGTTTACAGGAGTGGTGTTGGAGTTACCTTGTCCATCAGCCATGAACAGCTCCCTCTCGCACCGCCTCGGAGGGGGCGAATGCATCACCCAGCGGTTGTTGCCAGCACCATCTAGCCTGCATGCCATCATTCTCGACCGGGCTGGATTATCTGAGGTACCAACATTGCCATCCAAGCCAAACAACTGATAGCGAGGAGGTGAGGGGGGCACACGATGCAGTGGGCCCATTGTCACATAAGCAGCTTCATCAGGTAAGGCGGTGATGTTGTTCCTCTTTAGGATGTAGCATGGAGATGTCCAGACAGTCCTTGCGGTGGGATACCTACATTGACCTTGACAGATTCTGGTATCTTTGCATCATCATTCAAGTAAACCTGGACAACTACCTTGGCAGGGTCATCAGTACCAAACCAGTCCATCATAATACCAAAACCAGAAACTGCTTTAGCAACAATATTGTCACACTTCAAATCTGGATTGAAAGCTAACAGCATCACCCAAGCCTCACGGTCTAGATCAAAGCGACAAGCATGCTGGGCTTCATCATGTTTCACAAAATACATGCTCCTACCACCAAAGGGGAAAATAGGTCCCAAGAAACGTTCTCTATCCATAGGTGTGACAAACTTGACATAGGCTTCACCGAGTGGGCAGTGGCTGAATGCGAGTGACATGTACGCCGGTACTTGGAAGAAATCGCGAGCGCTGGTTCAAGCAGATGGAAGTCGTCCTTGTTGACCGGAGGATCCATCTTGACGATGGCAAGGTCTTCATTGAACTTGGTGTAGCAGCTGATGACGTAAACCTCCCGGCGCGAAACCTCCGCGCGAGCCGGCCCTGGGTACCAGCGAGAAGCCCTTGGGGGCGAAGTGACGGGGATCGACCTCCCAGTTCGCCATCTCCGGCGAGAATGCCGGTGGCCGGTCTGACGACGGCTCCGATGAGGGTTTTTCTACAGTGTTTTGTGGAGAACAGGCGCAGGGGTGAGGCCGAGGCGTCAAGAGTCTGAAGCACGGGAGATGTCTCTGGATTTATAGTATTCTTGGCTGCCCCTTCGTATTCCAGCCGCTGAATGGGCCGGTAAATCCGGCTGGATCGAGATTTCCTGAAGCACCGCGAGGATGGATGTCCATAATTGAAACAAATTCGACATCGAGCTTTCCTTGTGCAGTCCTTCCTAGTGTGGAAAGGGCCCGTGCAATTACTGCAGGTGATTTCCTTCCTAGGCCCGTTCCTCGGCATTCCAAAACTGCTATTCTGTTCTTGGGCTGGGCCTGGTTGGGCTTTCGGGTTAGGAGCTAAATTCAAATTTGAACTTTCAATGCCATCAAACCTGCTCGTAACTGCCTCCTTTCCTTTCCCGTTAGTCTTGAATTCCGACTGACCGTTACCCCGTTTAATTCTCCAGCGAAGAACACTCTTCTTTGGTGGAACGGTGGTGGATCGATCTGGATTGGGATGCTGCCTATTGTGGATTGGAAGCTGATTACCATTCATTGGGGAGGATTTGGGGGCTACTTGATCCAAAGGGTTCAGATAATTGAGATGATAATTCTTTGGATAAGAGAGCCTTTTGAGGACACTAAGATTGTTGGGGATTTTAACGGCATCAGCATAGCTTTTGATAGCCTTCCCCTTGGATCCAATATAGGTCCATTCTTTCTCTTGTTCAATACACCAATAGTGATAATCCCTCATCCAATTGGGAGCTCCATTACCCCAGAGATGGAAATGGGCAGCAAACAAATTGCAAACAAAAGAGGCAGATTTATAAACCAACAAACCAATGTTCTTATTTGAAACACTAAACTTGAACATCTGACCAGATAAAAAACGAGACATTGTAGTGTTGAGCCGCCCCACCCAAGCAAGATTGAAGGATGAAGCTGACAGACTCGTCATCTAATTTGATGGCAGATCTTGCAAAACTAACGACCAAATGGAACGCAGTTCCAGAGGGTGGGAGGGAAGGACTCACTGAGCAGCCAAAGCGATCGAAGGCCAGAGAGGAGAACTTGAGGCCGCAATCGAAGTCCAGGAGCGCCAGGCCCGGATCTAGGGAGGCCATGGAGAAGGAGCAGATCACCATCCATGGGGGTAGCCATCGATGCACCGGAGAGCGACGGTGGGGAGGGGTGCGGAGGGGGAGAGCGCCATCACATATGAAGATATTGTCTCATTCTGACAACAACGTGTGGTATAACACGGCACTAACCTGGAGAAACCCCTATGAAATTTCCATTGACTTATGCACCTCGCTAGTTGGTGATCTACACGGACATTCAAAGATTGTACCAACACGAGTACCATGCCATCACACAGTGCTAGTGACACTCTGCTCTCATATCACAGCACAGCTGCAATTCCAATATACCGTCACGTTGATGACTTGATGCTGCAGTAGACTAGACTGGTTTAACTATTCATACAGGTAAGAATGGACTGTTTTAATAATCATTTATGTAGGCACATAATCATTTATTCATTCTGAATCTTTTCATTGTGATTCTTTTCCCTATGATGTCATGGCTAATGGACCGCAGATCCGCTACAATGGAAATGAAAAACCTTTAATGAACAACAACAGTACTACTAGCTGCACATTAGTACTGATCTTTTTTTCTGTGACAATGGTGTTATGCTGTCACAATTGCAAAACCGATATCGGAAGGGAATCCATCTTGTGATGTCGTCTTGACTGCGCTATCAGACACTGAAGGTTTCTTGGAATCATCGCTGATCTGCTCTACTCGATCCAAGCAGCGTCCCATTTGAAATTGTGAGAGGTCCGTAAAGATTAAGAAATAAATCATGTCAAACTCCGACAAAAAGGAGGGGATGGGGGATATTGAGGCTAATATAGATAAAACTGTTCACATGAGCTGCCATGGTTTTAAAATATGTTATGTAGCGTGCATGTGACAGCAGATGCAACTTATATGTAAGTTACTGTATCATTGGTAAATTTTACTGTAAATAATAAAATTTGAAAGCTGCTCTCATATTCCTTTTTTTAAAAACTGCACACATCTAAGAGCAACACATTCAATAAATTGTTTTTATTATTTTATTTACACCTGGGTCCTGCATGAGCCCAGCCCGTTCAAGTCCAATCCCATACCATATCCACAGGGAAATACACGCGATGCATGCCGTTTCCCTTACGGACGAAGTTGTCTGTGTTGAAATATGTTCCAAATTCATATTGGGCTGCCAACTACTGAAGGCCCGTTTAAAGATGAAGGCGGGAGAGCGACATCAATTAGTACCATATTGCTTAATTGATGTGGAGGCAAAAAGTTTTCCTCCCTATATATTTAGACCAATCCTTCTAGGAGACAACACAACAGAATTATTCTCTCTCTCTTGTAAGCCGCCATACTGCGTTGTAACCCGACTCCTGATATAGTGAGAAGTGTTTACTGGCTGGCGCCCGTGGTTTTTTACTCTCCCAATATAGTGAGAAGTGTTTACTGGCTGACGCCCGTGGTTTTTTACTCTCCCGCATTGGGAGGGTTTTCCACGTTAAATCTTGTGTCCCTGCAATTTAAATTTTTGATTACTTCATCGTTTACTCGCGTCACCTTATAACAGTCTGCAATCCGGCAGAAGCGTGCTCCACCGCTTCCTCCTCCGAGACTCCGCAAAAACGCGGTGGGCTCCATGGACGACGGCAACCAACTCATCTAGAAGAAGAGTGAAAGACCTCCAACTCCCTCCTCCGATCCTATACAGAAGTCGGTACTCCTCCATAGATCTCCCTGTGTTTTGCAAAAGTGTGGTGGATCACACGGCTGGCGGTAGCGGCACCTCAGCGTATGTGAGGCCGAAAATGTGTTCTCTGCTGCTGACCACCAAACAAGAGGATCCGGATCAGGAGCACAGTATCCAGGCGCAAAATAACAAAAGTTATTTTATTAAATGTATGCATGTTTTCTTTTATAAGGAAGAGATCCAGAGCAGTTTTGAAAAAAAAAATTAAGTCATTTTCATTTATGGCTCCTCCAATTCATGGCTCCCATCCCCATATATCAGTATATATATAATCAGCATAGTGGAAACCACTCTTCTCATAGAAGTGTATGTGTGGAGCTGTGTCGTCTTACACAAATATATGGCCAGATAGAGAGGAAGGGAGGGAGGGACTATGACAACATATGGATAAATTACCATGCAAGTGCATATAGATCGATCTTGCCAATGTCATATGTGCAATAGGAATGAGAAACATCTGTAAAGAAAAACTAGCAGCGTCTGGTGAAGTATGATGCACTGTCGCATATCATCGCAGCTGATACAGGATCTCCAAATAGAGCAATCAGGGCACACTAACTGTACCACCAAGCACAGGGAGATCCTGAGGCAGACCGGGATCGTTGTTCAGCCCTAGGCCCATTGCTAGGAGCATAACACAATCAACCTAGCCTTCAAATATGAAGCCGGTCTGACTGCTTTGCTTTGCCGTATTGTAATTGTTGTTATCATACACAAGACATCGAGAATCTATGTGCAAGCAGTGAAGTATGAGGTGCTGCATTATAGAAGAAGGTTCTATTGCCTCAGCAGACAACAAAGCTTGATCTCCATTCCAGTCCTGATTCGCGAATATGGAGCCACCACTACAAACCGCAAGAATTTCTTGTGCGGAGAAAGCTAGTTAATCAAGTGATTTAATGTGCACACATGTATCATCTTACAAACACTCTAATAAAGGAAATTTTTATGCCACTATATTGATCCTGCACTCTAATAATTATTAAGCTTCCCACAAGCAGGAAATCAGAACCAGTGGCCACTATACTGCAAACTAAATCGAAGCTTGCATGGCTGCATTACCATTCAACCTTCTCTACCAAGCATCCGTAATCCGATATACAGAATTCATGGGCACATTCCCTCCTCTGATCCGATATAGCAATCTTGGGCACACACCCTCTGATCCCCTATAATCTGCAGAAGGATGGCGGATCGCACTACCCTAGGCTGGCAGCAGGAGCACCTCAGCATATGAGGGCGCTGAAAACCTGTTCTCTGTCGACGACCAAACAAGAGGGTCAGGACTTTAGGCCGGGACACATGGGTTCCCCTCTAGTCTAGTTCAGTTCTGGACACGGTTTTGGCTTAAGCGTGGGCCCATGCAGAGCATGACCCAGGCGCAAAATAATAAAAGTTAATTTATTAAATGTGTTGCTTTAAGTTGCATGTTGCCTTTATAAAGAGGAGTGCCACATCAGTTTTGATAAAATTTTAGGTGATTTTCATTTAACGTGGCTCGCATCCCCATCAGCATATTGAAAAACCACTCTTATCATTAAAGAGTATGTGTGCAGCTGTGTTGTCTTACACAAATATATGGCTAGATAGAGAGGAAGGGAGCGAGGGACTATAATAATGCATTGCAGCATGCCATGCAAGTGCATACTGTTCGATCTAGCCAATGTCATGTGCAATAGGAATGAGAAACATCTGGAATGAAAATCTTCTTAGAAGGAAAGAACATGCACCAGGACTGCGATGACTGTCTCTTATGCAACATAGGCTGTGAAGAAACTAGCCTCCACCTCTTCTTTGAATGCCCATTTAATCGTGACTGCTGGTCCACTTACCAATCAGCTGTGGAATCTAAACCTCAGTCGACTGGATTTTATTCAGACTTCGCCCAGGCAATTTTCAGAGAAATAGTTATCACTGCGTGCTTGTGAGCAATAGGAATTTAGACTACAAGAAATGGTGTTATTTTTTACAGTGGCCATGTGAGTATCAATGTTGTTATTGTTTTGGGCCTAGCTGCCTTGTAACCTCTGTTTCGGTCCTTTTTTTTATTTCGCCCTTTTGTTTTCTTGTGAGCGGTCCTTCATTTACTCGAAAAACAAAAAAAAAATATAGAGTAGGGGGTATCAATTTAACAAAAAACTAACCAAAACTATGCTTGGGTATCAATTTTTTTATTTGAGAAGTTTGGTTCATATTGAATCCTCGGTAGATTTTGTTTAATCACAAATTAGGGCTGAATCAAATTTTCCTAAGTATCTGATATAGCTGAGTCTACACCTACGCCAGACCGAGAACTATGCTTAATCAAAATTTCCTATGTATTTGTTTAATCACAAATTAGGGTTTAATCACAATTTAACCAAAACTAACCAAAACTATGCTTGGGTATCATGCTTGACACTGACAGACTGAGAGATGACCTTGGCTGCATCCCCACAGGTTGTATTTCCTGTGTCACTCAGTTCTTCCACTAACGGCTGCTGATCTATTTCATCCTGATCACTCTGTTTTTCTTGAAAAACATTGTCTCGCGCCTCACTTCAACTTTGACTCCCATGTCTTGGAACATAGCTATTTCAAAACTATTTTGCAGTATATATAGTCTAATTCAATTGCTCATGTGAAGGGATAAAACGTGATGAAACGACAGTATGTCTAGCTTCTAATAGACCAGTGTATTATATCTAGCGAGTCGTGTTTGAGCATGCAATCTGAATTGTGTATAGAGTCACGAATGGCAAACATGGCATGTTTGTAGCATCAATGGCTCAATAACATGGTCGAACAGACAACAAGATGCCCAAAGTACATCCAAAAAGATTGAAGTTGCTAACATCTTCCACAAGTCAAGCTAGAGAGTTAAAACTAGCCCTCGTGAAGATCAGGCCGTGGCGTCACTTCCCTAGGTTAAACGCTGCGGCCCAGGTGGTACACATCCCGGCCACTTTCAATTGTTCGGGGCAGTATGTCGTTCCTCATCGGCTTGAGAACAACCGCGTGGCCAGTGGTAGTGCTGAGCACAATTCATCAGCTAAGAATAGATCTCAAGTTCCTCAACCAACTCGATACAAGGCATAAGCACTAGATACAAGGCAACGGTCCGATCTCATGCTAGTGCAGATCTTTCCTATACCTCCAAATCCTAGTGCACAGAACAGGAACGAATGGAAGAAAATTGACGAACACTCACAGCATTGGGTGAAAGGAGAGCTTAGCATAGGGTCCATCGACTGCTGACACATGGGAAGAATTGGATGCCTTATAACGATTGGAAAGTGTACTGGTGTTAAGGTGGGCCTCCTCTCTGTTCTATCCCATGTGGTCTCGACTACATTTTGTATCTCTTTTATGGTCAGCAAGAGTAAAATGGAAAATTATGCCCAAGTAACCACCTACTTGGCCGTGATAAGGGGTCTTACTTGGTAGAAAAAAGTGGTCGCTGTGTGTAACACTACTACTTATTCTATTTTCCGTGGTGAACTTTTTCGATTTTCCGTGATGGACTTCAAAACCGCCACGAAAAGGAAGGTCACGGAAAATCGAGTGATTTTCCGTGGTCGGACTTTGGAAACTAAAAATGCCCGCCACGGTTAATGAATAAAAATAATAAAAGAAAATCAATCTGAAACCCTAACGGCCCCTGACATCTAGGCCGCCGGGCTTATTAGGGTTTCGTGTCCCGCTGCCGCTGGCCAGCTCGGGCGCCGCTTCCTCCTCGACGGCGTTGCTTCACTGCCGCTGCTCCACGCCGCGCTGCCGCCGACCGCTGCTCCGCTTCGCCCGCGTGCTCCGCCGCCCGTGAAGCCGATCCGCGACGCCGGGCGAATCCTAGCGCCCGTGACGGATCCACGCGGCCCGCCGGATCCCGCCGCCGCAGACGGATCCACGCGACTCTGGGCCGGATCCCGGGCCGCCGCAGACGGATCCGCGCGGCTCTGGCCAGTCCCACCCGCCGCTCCCGCACTGCTCCACGGACTCGCGTCGCCGCCCTTGCGCCCATCGGGCGAGAGGAAGAGGTGAGGGGCCAGAGCGAGGAGGCGGCGCCACCTCCGCCCGAGCGGGAGAGGGAAGGGAGGGAGGTGTCAATGTCGGGCCAGAGGATCGATGTCAAGTGTGGGGGCGACGGGGAGAGGACCGCTACGCGGAGGGAGTGCTTGGTTTCGTGGAGGCCCGGCCGGAGAAGTGGAAGTGGAAGTGTGGAACCCTAGAACAGAAGTGCTCGTATATATATCCGTGGACATGGAAATGGGCTTTGGGCCGATGGGTTGGGCCTCATTTTTCTGTGGCGGGCTTACTACAAAAACCGCCACGGTTAAACTATTTACCCGGGCGGTTATTTTACAATGGCCGCCACGGTTAATCGACAACAGGGTGGTTTTTCCCCGGCCGGAGGGGGGTGCCAGGCCAACTATTTTCCGTGGCAGTTTCTCAAATGCCCGCCACGGAAAATAAAATTGGAACACCACGCAAAAATCAAACTTGTAGTAGTGTAATACACTTCATCACTATGTTCCTGATGTAAAGACGGTTGGTGTGCGATCTAAGGTTCAATTTAGTGCCAACAGGTCACTAGTTCTTAACACATGGGGTGTTTAACTGGTGACATATTTTGGGTTCGCTATTGTATCACTTTTCGTTTGTATTTGGTAATTATTGTCCCACCATGGACTAACTAGGGCTCAAAAGATACGTCTCACACTTTACAAACAAACTGTGCAAATAGTTTTTGGATTTACCTACGTTAATGCTCCATATATGAGGAAAATATTTGATGTGACGGACACTATACCACTTTTTGGGTTCACTTTTTCCTGAACTAAACAGGCCATACTTATATTCAAGCACACACACTCACCACTATAAACATGCGTACAATTATCATGAGTAAATTGCCTTTGTAGGTACCTAAACTATTTAGCGTGTAACAGATATGTATTTCTAACTCAAAAACGTAACTTCTGGTACTTCAACTAAAAACGTAACGTCTAGGTACGGGAACTACAATTTCAGTAACTTTTGGGTACTATTTTTTTTTTTTTTGTGAAAAAACCCTTCCCAAATTTTTTCCCATTCCTTGTCGACTCACGATTAGACACGGGTCTCCGCCAGCATGGGTCGGAGCGCCGGATTTCGCGCGCGGGAGCGGGAGGGGTCGCTGGTCGTGTGCGCCGTGAGCGAAGCTGCTCCGCTGCCGCGCTGGGTCCCCACCGCTGGCGCGAGCTACTCCATCGCTGCACGGGTCCATGGCGATGTCGAACCTGCCTGTGGCGGGAGCCATGGCCCCAGGACAGACATCAGCAGGTCGAGGTTGGCCGCGAACGCCGCTTTTGGTCGCGAAGGTTCCCCGCACGACGGGCACGATGCGACGGGCGCGGTCGTTGTCGACGCCCAGGACCTGGATTGGGAAAAAGGTTTGGGAAGGTGGTTTTCAAAAAAAGCTAGTACCAAAAAAGTTACAAAAGTATAGTTCCGCATCTAGAGGTTATGGTTTTTAGTTGAAGTAAGTATGATTCGAAAGTACCCAAAAGTTACGTTTTTTAGTTGGAGTACCTATCTGTTACACGCTAAATAGTTTTGGTACCCACAGTGCAATTTACTCTATCATTAAGAGCTTCTCCAAGAGCAGTCTATGCTTATACATCTTGAAGTTGGCAAATTCTTCTCCAAAAAGTAATTAATCAAACGTAAATATTTGCTACATGGATGTTGAGTTGACACAAACTTATATATAGCTATGTACGTAGGTTCCCCATAAGTAGTGTCTAACTTATATTAAGCAACACTAATTAGTTCGCAACCTCCTCCTAGGCAACAGAATGGAATATATAGAATTGAGGGACCTGTATAGAGAATCAGCTCATATGTAAGCAACAGAATGGAAACCAAACTTATCATTGAAGAGTACATTTAGTGCAAGTTGTCTGATAGGAATATATAGAATTGAGGGAATGAGGGAGAAGGATGATACACGTGCATTATTCGTAGATCTAGTGCATGTTTTTTATCTGCAAAAAAAAAGGGCACTAACCAATCCATAGCCTGGGGGATGGCTATCCATAGCTGTTCAGTTAACACTACTGCAGAACTTGGGACGACTTACCTTTTCGCAGGCAGTTTTATGTGTGGTTCCCTGCAATGTTGGTTCCTACATCTTTGGCATCCATGCATCGAGTTATCTAGGATCTATATGTGGGAGTGCTCTGAGGTGCTGCATTAGAGATGAATGTCTTCTCAGGTTCCTGCTGTGGTTCAGTTCTTCAAGCACTAATTAAAACATGCATGACATTCATCTGCCCTGGCATGACCTCCATAACACTATCATATAACACCGGAAGATTATTCCCAAAAAAAACAGCAAAAAACATGGGAGGCTTGTAGTGTTGTTCAGTGTCTTATAAGCTGACACCAACCAGAAGTGCTGATTCAGTTGCTTTATGTTCGGCGCATTCAACCACTCGCTCCTTTAACACAGTGCACCAGTAAATCTGCCACTCTCTGGTCAACACCAGTATTAAATTTAATTTCTGTATGCATGTCCTCAAACCTGCAAAAGAGATGGACTAGAACACTGGAACCATATATAAGATGTTCATTTGCAACCGAGCAATGTGCCTCAATCATGCATATATAAGAGTTGTGTAAATCAAACGTACTCTTTCGGTAGAACCCCTAATGCATTCATACAACATGGCATTTTGAAGATCTTATCCTTCAACGGCCTACTTCCCAGGAGGTGCTTGTGGAGGCATCTCGGTTCCTGAAGCGGGTGGGCAAGGAATTTTTTACCCAGGCACATGGGTGACGGTCTAGTCCTAGGATTGACAAAGTCATTAGAGTGTGTGGTTGTTTGAACAATTATAGGCTGTGTGCCCGTGGGCAGAGGCAGGGAATTTTCAAGACATTGTATCATCTCGATGAATTGCTTGAAAGTAATAAAAGTTCTCTTTTCCAAAAAAAAAAAGTTCTGAAGATCTTGGACAAGAACCAGAGTGATATCATTGGTAATATTATCATTATTATCATACCAGAGTTCACACAGGATCTTATTGTTGTTACAAAATAGTAACTATTGTCACTTGTTCAAAATCCATCCCATATTGTTTGGACATAGGTGTTTGCATTGGGATACATGAGATGGACAAAAGATCACAATTCCTAGCCAATGTTTCCTACTTGATAAACCAAGCCTGAACTCTTTTGCACCATTTAGACAATTCCGCTGGCTAGCTAGAAGACTAGACTGACTAGTAAGTGCCAAAGGTATCAAGCAGTTGAACATTCGAGACAGAGAAAATACCCAGTAGAGGTCCGACATAGCAGTTGAACACATGCAACATCTCCTTTTTTTTCTACAGCAGCCGTAGGCAGGTTCGAATCATGCGTCTACAGATGATCAAGGCTTAAGTTTACCAGGCACTCAGTTTCCACCCTTCTTATGAGCTCGTGACACACTTTAGGACTTATCGACTTGTGGTTGTGATATATATGAGCTGCAAATTTGTGGTTGTGAACTTGTGATATATACTCCCTCTATCTCAATATACATGACGGTTGAGCATGGGTAAAAAATTTCAAAATACATGTCGTTTTAGGTCCTGCATCCTATAGCGAGCCTAGGACTACCAACCATCCAGCCATCCATCACGTCCTTGCCTCCCACTACGTTGAGTAAAAAAAATAAAGAAAAGGACGGTGAACTCTTAATCTCTCTCGTCCACGAAGTAGCACATCCATCCATTTCGGTGAACTTTTCATTTGTTTAATACCTATGAACTCTGACTACTATACATTGCAAGTAGGGGGCATGCAGGTCATTTAGTTGGTGTCTTGGTACTCCCCCCATCACCTAAAACGTCATGTATATACCATCGAGTTGGTGCCTGAAAAATGGTGCTTGGCAAAGAGCCTTTGCCGCTTAATTCTTCCCCGAGCAGCCTTTGCCAAGTGTGACATTAGCCTGCAAATAACCAGCCTCCTGTAGTGATCAATCTATCATAATGGCATAGTGGCTAGATAATTTTGCTACAAATTTGGGCACTATAGAAGGATACCAGTATTTTTTTTGACCTCGAAAAGTCTTGTTGGATTCATCTTGAAATATAGTTTCAGGATATATTTATTCGGTGTAATAAATGTTAACAATATTCTCTGTAATTAAACTCGGTCAAAGACAAACTAGTTTGATTGAAAAGAAAGGGCTGCGTATTTTTTGTACATACACAGAATATAGTAATGCATGGCTAGAAAATATTGTTTTTATTATCTTGGACTATCATACCATTCGTTGTAGTCGAACAAATATCAAGTGATGGGCTATATATATAAATCGAAGTAGTACTATATATAATCTTTGAGAATTTTTACGGTGCTTGGGAGGAACCACCGGTTCCTCCCGTTGAATTGCTATTTGCTAGTTCCTCCACTAATTTTAGTCATTAAGGGTAGATTAGTACTTTTAATCTATAGCTTCTCAGACCGCATCGATCAGACGAAGTTTTGCCGCCGTGCGCCTCCTCCCGTCGTAGTTTCGCCCGGTCAGATTCCCGCCGCCGCCGCCGCCGACGTCAACTGCCGCCACGGACGTGCCTGCGCCCCCACGCCCGCCCCTCAACCTCCCCCTCGCTCTCCACCTCCCTCCCCAGCCCGGCAGATCATTCAGCTTCTCTGCTCCCTCGGCAGCCGCCCTGCACCTCGCGCCGGCGAAGCCGCGATTGACGACTGATGCAGATTTCTGTCGCTGTGACAGTACGTCACTCCCAGTTCCTGCTAGCGCTACTGACTGGGAAAGATGAAGCAAAACTCGAGCATGTACGTATATTATGCATTGCCAGTTCTCTGGAGCAAAGCTCATATTGCAAAAAGTAGAAGGAAACAAGATCACGGCTCTATACACAGCAAAACCAAGAAGCGATGGGACAACCCCGCCCATTGCTCGAGCCTCGAGGACAGGTCGATCAGGTCACCAAATCTTGGCGTCCATGACATCTGCTCCAGTTTCGACGCCGGGTTCAGAGCCCGCGATCTGGTAGAGCACGAGCACGATCTCCATGGCGTAACGCCGCGCCGGGCCGGGCTGACCCGCGGGACGAACATGTCGCGGCCCATGACGACGCGCGCCCTCGTCCACCTTCCGCCTGATCTCCGCCACCACCTTGGCCTTCTCCCCTCGGCCCTGGGCGCCGCCACCACGCGGCAGCACCGGGCGCGGGAACGACCCATCCACGCGGAGCAGCTCCTCATTAAATTAAAAAGACCATTGCACCCTTCAATAATTTTTATAACTCAGTTCCTGTGCCATGGTTCCTACCTATATCGTTAGTTCCTCCTATTTGGTTCCTCTACCTTTTTAACCATTGATCACCCCAAATGGAGGGCTCATATTAATTCCAAGTGCCGTAAAAAACTCTCATAATCTTTTGTACTATATAAACTAGCAAAAGAGCTATGATCTATTACTGAAAAGGATATGCACCATATATATAAATCGAAGTAGTACTATATATAATGTTTTGTACTGTTCCACAGACAACATAAATTCCAAGCATGTTAGAAACTTAATCTGGACAACAAATGTTCGTAGCTACCAACTGTCACCCCATCCAACATATATATATAAAGCTCCACCGCGCCTTAGCTTGCCCTGCCTGCCATGGTAACACCATACCATATACAATTCCTGCTTACCTCTTTTCCTCAGCGTACTGACACAAATGAACAATTTTCATGGGATGGCTGATGGATGCTGAGCAAATTCGTCTACCTAATGACAAGGTCTAGGTATTACTGCAGGGATGGGAAGCACTGGGAAAGAAAAAGAGGAGATTGTGAATCTGGACAGGCATTTCTGGCAGTCTTGTTGATCGGTCCCTCGGTCCAAGCCTCACGTCCACCCTTCCTTCACTGCTTGGGGAACTTTCACCTCACTGCCGACCACCGTCTCCAAGTACTGCTAATGACAAGTTCCCCCAGCCTGCCACTCACTGCTTGGGGCTCCTCACTGCTAACCAGAGGGATCGGTCCCTTGGTCCAAGCCTCACATCCGCCCTTCACTGCTAATGACGTGAGGTTTGGGTGGACGTGAGGCTTGAGGCTAAGGACTGCTTGGGGCTCGTCACTGCTAACTGACTGCTCAACTTCACAGCAGCCTGCCATTCTCGTGGTGAATGGAGTGAGAGAGACAAGTTGGTTCGTCTGCATTCCAGGTGATGTGATGGGGAGTTGACAAGAGGGAATGGAGTGAAAACAAGATGCCGGCCCACTTCAGATTTTCTATGTAGCTTTATTTGTCTGTAACAGAATTGCAAGAGCTCTTGAAGTATTCAACCAACAATTATGGCATCTCCGTTATGCCATAAATATTTGTCATTGCAGTGTCAGGATCTGTAGATACTAGATAGGAGCAGATTCTGCAGAAATAACCATGGAGATTTTTGCTCTTGCTTATAATCTTGAAACAAGAACCTTTGTTTAACGAAATAAGAATGTTTACAAAACTTTAAATAGTTTGTGACTTTACCTTATAGGATTTTTTTTAATTATATTCTGGGACCGAGGTGCTTTTAATCGAATGGTGTATTATATTTAGACAGTTTGGGCAATCAGCTAAAGTTTGGCTTGTATGGAGGCTCAAATGGCAAGCATGGGGTGCACAGAGTGTCCACATCATGTACAAATGAGCTCAAGATGCTTAAGCAAAAAAAAAAAAAAAAAAGACGCTTAAGTAGGTAGCAGTTTAGACAATTCGAGGTAGGAAGTGCATGCTGCACACGAGAGCTCTGGCTGTGGCTAAGAAGCAACACTACTGATGGTCATGGTCATGGCAAACTGACAGATGCCTCTATGATAGTAGTACCTATGTATGGCGACACTACACTGAAAGGAGAGCGTATAATAGGATCCATCTAAAATGTCACATGGAGGGTAGTGTACTAGTGTTGAGATCCTCTGTTTTCTGTCCCACGTGTTCTCTGACTCTGACTCCAATTTGAATAAAATTCTACTTGATATTGGCTCAATTCTTCTATTATAAAAGCAACAGTTGCCACCTTTGTAGAAAACATTGTATATGGAACCAGCCATATAAGGTAGCTGCCATCTCCATTCATGCCTTATTGGTATATATAGGCAGCAGAGTGGAAACCAGGCTTACCATATGGAGCCCATCATCTTATAGGACTATAGAATTGGGGGCGTGAGGGTGAAGGACGATACATGCCATACACGTGCATACATATAGTTCCAGTACATGTATCTTGTGTGCAATAGGAATGAGAAGCTCCAGGAAAGAAAAAATAGACTGGGTGAACTATGTTATCCTCAAAGGGTAGAATATCATCACAGGGCGAAGGTGTGCCGGTGTCTGGAACATCCCAAAAGGGATAGCTATCAAGATCTGTCCAGCTCGCACAACTAGGGCCCTTGATGTATTTTGCGGCCATGTATTTTATTGGTGCTAGAACAAGAACTGGATAAGAGGCAGAAGTACAGGCTAGAGCAGATATTTCCTCTTCCTCCAAATTCTACTAGTGCTGCGTTGAACTAAAACCAAATTATTGATGAGTGGTACTTGATGGAACCGTGGATCCGGTGAGGAGCCCGGCGACGTCGCGGCCCCGGCGAGTGGTGACCACGGCGACTAAAATCCTAATGGTGGTGAGGTTGCGACAGAGAGTGAGCGAGAGAATGGTTTCACTGCAAATGAGTGCAGCTTTACTATGCATTGTCCTGGTCCTTATCATGGCCTCCGATCGCCCCGCCACACCGAGTAGCTGCAAGGTGCGCCATTCTGTGCCGTCGCCCGTGCGACATGCACAGCGTACACGATTTGGCGGCGGCTGGCCTTAGAATGCGGTCAAGGCATGCAGTGGGCAGTCTCCACGTCACCTTTGATTCTACGCAGTTGCATAAACATGATTAAGTCTAAACACAACTCTTAATTCACCTATTACAGGTTCGACATGACACGACTACAAAAAGACTGAACTCAACAATACTGTGCCACTATGATTTTTGTTTCCAGCACTGCCACACTATGATAGTAGTACTGGTTCGGGAGAAAACATATCATAGGATCTAGTTAAACTTTCCCGTGCCAAGGATTGGGTGGCTTATACTGATTGGAGAGTAGTGTACTAATGTACATGCGCAGCCAGCCTCTTACCCCAAGTCGAGGTAGGAAGTGGAAGGAGCATCTCAGAAGCTCTAACTGTGGCCTCTGGCCTGCAGTTTCCGTGCACATGAGAAGTAGAAATCTGAGCATTTGGCGATGGCGCAAACAGAGCCTCTTGCTCAGATTGGACGCCGTGTCCTAGTCATTCACAGGGCACTTCCTATCCTTTAGGGCACTTTTACTCAGCAACCTCAGATCGACTAGGCTGTGGACTGCTGTACAGCTCACCTCAACTAGGCACCCCGGCATGCCTCAACCAACCAACGGTCCCTTGAGGTCTGTCCGCTGTGGTTCCATATACAGTGTTAATTTGAACCAATTATTTATATCCAGTGCTACCAAAATTTTCAACACAACACAATATTTCTGCTTATTAGTTATTTGTACATTAATTTGTGACATAATTGGGTACTTTTGAAACATAGAGAGAGAGAGGCGTAATCTATGGAATCTAAATGTATTTCATAGTAGCATATGTTGAAAACTTAAATGTAGATCTAAGAATATAATTTAGCTTATTTTTAGTAATGACAGCAGAAATGTATTTCAGGTGTAACTTTAAAAGGTTAAATGGATAATATACATATTTGCAAAGTGTCTAGGTAATTGTGGTATAAATTTGGCGCCTGTTTTAAGAAACCAGAATAGATCCGATAATTAACTATGGTTATCAATGATGCTTAGACTCTAGGAAACTGATGAGAAATTTTTTTTTACTTTCAATGAGAATTTATACGATTGCCCCTGTCCAAGAGAAATCTCAACTCTTGGAGAAGATGCAATGAACTCTATTTGGGCACTTGCTATCCTTTGGGCCACTTCCATGTTCCTCGTAGGCCTCGGATTGGCCATGCTGCGCGCTGCTCACAAACTCACCTCAACTTGGCAGCCTAGCACAGCTCAACAAACTCGCTCTTCCTTGGCTGCCATTGTCCGCTGATTACGAGACGTGGAGCCAGAACAAGCACTAAACAGGAGGTAGAAGTATTGTCCCAGGCTAACACTAACTTTTCCGATTCCTCCGAATCCTAGTGTGCATTAACCGAAACCAAATGGATGAAAAGAACTATGCCATGTTTTTTGTTCCTAATACTCTGCCCTCTTTGCATGATACATATGAAACTCAAGGCACTGGCGAAGCAGATACTAGGAATATAGATAGTATCCATCTGAATTGTCACATGGCAAGCATTCAGTGGTTAATATGATTCATTGGAGGGTAGTGTACTAATGTTGAGGTCCTCTGATTTCTGTCCTATGTGCTCTCTGACTCTGACTCCAATTTGAATAAAATTCAACTAGTAATTTGCTCCATTCTTCTATTATAAAAGCAACGCTTGCCACCTCTGTATAAAACATTGTATATGGAGCCGGCCATATGACACTAGCTGCCACCTCCATTCGTGCCTTATCGGTATATATAAGCAGTGGAAACCAAACTTACCTCCATATGGAGCCCAACCGTCTTATAGGAACATATAGAATTGGGTGAGTGATGAAGAAGGATGATACATGTCATACACGTGCATATATGGATCCAGTACATGCATCTTGTGTGCAATAGGAATGAGAAACACCTGGAAAGAGAAAATAGACTTGGTGAGGTATGTTATCCTCAAACGGTAGAATATCATCACAGATTGTACTAGTACATCCCAAAAATGTGCACTAACAAATGCATATATTGGGATAGCCATCAAGAGCTGTTCAGCTCGCGGAATTACGGAAGATGGGACAATTACCTTTTTGCATGCATTTTTACTAGTGGATGCCTGCAATGTTGGTTCCTGTAACTTTGGCGTCCATGCAACAGAGTCGTCAAGGATATATGTGGGAGTGTAGTCTGAGGTGCTGATAGAGGAAGGACCCTTCAGGGTCTGCATATGCCGACACGAGGTCCGTTCTTCAGCCCTGGCTTGACCGCCATAATGCAGACAGGTTATTCCATTAAAAAACAGCAAGATAATGGAGGCTTGCGTTGTTCACTGTCTTATAAGCTGACACCAACAAGACGTGATGGTTCATTCACCATCTAGCAAGAGGACTAGACCAACTATTTGCTGCAAAGGGCACCAGGTTTTTTTTTTTTGAGATTACACAGTACAACGCAGAGGCTCACAACATGCACATACAGTCAACCCTATAAACACAAGTACATAAACCCTACTCTTATAAGCACCTTTGAAGAACTAAGCTGGGAAATCTTGAAGTTCACGAAGTCACCACGCGCCTCGCTATCGACAGGGACGTCGCCTACCACTTAATGTGTAGCGCTAGAAAATCCAGGATAAATCAACATTGAGATAGAACAAGCAGCCGGGTAGCACTAACATACCAGCAAGTAGAAGTCCCACGTAGCAGTAGAATACTCGAATATTTTGATAATTCAAATAAGATGTAACTGGATTGTGTTCATGTCTCTCCCATTGTCCCATCACCGAATTTCTTCTTGTAAGGGAAATGAGCACTCTGAATTCTATGTCTAAGATAAGACTGCAGTAACTTTTTTAAGTGCAAGAAAATAAGCTATGAAGAAAAAGTGGGGCACAAGGCAATGTGTCTGTGAATGGTTGTGTGTGAGGGAAGGGGGCCGTTACTATGTAATATTTCACAATGTTTGTCCATATGTGCTGCAAAGAAGAAACAATTAGATTTTTGGACATGTCGTCTCCTACCTTGCTGTAAATTCAAAGATAGGATGAGTTGGGGGCTCAGATTATAGTGGATAGGAGGCAGAAGTACTTGCTACAGCAGATATTCCTCTACCTCCAAATTCTACTAGTGCTGCGTTGAACTGAAACCAAATTATTGATGAGTGGTACTGTGCCACACTATGATAGTAGTACCTATATATGATGACACTACTCATGGTCATGGTACTGGGTGGCTTATATTGATTTCCCCTCTGTAGAAAACATATCATAGGATCCAGTTAAACTGTCACGTGCCAAGGATTGGGTGGCTTATATTGATTCGACGGTAGTGTACTAATGTACACGCGCAGCCAGCCTCTTACCCGAAATCGAGGTAGGAAGTGGAAGCAGTATCTGAGAAGCTCTAACTGTGACCTCTGGCCTGAAGACTCCGTGCACATGAGAAGTAAAAATCTGAGCATTTGGCGAAGGCGCAAACAGAGCCTTTTGCTCAGAGTGGACGCCGAGTCCCCAGTCATTTACATGGCACTTCCTATCCTTTGGGGCACTTTTACTCAACAACCTCAACGAGGCAGCCCGGCATGCCTCAACCAACCAACGGTCCCTTGAGGTCCTCTGTTAATTTCTGTCCGCTGTGGTTCCATATACAGTGTTAATTTGAACCATTATTTATATCCAGTGCTACCAAAATTTTCAACACAACACAATATTTCTGCTTATTAGTTATTTGTACATGAATTTGTGACATAATTGGGTACTTTTGAAACATAGAGAGAGAGAGGATAATCTATGGCATCTAAATGTTTTTCATGGTAGCACATGTTGACAATTTAAATGTAGATCTAAGAATATAATTTAGCTTATTTTTATGAATTACAGGAGAAATGTAATTCAGGTGTAACTTCAAGAGATTAAATAGATTATATACATATTCGCAAATTGTCTAGGTAATTAAAAAGGGCGTACCCAAAGTGCCATACACTCTCGCACTACGCGGGGTCTCGGGAAGGGTATTTTAGCGCCAAACCTTACCCGCACCATGTGCAATATGCGGAGGCTGGGGCTTGAACCCGGGACCTTCCGGTTATCGGCGGTAGAGCACTACCACTTGCACCAGGCCCGCCCTTCAAAGTGTCTAGGTAATTGTGGTACAAATTTGGCGCCTGTTTTAAGAAACCAGAATAGATCCAATAATTAACTATGGTTATCAATGATAATTTATACGATTGCCTCTGTCCACGAGAAATCTCAACTCTTGGAGAAGTTGCAACCAACTCTCTTCAAGTCTTCATCCGACTCGACACCACATTCATGGTAGTACAAAGGGCACTTGCTATCCTTTGGGCCACTTCCATGTTCCTCGTTGGCCTCGGATTGGCCAGACGACGCGTGGCTCACGAACTCACCTCAACTTGGCAGCCCAGCACAGCTCAACCAACTCGCTCTGCCTTGGCCACCATTGTCCGCAGATTACGAGAAGTAGGGCCAGAACACGCACTAAACAGGATGTAGAACTACTGTCCCAGGCTAACACTAACCTTTCCGATACTTCCAAATCCTAGTGTGCATTGTACCGAAACCAAACAGATAAAAAGAACTGTGCCATGGTTTTTGTCCCTAATACTCTAGCCTCTTTGCTTGATACATATGAAATGCACGGCACTGGTGAAAAAGATACTAGGAATATATATAGAATCCATCTAAATTGTCACATGGCAAACATTCAGTGGTTTATATGATTCATTGTAGGGTACTGTACTAGTGTTGAGGTCCTTTCTGTCCCATGTGCTCTCTGACTCTGACTCCAGTTTGAATAAAATTCAACTTGATATTTGCTCCATTCTTCTATTATAAAAGCAACGCTTGCTACTTCTGTAGAAAAAATTGTATATGGAACCAGCCATATAACACTAGCTGCCACCTCCATTCGTGACTTATCCGTATATCTAAGCAGCAGAGTGGAAACCAAACTTACCTCCATATGGAGCCCCTCGTCTTATAGGAACATATGTTCTAGAATTGGGTGAGGGAGAAGGATGATACATGTCACACACGTGCATACATTGATCCAGTACATGCATCTTGTGTGCAATATGGAATGAGAAACACCTGGAAAGAGAAAATAGACTTGGTGACGTATGTTATCCTCAAAGGGTAGAGTATTATCACAGAACAGGTTTCAGAGACATCCCAAAATGGGCACTAACAAATGCATATACCGGGATAGCTATTATAGGTTCGTGCACGGCAACGGTGTTGCCGGGTCGGTTCTTTGTACTAACTCTTTCGCTTAATGAAATACGCGCCCGGGCGTGCTCTTAAAAAAAAAAAAAGAGCTGTTGAGCTCGCGAACTACGGAAGATGGGACAATTACCTTTTGCATGCATTTTTACTAGTGGCTGCCTGCAATGTTGGTTCCTGTAACTCTGGCGTCCATGCAACAGAGTCATCAAGGATCTATGTGGGAGTGTAGTCTGAGATGCTGAGAGAGGAAGCACTCCTCAGGGTCTGCATGCCGGCATCGAGGTTCTTCAGCCCTGGCATGGCCGCCATAGCACAGGCAGGTTTTTCCATTAAAAATCAGCAAGACAATGGAGGCTTGCGTTGTTCACTGCCTTATAAGCTGACACCAACAAGGCATGATGGTTATTCACCATCAAGCAAGAGGACTAGACCAACTATTTGCTCTAAAGGGCACCATTTTTTTTTTTTTAGATTACACAGTACAACGCAGACGCCACAACACGCACGCATTACACTCACCTATAAACACACGCACGAAAAACCCTACCCCTATGAGCACCTTCGAAGGACCAAGCCGGCAAATCTTGAAGTTCACGAAGTCACCACGCGTCTCGCTGTCGACAGGGACGTTGCTTACCACTTAATGTGTGTAGCTGGAAAATCCAGGATAAATCAACATTGAGACAAAACAAGTAGCCGTGTAGCACTAACATACTAGCAAGTAGAAGTCCCACGTAGCAGTAGAATACTGGAATATTTTGTTAATTCAAATAAGATGTTATTGGATTGCGTTCATCTTTTCTCCCATTGTCCCATCATCTGAATTTCATCTTGTAAGGAAAGTGAGCACTCTGAATTCTATGTCTAAGATAAGACTGCAGTAACTTTTTTAAGTGCAAGAAAACAAGCTATGGAAAAAAAGCAGGGCACAAGGCAATGTGTCTGTGAATCGTTGTGTGTGAGGGAAGGGGGGGCGTTATTATATAATCTTTTCACAGTGTTTGTCCATATGTGCTTTGAAAGAATACTTTGCTGTAAATTACAGTGGGTTGGTTCTACCATAAAAGTCTCGTCAATTATACTTTGCCTGATTGGTTTGAGGAAAACCAAACAAAAAGGTGCATACGAAGTTATTCTATGCTTACATATGTCTTCTGTTATAAAAGCAAATGCTCTGGCCAAGCTAGCTGTGACATGGTTTGTCTTCTATTATAATAAAAAAACGCTTTTAGAGCATAATCAATGAGAGCGCAGCATAGCTCAGTTGGTGAGCTCTCCCGGTTGGGAAGCCACCGGTCATGGGTTCGAGTCCTCTCGACGCATGATTTCGCAAAAAAAAAATCCCCTCGCCGGTCCCCCGTGTGCCAAAGCATGGTGTGAAGTCTGACCCTTCTCACGGGTCCGTGGGCTCCCATGTCGGGGGGCTGGGTTCGAGTCCTCTCGGACGCATGATTTCGCACAAAAAAAAATCCCCTCGTCGGTCCCCGTGTGCCAAAGCATGGTGTGAAGTCTGACCCTTCTCACGGGTCTATGGGCTCCCATGTCAGGGCGGGGGCTGGGGTTCGGGGGTTTTCCAGGATCTGGTGGGAAGATCTTCTTCTTAAAGAAATACGGGTGGGGACATCGCTCCCCGCCAGGTCCTTTTTTTTTTTTTGAGAGCGCAAAATCTCAGTTTACTTATTATTATACCTATATAAAGCAAACCTACCCACCCCTCAAATGAGGTGTGATCTGAAATCGCACTTGCTTCTTGGTTCAACAGACACAACAGAATGTCCAAAAATAACGAGGAGATGTTGATGAGCACAACAATATAGCTAGCATGGCAATGGGAATTCAGTATCGACCTGGGCATCAATGGATTCTAATTCGTGGGAATGGGATGCATCAAGACCTTTAGATACAACATAGCTAAGGGACATAGAGTGAGAATACATCCTTATTGCTCTAAATGTGTCAAAAAAACCTATATTAGCAATAGAGGGTTCAGCGTCTGGCTCTTGTAACCGGGCCTCTCTCTAAATGGGACAAGCCTGTTATACTAAACCAAGAGGAGAGACAGGCAGCTCAACCAAATAGTGACACACTCGCAGGTTGTTCTGGGGCTTTGAACCATGCCCCGGGCTGCCGGTGTTACAGTTTCGGTGACAGCCATAAGAAGTCTCCGAGGGTACGTAGAGACTTCAATTGAACCTCATTATCAAATCTTTGCCTCTGCTGAGTTGTCTAATCTTCTGTGAGCATCTCTTTGGTAGATCCCAGCAATTGCATTATTGTTCAGTATCACAACGATTTGTATCAAAGTTGTATTGTTGTTTGGAGGATCTTAGGACACTACATGCGATGATTTTAGTTCCTCTGCATGATACAGTGACACTCACGACAGTGAAACAGAGCTTACCATATATATAAGATCCATCTAAACCGCCACCTAGCAAGGATTCAATGTCACATTGATTGGAAGGCAGTGTACTATTGTTGCGGTCCTCTGTTTTCTGTCCGCTGTGGTTCCATATACAGTGTTAATTTGAACCAATTATTTATATCCAGTGCTGCAAAAAATTTCAACACGACACAATATTTCTGCTTATTAGTTATTTGTACACTAATTTGTAACAAAATTGGGTAATTATGAACATAGAGAGAGAGAGAGAGAGAGGCATAATCTATGGCATCTAAATGTTTTTTTCATAGTAGCATATGTTGACAATTTAAATGTAGATCTAAGAATATAATTTAGCCTATTTTTAGTAATGACAGCAGAAATGTAATTCAGGTGTAACTTTAAGAGGTTAAATAGATTATATACATATTCGTAAAGTGTCTAGGTAATTGTGGTATAAATTTGGCGCCCGTTTTAAGAAACCAGAACAGATCCGATAGTTAACTATGGTTATCAATGATGCTTAGACTCTAGAAATTGATGAGCAATTTTTTTACTTTCAATAATGAGAATTTAAACGATTGCCCCTGTCCAAGACAAATCTCAACTCTCGAAGAAGTTGCAACGAACACCCTTCAAGAAGGCACGTTCGTGGTAGTACAAATGGAATTTCCTATCCTTTGGGGCACTTTCCTGTTCCCTGTAGGCCTCGGATTGGCCAGATGGCGCGCAACTCACAAACTCACCTCATATTGGGGGAGCCTAGCACAGCTCAACAAACTAGCTCTGCCTTGGCCGCCATTGTCCGCTGATTACGAGAAGTGAGGCCACAACAAAAACTTAACATGACGTAGAAGTATTGTCCCAGGATAACACTAAACTTTCCGATACCTCCGAATCCTAGTGTGCGTTGAACCTAAAACCAAATGGATAAAAAGAACTGTGCCATGTTTTTTCTTCCTAATACTCTGCCCTCTTTGCATGATACATATGAAACTCACGGCACTTCTGAAAGAGATAATAGGAATATATATAGTATCCATCTATATTGTCACATGGAAAGCATTCAGTGGTTTATATGATTTATTGGAGGGTAGTGTACTAGTGTTGAGGTCCTCTGTTTTCTGTCCCATGTGCCCTCTGACTGCATTTTGAATAAAATTCAACTTGACATTTGCTCCATTCTTCTATTATAAAAGCAACGCTTCCACCTCTGTACAACACAATGTATATGGAACCAGCCATATAACGCTAGCTGCCACCACCATTCGTGCCTTATCAGTATTTATAAGCAGCAGTGTGGAAACTAGACTTACCATTTAAGAGTACATATGGAGCCCATGGTCTTATAGGAATATATAGAATTGAGGGAGTGAGGGAGAAGGATGATACATGCCATACAAATGCATATATAGATCTAGTACATGTGTGTCTTGTGGGCAATAGGAATGAGAAACAGCTGGAAAGAAAAAATAGAGTGGGTGAAGAATGCTATCCCCCAAATGGTGGAATATCATCACAGGGGTCGGTGGTTTTTGAAACATCCCAAAATGGGCGCTGACTCGGATAGCTATCATGAGCTGTTCAGCTTGAAATGTTGGTTCCTGTAACTTTGGCGTCCATGCAACGGCTCATCAACAAGCATCTATGTGGGAGATAGTCGGAGGTGCTATATTAGAGAGGAAGGTCTCCTCAGGTTGCGCATAGAGTCATACATGTTATGGACACAAGATCGCAAGTTCCTAGCCAATCTTTTCAGGTTGGTCACCCTATATTATTTGGCACCATCTAGCAAGAGGACTGCACTGACTAGTTACTGCAAAGGCATGCATCAGGCAGTTGAACATTGAGACAGAGAAAGTAGCTGTGTACCACTAGCAGAGTAACAAGTCTCACTTAGCAGTAGAATACTTGAATATTTTGTTAATTTAAATAAGATGTAACTAGATTGTTTTCATGTATCTCAGAATTGTAGCATAGTAGAAGTACAAGTCCCACGTAGCTGCGTCGCACTAGCATAGTAGCAAGTACCTTTTTGTAAGGAGAATGAGCACTCTGAATTCTATATCTAAGATAAGACTGCATTAATTTTTTTAATTGCAAGAAAGCAAGCTATTGAAACGGAGCAGGGCACTGGGTAGCGTGCCTGTGAATGGTTGTGTATGGGGTGGGGAGTGGGGGAACAGAGCGTTATTTTATCTACCTTACTAATACACCAAGTTTTCTTGTCTACTTCCACCCTAATAAAATAGCCTGCAACGAGGAGTCTCATCTACCTTACTAATACACCAAGTTTTCTTTGTCTACGTCCACCCTAAAAAAACGTCCAACACTGAGGAGTCTCAACTTGGCTCACACAATAATTATACCTAGGAAAATAACATCATTCAAAATAGACAGTCCAGATTTAATGTTAGCTCCCTCTCTCTTTACTTACTCATAATTCGAGGACCAGGAATGATTGTGTCAACCTCGTCCTCTCCTCCCGCACCCTTGCCCGCGCTGAGGCTCCAAGCGTGTGCCTAGTAGTCAAAGCTCAATTCCTCCTGATCGCAAAAACTTGACATTCCTTTGCTTTTCCTTTTTTATTTTCCACAAAAATGAAACATCATCTCTCCTGGTCGGGGGTTGTGGATGTGTCGGGAGGGGCTGTTGTGGCTGATGCAACTGGAGGTACTCCGTCGACGCCTAACGTTGCGTCCCAGTTGCCTCCGGTGATGGCCGATTGCCTTCGGTGTCCCATCCGACACTGGGTTGGCTGGGGGCATGCCTGCTGGGGAAGTAGATGCGCCCCGGTGTCTTCGATGAGGTGACTAGGGCCATCCCGCTGAGTCTCGCGTCACGGCAGGCAGAAATTGAAGCCATGATCTGTGTGCCACTGGCCACGCCTCTTATCAAGTCAGGACCGCGCTCGCGTCGGGCGCGCACCCCGCCTCCAGCCGATCCCGTGCATCGTAGTAGGCGATTATGGAACGGCCGCTGGCGGCCAATGCTACCCTCCAAGCCCAGACGTTGTTGGAAGAAACCGGGCATTCACGTGGACCAAGGGGGAGGCCCCGGCTGCTGTTGAGGAGCAGGTGAAGGCCGCCTTCAAGGATGGTTGTACCCAGTCCAAGCGTCGTCGATTCGAGAAACTGCTGGACGGGGCCTTTGACCTCACCGCCATGAACCTCAACATCGAGGGCTTGGAGGAGGATGCCTGATCTACTCTGCTCGGGATCGGCCTTGTGTTGCATATTCACTCCAATGTAATCTTTGTGTTTGTTTCCAGTAGTTGTTAGGTCTCGATTTGGTAATTATGGTTACCGCTCTCGCCTTGTTTGTTTGAACTTATTCCTTCTTAATGAAATATAAGAACGGCGTGGTCTTCTAAAAAAATCATCATCTCTCCTCTCCGCTGCCCGCGTGCGGCGACTCCTCCCGCGGCTAGGGTTGTCCGCCGCCACCATGCAATGGCCGCCGCCTCTATTGATCTCGTCACCGGCAGACTCCAAATTCCGCCACGGCCTCCTCAAGGATCAGGATATATGCGTGTAGTGATTAGCGCAAAGTGATCCCGCCGCCGGGCGTCTCCTCTTGGAACAGACGCGAGTGCCGGTCGCCTCCTCCTGATGGCAACGCTCCACACTTGATCTACGACGCGACGGCAATGCGCTCCATGTACACCGACAGCAATGCATGTGTCGAGGATGCCATGGATCTCGCCTCTACCTGTGAACCAAACGCTTCTTGTTGTTTCTCCGCCGGACGTGGTGAACCGCCACGCTGATCACAGGACATTGGTGTGAGGAAACCCTGCTGCCCGCTGCTACTGTCGGCTGGCCGGCCATAACCCCACGCTGACACCATCGTCCTGCTCCACCAGGTAACGGAATCGTTCCACTGACTCCCACTTATGTGTTCAGATGTTGCGGTAGATTGATTTTGCTGGATAACCCAGCAATTGAGGTTGCCGTCCTGCTGTCAGTGTTCTCCAAGACAAAATGCTGCTTTCAGTGTTGCTGTACTGAATAGTTGTTAATTAGCAGGGCCTGCCATTTATTAGGAAGTTGACTATGTGGGCCAGCCATTTATTTTTCTAAAAAAATAAGAAGCACCTGTTGCACCCATCCACTTCTATTCTTGAATTATTGAGCAATCTAAAATGTTTGTGAACAAGTTTCAGAGCGACCGCTTGCAGAATCTGAAAAATTGAGGATAACCCGACGTTCTGTAACAAGTATTCAGTATTGAGGATGTTTTTTCTTGCTCCAAAATGCGGAAGATTCCTTAAATTTTGTTTGAGAAACCATGTTTCACATAATTTGAAATTGTAGTTTTATAGCACACATAGCTAGAGTGATGTCGATCTCAAGCATAAAACATCACGATAGGTAGAATAATTTTTATTGAACACTGTATGTGGTGCTGTGTAATTTGTTGCAAACTACAAGTACTGAAACTCCACGTTGTAATTTAAGGCTGAACAAAATAGATTGTCTAAACACGTTCTCGAAACCACTTTGAACGATTTTGTGGAGGTGGTGGGATAACTTTTGTCTAATTTTGAAAGTTAATATGTGCACAAAATAAATTGAACTATTTTTGTGGGGGGTGGGATAACTTCAAAATGAGACAAAGGTTAAAATTCTGGGTGCAAATTGTTTTGTGTACAATGGTTTGACTGTCTCAGCGGGGGATGCAATTTTATGCCTTATTTTGAATTGGTCCATTATAGTAAAGATATCATTAGCTAGTTCCTTGCTTTATCGTCTCTCAAAGAAATAAAAGTATTTTCCATTACAAGATCAGCAATTTTATTTTATTTTTGATATAGGACAGACGAGAAGTAGTCAAGTAGTCAAGTTGGATCACGTCGCTCTTGTCCAGGCACGTTATTGGCCTGTGATCTACATAATTTGGTCGCTTTTCTTGGCCTGTGTCACGAACTCACGACTAGTATTCACACCGACTGCACTGGCTGCTAGACTGCGACTTTTTTTCTTTCTGATGACTCGATCAACACCTTGTCTCAGCAAGCTGCTCACCCAGCTGAAAAGTCTCGTTTCTAACTAGCGAAAAAGACGTTCCTTGAAAATTCTCTCCAATTTTTTATGTTCAGTCAAAAGGCTACGCCATCTTTTGTTTTTTATTTTGTCGTTCTCAGAAACAAAAGTCCAATCTTTTCCAATTGTTTCAACAATCAAGCTCTTTGAACAAAGAATGCTGGCTGAATGTCCCGAATGCTAGAACCATGCATTGATCTTGTGGTCTGACCTTGCAGAAATGATAACAACTAGAGGTACGGTCCACGGCAATGGTCTTTTTTTTTTTTTTTTTTTGAGGGAACAGGAGGGGTGGGCACCCCTACTGGAATTTTATTAAAAAAAGTGGGAAAGTCTTACAAGTTTCTTTCAAGAAACAAAGAAAATTAAACTAATTACGCAAGCTCTTCTAGCCATTGAACTATAAGGGGCCGAAAACTGGACTTTGCTCTTAGGTTAACTAAGGCAACCTCTTGCTTGAAAACCTACTTGCAATGATGTATTGAATTTTGAAGGTTTTTGAAGATGACATCATTTCTCATGGTCCATCCTTGAAATGGTGATGACAGTTCACAAAGTTATATCTTTTTGTTTCTCAAGAACTCACATATATATCTTCAAGCCCGATTACAAATTTTTTTAGACCAAAATACCTCGTACAATACCATCGATCATATAGCACACCTACTCCGAAGAAAACACCGAAGGCAATTGCAAATATGATCTTGCTTCCAAACGGCTTCCTGTCGACAATGGACACTGGACCCACCTCTGTGGAACTACATCGACGACCGAGTAGTGATCCACACAGCTTTTGGGTTGCCACCGGCTAGAATTCTCAAATGTACCAAATTGGCCACCAGTTGGAATAGACCCTTCCGGATCATTGTTGGAAACATTTAATTTGGAAAGGAAGTGCAGGTTTTCCAGTGCAGCTGGGACTTCACCGTGATATTGTTGTTGGATAAGTCTAGCTCTTGCAGGGTTTGAAAGATTGCGGATGGATGGGGGATCGGTCCCATTAAGTTGTTGAAGCTGATATTGAGTGAAAGGAGGGATTTCACCTGACCAATATCTGGGGGAATCACACCCGTCAATTTGTTGCTGCTTAGATCTAGCGTTTTAGGGATAGAAAACGGTACGCGGTATTGACGTGAAGGATTTTTGTCATAAACTGGCGGGTTAAAGATCCTTGGGTCAAAATGGGCTGCGGTCTTCTCGAAGCTTGCATTATTGCTGTTGGAATTTCTCCCTGTAAGGCTGTTGTTTGATATGTCTAAATAGGAGAGGTAGTTCAGAGAGCTGACCCAGGTTGGTATTGGTCCACTGAGTCGATTGCCTTGTAGGATCAACACCAATAATTTTGCTAGCTTTGATATCCAAAGCGGTATTTTCCCAAACAATTGGCAACTTCCGATGTCCAAAGCCTGAAGATTCTCAAAACCATCGATGTCGCCATCATCCGGCATAGCCTCATTTATGAAGTTAGACCCAATAAAAAGGATGGTGAGGTTCCCGCAGCTCTTAAGTATTTGAAGTGTATTTGTGATGTTTATAAAATTGTTATAACCAATTGATAGGAAGGTGAGGGACTTCAGGTTACTTAATTCTTGGTGAAAGTTGCCCATGCAATAAGTTGCCGATAGCCTTAATGCAACCAAATTTGTACAAGAGTATATGCTTTTCTCGAACTGTGCGCTGAGGCTGTTGTACTTAAGGTCTAAAATTTCAAGATTGTGTAGGGCAGAGAAGTTGACCTTGGAAAGCTCTCCACTGAAGTTATTGACCTTGAGGTCAATAATTATGAGATTCGTGCAGCCGCCTAGTGATGATGGCAGCTCCCCTGACATGCTATTGCGGTCCAAACGGAGCTCCTCCAATTTCTTGAGCTGTCCTATAGAATCGGGGATACTTCGGCCCAGATTGTTCCCTCCAAGATCAAGGGTTGCAGATTTCGAGGTTCACTATGGGTGAACCATCAAGTACACCATTCAAATAATTGTTTGGGAAAGACAAGTGCTCCAACAAGGTGGCGCTGAACAATTCATCCGGAAGTGACCCTACGAGGTTGTTATGGCCAGCCTTGAGAACTCGAAAGTGCAGAGCAATTGCCAAGGGCTTTGGGAACTGTGCTACTCAATTGGTTGTAGCTGACTTCAAGCACAGCGAAGGTTGGAGATATGTTGCAGAAATGCGTTGGTATCTGCCCAAAGAAAGCTGTTGTTGCTGGCATTGAGTGTGACCAGATTCACCATCGCCTTCCATGTTGTGGATGTAAACTGCCCCAAAATAAATTGCTTGAGATGTTGAGTACCGCAGAGGTTGGCGAGGTGCTAGTGATGGGAGATCATCCATGTCTCCTTCGAGCTGGTTGAAGCTCACGTCAAGGACAAGAATGCTCTTTGACGAAAGCAATTCCAGCGGCAGGCCTCCGGACAGCATGTTGTTGGACAGGTTCAGGCGCAGCAGGCCGGTGAGGTTGCCAAGGGCCGGCGAGATGGGCCCCTGAAGGCTCCAAGAAGGCAGGGAGACATCAGTCACCGTCATCCTCCCATCTGAACTGCAGGCGATCCCTTCCCATTCGCAGCAGTCTCGAGGTATTCCCCACCTAACTGCTTTTGCCACCGTCCTGGGACAGCTCAGAGATGAACTGGAGCAAGGAGCTCCTCTCCTGCTCGGTGCATGAGGCAGCAAGGGAGACCAATGAAAGAAGCAGCAGAACCAGGGGTAGGCTAGTAGAACCAACTGGCAGCATGGCTAACCTGCTGGCTCTTTACTAGCTGTGGGGAGAAGAATGGTAATGGTTAATCTGGCACTAGCTAGTTTATCTCTGGTATATGTGGAGGTGTCTTGCACTTGAAGCAGCCAGGCAATGTGTGTGCATGAGAGATGGCAAGTGACTTGGAGGGGTCTTTATTATGTAGTCCTTGTATGTTCTGGAAGGCACTACCATTGTTAGTGCTGTCTCTATATGAATGGTCCATCAGTCGCGGTTGACAATGGCGGTTAAGAATATCCCACATCCAGAACTATGGACCTGGTCTTCTGGTTTCTGCTGTGGCAAAAAAGTCGTCATTCAAACAGCTTTCAAAAGTCATCGTTCAAAGAGGTTGTGATGGGATATGGCTTTCTTTGCCGAGTTTGGTTAACTGAACGAGTGGACTGGCTAACCAGTCTCCAGCAGTAGTGCAAATTTGTCAGTTGCTACGTAGCCCTCAATTTCCCAAGCCATTTTCTTTCCAATCACAGGCACCACACCTTCCAAGTAAAGGAACCTATCAATCACGGCAATCAATTTCCAAGTTTGCCATCTTGAGTAACGGCACCTTGCTTCCAACGACAGTGAGAGGAAAGGAAAGCGAACCCACACCAAATTAAATCAATCACCCATGCTACACCCAGAATGCCCAGCGTCAAAATAAGAAGTTGATGGCCAAAACCTTCAATTCCATTCGTTGATCATTCCTACATACCATGACTACTATTATCTAAGAGTGCATACTATAATCTAAATCTAAATCTCCTATAAGAGAGCCTCCCACTAGGGAGTTCTCTGGATTCTGATTGGCCAGCTTAATGCATGCGGTGTCAAAAAAAAAAAATCCTAGGTTTCCCACGGCCTCTTAAGCCCCCGCGGCGGCCTCTTCGACTCCCGTTGCCGCCTCCCCCGCTCCCCCTTCTCCACTCAAACCCTGGCCCGTGCCCTCCCCTCCTGCCCCGCGCGCCCGATGCGGCATTGGCGGCCACTAGAGCCCCTTGCCCTTCGCCCTCAAAGGCGCCTCGACATGGAAGCACGCTGGCGTGGCGTCCTTTCGGCAAGATCGCCAGGCACATCCCTGCTCTCCCACCGGCAGCTCTCTCCGGCGGATCCAACGGGTGGCGCCTCGGCTGGCGGTTTGCCGCGCCACGTCCCGGCCCATCGCGGCGCATCACCGTCCCATCAGCTTCCCGTCACGGCGTACTCGCGGCCGCTCCCCGCCCGCGCGCGATCGGCATCCTCGGTCACGCGCCGTACCGCGGCCGTTCCTCGCCGCGCGCAGCCCCAGGCGGCGCCGTTACCGTCGTCGTTCCCGTCGCGTGGAGTGCCTCGCGGGCGCCGCGGGCCCTCCTCTCGACGCCCGTTGCGTGTCCCGTCGGGCGCTGGCGGTGCCCATGCCGTGAGATGCGCCTTGCCATCCGCCCGCTTCGACTTCCCCTTCGGTCCCCTCCTTCTCTACCTCTTCATATTCTCAGCAGCATTTTTGTCTCGATGAATGGCCGGTTTCTTCAGTTACATGCCTTCAATGATTTATATGGTGCGCTCCATTGATATGCCCTCTCAAACTATCAACCCCATCGCAAACACAGGTGCGTTGTCCTTCAATTGTGTTCCTATCTCCAATTTCCAAATAATAGTCATCGACGATCTTACTCTCTAATTTTACAGGGTTTCGTCAGGTGCGGTTGTTACGCTGCATCTTTCTTCAGACTCGAGGCTTGGCAATCATTGAGTTCTTTGCTGTCGAAAACAGGTTTTCCCGACAACATATATAGCTGCATCTCTCCCTCCCTCCTGTCAGGAAATTTTCGCAGTCCATATATTATTTCAGCTGTCAGATATCATATTTGCAATCCAGATAAAAAACTCTTTCTGTTTTGATTCAGTATGATGTCTAAATGTTTTCCATTTATAATTGACTTTTTGGTAATCATTGATAACACTCATTCTTTATAGTGGTAATAGATATTGTGATGTACAGAGATTACATGTTTGAACTAATGAATACATTCTCTACATACATTGCTTCCCTTACAGCCAGATCAAGGACAACCGGTTGGTCTGCAATCCCATCTCCGGGAGATCCGTCGGCTTGCCCCCGCCTCCGGTGTTCCCGTGTCCAAGATGGTGCTTTCCGGGCCCCGACCTCCGGATGCTGGATCGCCGCCGCTTGGGCGGACAGGTAGCTGACGCTGCTGATTTGTCTGGCAGCATTGCGGCGATGCAGCTGGCTGATGATCCCCCTACGCCGCCCCTTGGCCGCGCTGATGCCGTAGTGGATCTGCCTCCTGTCGCGATGGAACTGCCTGAGCCTGACAGGATGCTGCAGGAGCGCTATGCTATTTCTACGGAGCATCGGCGAGGAGTGCATTGAGGATGAAGAGCTTCTGAATCTGCTGCGGATTAAACCCAACCCAATATGCTACGACGGCTTCGAGTCGTCCGGCCGTATGCACATCGCGCAGGTGCAAATCTTTGTCCCCCTCAGTTCAGGGTCTTGTCAGTCTGCTACAGATTATTCAGGACTGTAAGTGCATTTCTTGAAGAATTTCATGAGAAACAGGAATAGGTTGGTTACATAATCTTTATGATTATTTTGAGTTGTGTTTGAATGTACTTATTCTTTCTGATTAACCACTAAATGCATATATCACATTGCAAATGTATTTCATATAGTGCACCTTTTTTCTTGACAAAACTATTAAGTCTATAACCATCTAGGAGTTGCTTCTCATTACGTTTTGCATTTCACAATGTTTTCTGTCATTTTCACTTGCTTGAGCCAGCCCATGCATTTTACTTTGAGAGCTGTTTGGGGTTCTATCCCCTAATATAGCAGGGCAATGCAAGTATACCTTCTAAATGAGTGGTTTTGCTGACCTGGTTATATCCCTTTCTTTGACTGTCAACTCTACTTGGCGTGATACGATTACGTTGTGTGGAAGCTTCATTTTCAGTCATGAAGAACTGAACTGATCTCCTTAGTTTACTTAAAGGCCAAAGAATGGCTTCAAAATTTGGGGATCAGGGAGCATATGCCAGTTGTACATGATGATGTGAAGCCGATGATGTGCATGTTCCTTCACAGCATGATGAATCTGTCAAAAACAGGTAAAGTGGTTCACTTGAAACAGTTAAAGCAGTTGGCTTCCCACATATCCATGTGCATGTATATAATATATGGATACGTAAAATTTGGCTGCAGAAATGTTCCTTCAAGTGCTGTTTTACCTGTTATTCGACCTTCCCTTGGTCGTCAGCAATCAATTTCTGATCGTGCAAAGGTTGCCATGCAACAATACTTGAACCATTTCTTGGGAAACTTGGATATTGTCAACTCAAGGGAGGTAACAAAAGCTTCCATTATAAAAATCATGTTAGTTTTGATGAAAATTTGTAAATATAACCAAAGTATTGTGCATGTGTCCATTAGAGTGGATCATCCTGTTTCTCATTATCTTTTATACTGTAACATTTGTTAAAATGCAGGTTTGCAAATTTTTGGAAGTTTCACTGTTATCATTTTTACCAGAGTATGGGCCCAAGCTAAAGGAAGATTATGTTAGAGCAAGGCACTTGCCAAAAAAAATGAAATTGAGATGAACAGTAAAGAGAGATACTGTTCATCAACAAGCTGTTTTAGCTTTTTGTAATAGTAGTCGGCAAAAGGCATCCTTTTTCTTTCACATCTTGCCAATCATAACCAAAAGCTTTTGTAATAGTAGCCGCAAAAGGCATCCTTTTTCTTTCACATCTTGCCAATCATAACCAAAGAATGTTTTCCTTAAGCAAAAAAGAGGACTAAATCTTCCCAACTACAACCATATTCATGTCTACATCGAGCCCCTTATTGTTCACTCATTAAGTCATTTGCAACCTACATCACTTGCATTCCATAGCGATGATTACATGCCCCTATAATTTTTTTTTATTTATATACAATACATTATCGTTTAGCAACACAAGATGGATCAACCTAATCTTTAAATCTATAACATCTTCACATTTCATATATTTTGCACCAACTCACAGGCAAAGCGAAGGTTGGATCTTAACCAAGAGGCTCCAGTTGATCCTCAAGAAAAATAGCAAAAGACACAGTGAGGTATTTCAAAAGTTATTAGAATTAGCAAAGCTCTAAATAATCAATCAATAATAATATCTGAAATCTATGCTATGCACGCTATTAATACAGTTAACCATTGCAGATTATTCTCAACATCAGCCATAAAGAACGACATAGGAGGAATTATGTTAGCTGCCAAGGACTCACTCAAATAAATAATTGCGTAGTCCTTTTTTTAAATTACCGCAAGATACATTGTGCAATCTTAATAATTTTTTGGATTATACTCGGTTCAGATACTTCAGTTCAAACAGCTTGGCACTTTGGTCTTAAAAAATAGTTGTCTATACTCAATACAATGATATTTCACCTTTCTATAATAAGATCCACTATCGTGCATGATGATATCATAAAATTCTCTCCTATGATCATTGCATTTTTCTTAATTCCCGCAGCAACGCCAGCGGGGAGATTCCCTAGTTACTATCTAGTGAACGAACCAACTGTGGTACCAACCAAAAAAATAAATAGCAGGCTACAGCACCGCTATAGCTGCACAAGAGGCTTGGCACTAAGATATTCGTATTTTTTCCGTTATGACAGTTTCACCGCTATTTACTTGAATCTACGGCTAGCCAAGTGGTCTGAAATCGTGTATTGATCTGTGGTCTTTATATTATTCTTAGGACAACTAATAAATAACAGCCATCATATACTAGCGGATAGGGGCACGCAACAATAGATTATAGCAGATAAGCCTGCCGACCGTAGCCTGTTAACAATGATATGTGTACTGCACTCCTACAATAACGATTTTTGGTGGTTTTTTTTTTTTGATTTTCGTGGCCGTTTTGGAACCGCCACTGAGGGAAGGTCACCGTTAATCCGCAATAATAATAATAAAAAGGATAAAATCTAAAACCTAACGGGTCGGCCTGGACCCTAGGCCGCCGCCACTAGGGATTCGGGTTGCCGGGTTGGGATCCGCCGCCACCGCCATGTCCAAGCTGGCGCGACACAGCGAAGCGCCTTAGCTGCGAGCGCCGGGCAGCCACGCCTTGCGCCGTGAGCGCCGGGCCACGAGCTTGGCCGCCACCGGTGGAGGATGCGCCGTGATGGGAAGGAAAGGGAGGGGGCGCCATGGAGAGAGGGGTGAGGTGGGGGAGCGGGATCCGGGAGGGAAACGAGAGAGGGAGGGGGCGCCGTTGGGCTGGGCAGAGGAAGGAGTGAAAGGTGAGAGTGAAGAGTGGAACCCTAACTCTGTTATATATATAGTGGCAGCAGTATATCGGGCTGATGTGAATCCAGATAGGCTATTTGGGCCCTAATTTGGGCTATAATTAATGGTGGCGATCGGTTAATCAATTTACCGCTGCGGTTATTATAACTGTCGTGGATAATTAAAAATAACCGTCACAGCTAATCAAAGCATTAATCGCAGCGTTTTTTTAAATAACTGTCACGGTTAATAAAATAGAAACACCATGTAAAAGATTTCATGTAGTAGTGCTGATTGTTGACTTGCTGACATAAAAGCTTTTTTTTTCATCTCGTGAAGCCTGTATTTGTTATTGCTTGTTTTAATCTAATACAGCTTTTCTGTAGAGGCTTGGGTCGTCCCTCCAGATTCGCTGAAAAAAAAAAAAGTTGGTAAAACTGTGTATACCTTCAATAGTTGGTCAGTAATTGTAGTAATGGACGTGTTTTGATAAGTTTGTGTAATTTTTATTGGTTACTTTGATCCATCTATCATAATGTCATAGTGGCTAGATAATTTTGGTACAAATTTGGGGTCCATAAAAGAACACAGGTATTATTTGATATAGATATGTGTTACTGGATTCATCATGAATTATAGTTTCATGATATATCTATTTGGTGTAATAAATGTCAACAATCTTTTCTTTACTAACTATAAAGGATGAAAAGGGGACAATTTTTGGTGCGGTAAAAATTTTCTGTACGCTTCCCTCCGCCTCCTGCGATACCAGTCCCCAATCCGAAAAATTTGGCGCCGATAGGTGGAACCATGGCATTCCATCTCTCCTCTCCTCCCCTTCCCGACGCGAGCCGCCCCCGAGTCCCAACTCCCCGCTTTCTCCTAAACCCTAAGCCGGCGCTCTCACCATCGCCATCCACAGCAGCAGCGCGCCGCTTGACGACGCCAGCACCGCCGCCATGACGATGCCAGCGCCGCCGCCACAGGGTCGTTTATCCGCCCCAACGCACGACCAGTGCGACTGCCTTGCCCATCCTCGATCTATATGCCGCCGCCCATCACCGACCCTCGCCAAGACGAGCGGGCGCCGCCTCTGAATCTTCGCGCTCGCTCCCACGGCAGCATGGCCGTGGAGGACGAGGAGCCCGCAGCCTCCCCGGTCGCCACTGTTTTTCTATTTTCTGTGATTTTAGGAGCTATTTTTAGAGAAATTCTCGTTCTCGGATTTGGAGCGATTTGGCTTGTTCTTTTTTATCCTGATTGATGCTTTATCAAGTGAATGAATTAGGTCACCAAGTGATTTGAATCAATTCCACTCGTACATCAAGATATCAGTCGAGTAGCATTTTTGGGGAAAGTTTTTTGTTCATGCATGTGATCTGAATTTCCGAGATGTTCGGTTCAAATTGAACGATGATTTCTTCGAATAGCTCACCTACTCTGTTCTGATCCTCTGCGAAATTTGAGAACGAGTCATGGCGATTTGGTCAAGTTTCTCTCCATATAATGCTCGCCTGTTTTTCGTTGTTCGTGCGTTCGATCTCTTTGTGTCACGCTTTGGTCGATCACTATGGTACAGGTTGGGATCGCCAGTGCAGCCAACGTCGATCCCCGCAGCTGCGCCGCGTGCACCAGCTATTTCCCGCTCCCCAGCAGCAGCAGCCAACGTCGATCCCAGCACCAATGCATGTCCTCGCTCGGCACCAAGCACAGGTGCTTTGCACTCGGCCGATTGGCCCAGTTGACAAGCAGCAGTTCGTGCTTCAGTAGAAGCATTAGCAACTACCCTGCACGAGCAAACTAACAACATGGAGGCAGGTAACTCGACATTCACATTCAGAGTAAGTGCGTCATCTTGTTCCTATTTAAATTCAGTTCCAGAGTCGAGTGCCCTTTCTCTGCAATAGTGAGTTATCATTTTAAGGATTCATTATCTCATATTTGGAGTATTAATTTATTTCACCTGATCGCAGTCGTACTCACGATTTGAAAGGGTAGTATGCACTTTTGCTTGTTTCACTTGCACAGCTTGTCCTGTTCTTTGTTTCCCAGGTCTCTCCAATTTCAGAGAGGCATCACTCTCAATTTAATTTGGCAGATAGCAAGTGTAGCAGCTATTTCTCATTGTTGTTTAGAAGTAGAAAGTTGCTCGTTTCTTTGATCGAAATGCGCATTAGGCAGCAGCTTCTCTGCCTCCGCTATCTCCTGTTCACTGTAGTTCTTGCCTCATTTACAGGAAACAAGTTTCAGCACTCAATTTTTTTTTATCTTGCATACGTGAATTACTACTTGTTCTTTCATGCTTGATCTGATTTACATAAGTTGTAGAGGTCCAAGTCTCGACTGTAGGTAGTTTTTTTGTTTTAGTAGTGTCCCGCCTTTTTGGTTTCTTTTCCAGATTTCTCGCACGAATCCATGGAACTATGCTTACAAAGAACAAATATTCAGTAATGGACTGCATTGTATAGATCCATGTTCCTACCACACATTTAAAACAACTAAACAAGTAAAAAAAAATATTTGGCCATGGTAATACAGGTATCTTGGATGCCTTGTACAAATTAGCATCAACCTTCACATTTTTCTATCTTGGCTGTCACATTGTCGCTGACAAACAGGCACAAGGTGGTATATCTAGCGATGGTGTCATACTTTCTAAACTATGTTTTTACGGATCCTAGATTATCTGAACTGAGTACCAATTGAAATTTTGTATTGTCTTGCAACTCTGTATATTAGAAATGTTTTTGAACACATGGTACAAGTTTTTTCTTTACAATATGGAAAAGAGGTCCATGACATTGTTTTGTGAATACATGTTTAAATCAGTGATTAATTTAGATGTGGTAGTTTTTGTAATCCAAATCTTGTTATTATTGGATTCCTTGTCTGAGTTCCGCTCTCAATGGAAGTTCTAACTTCCTGATTATCAAAGTGACATGAACTTTCTAAGTTGAATTGCTCGTGTACACCCTGAAGGAAAATATGTGGTGGATTAGATAAGAGCATTGACACCACAAAGATCACACCTTCAACATGAGTTGCTCTTCGAATGACTGCTATATGCTCCATCTGATATGTGAAGTCAACTTTGAAGTCATCGAGCTTCCAATCAAACATCCGAGCTGTTTGAGAGCCTTGGAATTGCCCAACCAAAGGACTTTTTCTCCCTTGAAGACCATCTTAACTTGTTTGTTTTTACATGTAAGGTGGAAAAGACTGCGGATCCTATTTATTTTTCAGGGTTCTCCTTTATGGACCTCGGCACACGTGTTGCTCATCACACCGACCGCACCTTCATCAGGTTGTCGCGGTTCTAAGTTGGTTCGTAAGTATATTGTTGAGGGCTCCCAGATGGTCCGTGAACTCTTTGTTGTGGCAGGTAGGCTGAGTAAATATCTCCACATTTTTCTTCATGTTGTAGCTGAAGCATTAGTTGTTTGTGAGTTGAAGCATAATTTTGCATATACATATTTTTTTATTATCTTTAATTGTGGGCTTAGCTATCTGGTTATCTTATTGTAGGGGAACATGCACCATCCATTATATTTATGGATGAAATTGACTCAACTATCTGCTATAGAATGGAGTTTGGCGCGATGGTTTTGAAGCATCAAACAAAATTTAAGGTACACATCACTTGTGTTCTGTGTTAGTCCGCATCTCGCCATGAAGGAGAACAAGGAGATCCGTAAAAAGAAGAACAAGGTCCAAAGAAGAAGAACAAGGTCCCCGCAACCTTGCAAATGATAAGCTCAAGTGATCTCGGAGGACGATTGTCGCCGGTTTACCCGGCGATAGTCTAGCAGGGGGTATGCCCGACTAGTAGATTGAGCGGTAGAGGTGTGCTAGACGGCTAACGAGACGTTAAGCGTAACGAGCGTAGGGACAAAAACACACGCGTTTTACCTGTGTTGGGGACGCTTTGATGGCGTAAAACCTACGCCCCGCTTAGTTGTATTGATTGATTGAGAAAAAATCTCTCCCTCGGGGGATCCCCGCCTCTTTATATAGTCCGGGGAGCAGGGTTACAGGTCGGATCTATCCCGACAAGAGCGATCCTGGTCGGTTACAAATAGGAAAGTGTATAGTGATTATGATTGAACTATACTAGGAAACTATCTTGACGACCAAGTTTAGGCCGTGATCTCCGATAATCCTGGTCTTCTATCGCCAAGGGCTTCAATCCGTCGTCCTGGGCCGGCCCGAGAGGCCTAACCCAAAGCGACCCGTGAGGGGATAGGGGTTTATCCCCCCACAGCTAGTCCCCAAGCACGTTGTATGCTGCAGGTGAAAGAGTCTTGACGCTTTGATCATCGGGAGGTGTTGTCGACCAGTCTTCATACGGTGTCGACCAGACTAGTTTTACGCCGACTAGCCTGGGACAGCTCTCGACCAGCCGCTTGTTTTCCTGTATCTTCTTCCCTTTGCTTCCGACCAGTCTAGTCTTGACGAGTCCGCCTGCTGGATGCTGGGTGCTCCAATGAAAAAAAATCTTTTTCTTTCTAGCAAAGTGTGCCCACGTGTAGTGGATAAACACTGTAAAATTGTAAGTACCAAAAAATTGAGCACGATTCACCATAGGTGAAGTGTGCCCACTTAGTCCCCGAGCCTAGGAGTAGGTGAGTAATCACGTACTGCTAGGGTCAAAAGAAAAAATATGAGCAAAAAGTCCCCGAGTAATCGGAAACCTAACTGGCGCATGTACCGTACTCCAACGCGATTAATGTACGCCAGAGTCCCCGAGCCCGGTATGTCTGCCCGAACATAGGGTGCTCATGCACCATGCAAGGGCCGAGGCACGATAGTGCCGCCCCAAAGAATATCCAGGCCGCGGTCGTGAAATCCGACAACCCGCGGCATCAAGGAAGCTTCGTCAAGAAGATAGGGGCCGCCAGTTCCCAAGAACGGCAAGATATCGGTCAATTAATATCCCGCATCATGTAGGGGAAACGTGACCGCGCGAGAATCGAGGAGATAGGATGCGTGGCAGCGCCACAACGCGCGCCCTGGAAAGGGTAATGATGACGGCGACGACGCCGCTTCGCCGCACGCACTCAAACCGGGGAATCAAGGAGGCGCGGGCCGCAAAGGCGCCGCGGTTGCCCATGCATCAACCCTAAAGGCGGTCGGGACTATAAATATCGGCATCCCGCGCCCTTCGGGTCGCATCCGCCGTCGCCCTTTCCTCTTCGCAGTCCTTCGTCTTCCTTCGCTACAACGGCACCGGCTAGGGTTTGCGGCTGCTACGGGCGCTCACGCTCTTCACCGATACCTCCATCGATTGCAAGAGTGTAAGTACCTTGGCGGATCCGTCAATGCGCGTTACTTAGCCCCCGGTGCTGTCGATTTGGGCACGGATTTGGTTCGATTTGGTTGCCAATCTTCGTTCCTTTTCTTGGAATGTAGAACCGCTTGAGGTGGGATGGACCGCCATGCTCGCGGAGGTCGCCGGGGCCGTAGTGCGAGCGTTTTGCCGGAGGGCCGGTGGAGCCTGGCGGGACGAGGAGGTGCGCTGTCGCCGGACGCGACGGAGAGCCTGTGCCGCTTTCGCGGCGGCGGGATCCCATAATCCTAATGGATAGGGAATGGCCGGGCTCTTCGTCCACCGAGGCGACGATGTGAGGGAGCCGGTGGATGCCCGCGTTTCCGCCGAGAGGGTTATCGCCACGGGTGGAACCGTGCACGATGCCGCAGACGGATGAAGTGGTGGTCTTCGAGAGCCACTTCGGGCGCGGATACGGGATGCCGGCGCACCCGTTCCTGGCTGGAGCTTCGGTGCTCTACGGCCTCCTCTGCCACCGCCACCGAACGCCATCCTCAACATTGCTGTCTTCATCACCCTTTGTGAGTGTTGCCTCGGCATTCTCCCCAACCTTAGCTTGTGGAAGTACTTCTTCTATGTTGGGTTGAAGGGGGAATCACGGATCGCGGTAGCCGGCGGTGTGTTTGTGAAACTCCAGGGCTTAGGGCAAGCCCGATTCCCGTCTACACCCGGCCAGTTGTCGACGAATGTGCCTCGCTGGTATACAGGGTTGTTTTACCTACCACAGTCGAATGTGCCAATTGCCGCCGATCCCACCCGTGTCCCGGTGAGACGTGTAAGCTGGAACGAAGAACCCGCAGCCGCTGATATGCCGCGTGTGAGGGAGCTGCTGGCGATGATGGATGACCTGCATGTGGATGGCATCGACCTTGCTCACGTGTTCATGGAGCGCCGGATCCAGCCACTCAAGCGAAGGGATCATCCCGGGTTTCAATACACGGGCTAAATGATTCCACCCGCGAGTCGGCGGATTTCCTGCCATCAACCGAGGTCCAGGAGCGGGTATCGAAGATTCTGCCGACGGCGGGTACCGCACGACCAGCAAGACGGTGCCCACCTTCTGCGTAGGGAACCCGCCACCGCCGGTGAGTGTAGTCCACATTGTGTTGTTGTGCCTTTGCTATAGATTGCAACTATTGTGTATCATCGATGATTGCCGCGAGATCCATGGGATGACCGCGCGGTACTTCACTCGTCACCGAGGAGGCTACCGTCGTTCGCGCCCATGCTCTGGTGAACGCCGTCCCCGCGCCCCTGCGCTAGCAGCGCCGAGGCGCCTCGGGGTAGCGCTGAGGGGAGAGTGCTCGGGCGCGCGGCAAGCGCCCTCTGGAGAGCCCGCGGAACCCGAGGTCGTCCGGCAGAAGGTGACATGGCAGGACGGCCACCCCGCCGTGACACAGCTACGTATGATGATGATTTTCTTGCCGATGAAGAACTTCAAGCCTTTGTTGAGTCGACCGCCTTTGTAAGTATTCTTTGAGTGTTACCCGGTCCCCATGTAAGGGTATATCGATTGATCTTCACATTGTTGAGTGTAGGAACCACGTGGGAGAGAGAACACCGATTGTTCGAAGTTGATCTACCAAAGGGCGCCACGGACCACACGGTGACGTGTCGGCGCCATGGAGTGGAGGAGGCCGCAGGTGGCGGTAGCTCTGGGAGGTCGCCTCCGTGGTCTACACTTTGCCAATGTGTACTTAGCGTGTCGTGCACGATCACTCATATTGTTGGTGCGGGGGCCTATCATCGAGCCCGTGCAGATGCCGGTTTGCTGCGGGACGTACCACGGGCGAGACGAGCCACCGCACAGTGCAGCCTCGGGGGGAGTCCCCGAGCGGGACGTGCCGGTCAAGACGCTCCAAAGACCGGAGGAGTCGCAAGAGATGGCGGGGCACCGGTGCACCAAGAGCCGGTCGAGGACGCCCAGGACATGTGGCACCGAGGCCGAGGCCGCCCCGTGGTCATCCGCCCACGAATCCCCTACGGGCGACATCCGGATCTTGGGTGAGGACCAAGAGATGGAGGAGGCGGAGGGATGGTACGAGGCTGCGAAGCTCCGGAACCCCAAGTGGAGCAAAGGCGGCCCGAGGTTGAATAGGAGGACGAGCCAACCCGCATAGCCCGGGCCAAGTAGAAGAGGGAGCCAGCCGCTGCTGGCGTAAGTACTTTCGACCACCTCGTTTTGCATTGTGATCTGTAATAGACATCCCTGTGATTGCATGTTGTTGTGTATCATATCCAGAATAAGGAGATTCGTCAATTGCGCCAAGAGCTTGAGCAGGGCCGGGGACGCCCGCTTGAGGCCGAACAGCGCGGGGATGAGCTCTCCCGTGAGCGAGCGCCTTGCCGATGAGCGGCGGTGCTTGCGGCCGAGAGGGACCGCTGTTGGTCGGCAACGCAACGCCAAAGGTCATGCCTTGCACAGAGAGGGCGAGGCGGCGGTAGCGGGAGCGTGAAGTCCGGAGATCGGCGAACCCGCTGGATCGCGAAGCCGCCCGGGTTGCCGTGCAGGGGTAAGGCCCTAGAAGAGGGACGCGCCGACGCTTGCGCCCGACCGCAAGCGCCCGGAGGAAGAGCGCGTGGAACTCCTCGCCGGGAGCAGCGGGCACGCCATGAGGCCCAAACCCAAATACTCGGTATGTGCAATGGTTGCTTGAATAGGTGATTAGGACATCTTTGCACGAACAATTAGTGATAAAAATGATTAAAATGGTGGTTTTGTGATACCTTGCAGAGCATGAAGCGTCCATCGAGACCCGCAGCGGGTACCGGTGATGGCGAACCAATTGACGGGTGAGCAGCGCGAGGAGCTTCGGAACACCACCCGCCGATCGTGATGGTATGTCCTTTTCGCAAGCACAAATACCGCTTGGGAAAGATATATAAATCATGTGTGCTAATCTTACCGTATAAATTTGGCGGACGACACGCGACCTCCGATTATTGGATTCGTGATCCGAGGCTGGATATGCTTCATGGAGGAATTGCACACAAAGTCTCCTACAAGGTGTCGGACCAGTCCTCAACGCCATCCATGGCTACGCGATTGGCGGGGCCGATCCGGAGGGAGTGCCGCCGACCGACGCACAGAACATGGAGCAATGCAGCACGGCGGCCTGGGCAAACTTCATGGAGTTCACCCGCCAGGCCACTCGTGACACGGCTCGACATGCACCGGCGGTGGCGCGATCCCATCATCCCGAGGTGCGCTTTGGGCGTCCGCCTAGGCTACGCACTCGGTACGACGGAGGCTCACGCACTGAACCTCGCGTGAGGCGGCCGACGAGGCGGCTGGCGACCCTTTTGCCGATGAGATGAATCCACTCCTGTGAGCTTTTTAGATGGTGAAGTCCCGGGTGAAGTTGCCCCGTGCATGATACTTTGCTTCTTTTGGCCGCATGGAGAAACAGATTAGTGAAAAAACAAAAAAACACTCGAATTTAGCCGAGCCACGCCCGGATGTGGGTGGCATAATTAGCTTAATACTTTGTTTTTATCTCACAATCGCTTTTTAGCATGCATACGATTATGGTAGATGATGAAGTGTAGACCAAGACCAGAAGGGGGTCACTTTATGGTAGACGCTTGGACCTAGCCTTATCGTCTTGGGATAGCCGCAGCTAGCGAGACGCGATGCTCTAGCAAGCTATTGGGTTGTGTCGACTACGGTAAGGAGTCATCCGCCACCGTCGGCCTATGCGGGAGTACACCAATCATGCATACCTGCTAAAATGACCAAGTACGAGAGATGGCTCTAGGGGGTCCAAAGGACTTATGAGTGTAGTCGAGCATGGAAATAAATTGTTACGCGGGGCCGAAAAGAAAATATAACCATGTCAACATACTTTCGAATAAACTTTATTAAAATGCAAATGCCAGTAAAAGTATGAAATGATACGAGCCGGCGGTATGCTCAATGTTCCGTGAGTTGGGGATGTCGCATATCTTCCATGGTCATCAACCGTATGCTCCCTCGCCGGTAACCTCTTTTTAACTTTGAAAGGGCCTTCCCAATGAGTGTAACAGTACCTTCTAGATTATAGGGCCCTACATACACATATCATTGTCCCAAAGACCTCTCGATAGAATGCATGTGTACCAAATGATCTAGAAAGCACTATTGTTTCTCCGACGGGATCTCATCATTAAGAGTCATTGCAGCATTACAACAATTTATTCAAATAATTATACATCGAGTAAAAGGAGGAAGGATTACATAACATAATTTTACAAACCATTTGTTCCAAACTTAAGTATCTTATTACAAACCATAGTAGTGTAGAGTAACAACTAGAACAAAAGCATTAAACATAAGACCCCGCCCAAGGGTCACCACTACTCCTCCCCTGCATCCACCGAACACCGTCAAGCTACACGGGCCAAAGCAATATCCGACTACGACTAGTACCCGCAGCAAAAGGGTCGAAGAACGCCGAAAGTACGGAGTACTCAACAAGACTTAACCGACTAAAGAAAAGAGGAGAAGACGCAGGAATGCTGGTTATAGGGAAGGTCTTAGCAAGAACTCATTTTGCATAAAAGCTTACTAAAATAGATCCTTACTTTCAAGTTTTATTTCAACTTTAGTAAACCCTCTCTTCTAAGTGATCCTAAACTAAGGCAATCACTTCTCAAACCATAACATCATTTTAACCAACTTCAATGTTCTATGATTTAACTACGATGTAAGGGGCAGAGGATCGGGTCTCCTTCACCGAGAAGCAACGCGATCCGAGTCGATTCAACAACACCCAGCTGGGATTCCCTTCCACACGATATATGTAGTAATCGAAGCTTGCATATATCAACCATCTCCGGTTCAGTTCAAAACGGGAACGAGGCTGCGCCACCGAATACTGATGCGCCTCCGTCCCGGGACTTTAACCCACCGAGGGTATCTTGTACTCCCGCCATCTCTCCACTCCCGGTGCGTGGTTGCCATTCCCGATTTGACACACCCCCAAGGTCGCTTACTCAAAGCATGTGGTTGGTACTTGCCGACTTATGCGAGTGACAACCGGATAATCGCGTGCCTTTGACCCAACGGTCTCGGGCGCAACATGCTCAATAGGCCCGATAACACTCAAGCTTTTACAACGAGCGGTGCTTAATCGACACAACCCGGAAACACTACAAAGAGACTCCCTTCTCTATGCAAGTTATCCGACCGGTCTCAAATTAACTTATCTCTCACATTCTAAGTGTGAAGCATCATTGAAGAACTTTTTGTAAACATTTTAAAACAACCTAAACAATTAAGCAAGGCATAGCAACTACGCTTTTTAAAATAAAACCGGTTATCAAGGATGATATTTCAATAAGCAAGGATGGTCATGCAAAGCAAATAGGTTATCACTCAACTCCTATTTACCTAATGCATCATATCATCAATCATAAGTGATATAAAATTTTTGTAAAACATCAAGGAAGCTTTAAATGCATCAGGGGCTTGCCTTCGGTGAAGTAACACTTCAAAGTTCGATCCGACCCACAAATATCAAATCCAACTTCGACCGATTCGTAACCTCCTCCGAAACTTCCTCAACCTTGAAGTTCCCACTATCGTTCTCTACTAAGATAATGCATGCTTCAACATGATGCCGTAATAATAAACATGATGTTTTGAAGGACATGGAAAGATAAACAACATGAGTACAACTTTCCTTCACGATAAAGTTGCAACCCAACAAAACCAACGTGTTGAACTACTCTACAAGATATCATCACCATTGCCTAAGGAGTTCTCAAGGACCATTTGATTGTGGTATGATCCTTTCTCACAAAACAATCCCCAAATCACTCATCATCTATGACTTAACTTTTCTAAATAAACAAGGCATTCAATAGAAAATAATTTAACTAACTCAAACTGATCTCAAACTTTTTCTACAAGAAGGTCCTAACATAAAACAGCATAAAACAAATTTTCAAGAAATTTGGAAATCTAAATTATTTTATAAAATTCCCCAAAGATCCACTTTTGAATAAAAGCTACTAAATTTAAAACAGGTCAAAACAGTTCAAAACTCAAGTTTGAAAATTTTCCTACAGACTGGACTTCATGAAAGACACACACAAAAATTTTCATAATTTTCCAAGCTATAAATATTTTCCTATGAATTTTGAAAGAAAATCGAATTCCCAAAACCTTAACTAAAATCAGAAAATCGAATTTTTTATAAAAGCGACCCACGGGCGAATCAGCCGAAGCTGCTCGCGACCGGTGCGCGTGTCGTCTTGTGGTTGACCGATACGATCGAGCGCCCAACGCTGCCCGCCCAGCGCTGCCTCGGGCTACTTTACAAAAGGTACCCGTAACCCTCGATATTTACACATCGACCGCAAACACTATTCATCGAGTCACGGGGTTTGCAAAGAAACCTGGATGTTTTCTATTATTCGTTTTCGAGTCCTTGGCTTCTCCAGCGCTAACCTACGGCACCGGGCGGTTGTTGACCGGCAATAACTCGTCGGCGGCGAGGATTCCGACCACGGGGACCTCCTCCTTCGACCTCTCTCACTTCATACCCGGACCCCCAAAAACCTAACCCTAGGGCTTGCTGCGGAGCGCCACCACCGACGGACCGGCGGCCCGCATGGGCCCCGTACATGTCGGCGAGGTTCGACGGAGCCATCTCGGCCAAGGTGAGGGTACCGGCCGAGTCGAGCACGATCGAGGCGACCGAACCCCCCCAACTTCGGTGGCCTAAAAAAGCGACCCTATCGCGATCCGGCATGGTGCGGCGGCGGCGGCGATTCACGGCGATCCTCGTCGGCGTCGGCGCGTTCGGCGATCTCCCATCACGACAAAGTCCAAATAAAGGTCTGCGGCGGCTCTAGTGGTACGGGGAATCCGATGCTCACGATGGTTTTTTAGTCGGCGGGGCCGGAACTAGGTCGTCGATGAGAGCGTGCATGGGCGAAAAACCCGTGGTCACGACGGCATTCGGTGCTTCTAGAGCTCTTACGCGCAAAAACCATCAAAGTCGACCACGATCAGGTGGACGCGGAGATACTAGAACACTCGAGAAAATATGGATGAGGCTCACCCAAGCGGTGTGGCGATGGTGAGAGGCGACTGGCGCGCGCTGCCGGAGTTGGGGACGGTCGTCGGGGCGGACGATTTTGGTGGCCACCGGCTACGATTTTGGGCTCGTCGGGTTCGTAATGAAATTGCGTCCGGGCCGGCAACTGAAAAACGGCAGATTGAAGCCCGTTGGCTCCAATTTATAGGCGACGGTGAGGGGCGTCGGCCGGCGTTGGAGAAGCTCAACTCGCCCACGACGTCGCCGTGGCCCTCCTCTCGCGATGGGATAGGATTGAACGAACGAGGACACGAGGCGCTTGATTGACACGTCGAAGGGAGCGCCGCCGCGAGGCGGTGGAAACGCCGAGAAGGCGGCCGTCGACAGCAAAAGCAGGCGGTGTTGCCCCCTGTTTCCCCTAATCTTCCTATTCCAAACCCTAACTTTGAATTTTCAAAATTACTCTCAAAATTTGAACCGCACTCAAAAATCTCCAAACATGACTTTTGCATAACTTTCTGAGATCTACAACTTCCTCAATTGGAAGATTTCCTAATTCGGCCTCTAACTATGACTTCATGAAAAGTCAGATTTGAATATCAAAAAGGGATTTGAAATTACTCCAAAAATTTGAACTAAACTTGAAAAACTCAAAACACCAACTTTGTAGCTCTCAAAAAAGATCTACAAGATTGTCTTGTTGAAAGTTTCTTCAAATTTTGCTTAAATTTGGAGAATCGAAAGGGCTAAATCGAGGATTTGGAAAACTAGGGTTTCGACAAGAAATAGAGATCAATTCATCATTCAAATTGAAATTCCAATCAATAAACACACATTGCATTGAAATAAACTCATTTTTAGTGAATGCATCACAAGGTTCTCAAAATGAATGCTTTGCAATGCATATGATGACATGGCCAATTTTAGTAATGTAACACCAGGGTGTTACGGCTCTTTCCCTTAAAGAAATCTCGTCCCGAGATTTAGGAATACTATTATAACGGTAAAGGAAATGTGTCGGAAAGACACACCCTAAACTTGTTCATAAAACAACTAGAAATTACAAAACTAACTCTACTAAACTCAAAAGAACAAGTCACTTGTCCTACGTAACTATATCTTATATAGAGGCATAAAATTTAGGAAAGTGCTCTTGCAAAAACTCTTCGACTCAGGTAGCTTCCTCTTGAATCTCGACTCCACGAACCTTATACCACGGTTGTTCTTCTTCGAGTAACACGATCTTTTTGATCAAGGACTCTAATAGGGTGTTCTGAATATGTCAAATCGGGCTCAAGTTCAACTCCTTCAAAGTCGACTACTTGATCGCGCACTCGAAGACATTTCTTTAATCTGCGACAAATGGAACACATTGTGTACCGCTGATAGCTGCTCGGGTAATCTTAACTTATATGCCACGCCCCCACACTTCTTGATTATTTGGAATGGCCCAATATATCGAGGTGCTAATTTTCCCTTGACTCCAAAACGCTTCACTCCCTTCATGGGAGATACTTTTAGATAAACAAAATCTTTAACTTTAAACGCCAGAGGATGACGCCTCTTATCGGCATAGCTTTTCTGTCGGACCGGGCTGCCCTCATATTGGCTTGTATAACCCGAACCTTTTCTTCTCGCATCCTTCACTAAGTCCACACCAAAGAACCATCTTTCTCCAGGCTCCGACCAATTCAACGGGGTTCTACATCTGCGACCATATAAGGCTTCAAAAGGTGCCATTTTGATGCTCTCTTGGTAACTGTTATTATAAGAAAATTCTGCCAGAGGTAAACATTCGTCCCACTTAGCAGGATAGGTCAGGACACAAGCCCTCAACATATCTTCTAATATCTGATTAACTCTTTCAGTTTGTCCCCGGTCGTGGATGATAAGCTGTGTGCTATGATTAAGCCGGGTACCCAAAGACTCCTGTAATTGTTTCGAATTTATCCATAAACACGAGCCTCTATCGGATACTATAACCCGTGGTGCCCCATGAAGACTGAAAATTCATTCCACATATAACTTGGCATATTCTACTGCTAAGTAGCGTTCCTTGACTGGTAAGAAATGGGCTATCTTGGTAAGACGGTCAACTATAATCCATATAGAATCATATCCTTTTGCGGTTCTCGGGGTAGACCGACAATAAAAGTCCATACCAATTTCCTCCCACTTCCATGATGGAACAGGCAAGGGATTTAACAGTCCTGCAGGCTTCATGTGGACGGCTTTCACTCGTTGACAAGTATCACATCTGACTACATATCGAGCAATTTCTATCTTCATCTTAGTCCACCAGAATCTCTGCTTTAAGTCCTGATACATCTTAGTGCTTCCTGGATGAATAGAGTATCTTGTGAAGTGTGCTTCATCGAGGATTTTTTTACGTATCTCAGGAATTTTTGGGACTACTAACCGGTCTTTGAACCACAACACACCTGTTTCATCAATCCGGAAACAAGTAGGCTTTCCACTTCTAACTATCTCCTTGATACGCGTTATTTTCTTATTTTCTTTCTAGGCCTCAATAATCTGATCTCTCAGAGTGGGCTGAACAGTGAGATTGGCTATAGTTCCTTGGTTGACAATTTCTATATTAAACTTCTCTAGCTCTTGACACAAAGTTCTGTCTCTCAAACTCGGCCAAACAAGGTTGCAATGAACCTTGCGACTAAGTGCATCGGCAACTACATTTGCCTTACCAGGATGGTAATGCACTTCAAGATCATAATCTTTGATCAATTCTAACCACCTTCTTTGCCGCATATTCAACTCTGACTGAGTGAATATGTACTTCAAACTCTTATGATCTGTATAAATATGACAAGTATTGCCCAACAGATAGTGTCGCCAAATCTTTAAGGCATGGACAACTGCTGCTAACTCTAAATCATGAGTTGGATAATGCTCTTCATGACGCTTCTGTTGCCTAGAAGCATAGGCAATGACTCTGCGTTCTTGCATTAGCACACACCCAATTCCAATGCCCGAAGCATCACAATAAACATCAAATGGCTTCTCAATATCAGGTTGTGCTAAGACTGGTGCAGTTGTGAGCGACTTCTTCAGGGTCTGGAAAGCTTTCTCGCACTTTCGAGGGGGACCAAACAAACTTAGTTTGATTTTTCAAAGAACTTCGGTGATAGGCTTGGCTACTTTAGAAAAGTCAGGAATAAACCGACGGTAATAACCCGCCATTCCTAAGAAACTACGAACTTCATGAAGAGTTGTTGGCGGCTTCAGTTTCAAAATATCCTTGACTTTGCTTGGATCCACAGAAACTCCATCGCGGGACAAAGTACATGCCCTAAGAATTGCACTTCTTCTAACCAGAACTCAAACTTGCTGAACTTGGCATATAACTGATGGTCTCTTAGACGCTTTAGAACAATCCGAAGATGCTCGGCATGTTCTTTTTTTGTTCTTGGAATATATTAAGATATCATCTATGAAAACCACTACGAACTTGTTAAGCTCAGGCATAAAGACTGTGTTCATCAAGTACATAAAGTGAGCTGGGGCATTGGTCAATCCAAAAGACATCACCAAGTACTCATATAAGCCATATCCGGTAGTGAAGGCAGTCTTTTGGTACATCCTCGGGTTTAATCTTTATCGATGATACCCTGATCTCAAGTCAATCTTGGAGAACACCTTGGCTCCGGCAAGTTGATCAAACAACAGATCTATTCCGGGCAATGGATACTTGTTCTTAATCGTTACTTCATTGAGTGGACGATAATCTACACATAGCCTCAGGGTTTGATCCTTCTTCTTCACAAAAATTGCAGGACAACCCCAGGGTGAAGAACTAGGTTGAATAAAACCCTTATCAAGCAGCTCTTGTAACTGTGTTTTCAACTCTGCTAACTCTTTTGGTGGCATTCTATAGGCTCTTCTAGATATCGGTGCAGTTCCGGGTTTTAACTCTATGCTGAACTGGACATCTCTATTTGGTGGTAGACCAGGCAAATCATCGGGGGAACACATCCGGGAATTCACGGATCTTTGGAATATCCTGTATTTCCTTTACTGACGTTGCACATACCCTCTCAATTTTTCTCTTAGGGATGGGGAGTTGAATAAGAAGTTGGGAAGTGCTATTGGGAATGTTTACTCTGATTGTCCTATTCAGAACATCGATGACAGCCCCATGCTGATACATCCAATTCATTCCCAGGATTACATCTATATCCTGATCCTTAAGGACTACCATATTAGTGGGAAAATCATTCCCACCTAACCTTATAGGTACCGATGTACCATTTCCACGAAAGTACACAAAGCGTCCCCCGTGAGGCGTATAAAGAAATTTTCCTTTACACCCCCAATAGGTATTTCATGTTTGACCACAAATGTTCTATTGATAAATGTATGGGATGCACCCGTAATCAAATAATGCTTGAGAGGATGATTGGCGAGAAACATACCCATCATCAGGCTCTCCTTCGGGTATTTCTCCAGCATTTGTATAGAACACTCTGCCAGTCTTCTTCTCCATTTTGCCCTTCTGAGCATTATGTCCATTATTATTTTTCTGCTGCGGCTGTTGACCTCCTGGTGCTGCCTGATAGTTAGGATTATACCTCTGAGGATTGGGGCATTCTCGGGAATAGTGACCAGGCTTGCCACAGTTAAAACATATTGGACCACCTTGATTTTGTGGAGCTGGATTTGAATGGCGGGGAGCACGTCGTTGGCGAGGATAAGTAAGAGCTGCAGCAGACTTGACAAACGGGCTCGCCGGGCTGAAATCGGGGTGGACGGAAGGAAGGACGAGAATGGTTAAGCGGATGATAGAACACCTTACGGCTTCTTCATAGTGCCACCGGAAGATCCAAAAGACGCATTCTTCTTCTTCCCCTTGCTTTCCTTATGCTGCCGATATTTTTCCTCAGCATTCAAAGCAATGTCGACCACCTCATGATAGGTATCCGTTGAACGGATCGTCATTACGAACTGAAGCTTGGAATTTAACCCTCGAAGGAACCACTCCTTCTTCTTCTCATCAATATCCACATGTGATGGGGCATACTGGGATAGATGATTAAACCGAGAGCAACATATTCCATCACCGTTTTGTCATCTTGCTTCAGCTCCCGAAATTTCGTTAACTTTTTAGCCATCACTCCTTTCGGAATATAATGGGAACGGAAAGCCTCTCAAAATTCCGCCCATGTTACACGATGACCTGCAGGCTGCATGGCTAGAAAGTTCGTCCACCAAGTGCTGGCACCATCCCTCAACTGCTGTGCGGCGAAGTTCGGCTTATGGTACTTTGTACATCCTTCCACAAGCTGGAACTTTAATTCCATGGTGCGGAGCCAGGCATCGGCTTCTAATGGTTCGTCGGCTTTTACGGAATCTGGGGGATGAGTTTCGTAAACCGATGATATAGGTTTTTCGGTCTATCGTTACGGTGACGGTTACGGTTATGCCGCTGGTTTTTGGGCCATCTCCCTCATAAGCCCGGTATTCTCGGTGGTGGCATTAACTAATGATGCGATAGCATCGTCAATGTAGGAGGGATTGGTGGTGGGTTTGGCATATTGTCCCTCCCGGGAGGTTCCACCACTTCAGTAACGAGTAACCGGCATCTGTTTAGCACACAACTAACTTAGATTTTATTCAACTTAAAAGCAAACAAACAAGCCGCACACTTAAAACTACTAGTTCACACAACTATCTTACAACAGAATCTTGCACGCAGGCAGCCCGACCTTCCCACTAGGGTACACTACTGGCACACCCCTTGAGACTGCTCATTCCTCATCATCCGTGGAGTACACTTCTATGATCACTGGCTCCACTTCTTCATCTTCTTCATCATCACTGATGATGATGACTTCAGGTCCAGGAGCTTCAGGAGCTGGAATATTCATATCCTCCATAACTCCATTAAGGTACCGTTCTCGAAAAAGCGACAAGATTGTTGTTGTAGGCCTGTAGATCAGCAACCTGACAGTCCAGGTCATAGACCTGCCACATCAGATTGGTGATGTCCTCCATTTCCAGTTCCCTTTCCTGCTGTGCCTCCTGGGTCTCAAGTTCATGGCGTTCCAACTCTCCTTGGAGCATCCCAACATGAACAATGGCATCTTCTCTGTCTTGGCGGGCTTCCACCAGTTCTTGAGTCAGCCGCCATATTGTCTGTTGAGGGTCCATGTTGGCTCCACTGCTACCACCGGCCGACGTTGAAGCCGCGCATCGCTCCGCCCTCCGCCGCGCCTGCCGCCGGCCAAGGCTCTTTATTCTTCGCCGGGCCGCGGCCGTTTATTTATTCTTCCGCCGCCGCGGGTCTTGTTGCTGCTGCTGCCACCATTGCCCCTTGGGGCAAGCTGGTGACGGGGAACTCCACGGGGTCCAGTCCTCTTCCTTGCGGTTTGCATGGTGCGAGCCATCCTGTAGAGGGTAAGACTAGAGATTAGACTAAAGGAACCTATGGTTTAGCAAGAACAGGATTGTTATCCTTAACCCAAACCACAATAAAGGGGAAAGTTTATTAACATGATTAATTAAGCATGATGCATGATTCGAACTTACGATCCTATTCAAAAAAAAAAAAAAATTAAATAACATAGGGCAATATATAAGTTACTCCACTACTAACCTTTTGAAGTGAAGGAAAGAGATTAAATATGAATTAGGATGAGTAAAAGCAATTTGGACCAAATTAAAAGAATAAATTACTTTGACTCAAATCATTTTGAAGTTTTTTAAAAATAATAATGCTACAATAACTTGTTAATGATGAAAGCTCCGGTACCAAATCGTAATAGTACCTTCTAGATTATAGGGCCCACATACATATATCATTGTCCCAAAGACCTCGATAGAATGCATGTGTACCAAATGATCTAGAAAGCACTATTGTTTCTCCCGACGAGGATCTCATCATTAAGAGTCATTGCAGCATTACAACAATTTATTCAAATAATTATACATCGAGTAAAAGGCGGAAGGATTACATAACATAATTTTACAAACCATTTGTTCCAAACTTAAGTATCTTATTACAAACCATAGTAGTGTAGAGTAACAACTAGAACAAAAGCATTAAACATAAGACCCTGCCCAAGGGTCACCACTACTCCTCCTCGGCATCCACCTGGAACACCGTCAAGCTACACGGGCCAAAGCACATCTGACCCTGACTAGTACCTGCAGCAAGGGTCGAAGAACGCTGAGTACGGGAGTACTCAACAAGACTTAACCGACTAAAGAAAAGAGGAGAAGACTCAGGAATGCTGGTTATAGGGAAGGTCTTAGCAAGAACTCATTTTGCATAAAAGCTTACTAAAATAGATCCTTACTTTCAAGTTTTATTTCAACTTTAGTAAACCCTCTCTTCTAAGTGATCCTAAACTAAGGCAATCACTTCTCAAACCATAACATCATTTTAACCAACTTCAATGTTCTATGATTTAACTACGATGTAAGGGCAGAGGATCGGGTCTCCTTCACCGAGAAGCAACGGCGATCCGCGAATCGATTCAACAACACCCAGCTGGGGATTCCCTTCCACACGATATATGTAGCACGAAGCTTGCATATATCAACCATCTCCCGTTTCGTTCAAAACGGAACGAGGCCTGCGCCACCCGAGAATACAAAGATGCGCCTCCGTCCCGGGACTTTAACCCACCGAGGGTATCTTGTACTCCCGCCATCTCTCCACTCCCAAAGGCGTGGTTGCCATTCGATTTGACACACCCCCGAGGTCGCTTACTCAAAGCATGTGGTTGGTACTTGCTTCGACTTATGCGGAGTGACAACCGGATAATCGTGCCTTTGACCCAACGGTCTGGGCGCAGCATGCGCTCAATAGGCCCGATAACACTCAAGCTTACAACGAACGATTGCTTAATCGACACAAAAGGAAACACTACAAAGAGACTCCCTTCTCTATGCAAGTTATCCGACCGGTCTCAAATTAACTTATCTCTCACATTCTAAGTGTGAAGCATCATTGAAGAACTTTTGTAAACATTTTAAAACAACCTAAACAATTAAGCAAGGCATAGCAACTACGCTTTTTAAAATAAAACCGGTTATCAAGGATGATATTTCAATAAGCAAGGATGGTCATGCAGCAAATAGGTTATCACTCAACTCCTATTTACCTAATGCATCATATCATCAATCATAAGTGATATAAAATTTTGTAAAACATCAAGGAAGCTTTAAATGCATCCGGGGCTTGCCTTTGATGAAGTAACACTTCAGGTTAGGGATCCGACCCACAAATATCAAATCCAACTTCGATTTGGATTCAGAACCTCCTAGAAACTTCCTCAACCTTGAAGTTCCCACTATCGTTCTCTACACTAAGATAATGCATGCTTCAACATGATGCCGTAATAATAAACATGATGTTTTGAAGGACATGGAAAGATAAACAACATGAGTACAACTTTCCTTCACGATAAAGTTGCAACCCAACAAAACCAACGTGTTGAACTACTCTACAAGATATCATCACCATTGCCTAAGGAGTTCTCAAGGACCATTTGATTGTGGTATGATCCTTTCTCACAAAACAATCCCAAATCACTCATCATCTATGACTTAACTTTTCTAAATAAACAAGGCATTCAATAGAAAATAATTTAACTAACTCAAACTGATCTCAAACTTTTTCTACAAGAAGGTCCTAAACAAAAACGAGCATAAAACAAATTTTCAAGAAATTTGGAAATCTAAATTATTTTATAAAATTCCCCAAAGATCCACTTTTGAATAAAAGCTACTAAATTTAAAACAGGTCAAAACAGTTCAAAACTCAAGTTTGAAAATTTTCCTACAGACTGGACTTCATGAAAGACACACACAAAAATTTTCATAATTTTCCAAGCTATAAATATTTTCCTATGAATTTTGAAAGAAAACTGAATTCCCAAAACCTTAACTAAAATCAGAAAAATCGAATTTTATAAAGAAAACGGCCACGGGCGAATCCGCCCAGAATCGCTCGCGACCCGGTGTGCGTGTGCGCGCGCAGGCGCCCCGGCCGATACGATCGGGCCGGCCCAACGCTGCCTGCCCGGTATTTGCCCTGGCTACTTTACAAAAAGGTACCCGTAACCCTCGATATTTACACATCGACCGCAAACACTATTCATCTGAGTCACGGGGTTTGCAAAGAACCCCCCTGGATGTTTTCCTATTCTCATTTTCTCGAGTCCTTGGCTTCTCCCCACGCGACCAAGGCACCGGCGATTGACCGCAATAACTCGTCGGGCGGCGAGGATTCCGGCCACGGGACCTCCTCCTTCGACCTCTCTCTCACTTCCGCATACCCGGACCCCCAAAAACCTAACCCTAGGGCACCGGAGCACCACCACCGACGGACACGGCGGCCCGGCGGCGCTGTACACGTCGGCGAGGTTCGACGGAGCCATCTCCGGCCAAGGCGAGGGTACCGGCCCGAAGTCCGGCACGACGGCGAACCCGAACCCCCAACTAGGTGGCCCTAATCCGACCCTATGCGATCACAGCATGGCGCGCGGCGGCGCGGTTACGACGATCCTCGTCGGCGTCGACGTTCCGGCGATCTCCATACGACAAAGTCCAAATAAAAAGGTGCTAAAGCGGCTCTAGGGTACGGGGAATCCGATGCTCACGATGGTTTAGTCGAAGCCGGGACGGAACTAGGTCGTCGACGAGAGCAGCGGCAACGGCGAGAAAACCCGGTGGTCACGACGCGTTCCGTTCCCACGAGCTCTTCAGTAAAAACCATCAAGCCGACCATGATCGGGGTGACGAGGAGATACTAGAACACTCAGAAAATATGGATGAGGCTCACCCAAGCGGTGTGGCGATGGTGAGAGCGACTTCGCGGGCGCGCCTGCCGGAGTTGGGGACGAAGTCGTCGGGCGGATGATTTTGGTGGCTACTGGCTACGATTTTGGGCTCGTTCGGTTCGTAATGAATTTGCGTCGGGGCAGGCAACTGGAAAATGGCAGATTGAAGCCGTTGGCTCCAATTTATAGGCGACGGTGAGGGGCGTCGGCCGGCGTTGGAGAAGCTCAACTCGTCCACGACGTCGTCGGGGCCCTCCTCTGCGATGGGATAGGATTGGAACGGAACGAGGACACGTAGGCGGCTTGATTGACATGTCGAATGAGCGCTGGCGCTGCGGGCGGTGGGAAACGCCGAGAGGGCGCCGTCGGCAAGCGGGCTGGCGTGGTGTGTTGCCCTGTTTCCCCTAATCTTCCTATTCCAAACCCTAACTTTGAATTTTCAAAATTACTCTCAAAATTTGAACTGCACTCAAAAATCTCCAAACACGACTTTTGCATAACTTTTTCCGAGATCTACAACTTCCTCAATTGGAAGATTTCCTAATTCGGCCTCTAACTATGACTTCATGAAAAGTCAAATTTGAATATAAAAAGGGATTTGAAATTACTCCAAAAATTTGAACTAAACTTGAAAAACTCAAAACACCAACTTTGTAGCTCTCAAAAAGATCTACAAGATTGTTGTTGAAAGTTTCTTCAAATTTTGCTTAAATTTGGAGTAATCGAAAAAAGGGCTAAATCGAGGATTTGGAAAACTAGGGTTTCGACAAGAAATAGAGATCAATTCATCATTCAAATTGAAATTCCAATCAATAAACACACATTGCATTGAAATAAACTCATTTTAGTGAATGCATCACAAGGTTCTCAAAATGAATGCTTTGCAATGCATATGATGACATGGCCAATTTTAGTAATGTAACACCGTGGTGTTACAATGAGATCCCGGCTTTGTGTACGCTCTTCTTCTTCCTTCGAAGGACCAGGTCTCCAACCGCAAATGCTCTTCCACGTACATTTCGATTGTAATATCTTCGAATGCCCTCAAGGTACTTAGCATTCCACGTGCAGCATTGCAGGTGGGTTTCCTCGAGCGCAACGAGCTCATCTTCTCGAGTAGCGTCTGAAGTTTCTTCATTATAATTCTCAACACGAGGAGAGCCGAAAGCGATGTCGGGCCGAGAAGCGCTTCTAATCGAAACACCATGAAGTATGGGGATACGCCCGTACTATGGCTGGGTTGGGTGCGCAGTCCCCAGACAACAGCAGGTAGCTCCTTAAGCCAGCGACCAGGATATTTCCCATCTGGCTAGAAAAGTCGCTTCCGCAACGCTTCTAATATCATGCCGTTTGCTCGCTCGGCCCGCCTCGTTGGTGCGAGGATGAGTGATGAGCACATATTTCACCCGGATGCCTTTGTCTTCACAATAATCCCAAAAATGATCGCTCAGTAAATGTGCTGCCAAGATCTGTGATGATGGAGTTTGGGATGCCAAAGCGATGGACCACCTCATCCAACATCTCGACGGCTTTGTCTTGGTTGGCGTCGACCAGAGGGAGATATTCAATCCACTTGGAGAATTTGTCGACCATAACGAATATCCACTTGAAGCCACCGGGGGCTGCCTTGAAAGGCCCAATAGCGTCGAGTCCCCAGCACGAGAAAGGCCACGCTGCCGGTATAGTCCGGAGCTCATGTGGCGGGCATGTGCGTTGGCTTCAAGAATTGACACTTCTCACAATGCCGCACGGGTGTTCGGTGCGTAAGCAACGCCGTCGGCCAAGCAAAAATCCCTGCCTGGAATGCCTTTCCGACTAGGGTGCGAGAAGCCGCATGATTGCCACAGATCCCGCCATGGATTTCGTGAAGCAACTTTATACCATCTGCTTCGGAGATGCACTTCTATAGGACCCGGTCTCCGATACTCTTCCGCATGAGGAAACCGTCGACTAGGACATAATTCTTACTTCGCCTGATGAGTCGCTCTTGTTCCGTCCCGTCTTTCGGCACGAGAGCCTCCACAGATATTTGATTAACGGGACTCATTGTTGACACTTGTTAACGTATATTTTTAATCGTCAACTAAACATGGAAAAAGACTAAAATATAATTAGATAACCTTATTAGGGGTTTATACTAATGATTTCCATGAGTTTCGGTAAAGTTGTGATTTGCGGGGGACTAAACAGGGAAAACACCGGGATTCACGAGCCGCATGCGACTACGCCGACGTAACGCAATCGAACTCCGAGAAAGACCCTAGAAGGCTCCGGACTAATCCCGACGTGATCGAGACTTGGCAATCGAAGAAACCATCATCTAGAAGACCCGAAGACACGACGGCGATCTGCGGGACCCGGTGGGCCCCACCACGGGCCGGAAGGCCCAATAGCCGAGGCCCGGCGGCCCGGCAGCCCGACCCACGTCGCCCCCTGCTTGAATGTTCCTCCACCGCCTCCGGAGACGCAATCTAAACCGTGTGTTTTAAGTCGGTTTGATCCGACGATGACGGGAGGAGCACGAGTTGTATCTAGGTCAAACCATGGCACCTCCTCCGGACTATATAAGCAGCCCCCAGGCTCCCCCTGTCTAATCAATCATAATGGATCTGAAGCCTCAAGTCATCATCAAGTAGAAGATCAAGTTGAAGCCAAGGTAGGAGAAGAGGAGGCACCACCAAGAGATAGGATAGCTAATTCGTCGCTCTATATATAGATCTAGGGCCTAGTTTAGATAGAAAGTCGAAGTTTAGAGAAGAGAGAGCGCTCCGGTTCCGGTTCTAGATCAGTAAGTTATACTATGAATCAATATTATTGTTTTCATACACCTTCGTGCTATTCCATTACTATGCATGCAATTATTCTATTTTTACTTAATTCTAGTCATAGCATATTTGATATGATCATTATTCATGATAATTCAACGCGCTTATTCCTAGAGCTCCTAGTATTTTATACGTATGTGCTAGGTAGTAGAGAGTATGTAAGCATGGTGCTTAGATATAATTTACTTGGCGGATTCACCTTTATATGTCGGGTCGTGTGGTAGATCGTAGTGGTGACTTGACACTATTGAGTCCTTTGCAATCCATCCCCGTATGTAAGACTAGTCGATAATGGTTCTTGGGTTAATCTTGTTTTCGTTCTGATTTTCTTAAGTAATCTTGAGGTGCACATTCTTATTTATGGTTTTGATTTATATATGATCTTATGCTATGCACATTTTAAAACCATTTAATAGAGTCTTTGTATGCTACATAAGAACTGTCCCTTTGTCTTAAATCCAATCCTAATCTCACTAGGAATTAGTTTTATGCTATACTCACTACGTGTGTGCCTCCGCTGTTGTCTCATTTACCTTATTGCTATTTATTATTGGCTTACCTTGTTTAAGTATATGCCGACTACCAAAATCTCATTAGTCTTCTATCACTATCTTTAATTAATTGAACCACCTATCATATCTTCCTCGTGGATACGATATATATTTAAAAACCCTCGGGTGAAATGCTCATTGGCCATCCGTGGCGCGGATCTGTAAAAATATTTCTACGTAAGCTAACAAATACCAACAAGCATGTCTCTGGCGCCATTGCCGGGAAGATTTTGATAGCTACTCTTTTGATTATTGATAGATGAATACTAAGTGTGGATTTTGCTACTTAGCACCTCTGCTTAAAACAGACATTTACCCGTGTATTGTCTATTAGTCTATCTTATGCGGGGTAATTGATTAAAACTTCCGGCGACCTACGGTAAGAGAATCCAAAGTGTACCTGAACTTCATGAACCATTAACATTGGAACCTGCCCAAGTCGTCGTCACAAGAATTCAAATCACATCTTCAAGTGACGGATAAAGAAAGCCGCACAACTCACAAATTCTATTTGTGAGTGAAGGTAAGTATGATCGAACGTGAGATGGTCTTGCTCATGGACTTTAAACTTTTGAGTAGTTATCCTTTTTAAATTTCCCATAGCATGTTTACTTTCATCCATGCATTGATCCATCTGTTCATGTTGTCCCCAAAGTGAATCCATTGCATGTTTAAATTCCTCGCCTTTATATACCTATTGCATCTAAAAAAAAAGAAATTAAAAATATTAGTCTCACCATGATCATACCCCTTCATCTCTATAATACTTTTATGCTACCTCTGTTTGCTATAGTATCGTAAGTCTTGAAGTATCTTCATACACCTTAGATATGATGCTTAGTTTAATTTGTTTTCATGGCTCAAGTTAAACATGGTGTTTAGATTAAATTGCCTTCTTAAATTGAGTTGGACATTATGTCCGGGTTGATTTTTGACCGATAGTATACTTTAGTAGATTCCGGTTATCTTTGTTAGACTAACCCCTTGAGAAAATTATCAAATCCAATTTGGGAAAAGAAATTAGCTTACGTAAAGGTATGTGACGAACTCCAAACAACTCTGCGCAAAAGAAGACTCAACTCACTCCTTATGAAAGGACGAAACTGTAAGTGCCTAAATACTCAATTTGTCTTTTGTCGCAAGTCACCTTTGCCTTAGCCACGCTTTTAGTGTAGCCGCTTCATAAATAATAATAATAAAAAAAACAAAAACAAATATATATAATCGTGCTAAGTTTCTAAAAGAACCATCATTATGTTAGCACAAATAAATCATATGGACAATAACCCTTTTTCAATATCATTGCTATCCTTCGGGTATATGTCCACTAATACATGTTGCAGGAAAGAATGCGTGGTGGGCACGTTCATGGACCTACCTCACTACCACTTCCACTACAAAGCAGGAGGAGTACCAAGCCGGGAGGCCGATGAGAAGCGTAATCAACGTCAACCTACATCATCTTGTCAAAGACTTGCTTGCTCTCATCACCTACACAAGTAATACACCGGGTAGGAACGCACTCCAATCAATGACGGGCGATTACAAAGAGGAGTCACAATAATGCCCCGAGACCATGGAGGACAAGGTTGTCACCAATGAGGTTTCTCCCTTGATCATCAAGGCGACCAGTGTGCTACACACCATCAAGAAGAATACTCCACACCACGTCGTTAGAGGACAAAGCTAATCAAGGAGGGACTCCAAGTTTACATCTCAAATAAGCATCCTTTTCGTCAACCGAGGAAGTAAAGGAAGATGAAGAAGAATTGACAAAGGAAGATCAACGGGTCATGTCGGCATCCTCATCCCTTGGGCGATTAAAAAAAAAAAAAAAGAAAAGAAAATGGATTGATGCAAGGGAGAGGACGAACACAAAAAGATTCCATTAAGACCGACAGTCCACAACACACTCAAGGAGATGATAAACAATCAAACCCGACTTTAGGCGCCGAAAGTGACCGCAGCGAGTTTGAGCTTGGGGGAGGAAGACCAATTCCACTAGAAGATGATCCGACAAGGCTCTCCCTCCTCTCAGACCCCACCGTTCGACACGGAAAAATGAAAGGAAGATGATATGAGGGAAAAAGAGGACAAGACGCTCAACTACCACACATGCCACGAGAACCACCATGAGGTGTTACGATGTCGCCATGATTCTACAATAAAGGTAACATCTTAAGGTAAGTGTCCTAATCGATAAAGCTTTACTCTAATCATGGCATGCTTACTAAGGAGTTAAATATGTTAGCTCACAATCTCACTTAGATTAATCTGAATAGCTCAACATGTTAGCTCTTAGTTGTTCTTACCTGTCTCTCTAGTTTTATTTTCTCTACCCTTTAGTTTGCTATAAATGCCACATTCGTACATGTCGCCCGATCTTATCACCTTTGTCACAAATAAATGAAACACATTATGCTACCATGGTTATATGTGCTCAAGGTTAGAGTATAATGAATACAATTTTGGTTCTCGTTGGTGTTTTCCCCACCCGCCAGAGCCCATGCACTTGATCTCTACCTCGACTTTGTGAGCAGGACACACTTTGCGCCAATTGTGGAGGAGTTGTCACTTCTCCAAATCTCTACTAGTTGATGTCCCGCCTACAACATGCACAATAAGCAAGGAACATGGGTTATGCCATCCTCGGGATCACAATCCTAAGAGACGCAACTTCAAGATCGACGAAGCACTCAACAAGAAAGCCTAAGAAGAAGATGTGGAGAAATCACAAGTTGGATACAGAGCCGACGGACAAGGAAGACATTAAGAAGATTCAAGAAAAGTCCACCCAGCTCCCACCAACCAAGCACGCCAAACCAGCCACTCCAGAAAGGTCTCCACCGAAGAAACAAGCTTGGAGGAAGAAAAAAAAGACACACCTACCAAGGGAGACAACAAGAGTACACCTTCGGAGGAAGACCTACCACCACCAGCGTCAGCGACTTATCAAACACCATCAGCTACCTCATCTACACTCACTCATCGAGATCATTGGAGGCACTGCACCGCATACCCGACATCCCGACGAGATTCCATAGATGACAAAGCATGCCCACGAGTAAGTACTCAAAACTCGCCCGAGAGGTAACTCGGTATTTATCTCGCATATTTAATTTTCTGCATAGCATATTTCAATTAGCATGTTTCCTTTAAGCATATTTACTTTTTCTAAAACCCGCATTAGAAAATCATAAAATTATGTTTGCTGCATTTGCATTAGTTCCTTAAAAGCCCCATGCAAGCACCCCTTCTTTGTGGCGGCATAAAAAATAAAATACAAAAATATGTGAGCACATGAAGGCTCACAACATAATCTAGAATTTGTTCCTTTGGGTATGTGCGAAATTAATATTTGCGGGGAGAACATTTAAGGAACACCCGGAGATGAACAAGTTCCAAGGACGAATAAAAAGACTACTTCAAGATCCGGCTTGGGGAGAGCACCCTCGAGTTATCACGATAAGTATTATTATCCTATCTATTTTAAATATTAGCTAGTTAGTATATTTGCTTAGAGTTAATGAGTCTTAATAAAAGTATTAGTGTTAAGAGTCCAATAAATATTAGATGTACGTGAATTAGCTATCTTTCTTTTAATTATGATCTTGATGATATATGCTAAGGAAATGATGAATAGTTTCTCCGCCTTAATTCCTCTTAAAAGTACTTACACTTTGGACTTAGATTCTCCCAAAGCTTTAAATGTTCAATTTTGCTCTAGACCTAACACCTGTGGGAAGCACATGCTTAATCTGAGTCTTAGCGTGAAGGATAAAGATACATGAAAAGTTGAGCTGCTGTTTATCATATTCCTAGAGATACTTGATTCCTAGATTTTATCTTTGAAAATTATAAAAATTTACATGATGAGTTCCTTAGCTATGACCCTTAAGAGTTTATCATCCGCATCAAGATCATCCCACTCCACTAAATACGTTGCTTCTAACCCGGAAGTGCGCCTCCCCATACTCCATCAAGCCGTTAGCCATAATTATAAAAATAAACTCTTGCAATCTTTGGATATGTCTCTCTCGGCGTTTTTATGCCAAATAGAGGCTGGGCTACATTCGGAAAAAAAAAAAAAGAAAAAAAAAAAAAAAAAAGAAAAATAAATATCTAGAGAAAAGTGAGACGAGAGAGGGAGAGTAACGGACAAAAAGTCATACTAGGCGAGAAGGGCCTACCTCCCTAAAAATATATTTAGAGATGAATAATGGACACGTGTCCGAGGGTGAGTAGGGCCCACATCTCTAAGGAGAGAGAAAAATGGACACAAGTCCGGGGCAGCCCACCTCTCCAAGAATGGACAGCCCAGGTCTTAAGCAATTTTTAGAAAGAGAGATATAGTCCAAGATGCTTGAGAAGAAAAATACTAAAAAAAAGCTAAGGGCTATCTACTACCTTTCATCCTCATCCACTTCACCACTATCATCCCACTATGTATGTCCTGCCACATGTGTAACTTCGCTACATACCATCTACTTAAGAGGGTCATACATAGGATCTCTGAGTTGTGATTTGTCTACATACCATCCACTTGTTAACGTATATTTTTAATCGTCAACTAAACATGGAAAAAGACTAAAATATAATTAGATAACCTTATTAGGGGTTTATACTAATGATTTCCATGAGTTTCGGTAAAGTTGTGATTTGCAGGGACTAAACAGGAAAACACCAGGATTCGCGAGCCGTACGACTACGCGACGTAATGCAATCCAACTCCGAGAAAGACCCTAGAAGGCTCCGGACTAATCCCGACGTGATCGAGACTTGGCACCGAAGAAACCATCATCTAGAAGACTCCGAAGACACGACGCACTGCGGGACCCAGGGTGGGCCCACCCGGGCCGAAGCGCCCAATAGCCGTGCCGAGCGGCCCGGCAGCCCCGACCACGTCACGCCCCTTCCTGAATGTTCCTCCACCGCCTCCGAGACGCAATCTAAAACCGTGTGTTTTAAGTCGGTTTGATCCGACGACCACGGGAGGAGCACGAGTTGTATCTAGGTCAAACCCCGGCACCTCCTCCGGACTATATAAGCAGCCCCCCGGGCTCCCCCGTCTCATCAATCATAATGGATCTGAAGCCTCAAGTCATCATCAAGTAGAAGATCAAGTTGAAGCCAAAAATGGGGGAGAAGAGGAGGCACCACCAAGAGATAGGATAGCTAATTGCCGCTCTATATATAGATCTAGGGCCTAGTTTAGATAGAAAGTCAGAGTTTAGAGAAGAGAGAGCGTCTGCTCCGGTTCTAGATCAGTAAGTTATACTATGAATCAATATTATTGTTTTCATACACCTTCGTGCTATTCCATTACTATGATCATTATTCATGATAATTCAACGCGCTTATTCCTAGAGCTCCTAGTATTTTATACGTATGTGCTAGGTAGTAGAGAGTATGTAAGCATGGTGCTTAGATATAATTTACTTGTGGATTCACCTTATATGCCGGGTCGTGTGGTAGATCGTAGTGGTGACAGCACTATTGAGTCCTTTGCAATCCATCCCCCGTATGTAAGACTAGTCGATAATGGTTCTTGGGTTAATCTTGTTTCGTTCCTGATTTTCTTAAGTAATCTTCGGGGTGCACATTCTTATTTATGGTTTTGATTTATATATGATCTTATGCTATGCCTGTTTAAAACCATTTAATAGAGTCTTTGTATGCTACATAAGAACTGTCCCTTTGTCTTAAATCCAATCCTAATCTCACTAGGAATTAGTTTTATGTTATACTCACTACGTGTGTGCCTCTGCCTGTCTCATTTACCTTATTGCTATTTATTATTTGCTTACCTTGTTTAAGTATATCTGACTACCAAAATCTCATTAGTCTTCTATCACTATCTTTAATTAATTGAACCACCTATCATATCTTCCTCGTGGATACGATATATATTTAAAACCCCTCCGAGGGTGAAATGCTCACCGCCATCCGTGCGCTTTAGCGGATCTCAGAATATTTCTCTGTAGAACTAACAAATACCAACACTCGCGCCGGTCTTCATCAACGGTATTGGATAGGGTGGCGATGATGTGCTTCGGCTATCTCGAAAGTGGAGGGCCGGGCGGGGATCACCGATGGTTGGTTTCCACGGATCTTCGACGAAGACGCCGGCCGGTATCTTTGCCCGAGAAGAGCCAAGCTTGGAAAGTTCATCGGCTTGGTTGTAGTCCCGAACCACATGATCAAAGCCGAGGCCATAGAACTTGCCTTCCAATTTTCTTATAGCCGCCACATATCGTCCATCTTCTCGCTCTTGCAATCCCAATCTTTGTTGACTTGCTTGATTACCAATGCCACCAAATACTTGCAAATCGGCGAATCCCAAGCCGGAAAGTGATACGGAGGCCGTGAAGAGCGACTTCATACTCCGCGGCGTTGTTGGATGAGGGAAGTGGATCCAGGAGGACATCTTGGAGTGTATCCCCGGAGGGCGATATGATGTAGACTGTAATAGAGCCGAGCAATTTATAAGAAATCAAGTATAATTCGCAATTACCGAAGCAATCGCAGTCTACACTTGAGTCCATATAAACCCGGTATTCCGGAAATCTCAGAGTGATTTCAAACTCATCAATAATACAACAGGATCGTTGAGCTCAAAGAGTTAAAATCCGCAGTATCTCAAACCAAATTCAATATATATTAATCAGAGTGCGATGTATACATTTATTTGAAAGTAATTCATAGTGCGGAAGCAATAGCTTTCGAAAGCAAAATAATTGTACAGCGGAAATAAAATAAGATAGTGCCAACATAGTGTCACCCCTGTAATAGCACGAGGCGTGAAATATGGAGACCGCAATGCCCTAGGCATTATTCTTCAATCACAAAGACATCATAACTTGGATCAACTCATGCTAGACGGATCACCGCAACATCAGGAATTAACCCGTGAGTACACAATTGTACTCCGCAAGACTTACCCGTCTTAAACCAGAAAATAAGGAAAAGACTCCAAGGAGTATGCTTGGCTTTATCTGGAGCTGGCTGACTCACATTTAATTTCAGAAATAAGGTTGATTAGTGCGCCTACACATACTACTTGAATCTTTCAAGTTAAAAGGTTATTATTATATACATAACCATAAGTCCTGTATAGTCAAGATTAAAACATATGCTCGGCGATATATAAATAACAAAGTATAAGTAAATCGGATCATCATTTTAACATCGCAAAGCATGAATAAGATAACCATTATTGTGATATTAAGACTGCAGTGGCGCCAAGACGAGACGGGTTCTCACTGTCGGGAGAGATGGCAATTCGAATCGATTGCAAACCGGTGGGCGAATACCTCGTCATAGACCAGGCCTACTAGTACAAGGGTAGGACCTGATCACTCCCAAGGCGTTAGGGGACGTAAAGTCTCGGAACTGTCGGCAACCCCCTCCTTTCGAGTACCAAGTGAGCGTGCAACGAGACTGACATCATCGTGCGCATCTTCTTGTACCCAATCGAACCCCTCTTACCACGCCTAGGAGGGACGTTAGCCGCGGTACCGGCCCCTAACATTCTCACGAGCTTTGTGGCTCACGACTCCGCGGAGCCTACTATATGAACAGGTACGTTCAACTTCCGTCTGAAGCTCCCGACAAAGAGATTAGTCCTTAATCGATCGGATGGAAGACCACAATATCCATCCGATCTCACATGTTTTATTACTCAAGTTCTCTGTTAACCACCAACGTGATTAACCCAACAACAAACCTCACAAGTGACCGGAAATCACTGTTTACTGCAATCATGATAACTGAGCATTTATTTAACCTAGACTCCTACATAGGATAGGACAACTTCAGCAAGGATATTTGTGCATCAACGGTTTCAACCACTTCCTACACTTAATGCAAAGCATTCATTAAAAGGACTCAACAAGTTAATTTAGAAAGCATAGGTAAGTTCGGCATGCACGGGGCTTGCCTTCGAGAATAGTAGCGGGAAGAAGCTAAGATCTTCCGGAAGATGGGGTCACGGTCCTCCTTCTCCGTGGGGTCTTTTGGCTGCACCGGGACGATGAAGGTTGACCCGCCGCTCCTTGATCTCCTCCCGAACTAACTTCTCCAATCTCGAGATGATGCATGTACATGCACGAATGAATAATCACTACAAGAAATCTGTCTTTTTATGACAAATTCCCTCGTGACGGGCCTATTTTCGTCATATAATGTACCCTAATATGACGAAGTTTTTGGGTCGTCATAAAATAGCGTGGGGCGTAACTATTTGTGACGATACATATTTTTGTGTCACAAAAAGGTAACAAATTTTGTCACAAAAAGCAATGGTCGGGACGAAAGATCCTGCCGACATTTTATGACCATTTTACATGTTTTTTTGTGGCGATGTTAGGCGTCACAAAATGAATTGGATTTAAAAATGGCAAAAAAAAGCCCGTAGGGAGGGGATGGACTCAAATCGAACCCAAGACCTGCAATAGAGTAGGGTTGGGTCTTAACCATTGTGCTAGAGTAGTACATTTGTCAAAACAAAGGTATATATGAAAGAAATACTGTTCTTACCTAGCAAAAAAGTGGTAAATCAAACTAAATTGCAAAAAAGTTGCCCACTCGAGGATTTGAACCTAAGACCTTTGGCACAAAACTGAAGTATACTAACCACTAGGACAAGCATCTATTAATGTCAAATTGGGGTCTTTTATTTCTTTTTAGTAATTAGACCATAACAAATCCTATAAAAAGTTGGAAAAACATGAGGCACATAGGATTCGAACTTGAGATCTTACGTAAGAAAAATGCTAAGTCATACCACCATGCCATGCCATCTTTTGTTCTACAAGTGGCTATTTTTTTCCTTATCAATCATATACACGCAGATGTTCCAAGTACAAAAGAGAAATCAGTCTTGTTCGTCGCGTGTTCTTCATGAAGGACCGATTTTTCGTTTTTCCTCGGATTAAAACTTGTAACTAGTCGTTCTCCCTCATACGAACTCCAAATGAGGTGATTCTTTTTTCCTAAAATTTTCTAAAAATCGTGTTGCATCACGTTATGGTGTTGGATTCAGTCACATCTTCATGCGCCAAAATTTGAGCAATTCAAGTTTTAAATTCGAACTTTGACTCGGTCAAAACTCAATCAAACGGAACATGAAATGAACTTCGGTCGAAAATCTTTTGAACATGAAAGTTTCATAACTCATCGAGACCAACAAAGTTTATGTAGGTCAAATTTCTATTTGAAGAAGTGGTAATAACATATAGTTCAAATATAACAAGTCTCTCACATAGTTCACGAAACTCACGTGAGAGACTTGTTATATTTGAACTACATGGCACTCACTTTGTCGAAATGGCTTGAGATTTTTCTAGGAGTCATTTATAGGCAAAATATGGTCCCACACAGGAGCTTATATTTTTTGGACAATTATTTTTATTATTATAATTTTTTTAAATCTTTGGGTGAGACAAAATTTGGTGAATTATACATTGAAAACACTATAACAATGTAGCGACCTCCACATGTATTTGCTTCCTAGGGCATAAAAAGACATTGTGGCAAAAGTTTGGCGCCATTCGGATCTTTTCGGGGTGAGTCTAGTTCAACGATATAATTACCGGTGACGTCGCGCGGAAATTCAATTAAAGCTGGAAAAAGTACCAAAAAAATTCCGAAAAATCTCAAACTTGGTGGCTGCTTCACAAAAACGCATTTGGAAGCTTTGAGGAAAAGTTTGAGAGCAATACAATACTTAGGGCCTTTCATCGAACCATGTCTATGGACTAGGGTTCTTAAGGATTATGCGGTTCAAGTATGTATTGGTCTCAAACTTTTCTCACGCTTCCAAATGCCTTTTTGTGAAGCAACAACCAAGTTTGAGATTTTTCTTAAATCATTTGATACTTTTTTCGGTTTAATTGAATTTCCACACGACTTCACTTAGGGTAATTATGTTGAACTAGGTCCACCCCTAAAAGATCCTAATGACGCCAAACTTTTCCACAAGGTCTCTTATACCCTAGGAAAGAAATACATGTCGAGGTCGCTACATAGTTATAGTGTTTTCAATGTATAATTCACCAATTTTTGTCTCATCCAAAGACAAAAAAGATTATAAGAATAAAAATAATTGTCCGGAAAATGTAAGTTCTTGTGTGGGACCATATTTTGCCTATAAATGACTCCTAAAAAATCTCAAGCCATTTCAAAAAGTTGAGGATATAAGTTCAATATAACAAGTCTCTCACATACTTTCGTGAACTATGTGAGAGACTTGTTATATTTTGAACTACATGTTATTACCACTTCCTTAAATGGAAATTTGACCTACATAAATTTTGTTGGTCTCGATGAGTTATGAAACTTTCGTGTTCAAAAAGATTTTCAACCAAGTTCATTTCGTGTTCGTTTGATCGAAGTTTTTGACCGAGTCAAAGTTCAAATTCAAAACTTGAATTGCTCAAATTTTGGCACATGAAGAGGTGACTGAATCCAACACCATAACGTGATGCATCATGATTTTAGAAAATTTAGGAAAAAGAATCACATTTGAGTTCAGATGAGGGAGAACGATTAGTTACAAGTTTTAATCCGAGGAAAAAGAGAAATCGCTGCTCATCATGAACATGTGATGAACAAGAATGATTTTTATTTTTTTTAATCTGTAGTCAAAACTTGTAACTAGTCTTTCTCCCTCATACGAACTCCGAATTTGATGATTTTTTCCTCTAAATTTTTCTAAAATCGCACCTCGCCAATGCATGGTGTTGTCTTTCCTATTTAAATTCATTTTGTAGTCAATATATTTATATAATTTATCTATTCTGAAATTGAAAAAGAAAAAAAAAAAAAAAACTCGAGTCCATTGACATCAGCCGTCCATCTATCGATCCAACTTGGGCTAGTTCTAAGCGCGGGATAAAATATTGAGCGTGACTCGAAAATTTCACGGAGAATGAACAGAGAAAATTTGCACCCGCGCTGTCCGCGCTCTCGGTGCCGCCTCCCGCTCAAGCTATCCAAAACCAACCCGTGACCTTATCCTCATTTGTCCGGTCGGCCAAGGAAAAAATCCCCAATCTCCCTGAAGGCACCACCCGCTAGAGGCCAGACCCTAAATTAATCTCCCTGTTCGCACGGCCTCGCCCAGCACCTCTCGCGCCATCCTCATCCGCCCGGTCAAGCTTCCTCGTGCCGGTGGTGGCAGTAGCAACGCCGTGGCGTCGCAGAGGACGCGGCGGCGGAGGAGGCCGCTACTGGCCTAGGGGCGTGGAGGCACCGGACGCGGAGGTCGACGGCTTTAGTGTCGCGGAGCAAGTGGATGGGAGCCCGCGGTCGACGCTTGGCGGGGCCCAAGCTCACGCCGGAGGAGGAGCTCCTGCACCGGCGCGCTGGCCATGACCATTCACCAGCACCTCGACGCCGGTGGCAGCTCCATGTCGTGCCGCATCGACACTGGGGCATCACTGTCCCGGTGCATGGCACCTGGCTCCACCAGCTCCCGCCGTCGTGGTAACTGTCGGACTCGGTCATGAATGCCAAGCTAACTTAAGCCCGCCCGTCCAAGGTAAATCGCTTTTACCCAAGCCGCCTCTCTCTTCTCATGGTAATACTCTCAGTAATCTAGATGGGTTTCTGTACATCAAATGGTGGGTGAGGTGTAATAGTTGAATGGTGCTGAGAGCGACTTGATCAAAACAAGTGAATCCTTGTCTAGATTATTTTGGTTCTGTTGTGGTTTCTTATTTCAGTATGGGGAGTGGCATACTGCTTGAGTATGGAATCATTTCTGTAATCTGTTCTGACTCCAAGTTGTTAGTTAAGGTTCAGTTGTAGTAGTGCTGTGCTCCTATCCTTTTGTTGTTAAATCGGCTATAACATTTCTCGCTCGTCGTCTTCAAGCAGATTATTACTACTGTTATGTTTCATGGTAATAGCTCATTAGTCTACAGATTAGCTATCTGAATGTTAGTTGCAATTGGCATCTCGCTGTCTCTGAATGATCGTACTATGTCAGTGCAAACTAAATTTTTAGCAAACTGAATGTCTGTGCAAACTGAAACTAAATCTCTGTACATATAAAGTTTGGCTCTAGCTGCAGTTGGTAATTGCAAAATCTGAATACATGTTGACTGAGGATATTATGTTGTTTTGAACAGGAAGCCATGGATATAAATAAAAGGTCATCTTCAGGTGAGTGGATTCATCTCTACAATCCATACCAGACATGTTGTCCCTTGTGCTGTTTTTAACATAAATGTGTTGTTTTACCCTTGATAGGGTTAACAATACCAAGCACATTTCACTGATTTGGACAACTTGTTTGGTATAGGAACTTGACGCTTACTACTGCAGTTCCATAACTGAATGGAAAAGAACATATGTCATATGGTATTCTAAGACTTTCCAGCAAGCAAGCAATTCTATAATCATACTCTATCCTTTGTCGATCTGTATTCACTGCTTTTGCACTTACAATCTTGAATATTCAGTGATGCCATCGTAATTAGTTGTCTCATCCTTTGTTTTTATTCAGTGATGCCATCCCGTTGCAAGCTTCTTATGCCAGTTTTTTTTTATATATATATCTATTAGGTATGCCAGAGATCAATATATATAAGATTCATATTTGCTTTGTTTTGCACAATGGATAGTATAGTTTTGATGAATTTTTTGCAGAACAAGCTCATTGTTTTTTTTTTGTTTGCTAGGTTGTTGGCTGGAACTTGGCAATCGAGACCATTGTTGGCTGGAACTTGGAACTTGCTATTGATAGGTTACAACTTGTTTGGTGAAGGAACTTGAAGCTACAATTTGGTGTCATATGCTAGAATTTGTTTAGTTGGGGAGATCATTTTCTTTTTATGTTTTGTTGTACTTTTGTATGAAAACATGTGTTCTGGAATATGCTCATCATTGTAAGATTTATGCCTGTGGATGATGGCTTGGCTGATATATATATGAAGTTTTTGTGAGTTGTGATGAGATCATGGGTCGACACCGAATATGCATGCCACGCTTGTCATGAATGAACGATAATTTGTGACACCATACCTTGTCTTGTGGTGTCACAAAAACTCATCCAAACCTGCCCCCTGACGTACAATATGTGACAATTTATACATAACGTGACACGTTGACTAACAAATATGTGACAACTATTGGTGTCATAGAAGGTAACAATATGTGACACTGAACCTATAGCGTCACAAAATGTCTTGACATTATGTGACGTGTAAGAAATATTGTCACGAGGGAACTTTTTAGGCGATCGTTTTATGACGACCGGCGTGACAAGGCCATCTCGTCATAATGTACTTTTCATGACATAATTTGCACTTTATGTGACCAAAGTGGTTTGTCATACAAGCCAAGATTTTTCTTGTAGTGAATGCGAATGCGCATAGATAAACTTGTATATACATGAAGTAGAATGATGGATGAACGCATTATGATGTATGATACTAATAAGTGCATATCTCTTCTGCAAACACACAATTAAAACTACATAAAGCAACCACCTTATTCCACTAAATGCTGAAAAAGGACAGCTAGACATGCTGTTACTAAATCAGTCACACAGGGAGTTCTATAACTCCAAACGCAGCAAACGAACACTCGTTGGAAAGCTAACGAAATTATCTACAAAACATTCCATACTGTCCCAACCTGATTCTATCATCCACTGCCTCGAAAACAGCAAAAACAGAGGCTGTGCTTTCACCTAACAAGCAACATGCAACACCTATAACTTGCAAACTAAACATGCAACTCTTCTCCAACTACCACCGCAAGTAAAACAAGTCATAATCTACCAAATAAACCTACTGGTCAAGCCAAAAGATGAAATAAAGCACATGAAATGACATTCCCTAAATAAACACTACACATGCACGTAATAAAATGAAAGGCTAGAACTATACTAGTTTAATAAAAACATGTAACCAGCAAACTAGCCACACTAACAGGTCCTTATTGCCATAATAACAAACAATAAAATTATCAACTCACAATACTCTACTATAAACATGCCTTTCTAGGCTATTTTCCATGCAACATAAGTATGATAATTATGCAAACACTTTAGAAAAAATCTACAAAAATTACCAGAGCATGCTACTGGCCTAACAAACCTACCATAAAAAAATTTCATAACAAGAACATGCATATACTGTCCTACACAAAAATGACAAGCTAGCATAAAAACAGGGCATGAAAATACTTTGTACTATGAAATGCATGAAACTGCCTAACCAAGAACATGGAAAGCTTCATAACAGTAACAAAAGCATGTACAAAAATTATCATGGCAAAAACCCTAGTAATTATTTTTCTATGAATTTCCTAAGAAAGCATGGTAAATAGCACATAAATAGAAAATCACATTTCTACCACAGAACATATCACATATGATATTTTTCCTAGACTCTACATGCAAAAACATGAACATTTCATATAGGACGCAATATTTTATCATGCACCAAAAATTATCTATGCATTTCCTCTATTTTCATGGTAATAAAGCAATAAATCTAGATAAATATAAAAATTACTAGAAAACCTAATCTCATATTTTTCTATTGTAGATCTACTCATGAGGATCACATCAAAATTTGTCCCATGCAAATCTAAGCTAAAACGAGAGAGATATGGATTTTCTAAGGCATGCATGCTATTCGAAAAAGAAAAAACATAAAGAAAATGCTCGACGGCTGGGCCCCGCTTTGTCAGCCACAAAAACAGGGCAGCGGCGGCGCTTACGACCCGGTGAGCGGCGGATCTTCGCCGTTGTTCATCCTCCGGGCGAATCTAAGCACATGCACGGACTCGGGACGATGAGATCTACCGACCTAGGTACCTTTCCCACGCAAATATGGGACGATGGAGGCTTCGACGACGCACGACGGCGGCGCCAAGGGGTACGGCACGGCGGCGGTCGTCGATGTACTCGCCACTTCCGGTGAAGACGGGTTAGGCGAGACACGCCACGGGTTTCGGGACACCTTGGCGATAATCGGAGACACCCACTAGACAACGGATTTGCCGGCGAGATCAAGACTCGACGGCAGAACCTCGACGCGGCGAACACGGCAGGGCGGCGGCACGTCACGGTCCGGGCGAGCTGAGGGCGCGAGGGCCCGAGTCGCCTTGACACCGGGTTCTACAAGTCGCAAGAATCACTGAACGCGAAGTTAGTTCAAGGAAAACGCCACGGAACCCCGGCGACGAGCACGCCCGCGGGGCGGCAAACGTCGCGCGGGAGGGAGGCAGCGTGCGGGCGGCGACGTGGCTGTTCCCTTTACCTAAACCCTAACTCTCGAGCCACCTCGGTTGAAGCTAGAGCACACCTCCTGAGGCCTAGAACGAACGCAAGCTCGGGTGCGAAAAGGTGGACCGAGGAGGCGGGGCCACGGGGACGATAACGTGCGGTGGAACTCCCGGAAGGCGCGCCCGGTGACGGGATCCGTTTTTCCCCGCCGCCACCTTGCCTTGCCAAATCGCGTTGCGCCGGGTTGGGAAGGTAGTGCATGAAGTGGCAAGGCTATAGGCGAGCTTGGACAGCCGGATTTGGTGTAGGGGCGAAGCCAAGTGGTGGACGGCGGCAATGGCCGCGGCGGCGCCCTTGCCGCGCCGGGCCGCTTGTCGCTCTTAGCTTGACGGGCAAGGGAGGGGGAGGATGGAGTGGAGTGTGGGGTGTGCTTTCCCCGTCTTGAGCGCTGGGCGTGGCCGGGGATGGCGAGGGCAGCTCCACGTGTCGCGCTGTCGGCGTTGTCGCGCCAAAGGGCTGGCCGGGCTCGGCGCTTCCCTCTTTCTCCTTTTTTTAAATTAACACCCCTAAACAAACTGCTAGCCCTAATCCTCGAGATCCGCATTAATTAGCAAAACTCATATTGAACAAAATGTTCCTCGTAAAATTCTAAGCGTTGTTCGTATAGAAGTTTTTGTCTAGTTTGGCTCGGATTTGAAACGGCGATAGGTCGAAGCTAAACTACTCAGGGGTCCAAGCAAACCCTAATTCGCCTCAAATTCAAACAAACTTCGCCTTTTCGACAAGATCTGTTCAAAATCATGAAACTGACCTATGACAACTTTTGTTCTACTCGAAAAATATCTACCAAAGTCGTGAAGGGTTCATACACATGCAAGGTCTCTAACTATGACTTTTGAACAAAAAGAGATAAATTGCTTTCAAATTCAAACAAGGTCAAACCCAGTCAAACTGTCGCTATAAAATCTAATTAGCAAACATGACCAACATCAAATATGCTCTAACACCCTCTCTAAACCTTTCTAAGCATAAATAAAGATTAAACAACTAAATATGCAAACATTTCATACATGAAATGACGAGGCAAAGCAGAACCAGCAATTTCAATGCATTTTAGCAAACAAATGACATCTGTCATTTCATGTGCATAAATGCATATGACTAAATGATGATTATGTCCATGAAATGCAGATGCTAATGACGTGATTAAAACTAGTGTGTTACATAGACGCCAGCTCCGGGCCCATCGATGTTCAACGAACCGTCGAAGTACATTGTCCGGCGTTCACGGCCGGTGTCTTCGAGGGAGTTTCCAAATCCCACTCGCAAATGAAATCTGCCAATGCTTGCGACTTGATGGTACTCCTATTCTTGTATTCAATGGTGAACAGGCTGAGCTCGACGCCCACTTGCATATACGCCCATTGGCATCTTTCTTTCGCGAGGGCGTCGCCGAATGGGTAGTCCGACACCATGGTGATCGGATGAAGGTGAAGTAGTGACGCTACTTGCAAGACATGATGAGGATCCCATAGAGCAATTTTTGTATATGCGGTACCTTTGCTTGGAGTCATTCAAGACCTCGTCGACGAAATAGACCAGCCGTTGGGCGGGGTATACGTGCCCTTCTTCCGCGCGCTCGACGCCTAAAGCGGTACTAACCACCCGATTGGTCGCCGCGATGTAGAGCAAAGATGGTCTCCGCGTCGCTCGGGGCCACCAACACCGGATGTGTGGTGAGAAACTTCTTGAAGCTGTTGAAGGCCTCTTGAGCCTCGTTGATCCACCTAAAAGCTTCTCCGTGAAGGTGTTTGAAGAACGGCAGACCCCTTCTCCGCCCGAGCCGTGCCGCGAAACGGCCAGGGGCTGCCATGCATCCATTAACTTCGGACATCTTTGACGTTTGGGGCGGCTTCATCCGCATGATGGCACCGATTTTCTCCGGGTTTGGCTCGATGCCATGCCTACTAACAATGTTGCCGAGTAAGTTACCGGAGGGGACGCCTAAAAACACACTTTCCCGGATTGAGTTTCCATTGGTACTGCGTTAAGTTTTGGCGAAGACCCTTGCAAGATCGTCGACCCGGGGAAGAGAGCGCCTGGTCTTCACCATGACGTCGCCGACATAAGCCCGAGCGAGGTCGAGATAAGGTTCCCTAAGCGACCATCTATAGCCGGTTGGTAGGTAGCACCGGCGTTCTTCAGCTTAACGACATGGTAGTATCGCAGTAGGCGCCAAACGGAGTGATGAAGGAAGTCTTCTCTAGTCTTCGACCCGAATAGCAATCCAGAAGCTAAGGAGCTCACAACCCGCAAAGGAGTCGACAACCCGATCGATCGCGCCAGAAGACCAAAGGGGTCTTTAGGGCAAGCCCTATTGAGATCGTATAATCAACGCACATCCTCCATTCATTATTCTTCTTTCTTATAAGGACCGGATTAGCTACCCGGTCGGGATGATACACTTCGCGAATAAAGCCAGCTAGCCTAGCAATCTAGTTACTTCGCTTTAATGGCGGTAGACTTTTCTTTATTAAAGCGTATTTTTTCGGGCGCACGGCCCGGCCCCGCTTGACACGAGGCGGTGCTCGATCCGGCCCGAGGTACTTCAGGGCATATCGCCGGTTTCCACGCAAAAATGCTCACGTTATCCTCGGGAACCGGACGAGTGCGTCTTCCTATTTCGGGTCAAGGTTCACGCCTATCTTTTGTCGCCTTGGACGGTCTCCTTCCACTAGCCGGATGTCTTTGGTATCCGATGGCTTGGTGGTCTTCTTCGTTCGCTCCTCCTCGGGTATCTCGAGGTCAGAGGGGTTCATCTTCTTTGCATTCTTGATCACCTTCTCTTGCCGGACCGATTGGAGGATGAACTCCCGCTTGTCGAGGCCTTCTTTCTCGTAGACGTAGGCCATATGTATGTTGGCCCGGCATGTGAGGACCCCCTTCTCCGTGGGTATCTTGAGGATGAGGTAGCCGTAGTGCGGACCGCCATGAGTCTGGTCAACCCTGGTCGCCCGATGATGGTGTGGTACGATGACTTGAAGTCAGCGACAACGAAGTTCATGTACTGGATGCGATGGTGCTTGGCGTCGCCGAACTGCACATGGAGCGTGACCTGCCCGAGAGGGGTTGTCGACTCTCCGGGGAGGATCCCCCAGAACGGGTGCTCGTATGGCTTGAGGTTGTTGTCGATGTTTTACGGCCGAGAGCCCGCCACGGGGTGAGCCGAGCGGTTTGTTCGGGCCTCGATGAACCTGGAGTCCGGCGGTTTGTTGCGTAGTTGACATGGACACGGGGTTTTTATACTGGTTCGGGCCCTTGATCCTTGATCGAGTAAAGACCTTTACGTCCAGATGGGGTCAACCGAGGATCGGTTGTAAAGCTTACAACACTTGATGTGTTCAAGTTGCGCTCTCCTCTATGAGGTGCCCTTTGGCCACCTTTTATAGTCCAAGGGGCCAAAGGACTTACTACGGACCTAGTCGGATACAGAGAGGGTTGTCCGTAGAGGATCCAAACACCCACACTCTTTACATGGTAATCTAACTAGGATTCTATCTCGATTACAAATGTAAGTCTACCGTAGCTATGCTTCCATTGCCTTCGTGAGTTGTTATCGGCCGTAGGCTAGGATAGAATCCTGCGAACAACTCTGTAGAGTCCTTAGGTGATCCCGTACCCACAAGCCCCTGAGCATCTCAAGGCTGAGTTACCAAAGTCGCCTCGCCTTTCTCAAATGAAACCTTGATATGGTTGTTGGCATTTCTTAACGCAATCAAAGGAACAGTATAAAACCCATCCTTAATGAAGGCGCGCTGAAATGCACCGCCGACATTCCCAAGTAAAACCACCATGTCGGTGATCCGAAATGAGACTGCCAACGGGATAGATCTTGTCATTGTAGATATTCATCCGTAAAAAGCGCACGGATCTATCGTTGTAGCATTTCACCCGAAAATATTGTGGTATCGTTATTTATATTCGCCCAAAGGAAGGCATGTGATTAATAATTTAGCATGGCATTTGAATAGAGGAACATGTGGTTGCTTAGACCAAAATACTCATAACAGGGGTAAGCATGAACGGTTTAAAGATAGTGTGACACACACTTGGAAATCCACCAAACAAAAGGATAAAAAAAATAGATAAAGAATAAATGAATAATCCTAATGGAGTAGTACTAATGTATCTACCATGGACATACAAATGAATAGTTAATCATCATATGCAAAACCGATCTAAGCATGGTTAAGTCTAGGATAACAGGGGAGACTTCCCCGTTACCATACGGCCCGATAGGAAGCATTTACGAACTCCTACAAAGACAGCGAACGGGGGGATTTCAAGGGACGGACAAGGCTTGTCACGACCAAGCCGCCTACCCCCTCAACCGTGGCATGCACTCATATTCACAGGTGTCATGACTTCCGGGCACCATGCCCGCATAACAGAGCACTACTCTTGTCCCCCCAGGATCCCCACTCGTCGAATGGACGGACTAGAACAAGAGCAAACCCGAAGGTACAATGAACCGTTATCCCACCTCTAATCAAGTTAGGCATATGATGAACGTTAATGAACTGTAATAAACATGTCGAGATTATGATATGCAAACTATATGCTAGTTCATATATCAACACAAGAACATGAATAAAACTATACTCTAGTTCATAAGTTAGGCCAAGAATGTAGAAATAGGACTTGCAAATAGAAGAATGCTCCATAGAGTAGATGTATTACCAAAGTGCTTCTTCTAGGAGACAAGCCCTCCTTGTAACTCTTCTACTCCAAGTGTAACTACTAAAGAATAAAGAAGAAGAAAGAAGTAGAAGAAGAAGAAAGAAAGGTAGAGGTGGTAGAGGAAGAGATTGCTGGTTTGGTGGACTCCAAATGGTGTGTGTTGAGAGAGGGAGAGAGGGGGCCTACTTATACACTTGGAGGAGGGGCCTAAGTGCTAATTTACAACCAAACCGACCACAGTAAACCTTCCATGTATTCGCAAACCCCGACGGACGCAAGGCGGTATCCCAAGTTTGGAAGGTCAACGAACCGCCTCCCAGTTGGGCGCGAACCGCCTCGGGGGGTGCGCCGCGCAGAGGTGCAGCGCACCCCCCCGGGCTCGGTTCGCCCGGGCTTCGTGGGGTGTCGTGGTTTTGTCCTGAAAAGTTGTGTCCCGGGCTGCGCCGTCCAGATTTGATGTTTTGTGTCGATTTGCTCATTGGGCTTGATCTGCGAAAATGCGCTTTCATGGAAGGCGTACTTTGGTTGGTTTTCCACTTGCTTTTATGATAAATCTGCAAAATAAAAATACAAGACACTACAAGTGGAATTTATTAGTGGTAAATGCATATGAGTATAAAAAGATTTAATTTTACTCCCTTTATGGTAGTAGGTTGACGGTGAAAATATGTCGTTGGTTACCGCCAACAATGGTCTTTGAGATCATCTTACGGTGTGCACTTTGAAAAAGCGCACCCGTAGGGTGTAGCCCCGAGCTTCTTGCTTTTTGGCACAACGAAATTTGGAAGGTCTTTGAGTTCTCTCGCCTCTTCGAAGTCCTTCACCTCTCCGCCTTCGAAGTTCTTCTCGCGCCGGAGTTCTTTAGCCTCCGTCTTCGAGTTCTTTTTCGTCCTCCGGGTTAAGCTCCGGCCTCAAGCCCCGAGTATTTCTTGATAAGATTCTTGAGAGCGGTCGCCTTGCCCTCTTCGGATGAAGTCTTGAGTGTGGCCTCGAGATCTTTTCCTTTGTTCTTGAGTTCTTCTCAAATTTGGGAATTCCTTCCTGGGATGGGTCTTCTTTTCGCGAGCCCCGGAGCGTCTCAAGTATAAGACATGAGAGCTGTTCTTCTTGCTCTTCTCGGATGAAGCTTTCTGCGCGGATTGGAGACCTTCCATCCTTGAGTTCTTCTCGATTCGGAAAAAATCTTATCCGGGGTATCCCCGTAGCCCCGAAAGCATCTTGGAATTCTTTCTTTGGAAAGGAATCGAGAGGTTCTTCGTCCCTCCGTGATTTTTGACCATTTCTTTTTTCCGTGCGGTCACGGGTCATGCAGTGCGCTTTTACTGCGCCCCATTTTTCGGGAAATGTCAGTATATGGCAGTTATTGCCATAAGTCCTTGCTCCCCTATTTTGAGGTGACCGTTCCCTTCTGGTGGTTCCTTCGTCTTCTGTGGACTTGGTCTATAGGCGATGTGATATCTGCCTATAAATACTCCTCCCTTCTACTTCGTTGAGGATCCAGAGATTCTTTTCTTCTCCGCTCCTTCTTCTTTCTCTTGATAGTTTCTCCTTCTTGTAGAAAAAAGCCCCTCCTTTGAGCTTTAGATCCATGATGATGCCTTTGAATGAGTTGGATCAACCCCTGGGCGTCTTGCTTTGCCTTTCTGGGCTCTTCTGCGAGTGAGGGATGTCTTGTGATGTGGAGTAGAAGGGGACTACTTCAGCGGTGGCTTCACTCTTGGACGTGGCTAGTGGTTGGAAAAGGATGCCTTGTGATAGAGTTCTCCTTCGCTTCGCCGTCCTTCCCCACTTTGCCGCCCCTTTGAGGGTGAGTAGGGCGGTTGCTCCCCGTTGCTCCTTAGCTTGTTGTTGGCTAAGGTGTTTTCTTGGTCCGCTAGACCGGTCCTCATGATTTTTGTGGCTCGAGTTTCTTGGAAAGGATAGCTCCTCGCCGCCTAGTTCAAGGGGGTTATCTTTTCCGGAATTCTTGCCTTTAAGTCTTGAGGAACCGCCGTTTCGTAGGGCTCTTGAGGCACTTTATCCCTTTCCGTGGTGTTGTGCCGACGAGGGTTTTTTGCCTAGGTCGCCAGACTTTGGAACTCTTTGGCTCGTTGTTTCCTCGTATGTTCGGGGTTCTTCGCCTTCGGATACTTCAGGCTGATGTTGATTCCTCCGCGGGTCTTCTTAGCGCTCTTTCGTGCTTTGAATCCCTATACAAGGTTCTTAGTTTCCTTGTTAGCATGCGGAGGGCTCTTTTGCATGACAGTTGGAGTTGACTTGGTGGAGTTTGGATACAGATCTTTGTATTCTGTCTTCATCGCTCCTGGGCGCGGACTCCTTCTGCCTTCTTCAAGTACTCTTGAGAGTTGTTGGGCTTCTCGCCTTCTTTTGTATCTTGTACTGCCAGGAGTTCTTGTTGAGCTCCCCGTGCATCTCGGTCTTCTTTGTATCTTGTAGGGACTTGTTTCCCATGTAACTTGTAGTCCTAAGTTGTTGAATAAAAGATATATTTCTTTATCCACTTTTGTATAGATCCGTTTCCGCCTTCGAGTAGACTTGTTTGCAATCTGTCTATTGCTTTTGTCCTCTGAACTCTCCCTCTTTGGACAACTTGATTGTGATTATGCCTTTAGATCTAGGCCTCTGGCCTTGTCCTTCTTGTAGGCTTGAGCCGAGTAGTTGTGGAGTCTTGCCCGCATTCATCAAGTGTTGTTCTTCTGATGATTTAGCTTGTCTTGCTGTAGACCTGCTGAAAGAAAAGTAGAAAAAGGAGTCTTGCTCCTATGCGTTAGAGTTCTTTTTCCTCCTTACGCGTTCAGCTTTGGCTTCTTTTGAGCCTTGTAGGTTGTTGAAGTCCTCGCTCCCCGTGTTCTTCTGGGTCTATTCCCGGGACGCTTGACTTGTCTTTTTCTTTGACACTTGTCCTGGAGCTTTGCTTCAAGGTGCTAGGGTTGTTTCTTCCCTGCTTTAGTAGCGCGCCTTTGTTCTTGGCTCGCTTTGAGGTAGGTGGGGTCTGGCCCCTGCGTCCTTGATTCTTTCCGTCGACGCTCGACTTGTCTTCTTCTTCTTGAGACTTGTCAAAGGTGTGGAGTCATGCTCCTTAGTACCAGGGTTGTTCCTTCCCCGGTTTTATTTGTCTTTGCTTGTAGAGACTTTGTAGTTGTGGAGTCGTGCTCCTCGGTGCCGGGGATGCTTCCTTCCCCGTCGCTGTAGCTTGCCTTCTTCTTTGGGCTTTGCTTGTAGTCTTTGAAGTCTTGCTTCAAGCGTCTACGGCTTCTTTCCTTTGACGCACGGTTCCGTCTTCTTTTCTTGAGACTTGCCTTTGGTTTGGAGTCTTGCTCCGGGTGCCGGGGTTGTTTCTCCCCCGTTTAGCTTTGCGTTCTTCTTTAGGCTCGCCCTGGAGTAGTTGGGGTCTTGCCCCCGTATGCGTGGGTTCTTTCCCTTGATACCACGACTTATCTTCTTTCTAAGACTTGTCGTAGAAGTGGAGTCATGCTCGAGTGCCCGAATTTTCTCGGGCCTCACAATGGCCGTCATTGCTTTTAGACTAGCTGTAGATGGCTGAGGTCATGCCCCGCCTCGTGGATGGCTGGGGTTGTGCCTCGCCTCGTTGGTGGCTAGGTCGTGCTTTCGGCTCGCCAGGGTTGTTATCCTCTGGCTTGTGACTTTGCTGCCTTTTTCTAAGACGCGTCATATTGGGTGGAGTCTTGCTCCGGCCGTTTAGACCTCTAGCGTTTGTCTTTTTCTTAGACTTGCTAGTGATTTTTTTGCCGAGTCGTGTTCGTGGGAGTTGCTATAACTTCGGGTTTGCCTCTTCCGGGCAAGGGCTCTCCCATGCCGCCGGTGGACTCTAGCATGACGCCCCTATATAGGGTTCTCGGTCAGGGCCCATTTAAGTGCACTGCGGACTGAAGGTCAAGGTGGTTGTGTTTCTATTTCACAACACTACAATCCACCTTGCCCAGTTTGGGCTGCTCTACCTCTTGAGAGACTTGATGTGAGACGATGGGTTCCTATTTCATAACACTACACCGTTCACGCCCGATTCGAAAGGCCATCCTCCGCCGTAGCACATATTGGCTCTTTTCTCGGACTTTTGATGGCCTCTGCGACCTAAATGGGCCGATCCCTACGCCCTCTTTTTAAAGTCGTAGTTCACGATCTACCGCTAGGATTTAAGGTATGGACGCTATTCCCGTGGGACTTCGCAAGGTGGTTCCACCCTTGATTGTTGACCTCCATTACGGTGGTCGGCGTTGCCTTCGGTCGGCCGACTTCTCTTCTTCGAAGTGCTGATTCGGGCTGTTTTGGTTCTTCTCCTCTTGGGAGGCATCGCGGCCGCACTCTTTTTGGAGTTGTTTTGGTTTGAACTCGCTTTAGAGTGCCGCGCATTCTAGTACCTCTTTTGGGTCTAGAGTTCTTCTGACGCCATCTTCTTCTTCTTTAGAGAGTAGGTCTGTGGTTCGCGGACGCGTCTCGTGGCCGCCGAGTCTTTTTATGGGTAGAACCTTCCGAAAGTTGGTGATGTGCCAAGAGTTTCCGATTTCTTCTCCTTCTGTGGTCATCAGCTTGTAGGTTCCTGGTCCCAGTACTCTTTTGACGATGAAGGGTCCTTCCCATGGGGAGCAGCTTGTTCCTACCTGGCCGTCTTTTTTGGTTTCTTTTGAGTACTTGATATCACGGGTTAAGATTTCTTGGTCGCGTGCTCTTGTCATAGTGCCTTCCGAGTCCTTGCGGTATCTTGCGTTCGAAGGATGGCATCTTCTCCGACTTCTTTCTCGCAGGTCGATTTCAAGTCTTCTTATGCTTCTCCTCCTCCTTCTTCAAACCGCTTTCGATCCGCGGAGAGCTCCATATCGATCTGGCCGGTAATACCACCGATCCGTATGTTAGGAAGAAAGGGGAGTAGCCTATTGCTCGCTGATTTGAATTCTTAGGCCCCTGCATAACTTTTGGTATCTCTTCGATCCACTTTGCTCCGTAGTCCTTGAGTTCTTCATATAGTCTTGGCTTTAATCCGGCAAGGATGAGTCCGTTGGCTCTTTTCGACTTGTCCGTTCGCCGAGGGTGCGCTTCTGAGCAGGCATAATCAATTTGTATGCCACAATCTCGCGCCCAATCTTCGAATTGCGCGCATTTGTGAAGGGTGATCCGAGGTCCGTGATGATCCCGTTGGGCATCCCGACTGTGCATGATCTCTTGAATGAACTCGACCGCTTGTTTGAGTGAAGGTGACCAATGGCTTGTATTCTATCCATTTGGTGAATTTGTCTATTGCTACGAAGATGTATTCGTGTATCCGCCTTTGGCTCTTTTAAGTGGTCCGACTTGATCTAGTCCCCAAAGACGAAAAAAGGCCATGATGGTGGTATGCAAATCAGGTTATGTGCGTGCGTGCACCTGTCTAGCAAACATCCGCATTCTTTTGCATCTTTCGACGAGTTCTTCAAGGTCTTTGAGAGCTGTAGGCCAGTAATATCCTGTTCTAAATGCTTTTCCCACGAGGGTTCTCGACGCTGCGTGGTTTCCACAACATCCAGAATGGATTTCTTTGAGGATTTCTTTTTCCTTCTTTAGCCGATGCATTTGAGTAGTACTCCCGATGATGCTGCTCTCTTGTATAGCTTGTCCCCCGCGAGCACATAGTTCTTGCTTTTTTCTCAAGATTCTTGTTGCTTCGTCTTGTCTTGGGGTAGCGTCTTGTTTTTTGATGAAGTTGATGATGTCCTCGATCCAGGGGGAGTGGTTCTCGACTGACGGAGATATTACCATCACTCCTGCTAGAGCTGACTGCTCCCAATTTTCTTGTTCTAGGTTCTCTTTGATTGAAAGCTTCGAAAGTTCTTCGACGAATACTCCTGGTGGGATTTCCAGGCCTTGGAAATTCTTTTCCAATTTGCGTGCTTCTGCAGTTAGAGGCCCATATGTTATCCTTGGTGCAGTTCCGGTCTTTGTTGACTTGATTTATAACAACCGCGGAGTCGCCATATACTTGAAGTCTCTTGATTCCCGTAGAGTTTTTGCCACTTTGAGACTATGGATGAGTGTTTCGTGATTCGCGCCGTTGTTGGTAGCTTGCCCCTTGATCTGCAGCATATATTTGAGTTGTCTTCCTTCTGGAGATATGAAGAGAATCCTGGCTCCTGCTCCCCCGAGCTTCAATGATCCATCGAAGTACATGCTCCAATGTTTCTTGATGTCATCCGGTATGGGTTGTTGGAGCTCGTCCCATTCTCGCTATAAAGTCCGGAAGTGCTCGAGATTTGATTGCTCTTCGTGGAGTGAACTCTAGATTTAATGCCCGAGTTCTACTGCCCATTTTGATATGCGTCCTGTTGAATCCTTGTTCCGTAGGATGTCTCCGAGTGGAGAGTCTGTGACCACCGCTATCTTGTGGCTGTCGGCGTAGTGCCGTAGCTTCCTTGATGTGATCAATATGGAGTAGAGCAGTTTCTCGCACGTGTGTCGCCGAAAGTTATCGGCGATAGTCTAGCAGGGGTATGCCCAGCTAGTAGATTGAGCGGTTAGGGGATGCGCTAGACGACTAACGAGATGTCAAGCAGAACGAGCGAAGGACAAAACACACGGGTTTTACCCAGGTTCGCCCGCCTTGATGGCGTAAAACCTACGTCCTGCTTTGGTTGTTATTGATTGATTCCAAAAAATTTCGGTCCTTACAAGATAGATCGAGGTGATCTAATCTTAGTTAGTTGAGATTGAGGGGATCCTTGCCCACCTTATATAGTCCGGTAGACAAGGTTACATGCTTTGGTAAGCAATGTGGTACAATATCTTAGACGTGCATGTGTGCACGCCTTCTTGGGCCGGCCTCCTCGATGGTGCGTCCCATGTAGAGCCATGAGGATATAGGGGGTCCATATCCCCACAGCTAGTCCCCGAGCACGCTACATCCTGCTGGCAACACCATCTTGTAGACCTCCGTTCGGTGTGGAGCAACGCCGCAAGCAGTCGGGAGAGCGTCGCCGACTAGTATGGAGTAACGCCAACCAATCGGGAGAGCCGCTCCGACAAGGTAGCTGTTGCTCCAACCACTGTGTCTTGAGGTTTGCCTGCAGGATGTTGGGTGCTACAGAGAAGAAAAAAGTTTTCACTATAGACATGTATCCATGTAATGAAAAAGAGAATAAATGTCGTCGGCAGACGACATGTATCCATGTAGTCCCCGAGCCTGCTAGGAGACGCCGTAGAAGTCTTATAGCAGGGTCAAGAAACAGGTCTGAGATGTACTAATCAAGCTTCCTCGGCGCGCCCAAGATCAGCACCCTGATCTAGACAGCATGGAGGAACTGAGTAGCACACCGTTCAGCATGGTCGATGACGAGTCCCCGAGCGTGGCAAGGTCGAAGACTCAGCCCTCGAGTCGTCGAAGTGGTCGAAGGCGAGTCTTGAGTGGTCGGAGATGCAGTCCCCGAGCGTGGAGAGGTCGAAGGCGCAATCCCCGAGCGTGGCGAGGTCGAAGACGCAGTCCCCGAGCAATCGACGAGGTCAGAGACGTGGTCGGTGACGCAGTCCCCGAGCATAACGTGGTCGAAGACGCAGCTCTCGAGCCGTCGGAGTGGTCGGAGATGAGTCCCCGAGCATGGCGAGGTCGAAGACGCAGCCTCGAGCCGCCGGAGTCTTCGCTCTTATTACCCTGAAAGGCAGGACATGAAGAATGGTGACATAATACGTATGTATGTTGCTCCTGCCTCCGGTTCAGACGGCCGGCTCGCGTTGTACGGCTTGACGATGGCTTGTTTCTTTCTGCACCACGAGTCTGTTACTCGATTGTAATGTTCCTGTATCCGTGCGTGGCCTTTCCTCCAAGCTCGAGTGGTAGATGCAAGAGTTCAAGTCAGAATCCTGTACGTGCGTGCATACATACACCCATATATGCATTGGCCTTGTTTGCTTGTCATGTAAATCGTGCAGGTGTATGCTTGTCGTAGAAAGATTGCATGGCACCCGTGTAACATACGGGCATGCATGGACCTGCATGCTTCTCCTCGGTGGATGATGGCCACCGTGTGACAGCGAAGGGTGCAGTCCCCAGCTTGGCTGGTGATCACACAGCGTAGTTGTCGATGAAGTCCTTATGCCAGGTGGTATGACCACCTTGACGATGATCCGGCTGATCCAGTCCCGAGCGTAGCGAGGTCGGAGGACATGACCGAGAGGTCGGAGACGCATTCCCGAGCATGAACTCGCAGCTTGTCCCTGAAAAATAAAAATGAAAAGCGGTAGTACGTGATGTACAAAATAAATAAAAGCGACCTCAGGTTGGAGGTGAAGAAGCTTGTAGATTATGTAGCATTTTTAGAGTGTCGTTTAGCATCCAATCTAGCCTTTGTGAGCTGGTATAACCGCTACGCGGAGCGCGATGCTCTTCGACATGTGTGTGGGTTGTTCAACCGCACAAAGGAGCTCCCGCCGCTGCCAGTTTACGTGGGGATGTACCAGTCGCACGTTACTGTGAGAACAGCTGGAGTCAGGGGCTGGCTCTAGAGGGCTATGTGACAAAAACATTTGTAGCTGATGGCTTAGCCATGGTTTTCGAAGAAGCATGTGTAGAGCATTTACAAGCACTTAGCGCATGTAGTTTGGTTCGCCGCTGAAGCACTCCAGCCCCCTGGCCGACCAGTTATCCGGTGAGGTGAGGCGCTGTGGCCAGGCACGCACCCGAACACTTATCCGACCAGAGAGACCAGTCCGACCACCCGTGGACGCAGGGAGCTGTGCCGACGTGCGCGCGGCAGCAGTGGGGTCGACTCTAGAGGTACTTGGGGAGACAGAAACTGTATGGCTGATTACTTGTAAAGCAATGAAGCTGATGAAGCGTTTGAAGAAGATATGCATGCGTAGATGGAAGAATAATTATGAAAAAATATTAAAGCGTGACTTAGCTTGTTTGTCGACGATGGAGTGGTCGGGCGGGTTGGCGAAGCTAGTGTCCCGCCAGCCTAGGGATGTGATTGTCTCGTGGCTTGACGCGGCTTGCGATGGCTTACACGGCTCACTCAATGGCGCTCTCGAGGGCTCGACGCGAACTTCGCACAGTGGCGCGGCCGATTGCTCAAAGGCGCCGCTTGGCAGCGCACTCGATTACTCGACGCAGCTCGCCGGCGGCGCACTCGATTGCTCGAGACGCTTTCGCTTGGCGGGCGCGCTCAATTACTCGACACAGCTTGCTCGGCGGCGCTCGAGGTCTCGTCGCGACTCTCCCGCAACGCTGCCGAGGGGCTCTAGGCTTCGGCGCTGAGGGCTCGACGTGGTCGCTCACAAGTTTACGATGAGCACGACATGTTGTCTGCCTTGACATCCCTGGCTCGTACGTCGTCTTCTCCGAGCTCCGATTGGTACGTAGAACGGCGACGAGCATGGCCGGACGTACTCCTACAAAGAGAATCACACGCAAGTGCAGATATCCGGAGGCAAATAAAATATTATAGATTGAAATCAGATTCAGAAGTATTCACTTAGCTTCCTCATCTATCGAGCAAAAGTCACCGATCGGCTGCTGCCTGAGTAGTGGATCCATGGCCTTGACGTTGATGTCGATGGGATCTTGACAACGATTGTCGTAGTAGGGAAAGCACCCGTCGCCAAGTTTCATGGAGCAGTACTTGCGTGACGCCGATCGATGGCGTTAGATCCTGCCAAGATAATTATTTGTATAGTATGTAGATATCTTGATATCTTGGAATATATTAGATTGAAAAATAAAATGCAGAAGTTTGACTTAGCTCTTGTCGGATTCCTGAGCGTGACTTGATCCTTGACAGGATCGACTTTGCACATGCGCCTTGACTCTCCTGGTCGACGTAGCCAAAGTAGCAGATCGGTGCATGACCTCGATACCGATTATTGACGAGGAGCGTGGCGATGCGGCCTGGACGCCTGGTGCGCGTGGTCGTGGTGACAGGTGCGATTCCGATGCCCGCTGCCAGACCATGGGAAACCGAGTCACCGTGAGTTTGACGTTGCCTCCTCACGACGAGATGCTTGATGCTTGCCGTGCGGAAAAACTTGACGGAGCCGTCTTTGAGATTGATCCTGAAGTCGGAGCCGCTGATGTTGGCGTAGGGGTTGACCGACGCAGATTGGCTCTGCCCCGCCCGAAGTTGTTGACGCCAAGATTGACGCCGTAGTTCCACAGTTTTCGTCGGGCTGAATGTCAGCCCCGATCGATCGCCATGGAGCCAGGTTGTGTCACGCACGATGGTGACGAAGAAAATTTCTATCTTGTCAATCATGGAGTCTGAGTGCACACCCCTACCTCGGGCGCGCTAAACTGTCGTCGAAGTTATCGGGCGATAGTCTAGCAGGGGTATGCCCAGCTAGTAGATTGAGCGGTTAGGGATGCGCTAGGCGACTAACGAGATGTCAAGCGTAACGGCGAAGGACAAAACACACGGTTTTACCAGGTTCGCCGCCTTTGATGGCGTAAAACCTACGCCCCGCTTTGGTTGTTATTGATTGATTCCGAAAAATTTCGGTCCTTACAAGATAGATCGAGGTGATCTAATCTTAGTTAGTTGAGATTGAGGGGATCCTTGCCCACCTTATATAGTCCGGGTAGACAAGGTTACATGCTTTGGTAAGCAATGTGGTACAATATCTTAGGCGTGCATGTGTGCACGCCTTCTTGGGCCGGCCTCCTCGATGGTGCGGCCCATGTAGAGCCATGAGGATATAGGGGGTCCATATCCCCACAACGTGGGGGTATCGAGCTTTGGATTCTGAAAGGACCTCGCTCACGTAGTAAACTCGCCTCTAGGTTTTACTGTTGTTCCCGGGCTCTTCTCACTCCAGGATGATCGCTGAGCTGACTCATGTGTTGGTAGCTACTATGTAGAGCATGAGATCTTCATGGTCTCTTGGAGGAGTTAGGACCGGTGCTGATGTTAAGTAATCTTGTTTGAGTTCTTCAAATGCCTTGTCTCGCCTATTTAGTCCATTCAACTTTCCCTTGTTCTTGATCAATTAGAAAAAGGGGAGTCCTTTCTCTCCAAGCTTTGATATGAATCGTTTTAGTGCTGCCATGCATCGCGGTGAGTTTTTGGACGTCTTTGACGTTTCTGGGCTGCCTCATCTCTCGTGACGGCCTTGACTGTTTGAAGCTGGCTTCTATGCCTCGCGCTGCTGACCAAGAACCCGAGTAACTGTCCTGACGGCACCAAAAAACACACTTTGTTGGATTGAGCTTCCACTTCCACTTCTTGAGGTTGTTGAAAGTCTCCTCCAAGTCTTGAATCAGAGTGTCCGGCTCCCTTGTTTTCACCACCACGTCGTCCACGTATGCTTCAGCGTTTTTGCCAATCTGCTCACCTAGACAAGTCTCGTACGCTCTTTTGATATGTTGTCCAACGTTCTTCAATCTGAATGACATTGTCTTGTAGCAAATAGGCCCCGGGGGGTGATAAAAGAGGTCTTGCTCGATCTTCTTTTTGAGTGCTATTTGGTGATAGCCCCGAGTAGCAATCGGGGAATGAAAGAAGGGTTGATCCCGCCGCGGGAGTCCACTATCCGGTCAATCCTTGGTAGCCCGAATGGATCCTTTGGGCAATGCTTGTTTAGACGTGTAGTCCACACACATGCGCCATTCTCGAGGTATTCTTCTTCTAAACCAGAACGGGATTAGCTAGCCAATGCGTATGTAGGATTTCTCTCGATAAATCTCGGCCGCGAGTAGTTTCGTGATTTTCTTTTTGATGGCTTCTTTCTTTTTGGTGAGAACCTCCTCAGTCTTTTTGCTTGATGGGTTTGGATCCCATATTGATATCAGCCAATTGTTTCGCCCGCCTCCCCTTGGAACAGGGCATGTCTGGCGGTTTCGTGCAAATATATCTTTGTGTTGCCTTAGAAGTCGGTGAGCGAAATCCTATTTCGGAGATAGGTGAGAGCCGATGATCGCTATCTTGGATGGATTACCGGTCTCAGAATCGATGTGCTTGATGTCGCTTCTTTTCCGGGGGTACCAAGACCGCTTGTTTCTTGGCCGGTATCTCGAAGTTCTTTTCCGGGTCTTGTCTCTACGCCATTCGATGGACTTCTCCTTTTTCGAAGATTGTTTCGACTAGTTTGCTATCTCCACGGCTTGGACATCACACTCAAAAGCCTTTTTGAGGTCTCCCTTGATCGAAAAGAACCCCGAATGGCGCCAGCATCTTTAGCAAGAGATACGGGTAGTGTGGAATAGCCATGAATTTTGCAATTGCCGGTCTTCCCATGATGGCATGATACGGAGACTTCGAGATCCGCCACTTCAAACTTGATATATTATTCGTGGGCAATTGGATGGCTTTTTCAAGGTTCTTGGTAAGGTGGCTCGCCCAATTGGTATTGCTTTCGTCCGTGAACTATCCCGTAGAATGGGGTGTTTGATGGAGCAATCAATCACGAGGGTCGATCCCATCTTGTCCAGTGTTTACGAGAATATGATGTTCAACCTCGCACCTCCGCCGATCAAGTACCTTGGTAACTCGTTACTCCAGCTATGGTGGGTTCTATCACCAAGGGGATACAGGTAGGCGTTGTTTCACGCTTGTCCATTGATCCTCCCTTGAGAACTTGTCGGTGTGGGACCAGTTGAGGTAGCGCTTGGCGTTGCGGGTTCCGCTGCCATGATCGATCGTATTGCTAGCTTGTCTTGTCTCTTGCTCTTTGATCCGGGGACCCGGAGAATATGGCGTTTAGAGATCTTGTTGCTTTACTGAAGTCTCACGCTACGCCCGTCGTTGTTTTCTCCTTTGCTCTCTTGGTCGCCCTTTTTCGAGCCGATTCTCTTCCTCTCGTATCTTTCTTGAAGGTTGTGCAGCCTTCCGAGTGAGTGACGAGCTCGGGATGGAAGACGCAAAGGCACATCTTCTAGGTTGACGTTGTCCTTGCCGCCGCCCTTTGCTTGTTGTTATTTGTTGTTTTTTGGCTTGTAGGGCTTCTTCGCTTCTCTCCGCCAATGCGACCGTGTTGTCCGGCCCTCGGCGCTTCTTATACCGCGAGAGTTGTTCTGTTCCTTCTTCGGGCCTTCCGTGCTCTTTTTCTCTGGGAAGCGATCACGGGTTCTCTCTTCGGCTCCGATCATCTTCTCTCTCAACAAGTGCTCTTGAATTGTTCATTGGTCCTCGGGTTGTCTTTGTAGAAATCCGAGAACCGCCACCTCCGAGAAATCCCGTTACCAAAAAGCCGGCCGACTACTTCTTTTTCTCGTGATGTCATGCACTTGGGATCTCATCTCGCTAAACCTTCCGGTAGTAGTCTCTTAAGGATTCTCGGCTTTTGCCTAAGGCTCTTCAATTCGCCCGTGTAATGGGATGGGGTAATGATTCCTCGAGGGTTGTCGCAGAATATTTTCCTCGCAAGTCTTCCCGTATCTTATTGAGCCCTCTTCGATCTTGTCGAACCATTGGAGCGGTAGAGCTTCTAGAGCCATGGGAAAGAAAACGGCTTTTGCGTCATCATCTCCCTCCGGCCCGACTCAATGGATTTTTGAGTAGACTCGAGCCATTGCTTGGGCTCTCTTTTCCCATCGTATTTCGAGTGGTTTGAAGGTTTGAACTTGCGGGTAGCTTGACTTCTTGCAATCTTTTCCGAAGCAAGGGGAACTGTCGTAGCTCACATGGTCGCCCTTCCTTCGCCCGGTTTGTCTTGACGGTCCTCGTTCTTCTCGTCGGGGTTCTTGCGGGTCTCAGATGAGGACTCCGCGACTTCTTCTCGGCTTTTGCCTTGGGGGTTGGAGTAACCCTCGGGGTCTCGGTTTTCATCATCCTCGGGGCGCCTTGAGTTTACGGGTTCCTTCCGCGTGCCCAACCTCCGAAGACATTAGGGCCGACTTCTCAAGGGCGTGTGAGTTGTTGTTCTCCCTTGGCTAGCGATCCGGCGGGATCTCTTTTCTTGGATGGCTTTGGCGCTTCCTTGATGAGTCTCTCCTCGTTATTCAAGGTTGAAGCAGTCCTTAGGCGGTTGACCAACTCTTGCAACTTCTCGTCGCGATATTTGATGATTGTCTTCGCTCCTTTTTAGACTTCATCTTCTCATATTCGCAGGTCGGCTTGGTATTTGCTCGTGCTTTTTTGCGCTTTGTTCGCTCCGTCTCGGCCCTCCCTTCTTCAAATACCTTGTTTCTTCTTAGCCTTGAATGACGTTGGTTCTCTCCTTCATCTTCTTGGGTTCTTTCGTCGCCGAGATGTTCGATAGGCCTTCGTCGCTGGACCGATGTCGAGGGGCATCACGGAGGGTTAAGCGGCATGCGCAGCTCTTGCTACCATGAGTATTTCGTTGGCGCCCGCCTTCGGATGCCACTCCTTCCGCCCAGGGGAAGATCCGTTGCTTTCCATCCCCTCGCATAATCGCCGCTTCGACGCTTTGCCTTGTTGAGGGTTTTAGGCCGCTGGATGATACATTCCTCGGCGTCCTTGTTAGGATGAACCCTTGTTGTGCACCCTTCAAAGGGATCTCCGTCTCCTCTTGAAGGTCGCCTTGATGCGCCTGCGTGTGCGCGAACGCCGCATTGCGCAGCGTAGCCCGCTCGAATTGGAAAGGTAACTTCGGGTTGATGCTCGAGTTGTCTCGGCTTCGCCTTCTTTCTCGAGTAGGAGTGCGGCTCGAGTCGCCTTTTGAGTCCGATCTTGAGCCTTGGATCTCTTCCTTTTGCCGAGTTCGTCTCCGGTTTGCCGCCCTCGCGACGTGGTTCTCCTCCGAGCCTGTCGAGCTTGTTCTCGTTTCGAGGCGATCTCGCAAGCGTCAATCGCCTCGAGCTTCTCGGAAGTCTTGATTCTTCTCGGTCTTGGTTTCACCGATGTCGTAGCTCGAGTCTTGCCGCCGCCGTTGATCTCGCAGCCTCCATGATCCGAAGATGATCGTCCTCTCGCCGACGAGCCCATGATCTCGCGTGGTCCGCCGAACTTCGTGCTGAAATTCGACGAGAGCCCCTACCCGCGCCGGCCGCCGATGTTTTACGACCGAGAGCCCACCACGGGGTGAGAGGGGCGGTTTATTCGGCCTCGATGAACCCGGGAGTCCGGCGGTTTGTTGTGCGCTTGACATGGAGACGGGTTTTTTATATCAGCCCGGGCCCTCGATCCTTGATCGAGTAAAGACCTTTATGTCCGGTGGGCGTGAGCCTGTTTTTTTTATTGATGGGGTCAATCGAGGATCGGTTGTAAAGCTTTACAACACTTGATGTGTTCAAGTAGCGCTCTCTTCACGAGGTGCCCTTTGGCCGCTTTTATAGTCCAAGGGGCCAAAGGACTTACTACGGACCTAGTCGGATACAGAGAGGGTTGTCCGTAGAGGATCCAAACACCTGCACTCTTACATGGTAATCCGACTAGGATTCTATCCCGATTACAATAGAAGTCTACCGTAGCTATGCTTCCATTGCCTTCTATGAGTTGTTATCGGTTTGTAGGCTAGGATAGAATCCGCGAACAACTCAGAGTCCTTAGGTGATCCAGTATCACATGCCGCCCTTCGTGGATGTCCGTGGCTTTCATCGAGCTCCGAATAGCTTGTTTAGGGCGCCCCCGCCGATGAGACCTTCTCGGCGCGTGCTCGACACGTGGTCGAGGACCGTAGGGAATCACCGGTACAGTTGCTACACCACCGGGTCGCCACGATCGAAGGTTATGACCCGCGGAGAGAAGGTAGGCTATATCGCCATGACCCCCTCGTCTTTGATGGTCGTGGATATTACTGGCGAGATCTTGCGATCCCCGCCCCACCTCGCTGGCCGTAGTGTCCACCCATGATGGTGGTGAACGACGACGCCCTCGGCGGTAGCAGTGCGTTCGATCGGCGTCCCCGCCCGTGGTCTTCTTCCCGGTTGTTGCAGTAACTTTGGGTGCTTCCTCAGGCCGGCTTGGTCCCGGCCAACCTTGAGCTTTTTATGCCGCGCTCATATTCGGCATTGAAGTGCCGACACTCGCCGACTATGGTTCAAGTCTCGTGCTCAGCACTTGCCATGTAGAAGTTTTTTGGATCGGATCTCGCCGGTTGAGCGCCTTCTTCTTGCCACCGGTCTTGACATTGTTGACACCACCACCTCCTCGACGGTTCCGATCACCCGGCCGGCCATGCGATACAGCCGCTGACCCTCCTCCCGACGACCGACGCCGCTGGAGTCGCCGGCGGCGCGGTTATCGTGGACTTCGTCGGCGCCGTTTATCGTCCACCAGGGGCCTCGCGACGGGGGAATACTCTCGGGGCGCGTAGTTGTCGTAATCTTTGTGGAAGACGTACTTCATCCTCATCCTCAGCGGGCGAACCTCGCGCCACGCCCGCCAGCCTTGGACATGGTGGTGATCTTGGACACGTGGAGCTTTTTCCGCAGCTCTTGGGCTGCGGCGTTACCATTAGAGATGAGGCCCTTGGTGAACGCGCGATGCATTCCCTCGTCGGTGATGTCGGGATCATCGATGGACCTCGAGAAGGCAAATGTACTCCGGGAGCGGCTCATTGCGCCGAGATGCAATCGCCTCCAGTTGTACTTTGGTACCGGATTTCTTGCCGCGTGGACTTGTAGGTGCCGATGAAGATATCTTTGACGTCCCCTTGCCACGTGTGTAGCCTCCCCTTCAGGGGAGGGCCAGAGCCGATGGTTGGCCGCGCCCGGAAGGCCGACGGGGAAGTAGTTTGCCATGACGTCTTCCCGCCTCCGTGGATTCGATCGCCATTCTCAGAGATCATGACCGAACCTCGGGATCTTGGTTGCCGGTGTACTGAGAGAGCCGTTGGTGCCTTTGAAACCTAGAGGCCACCACCCGCAGAGATCCGGGTGGTAGGGCGATCGTAGTGATCGGAGGTTCCCTGCCGTGTTCCGTCTGACAAAGATGTTGTACTCTTCACGTCGGCTGGATCTTTGGCGTCTTCGCGGCCTGGCTGGCCGGCAAATGATGCGACAAATGTCATCTCGGGCAGTTCAATCTCACGCATTTGGAGGCTTGGCGATCTTCGGTTTCGGGATCCCGGGCTGATCCCGGCCATTTGGATTGCCCAATTCCGCGCACCGTACGGAGCACCGCGACACTACCCTCGCCCCGCTTCGCCGACCGTGCCTTGGTCAGAGGCTTTGCTCCCGCCGCCGACCAGGCCGCAAGACTGAGGGCGCCTCCGTCGCCGCCGGACGGTTTGCCCCCTGGTGCTGCGACCGGGCGATGACACCGGGCGAGACGACCGCTGCGGGCGCAGATGAGCTCGAGATGGGATTAAGCTAGGCGTGGTGGCATAGATATATCTCGAACGCTTCTATTGTGGCGGTTCGCCGCAACAGAGAGAGCTGCCGGGCGATGTTCTCGTTTCCCGCGCCTTAGACCCGAGATTCCCCGCCACCGTCAAATTGAGGTCAGATTCCGAGAGTCCTCGGCCAACTCCGAAGCCCTCGTAGAATCGCCGGGCCGAGCTTGAGCAGCCGCCCTCCTCCGCTTGCCGGCGCGCTATCGACGGCTGCGTCCTCTCGAAAGGCAGCTGAGTTCATCGGCTTCATTACAAGGCGCCTAATCCCGCTGACGAAGATCTCCTCACGCCAGTAGTCCTCCAGTGGAGCGGTACCGGGGTCGAATAGCGGGAGTGGAGCCGATCTCGTGCTCCACCCGATCCCGGGAGCACAAAAGAGTAGAGGCGGTGGACGAAGTCGAGAGGCGGTACGGGCATCACGGAGTTGATTGCCTTCTTCCTCCTCCCTCGGTGCCTCCAGATCGGAGAGAGCCTAGCCATGCAGATGTGGTCGCGCTTTGTCGACGAGGCACCCTCGCGTATGTTGGGGGCCGATGAAGTCGTAGGGCCCAGACGGTCTTCCAACCCCCCAGCCCAGCTCGCGACCGCGGACAACGAGAAGTGGGCGACCCGCCTCGGGAGTAGAGGTGATGACCGGTGTTGGTGTTTCTTAACGCACATAGAGAAATCCGGGCAGTTTACGGAAATACCGTTGCAGCACTTTTCACCCTGGTAAACAGGGGTATCGTATTTTCCACAGTGGACGGTGTCGCGGTAGCTTTTTCAAATCTATGTCAACCTAAGGCAAGGGGTTTTCTAAGAGTAGCGAGGTAACTATAGGCTAAGTTTTCTAGGCAAAGTGATTCCTAAAGTCTCGTTGTCTACTCACGGGCACCGCCCGCTCCCAAATGGGTAGAGTTCGGCAATTAGCTCTTACGCATACGCCCAAACGCGGGGGGATTTCAAAGGACGGACAAGGCTTGTCACGCACCAGCCGCCTACCCCCTCAACCGTGGGATGCACCGCTTAAAAGGTAGGTGAACGCTAGTCCAAACACCACGTTTGCACTATTGGTCACAGTTCTTGATGTTGGCCAAGGTTCTGGTCAAAGAGTTCCTCCTCCAAGAACTAACGTAAAATGATCTACCAATCCTCAAGAAGTCTACAACAGCTAAGAAATATACGTTGGAAATTAAATAGCTGCAAGATAATCACAAGACTCCTTACCAAAGTGTAAGTAGCTTGCAGAGGTACAAGCCAAGCGGTACCGACAAGTCCGGGCACTCCGTCCCCTCCTAGGAACCGCTGAACACCAAGGGGGTGAACCGACAACTCCGAGGGTAGAGAGAACAAAGCTTCTCTCTAGCCTTTCCCCTCTCACTCTCTAGAATTAGAAAGATAGAATAGAAGAAGTAGAAGAAGAAGAAGATCTAATTCTACTCTCTTGCACAAGTGGACTGGTTTCTCCTTTGAAATTGTATTGCTTTTTGAGAGGGAGAGAGGGGATCTATTTATACACAAGGGGAGGGGCCTAAGTGCTAAATTACACCCAAACCGACCTAGGAAAACCTTCCATGTATACCAAACCGACCATCCCACGTCGGTTTCACCAGTTTTGAAGGCAACAAACCGCCTCCCGAAATTTGGGCCCGAACCGCCATGGTGCGTCGCACGCGCGCAGGGCCACAAGCTACCGCACCGCCTGGCTCGATGCAGCTCGAGCCGGCAGCCGGGCTTCCTCATTCGAAAAAGTTGTGTGGTGGTCTTACGTCTCGGCACGGTTTCGACGTTTTTGTTGCGATTCTTGTTTGGGCTTGCCATTTGCTCCTTTGGGCCTTTTTTCTATTTGTTGATTTTATTTCTTTTTCTTTATCTTTTTGGCCCAAAGTGATCGCCCTTGAGTTTGTACCGCAAGTCCAAATAAACACCAAAACTTTGGAATATGTTAGTTGAAATACCTATCTCTAGGTTGTTTTGGTGTTGTGTTGACGGTATTTATATAGTCGTTGGTTACCACCGTCAACAAACTCCCCACACTTAGCCCTTTACTTTCGTCCTCGAAAGTGAAGGCAATGAGGACTAAAGTGGTTCAATCTCCAAGATATAAGCTTGCATACATGTTATTCCAAACCTTACCGCTTTTTATGAGCATTTTACCTTCCTTTATTACCTTTCATCGTAGCGGGGCTTCTAGCTTTTCTCAAAACCTTGAGCGGTTGCGCGATAGAATGGTTATAATGTAAGAGCTTATCATTCATCCTTTTTTGATCAACTTTTTTATCTCGGGGTTTTATTTAGATAAAATTTTATTTTTTTGAGAAAGTATGGGCTTTATTGCTAAAAAAATATTTTTTTGGAGAGGTGGGCTCGCTTATTGCCCTAGACTTTTTGTCTTTTTTTTTTTTCTCTTTTTTTTTTTTTTTTTTTTTTTTTTTAGAGATGTGGGCTCTACTTCGCCCTCGGACACTTGTCCATTATTCATCTTTTTTTTTAGCATAGCCAGAAGACATTTCTCTTTTTTTTCCGAAGAATAAATTCCAGGATGTTCTCTCTCTTTTGGACGAAATCATAGCAAGTCCATTTGTACCATATCATATTGGGCAACAACTTAGACTAGATAGAGCATATGCAACCCACATGAATCGGGCTTTTTCGGGATAAGTAATTGTTTTAATGTAAGCTTGGTAACTTTGGTGAGGAATAATATGTATGCATGCCATGTATCAATTGGTAGATATAGAGATGGAGTTTTGCTAACTTGGTTCAGGTTTTAGCATTTTAAAGATAATTCACAAAGTCAAAATTTAATTTTAATAAATTGCGTGCACCTTTGACTTGCAAGTAACCTCCCCCACACTTGTTTTTGTACCTATTTTTATTTTCTTTTTGCACAAGGACAAAAACAAGTGGAGACATAGACAATAATATGATAATAAATTTTTATTGAATTTATAAATAATTCAAATCTGGGCGCACACTTGAAGAAATTACAAAGTGATTGGAAGGGAAATACTTTGAAAATTAAACTAGTGCGTGCCTAATTATTGATAAGGGAGTAGAGCACTTCTACTCAAAAAGGTCAATGAGATCCACTGAAGCGCTCTACTCCCGGCTCCCTAGTAGTGAGCTTGAGTTCCTCGTGCATGCTAACATGCAAGTCTCGCTAATTTCGCCTAAAGGCGGGACATTAGCGCTATGCCCTCTCGCTAGCCCACCTCTAAGGGTCCGGATGAAGTTTGAAAGATCTCGCGATCTTCTTTTTGAAAGCTTTCAACCGTAGGACCTTCTTGGGGCACAATGTCGCCCCCCGGAAGAATCCTTTTTGGCTGTCCCCTCGATCGAGGTTTGGGAACCCGCTTCTTCCATTCCCCATTTGGCATTTGCTCTAAGGTATATGGGAAGCACGAATCACCTCTTTGGAAGAAACGGAGAGGGTTCCTAACATATCTTCGTCGTAAACTATTGTTTCTTCCTGGTTGTTTGGAGGGATGTTCTCTTTTCCATTTGTCTTCCTTTTCTTTGGTGCTGGAGTTTCAACTGGGGAAGGTAGGAGGGCTAGGTCTCTTTTAGGGGTTTCCCTCTTCTCTAGGTATTTGGAGGCGAAAGTCATGGCTTTCTCTCTATTGAATGGTACTAGGGCCATGGGAGAAAGAGAGCTTTGCTGCTGCTTTAGAGGAAGAGAGATTGAGAAGAGGAGAGGAGCAAGAATGAGAGGTGTGAAGAATGGAGAGGAGGAGGGTTGATTTTATAGGCCAAATTCTCCTCTCTATTCTAGCGGGTAGATCTCGTGAGAGCGCACCTCACCATAGCGTGTTTTGAAAAGAAGAAGGCGATGGGTGAAATCCCAAATAACGGGAGCCTGAGGCCAAAGGCGGGCGATCAGTGTCTTGTGCGCACCACCACCACTGGGGATCCCCCCCGGTCGAAATTTTGGCCACATTCGTTTCCTTTTTTCGAAAAAGTTTCGAATCGGGGTGTGTGTGTAGCGAGAAACGTTTTTTCTTTCTTGCTGATCTCTAATTGATCTTCTAATTTAAATTTTGAAAATAGTTTATGCTTTGATTAATTTAGAAAGTTAATATTCTTTTGTGTAGCAAATGACCAACATAAATTAAATAGAAAAGAAAAAAGATAAATAAGTAAAAACTTTTATTTAAAACAAAGTAAAAATATTTAGATAACTTTTTATGTTTTATTATTTATATAGATAAATATATTATTATTATTTATTTTTTTATTTATATTTTTAGTTGTGATAATTTTAATTATAAAATTATTATTTTTTTTTATATGCTGATCATTCTAAATTAATTTTTTAAAGCATAAATCTATTCTATCGAGGTCTTGGTTAAGATCAGAATCGCTCGAAGAAAAGCTTTAAGACGTTGACCGTTTACCTTTTCTATCTCACTGCGTCATCTTGGATTGTGATTGCGCCGTGTGGCGATGTGTTGATGATGGTGTATGGTCCTTTCCATTTGCTTCTCGGCTTTCCTTCGTAGAATAATTTCACCCGGGAGTTGAATAGGAGTACTTTGTCTCTCGTGGTGAATTCTTTTGGGTTTGATTCGCCGATCATGCCATCTTTTTGCGGCGTTCTTTGTAGAGCTCAAGACCGTGGTAATGCGCCTTCTCTCGCCATTCTTCTAGTTCGTAGATTTGTCTCGACGATTCTTCCCGGCGAAGTCGGCGCCCATATTCCATTTCTTGATGGCCCGATTGAGCTCGATGTTCGGCTCAACCGTAAATGGCGTGTTTTGCCATAGACCGGTGGTAAGGTGACATGCCGATGGGGGCTTTGTAAGCAGTCCGGTATGCCCAGAGAGCATCGGGTAGATTGTTCTTCCAGCCCTTCCCCATCTCGTTGGACCGATCTTCCGCAGGATGTTCTTGATTTGTTTATTGGAGGTTCGGCTTGCCCATTTGGTTTCTGGGATGGTAGGGGGTGGCAATGTTGTGCGTGAAAGTGCCTAGCTCTTTGTTGACGGTCATTAACTACATATTTTATACCGTCAACATTAGTATAAAATTACCAAAACAAAAATAGTGATAGGGCTTTGACCTAACCATTTGCACAAGTTTTGGTACTTCACTTGTTTTGCGGGACAATGTTGAAAACATACACATTTTGGGCCAAAAGCAAAAGAAAAGTATAAAGAATAACAAGGCCCTAAATGGACATGAGCAAAGCAAAGAGAAGAGAGGAGAAATGCCCATAAATATGAGTATCAACATCTATACATAAGCCCGAGAAGTCAAAGCCCAAATCCAACATGAAATCATATCGGGCCACGTGACATGGGTTTAGTATTTTGGGCATAACTTTTTCATACGGACTCCGTTTTCAGTGCACGACCCACCGAAACGAAGCTAACGACGAGACGGACACACACACAAAATTTCAGCCCAAACGGCCCACATCTTGGTGCGCCCGCGCCAAGTGGTGCGCCCGCACCCTGGCGGGAGCCAACCGGGCCCATCATTCTCGAGGCGCTTCATTACCTTCCAAAAAGTGTGTTGCCGATGTGGGTGGGTCGGTTTGGGCTGATTAGGAAGGTGTTCCAAGGTCAGTTTTGATCCTTCCATGTGGGGACGACCATCTTCCAAAGAGCCCCCTCTCCTCTACCTATAAAAGGAGGCTCTCCCCCTCATTCAACACACACCAATTCCATACAACACAAGGAGGAGCCACAATGTAATAGAGAGGAGAGAGTTCCATTCTTGTTCTTCTTCCCCCTCTTAGTTCTAATGGAGAGAGAGAGAGGAAAGGCTAGAAGGAAGTTTGGTTCCTTCTACCCGAGTTGTCGGTCCCTCGGTGTGCCACGAAGTTCTAGGAAGTCGAGTGCCTACATGCTACTTACACTTTGGTGAGAAAGCTTGTGATTATCTTTTGGCTTATTGTTCTTCAAGTATATTATCTTAGACTTGCGGGATTGGTAGTCGTACCTTCGGATCGTAACTCTTGGAGAAGGAACTCTTTGACAGGGGAACCTTGATCGACCCAAGAGTTGTGGATGGTAGTGCAAACGTGGTGTTTGGGCTAACATTCACCTACCTTTTTTTGTGCATCCACGGTTGAGGGGGTAGGCGGCTTGGTCGTGACAAGCCTTGTCCGGTCCCTTTGAATCCCCCCCACGCTCGGGCTGTGTCGTAGAGCTAATTGCCGGACTCTACTCATTTAGGAGTGGGCGGTGCCCGAACCAAGTAGATAACAAGCCTTATAAATCCCTGCTTTTGAAAACCTAAGCCCATAAAGATACCTCACTATCAATAGTTATCCTAGGGTAGCCCCCGCCAAAGATTAGAGAGCAACCGTTCACAGTGGAAAATAAGATACCCCGAATACTTCCGGGTGAAAGCTACAATGACAATTCCGCGGCGCTTGCGGATTTATTCGTAATCGTTAAGAAACGTCAACAAGCTTTAAGCGCCGTTCGGGGAACGGTAGTCGTAATTCTCTCCGAGCCTAGAGCACCCGTGTGTTGTATCCAAAAAAAAAAAAATAGTTATTTATTTTTCTTTTTCAAATTGAAGCCTATTCAATTTCAAAAACCTTACGCTTCAATGGGGGAGTTCACAAGAGCCACAATCTTTTTCAAAACCAAAATTTTTATCGGCTATGAACTCACCCCAATTTAAAAAAAAATTTGTTCGGGCACTCCATCTCTGGTGACAATTTTAAAAATCTATGTTGCCACCTCACGAGATTTCGAGAAATTATGATCATGCCTCAACATTCCTAGCATGATCCAAGAAATTCACATGTGGAATTTGTTTTACGCTCTCCCTCATAGGGAAAGCAAAACAATAGTACACTATTGTCGAGGGAAATTTGAATGGGGATCGAGAGGAACTCAAAGACAATTTTTGTCTAGCATTCTTCCCCATCAATGCCTACCAAGGACAATCCTCGATTTCAAATAGGATGAGAAGGAGTCCATAGGTCCAGCCTAGGCCAGGTTTATATAATGTTTATACATGTTGGCCTAGACTTGTCATTACCCGGTAGTGTGCCTTTGCATATGTTTTTTGGGTCTTGACATAAATGCTGCCCCATGCCTTGACATGATCGTTGGAGGGTCGTTTGCACGTAAACCTACAACGGATCGTAGGAAAATCTGGAGCACATCCTAGAGAAGCTTGCTTCTCCCATTGTAGAACATATTCCCTCCACATTAAGGGCATGTCAAGCATTGAGGAGCCCTCATCGGTCGAGCCATTCCTCGTACCGCCATTGAACCGACCGTTCAGCCCCTCCCGAACCCTAACAACGAAGGAAGGAATGAATTCGTCGCCTGGAGTTCGAATTGAATTCAAGGATAATGGCGTAACCTCGTAAAACCAAGGTGCACTTAGACTTCCATATCTCTCATCCTTGACTTCAATCTTCTCATAGGCTACCCTCTAAAAAAAATTTACTTAAAGACCTATAGAGGGAGCCATGATGAGGAGTGGGGAAGAATGTTTCCGCCTCTTACACCTAGACATCCCAAAAGGCGAAGCATCTTCCGAACCAAACCTGTTCGAGGAGGCTTAATTTCATAACTCTACTCGTTTCACCCAAGTTGTTTTCACATCTTAGTGAAACGAAACACAATCGCCCTCACACGAACGCATAAAGTCATGTCCCCCTCGGCGCTAAGACGTAGTTCTTGACAATGGTCAAGATTCAACGTTCATCCTTCATGACACATCTTTTGAGGAGAAAACCTCATGTGCCATGGACATGCACGAAGTGACAACTCTTGAGACCAAGCAGAAATTTGTTTTTGAGCATAACAAGTTGTCACTTGAGACTTCTCACATGCTCACCTTTGGGTCTTCTTGAGTTTGTCTTGCTTCTAGCCGAAGTGCTTCGACGAAGATCACAACCATCCCTTGGTTCTCTTTGAAAACCTTTTTAAGAGAATGGTTGCAAACCTCGTAGTAGCATGATCACGCTAACCTTGCGGCTTGAGCGTAATGCTAAATTCTTAGTGGTGAAACTAGGAACTTCACCATCATCGGCCGCAGGATGTTCTCCAACGGTCAAGCTTACGACCATAAAGAAAGCACCGCCTGGGAGATAGCCTAGACTATCATAAAAAAAAAGCGCAAAAAGTCTTTTCTCTTATTATTAATAAAAGCAAGAACATGTTATCAAGTTAGTATGCACCTTCGGGTATTCTTGTCGCTAACCATTTTGGTGGAGATCGATTGAGAAGAACAAAGAGGCATGCGACGCCGAGAACATGAGGGCTACATCAAAAAAAAAAATTATGATGACCATGGATGATGGAAGATGCTCAAGAGGAGACAGGACTTGCACACTTGACTTTTTCACAAAAGACTAAGTGTGGGGAAGATGGTGACAATCCCAAGTTCCATCCACCAAGGGATCATAAAAAAAAAAAAAAAAAAAATAAGGGTGAATAAAAGATGATGTCACCCGCCTTGCTAAAAAAAAAAAAAGAGAAAAAAAAAAGAGAATTGAAAAAAAAAAAAAAAGAAGCGAGAAAAAAGAGAAGAAGAGAGAAAGAGACAAAAAAGAAAGAAAAAAGAGAGAGAAAAAAAAAATATGTTGTTGAAAAAATATATATATATATATTTATATATTTAAAAAAACAAATAATAAGAGAGAGGAGCAGTTGTCCCCGCATGGTCAAGATACATACCAAAGTCGCCGACTCCACCCATCATTGCTTCAACAAGCAAGAAGGGTTTGTCTCTCATCCTTTGTCGCTACCTTCAAGACCCATGGCCCATGCACATGTGTGTGTGTGGCCTAGCCTTTGAGGTGCACCGGCAGGGCCATCACGCAAAACCCGGCAAAGAACAACACGATGCTTCATCCGTAGATGCCGTCGGTAAGTATATCCGTGTATGCAAAGGGAAATAAATGTTCACCAAACACTCTTACTCGTTTTGTCTCCATGATGATAAAACTTTATGCTTCCCATACCATGACACATGCTTTGAGTTTGGGTGTACCTACATGGGCCCATGTAATACATTCATAGGCCTTTTAAATTGAGTGTGGTGCTTAGGTTAAAAAGATCTCCTTTAATCGAACTTTGACTTGGTGTCGAGCTAGGTTAATGAACTTAGAGGTTTCTTTGTCATGATCTTTGGGAGTATCTTATGTTGGAGATGATCAAGGCTATGTTTTTTTTGCTTCTTTATGTTAGCCTTGCTGGAGTAATGATGAGGTGAACAAATAAAAAAAAATAAAATAAAATAAAGTTCTTATAATAAAGGCTCCACGGTATTCTTGCCGATAGAGCCATGTTGTTGTTTTTGTTTAGTTTTCTTTGTTTAAAATAAAACAGTACAAGAATAAGTGTGGGGAGATCTCTCAAGCATACAAGCACACCTACCCGAGATCTCCCCAAAGACAAATGCACGAACACCAAGCAATTCATGATGGAGAAGGACAAGATGAACAATTACCATTAACTCCTTCCTCTTTAAACGGTGGTTTGTCTTTGTTCCCTCTCTCACATCCTCCATAAAGTTTTGAGGTCTGAAATTGAACAAATCAAAAAAGATAAAACTTCTTGAAAAAAAAAACTCCATCTCTAGTCTACCAATTGAGAAATGGCATGCATACTCTTTTATTCCTCGCCAAAACCATTCTTTGATGAGCAACTACTACCTGTTAGGGACCCCATGTTCATCTAAACAATTGAGCTTTGAGATATGGTAGAATGACTTGACACTTGCTCTCTTGTACAATGAGACTTGGTTTTATTTCAAAAAAAAAAATTCAAATAAAGCATGCTCTCGTCCGACTTAGACAAATCCTACCAAAAGCCTTAATAATGACATAAATATCCACCATAGCTACTTCCCTCTTTGTATTGAGTTTTGTCGGGCTTCGTTGATCCGCGTTGAGAGAGGCTAATACTCCGAAGATCGAAGAACAGGTACACCCACATATACACGCCGGTTCTCACAATGAGAATTGCGCACAACATGCATCTTTACCATCCACAAAATAAGTACTCCATTCATTATACCATGATCATCTCCTCGTTATCAAGAAAAATGCGAGAGAGAAAGGTACAGGCAAAGCAAAAAAAAAGAGAAAAGAATAAGAGATGAAAAATGGACATGTGTCCGAGGGCGAGTAGAGCCCACATCTCCAAAAAAAAAAAAAAAAAAAAAAAAAAAGGAAATAAAGAGAAGAAAAAGTAGCCCTCAGTATCTCTCTAGAAGCATACAAAAAGAAGGGAAAGAGGATCATGAGTTAAGGAGTAACCACCAAGAAAATATATCATCAATATTCTCCACACACTTTTGCACATTTCGATCTAAGGGTATGGCACTTTTTCCAACGATCCGAGCTTGACCCGACAAAACATACAAAGGCACGTATGCAACACTCCACTCCAAAGATCCACAAAACCCCGCAAAAGATAGGATGAGTGAGAGTGAAGAGTGCTTTTGGCAAGGAAACACAAATGAGTGACTATGTGAGAATCAACCATGGAGCATTGCTACTTTAAAAAAAAAAATCATCAACCAAGTCTTTGCACATGAGTAGTAGCAAGGAGATAGGAATTCATGTCGTTCCATTGCTCAATCGTTCAAGATAATTTGGTAGCCACTTTTGAATGCTCACAAAGCAGGTGAAGCCTGGAATAACTTGTATGTAGGTCTACATCTTGGAGATTGAACCACTTTAGCCCCCTATACCTTCACTCGAGGACGAGCAAAGGACTAAGTGGGGGAGTTTGTTGACGGTCATTAACTACATATTTTATACCGTCAACATTAGTATAAAATTACCAAAACAAAAAATAGTGATAGGGCTTTGAGCTAATCATTTTCCACAAGTTTTGGTACTTCACTTGTTTTGCGGGACAATGTTGGAAACATACATATTTTGGGCCAAAAGCAAAAAGAAAAGTATAAAGAATAACAAGGCCCTAAATGGACATGAGCAAAGCAAGGAGAAGAGAGGAGAAATGCCCATAAATATGAGTATCAACATCTATACATAAGCCCGAGAAGTCGAAGCCCAAATCCAACATGAAATCATATCGGGCCACGTGGCATGGGTTTAGTATTTTGGGCATAACTTTTTCATACGGACTCCGTTTTCAGTGCACGACCCACCGAAACGAAGCTAACGACGAGACGGACGCACAGACAAAATTTCAGCCCAAACGGCCCAAATCTTGGTGTGCCCGCGCCAAGTGGTGCGCCCGCACCCTGGCGGCAGCCAACCGGGCCCATCATTCTCGAGGCGGTTCATTACCTTCCAAAAAGTGTGTTGCCGACGTGGGTGGGTCGGTTTGGCTGATTAGGAAGGTGTTCCAAGGTCGGTTTTGATCCTTCCATGTGGGGATGGCCATCTTCCAAAGAGCCCCCTCTCCTCTACCTATAAAAGGAGGCTCTCTCCCCCTCATTCAACACACACCAATTCCATACAACACAAGGAGGAGCCACAATGTAATAGAGAGGAGAGAGTTCCATTCTTGTTCTTCTTCCCCCTCTTAGTTCTAATGGAGAGTGAGAGAGGAAAGGCTAGAAGGAAGTTTGGTTCCTTCTACGAGTTGTCGGTCCGCCCCGGTGTGCCGCGCGGTTCCTAGGAAGTCGAGTGCCGGAGTTGTCGGTACCCACTTCGCTTGTACCTCTACATGCTACTTACACTTTGGTGAGAAAGCTTGTGATTATCTTTTGGCTTATTGTTCTTCAAGTATATTATCTTAGACTTGCGGGATTGATAGTCGTACCTTCGGTCGTAACTCTTGGAGAAGGAACTCTTTGACCGGGAACCTTGATCGACCAAAGAGTTGTGGATGGTAGTGCAAACGTGGTGTTTGGGCTAGCGCTCACCTACCTTTTGCGGTGCATCCCACGGTTGAGGGGTAGGCGGCTTGGTCGTGACAAGCCTTGTCCGTCCCTTGAAATCCCCCCACGTTCTACCGGTGGTCGTAGAGCTAATTGCCGGACTCTACCCATTTGGGGGCGGGGCGGTGCCCGAAGCAAGTAGATAACAAGCCTTATAAATCCCCTCGAAAAACCTAAGCCCATAAAGATACCTCACTATCCATAGTTATCCTAGGGTAGCCCCGCTCAAAAGATTAGAGCGCAACCGTTCCCCTGGAAAATACGATACCCCGAATACTTAGGGTGAAAGCTACAATGACAATTCCGCGGCGCTTGGCGGATTTATCCGTAATGCGTTAAGAAACGCCAACACTCTTTCGGAATGCCCGAATGACTTGTCCTTGAAATGCGATCCTCCGCCACCGATTACCATGCGTATGTTCCAAAGCGCTGGGAAGATGATTTCATGGAACATCTTGCGTGCATGCTTGCCATAATTTTCCCGCACGGCATTGCCTCTACCCACTTCGACACGTAGTCTACTGCCACCAGGATGTACTCGCAATCATGGGACTTCTGAAATGGCCCCATGTAGTCAATGCCCCACACATCAAATATTTCTATTTGAAGGTTATAGTGTAGGGGCATTGCATCCGAGCTGTGATGTTCCCGCTTTCTTGGCGGTTGTAGCATCTGTTGATGCTCACTAACTCATATTTTTATACATCAACAATTCATGAAAAGGACTAAAGAGATAAATCAACAATAGAATAGGGCTTTGGACTAACGATTTCCATTTGAAGTTTTGGTAAAGTTGTGATTTGGTGGGGACTTAACAGAAAACAACAGAATTGACGTGTCATACGACCAACGTAACGTAACGCAATCCAACTCCGAAACAAGGCTAGAAGGCTCGGGATTACTCCCGGCGTGAACGAAACTTGACACCTAAGAAAACATCATCTAGAAGACTCGGAAGCCCCACGACACGTCGGCGGGACCTGTGGTGGGACCCACCTTTCCGGGCCGACCGCCAATAACCGGGCGAGCGGCTGGCCCCCGCGGTCAAGTCGGCCCCTCCCGAAGCTTCCCCGCACCGCCTCCGAGATGCAATCTAATCCGCTCGTTTGATGCCGGGTTTGATCCGAGGGTGACGGTGGAATGCGAAGTTGTAATCTAATCCAACACCGTGCACCTCCTCCGGACTATATAAGCAGCCCCCAGGCTCCCCTTGAAGCATTGATCATCATCGTCATTACAATCATCAAGTAGAAGATCAAGTTGAAGCCAAGGCAGGAGAAGAAGAGGAGACACCAAGAGATAGGATAGCTAATTAGGCCGCTCTATATATATATAGAACTAGAGCCTAGTCTAGATAGAAAGTCGAGTTTAGAGAAGAGAGAGCATCTGCTCCGTTCGATCCGTAAGTTACACTATGGATCAATATTATTGTTTTCATACACCTTCGTGCTATTTTATTACTATGCATGCAATTAGTCTATTTTTACTTTAGTCTAGTCATAGCATATTTGATATGATCATTATTCATGATAATTCAACGCTTATTCATTAGAGCTCCTAGTATATTTCTCGAAAGTGTGCTAGGTAGTAGAAAGTATGTAAGCATGGTGCTTAGATATAATTTACTAGCGGATTCACCTTATATGCCGAATTAGGTTGTGGTAGATCGTAGTGGTGACAACACTATTGAGTCCTTTGCAATCCATGCCCCGTATGTAAGACTAGTCGATAATGGTTCTTGGGATTATCTTGTTTCGTTTCGATTTTCTTAAGTAATCTTCGGGTGCACATTCTTATCTATGGTTTTGATATATATATGATCTTATGCTATGGCTGTTTAAAACCATTTAGTAGATTCTTTGTATGCTACCTAAGAACTGTCCCTTTGTTTTAAATCCAACCTAATCTCACTAGGAATTAGTTTTATGCTATACTCACCACGTTGTGTACCTCTCCTGTCTCATATACCTTATTGTTATTTATTATTGGCTTACCTTGTTTAAGTATATCTTCGACTACCAAAATCTCATTAGTCTTCTATCACTATCTTAATCAATTGAACCACCTATCATATCTTCCTCGTGGATACGATATATATATTTAAAACCCTCCCAGGGGTGGAATGCTCACCGCCATCCGTGCGCTTGCCGGATCTCGTAAATATTTCTACGTAAGCTAACAAATACCAACAAGCATTTACGGCGGATTGTGGGGAAGATTTTGATAGCTACTCTTTTGATTATTGATAGATGAATACTAAGTGTGGATTTTGCTACTTAGCACCTCTCGCTTAAAACAGATTTACCCATTTATTGTCTTTTTTCTATCTTATTCGCGGGGTATTAACAGTTTGATTGTGATTCACTACACTTTGATCATCCGAATCAAGTCAACCCAAGAAGCTACACCAAGTTCTCGAAGCCATGCCTGAAAAGACGTTGCGAGAGTTCTCTGCTCCAACCATCGAGAACATTCGCACACTTCCAATCAATCATGAGTTTGAGCTCAAGGCAAGCCTCATCAACATGGTGCAAGCTAACCCGCTTGAAGGAAAGACACATGAAGATGCAAAGCACTCATCTCCATACTTTCATGGAGATAAGTGCCACCATCAATATCAAGAACATTCCCAAGGACACGATCCTGCCCGCTTATTCCCTTTCTCACTATCGGGAAGAGCGAGGCAATGGTTCTACTCCAATGAACAAGAGATAAACACATGGGAGAAATGTTCAACCACATTCCTAGCAAAGTTTTTCCCCATAGGCAAAACCAATGCCTTACTTGGAAAAATTGCCAACTTTCAGCAGCAGAAGGGAGAATCTATTCCAGAGGCGTGGAAACGTTTGCAAGAATACATATCAGATTGCCCTCACCATGGAATGGAGGAATGGATGCTCTTACAAGGATTCTACCATGGATTAAATCAAAGAGCAAGAGAGCATCTAGACGCCACTGCTGGAGGATCGTTCTTATCACTCACACCAGGGAAAGCCGATACACTTATGTGCAAGATATTAGAAAATCAAGGCTGGATCCCGAAGAACACCCAATACTGTCATCAAAGTGAAGAAATACAAGAAGAACAAGAAGAATTGAAGGCAGTATCAACTGGGGACGGATGTGCTACTAAATTGGCTTGAAGAGCAAGCCAACTACAAGAAGGATCGACAAGCTTTACAAGACTACATGAACACTTCAAAAAGTTCAAGCTTGGTGGTCCACGAGTCAGCACCAACCCAAAGAAAAGACCCAACCACGACCGACTTACGCGGGTAAGTATTCGTGTAATAACTTTAATTTGGGTAATAAATTCAAGCAACCTTCTTTGCGAGAATTAATTGAAGAGCAAGTTAAAATTAATGATAATTTCTCCAAGAAGTTAATTGCTAATGATAAAATTCTAGAAGATATAAATGCTAAAATGGATAGTTTTTTCTCGCTATGATAAAAGAACAAGTTGCTTTTAATATCAAACTAGAATCAAAACTATCAAAAACCGGCGTACGCTATGCCGTTACTACTAATCATGAGCAGGTATGTAATGTCCGAACGAGAGGTGGTAAGCAAACCACCGATCCACCGCATGCACACGGGCGCAAAGAAGACCTTCGGCTAGAACACCTATGGCACCTCGCAAGCCTCTCGCACCACCCGTAGTACCGGCCAACATTCCGTAAGATAAGGACAACGACGTAGAAGAAGTTGTGCACCAAGAACCCACAAGACAAGACTTTTCACGACACCAACTTCCTACCGTATCCAAGAAGAATGAGAAGACCTCAAGTTGATGATCAATTCGGCAAGTTCAGAGGTGATTGGAAGTTTTTACGCCAACATACCTACTCGGACGCCATGCAAGTTCGGCATACGCCAAGTACATAAGAGATATCCCGAACAAGAAGAGACCGCTGCCAACTACGGAGATCATCAAGTTGATGAAGAATGTAGTGCAAGCAATCCTAAACACATCACCCATCAAGAAAAGGATCCGGGATGCCCCACTATAGAGTGCTCAATCGGAGATCAATACTTCAACAACGCACTCGTGATCTTGGAGCAAGTGTCGCACGTGATGCCCAAGGTTGTCTTCGACAAGCTCAAGCATCCTACCTTGGTTCCAACATCAATGTGTCTACAACCAGCGTGATCAATCGTTCGTTACCCGACCGGAATCGCCGAGAATGTCCAAAGGAGGATCCGGGAGTTCTTTGTGCCGCTTGACTTCGTTGTGCGGACATGCACCGAGACTCCGTGGTCTCACCGATTTTCGGACGAAGTTCTTAAGCACCGCCAACGCTCACATTGACGCGTTATTTGGAGAAATCACATTTGAGATCAATGGAAAGGAGGAGAAGTTCGCCTTCAAACCCTGGACACGAACTCGCTACCAATGCGAACATGATCAATCAAGAGAAGACGATGCCGCATTTAAACCATCCTCTCCGCCCGGAGGATGCACCGGAGGACTAGAAGATTTGGAGGTCCCCGTTCGAGGACCTTAACTACTTTAACCCTCACCGAGGTAATTCGATAAAAATCCAAAAAATATTTTATTCCTCGCATTTATTTCCCTTAATTTTAATTCGCACTTTTACAATTACCGTAATTAAAAGAAAAAAAATTACGCCCCATGATTAATAATTTTTTATGAGTGAAAACCCGTATAATTACTTTTCTATGGTGGCATAAAAATAATTTTTACTTTTGCTGCTATGTTTTTATTCATTTTTATTCAGAAAATACAAAAAAATGATACACCTTACAAGTGGGACCCACATGTCATAGGAACAAACATCAAATCACCACTTTCTTTATTCCCTTTTTATTCTCCTCCATCCATTTTCCACCAAAGATACTCCACTTGACCTAACATATACTATTCTAGCGTGGAAATTCAGCAAAGGATGGATGGTGGAGAGGGCACCAGGTGGGCCCCACTTAGGGGCCAGCCGGCCCCACAATCAGGCCGACCGGCCTCCCCCTCCGGCACTATAAATAGGGGTGCCCCTGTATTTCTCATCCCAACTCACTCAATTTCCTTGGTTCCGAGAAGAAGTAGAACTGCTTTGAGCAGAAATAGAAGAGGGAAAGAAATAGAGTAGAGAAGAAGAGAAAATTAGGAAGAGAGGAGGAAAATCTTCGGAGGTAGTCTTCCCTTCCAGCCAAATACTCTTTTACAAATCCTTTACCCATAAACACCAGCCATGTTGGGAAGAATACTCAGGACTCGCTCCCACTCTCGGGCTAGCTCCGAGCAAGCAATGAGCACTGACACTCGAGCGACACCGTCACCAGCCTCTTCTCCATCTCCTATCGCCACACCAATCCCAGGTAAAGTTTTAACCCTAGATGTTCACCTCCAATTACATGGGGGAGAAGAAAGGAGTAGATATGTGAAACTGAAAAATAGAGATTTTGTCCTGACACCAATGCTAGATAATGAATTCATGGACCGCATAGGTATATTACCGGAGTTCATGTTTATTTTCCAACGGTTAGGGTGGTCGGCTTTTACGACACCACCGAAAAGGGAGCCGCCTCCTCGACGCTAGAGTTTCTTTGCACTTTGAATATCACTGACAACGGGGTAACCTTTCGGTTATTCCGTCAATAATACACCATGTCCTGGAAACAACTAAGCCTTTGCATTAGGCTTCGCATCAAGCTGCCCCATAGACATAGACTCTGCACTGAGCAATTTCAATAGAGAGGCTTTCTGGCAAGAGATATCTGGGAAGGAGATGACTCACCGACCACGCACAAATGACATCCATCTTTCTACCTTGAAATTTCTGCATAGATGGTTGGCCCTTGCCCTCTTCCCACGAAATGACAACATCATCAGAAGAATGTCGAGTTGGCACTCATGTATGCCATTTGCTCGAGAAAGCCCTGTCTCACCTCTCAAACTATTAGTGGAACACTGGCTATCACTTCCCAACCTAGTTGGGGACATAAGCTGCACCTCATTGATTACACGGATAGCCAGCGATCTCGGCCTGCTCGGTGATGATGTCACCATCATCGATATAACCACCCCATGAGAAATTCTTCTAGGGTACGACCACTTCCGCCCCAGGGGTCGTTGGGTGAAAAAGGAACACGAACAATATTACTACCGTTACGGTGGAGACGCGATCCCGCTTCCAAACCCGGGATTGGGTATATATGCTGTGCATTCTTTCTTGTTAAATGTGCAGGCACAGCCGGTCCGTCGTCAGCCATCAACATCGACAAGAGCTTCGACCTCTCACTATGCGGGAGCTGACCAAACCCTGAGGGCGCCCAGCGTACCAATCCTACGAGGACTTACGTGCCACCATACCAGCGCCTTTATCCCGGAGGACCACGCCGCACGCAAGGAATGCCCGAAGGTAGTAATGTCGGCATTTATGCCGGCCCGACACTCTTTTGCAGTGTTTCGAGTATCGTGATCAGCGACGTTCGCCCGGGGTGTGCATACCAATATACGCACCATGATTAACGCACAAAAACGCCCAAGCCGATCTCCTCTACCGTCAACAAGAGTGGATGCAACAAAGAGGGGGAACAAATGGGCGACATCGAGGCACGGTGGGACGCCAACACGTAAACGCCGACAAGACTTTTCGGCCGTTTGAGGCACGGGTAATGCAACAAGCAAAATTTGGGGGAGTGGTCCCCGTAAGAAACCACGGTGAGGGGAAACCCATTCAACACCAACACCAACACCAACCAACCGTCGGACCCTTGGGAAGGAGTGCCCCCGTGGTAAGTATTATCTATCTATTTATATTATTATTTTGGTTTTTAATTATTTTTTGGCTATATATTTTTTAGGTTTGTTTAGCTAGTTAAAATAAATAAAGCTTAGTCTTTAATATATATATATATATGTGTGTGTGTGTGTGTGTGTGTGTGTGTGTGTGTGTGTGTGCCGAATAAAAAAATGATGAAAACAATAATAAAAATAAAGAGTGATGAATTATGCTATAAACAAGAACATGATAGATGTTGCTCCTCCGTGATAAATGTCTAGCTTACCATCTTTACTTCTCCCGAGAACATGGATATAATTGTTTAGATTCTAAAACATGCTTTGAGCTTGAGTTACGTGGGAGTATGATCTTAAATTTCAAGTCTAGGCAATTGAGTGATATGATATGATAAAAGTTGAGCTACTATCTATCTTGTTCATACGTGACACTTAAATTCGGAGAATTAATCTTTGAAAATCTTAAACGATGAGTCTCCCTGTGTATGACACAAGTTTTTAAGCCCGATAAAATAATAAATGCCTTGTTGAAAATATGCTAAAATTGCTTACAAGTTATATATCTCTCTATGTTTTCAAGAGACTTGGGCATAACAAGTAAAAATATATGAGAGAAAAGTGAGACGAGAAAGAGGGAGAGAAATGGACAAGTGTTCTATTAGGCGAGAAGGGCCTACCTCCCTAATAAAAGAGATGAAAAATGGACAAGTGTTCAGAGCGAGTAGGGCCCACATCTCATTAAAAAAAGAAGAAGAGAGAGGAAAAATGGACAAAAGTCACGAGCGAGAAGAGCTCACCTCTCCAACAAGTTGTTATGTAACCCAAGGTTCTCTTAGATTTATTGCTATAAAGAGAGATATATTTTAGTAAACAAAAGAAGCAAAGAAAAAAGGCTAAGAAATTAAATGTTTACTCTTATTGTTGTCATACGGGAACACTCGAGCTTTCACTTTGAAAAATCTTTTTGCAAAAACTCGAGAGTTATAGTGAAACCACGAACTTGAGACATGGTGTTTGACTTAATTGTTCTATCTTTCAATTGTCCAAGACTCATGTATGATAAAAACCCCATGCTCTCAAGTAGATATAAGCAAGTTTATGATTCTCAATTTTTCATCCTACCTTGGTCGAGATTTGATTTGGTAACACACACGAGTCTTGCTAGAGACTAGCAAGAGGTAAGCTTGGGGAGTTTGTTGATGCTCACTAACTCATATTTTTATACATCAACAATTCATGAAAAAGGACTAAAGAGATAAATCAACAATAGAATAGGGCTTTGGACAAATGATTTCCACGAGTTTTGGTAAAGTTGTGATTTGCGGGGACTTAACAGAAAAACAGCTAATTGACGTGTCATACGACTCACGTAGCGTAACGCAATCCAACTCGAAACAAGGCTAGAAAGCTCGGATTACTCCCGACGTGAACGAAACTTGACAAGAAAAAACATCATCTAGAAGACTCCGGAAGCCATGACACGTCGCGGGACCCGGGGTGGGACCCACCCCGGGCCGACCGCCCAATAACCAGGCCGAGCGGCCTAGCCCCCTAGCCAAGTCAGCCCTGCCTCCAGAAGCTTCCTCCACCGCCTCCGAGATGCAATCTAATCCACACGTTTGATGTCGGTTTGATCCGAGGGTGACGGTGGAGTACGAGTTGTAATCTAATCCAACACCGCACCTCCTCCAAACTATATAAGAAACCCCCGGGCTCCCCTTGAAGCATTGATCATCATCGTCATTACAATCATCAAGTAGAAGATCAAGTTGAAGCCAAGCAAGGGAGAAGAAGCGGGAGACACCAAGAGATAGGATAGCTAATTAGGCCGCTCTATATATATAGAACTAGAGCCTAGTCTAGATAGAAAGTCGAGTTTAGAGAAGAGAGAGCATCCGCTCGGTTACGGATCCGTAAGTTACACTATGGATCAATATTATTGTTTTCATACACCTTCGTGCTATTTTATTACTATGCATGCAATTAGTCTATTTTTACTTTATTCTAGTCATAGCATATTTGATATGATCATTATTCATGATAATTCAACGCGCTTACTCGGGAGAGCTCTAGTATATTTCTCGAGTGTGCTAGGTAGTAGAAAGTATGTAAGCATGGTGCTTAGATATAATTTATTTACTTAGAGTTCACCTTATATGTCGAGTCGTGTGGTAGATCGTAGTGGTGACAACACTATTGAGTCCTTTGCAATCCATCCCCCGTATGTAAGACTAGTCGATAATGGTTCTTGGGATTATCTTGTTTCATTCCGATTTTCTTAAGTAATCTTGGGGTGCACATTCTTATCTATGGTTTTGATATATATATGATCTTATGCTATGCCTGTTTAAAACCATTTAGTAGATTCTTTGTATGCTACCTAAGAACGTCCCTTTGTTTTAAATCAATCCTAATCTCACTAGGAATTAGTTTTATGCTATACTCACCACGTGTGTACCTCACACATCTCATATACCTTATTGCTATTTATTATTGGCTTACCTTGTTTAAGTATATACGACTACCAAAATCTCATTAGTCTTCTATCACTATCTTAATCAATTGAACCACCTATCATATCTTCCTCGTGGATACGATATATATATTTAAAACTCTCCAGGGTGGAATGCTCCTTTGGCCATCCGTGCGCTTTGCGGATCGTAAATATTTCTCACGTAAGCTAACAAATACCAACAAGCATTTTCGATGAATTCTTTCGTGTCGCCGTACATCGTCGGCCGGAAGAATCCGCACCGCCAAATTTTGGCTGCGCGTGCGAAATACTCCCGGATGCGGCGTGGGGGAGATGCATGACATTTCTCGATGATCGCATTCCTTCCTCCCCGGGTACGCATCTTCTCACAAGCCGTCCGCGCACACCTCCGTACAGATATGGGTCATCCCATAGGTGCCGCCGCTCCATTTGGAGCTTCCGCTTGTTGTTCTCCCGTGTGGTACGTAACCCGCAACCTTGTAATTCACAATGTTTGCGTACCATGGGTTGAAGTGCGACACCTTGAGCAGCATGTCGTCGCGCAGGTAGTCGTTAATTGGTGGTTCCCGCATGTTAGTTATCGCATGCGACAAATGATCCGCAATTGTATTTTCTACTCCCTTTTTATCTTTTATTTCTATATCAAATTCTTGGAGTAGAAGAATCCAGCGGATCAGGCGAGGTTTCACATCCTTTTGGTAAGAAGGTACTTAAGGGCAAGCATGGTCTGTGTAAACGATTATTTTTGCGCCCACTAAGTAGGATCGAAACTCTCGATAGCAAAGACTACCGCCGGGAGCTCTTTTTCTACGTTGTGGCGTAATTAATTTGGGCTCTGTCAGAGTTTTGCTAGCATATGCGATGGCGTGTGTTGGTATTTGTTAGCTTTAGAGAAATATTTATAGATCTCGCAAGCGCACGGATGGCCGAGTGAGCATTTCACCGGGAGGGTTTTAAATATATATCGTATCCACGAGGAAGATATGATAGGTGGTTCAATTAATTAAAGATAGTGATAGAAGACTAATGAGATTTTGGTAGTCAGCATATACTTAAACAAGGTAAGCCAATAATAAATAGCAATAGGTAAATGAGACAAAAGGAGGCACACACGTAGTGAGTATAGCATAAAACTAATTCCTAGTGAGATTAGAATTGATTTAAGACAAAGGGACGAGTTCTTATGTAGCATACAAAGACTCTATTAAATGGTTTTAAACAGGCATAGCATAAGATCATATATAAATCAAAACCATAGATAAGAATGTGCACCCGAAGATTACTTAAGAAAATCAGAACTTAAAACAAGATTAACCCAAGAACCATTATCGACTAGTCTTACATACGGGGGATGGATTGCAAGGACTCAATAGTGTTGTCACCACTACGATCTACCACACGACCGGCATATAAGGTGAATCCGCAAAGTAAATTATATCTAAGCACCATGCTTACATACTCTCTACTACCTAGCACATACGTATAAAATACTAGGAGCTCACGAATAATAAGCGCGTTGAATTATCATGAATAATGATCATATCAAATATGCTATGACTAGAATAAAGTAAAAATAGAATAATTGCATGCATAGTAATGGAATAGCACGAAGGTGTATGAAAACAATAATATTGATTCATAGTATAACTTATCGATCTAGAACAGGAGAGCGCTCTCTCTTCTCTAAACTCCGACTTTCTATCTAAACTAGGCCCTAGATCTATATATAGAGCGGCCAATTAGCTATCCTATCTCTTGGTGGTGCCTCCTCTTCTCCTCGCCTTGGCTTCAACTTGATCTTCTACTTGATGATGACTTGAGGCTTGGATCCATTATGATTGATGATATGTGGGGAGCCCGGGGCGCTTATATAGTCCGGAGGAGGTGCCGTGGTTTGACCTAGATACAACTCGTGCTCCTCCCGTCGTCGTCGGATCAAACCGACTTAAAACACATGGTTTAGATTGCGTCTCGGAGGCGGTGGAGGAACATTCGAAGCAGTGGTCGACGTGGGTTGGGCCGCCGGTCGCTCAGTTGGCTATTGGGCCGCTCGGCCCGGGGGTGGGGCCCACTGGGGTCCCGCAGTGCGTCGTGTCTTCCGGAGTCTTCTAGATGATGGTTTCTTCGGTGCCAAGTCTCGATCACGTCGGGATAAGTCCGGAGCCTTCTAGGGTCTTTCGGAGTTGGATTGCGTTACGTCGCGTAGTCGCATGCGGCTCGCGAATTCCCCGTGTTTTTTCTGTTTAGTCCCTCGCAAATCACAACTTTACCGAAACTCATGGAAATCATTAGTATAAAACCCTAATAAGGTTATCTAATTATATTTTAGTCTTTTTCCATGTTTAGTTGACGATTAAAAATATACGTTAACAAGTGTCAACAGCGTCTTATGCTTTTTGTCCCCTGGGGTTTGACCCAAGACCGCACCAACAAATAAGTCGCTAGCATCGCACATGATTTCAAATGGCAGCGACCAATCAGGGGTTGGATGATCGGAGGCGAGATGAGTGCTTTCTTCGGGGTTTCGAAAGCGTGCAAGCACTCATCTGCGTGAAGTCGAGGGTACATCCTTGGCTAGTAGGGCCGTAAGAGGTCTAGCGATTTGCGAGAAATCTTTTATGAATCTTCTATAAAACCCTGCGTGGCCTAGGAAACTACGGATTCCTTTGACGTTCACTGGGGTGGTAGTTTTTCGATAACTTCTATTTTGGCTTTGTCTACCTCTATCCCCCTCTCGGACACAAGGTGCCCAAGAACGATGCCTTCTCGGACCATAAAGTGGCACTTTTCCCGATTAAGTACTGTGTCCTTTTCTTGGCATCGTTGCAAGACCCGATCCGGGTTCTTTGACGACTTTCAAAGGTCTTACCATAGACAGAGAAATCGTCCATGAAGACCTCCATGATTTCTTCGATCATGTCTCGAGAAGATAGACATCATGCACCCGAAAATAGGCAAGGGCGCATTACATAGCCCAAATGACATTCTACGGTAGGCATAGGTTCCGTATGGGCATGTGAACGTGGTCTTGCTCGGTCATCGGGGTGGATCGGGATCTCGTGGTAGCCAGAATACACCCGTCAAGGAAACAAAAGAAAGAGTGTTTCGCTAACCGCCCAACATTTCATCAATGAAGGGCGGCGGGAAGTGATCTTTCTTTGTTGCCTTGTTAAGTTTTTCTGTAATCAATACACATTCTCCACCCCGTGACTTGTCTTTGTGGAATGAGTTCATTTTTAGCGTTCTCAACGACCGTCATTCCTCCTTTTTAGGGACCACTTGGACCGGCTAAGCAATCACGTGTGGTGCGGGATAGATAATCCGGCGTGAAGAAGCTTGAGAACTTCCTTCTTCACGACTTCACGTATCGCATTATTGCTGAGCACCGCGTGGGGGCTCGCATGATGGGGTACTTGTCGAGGTCAATGGGAATGCGATGTGTGCATAGTGTTGGGGCTCACCCCTTTCAGTCTTGAAGGGAATACCCAAAGACCGATCTGTGTTTCTCTAAAAAAACGGCTATTCTTCGGTAGTTTCTTGGTCACTAAGCTTATCGCTTATGATGACCGGTGCTTGTGAATCGCCGTTTAGGGAAAACATAGCGTAGGCCTGGGGGTAGGGGTTTAAGCTCAACCGAGGCCGAAGTTAGCTCTTCCTCTTTGGGAAGTTCTATGAGTTCCCACCGATCGTCCTCTTCTTCAATGAAGAATTGGGCGTCTTTTTCAAAGGTACATTTTCGGGTTCTCATATAGCATAACTCCCATGACCTCCTCGGGCGTGTCATACTCAAGGAAGGGTTCATTACCGAAGTTTTTAGCTCGAGTGGCGGGATAGAAAACATTTTCTTCCCGAGTTTGACATCTAAATCCCGGATGTTGGTAGATCAAGAATCTTTTTCCAAGGGATGCCCGATTAGGATGTCGAAGTTTTGGATATCAAAAACGTGAAAATCCGGGGACAACTTGACATCCTTGTGTTGGAAGATTTGTTCATGTATAACCTCACGGCTTTCAATGGTGGTTCGTGGTGCTATGCGCAAGGTCCGTGTTGTGGGGGTCCCTAACGGTTTCTTCGTCCGCAGCTTGTGCGAAGGTTTTGGACATTATGTTTATCCCCCCACACAGGTTATACATGACTTCCACCCAGTCTCTCCTAGTATTTGCAATGGATTTGTGCGAACACATGGTTGATCTAGGTCGCATGTGTTTAGTTTTTGTGATGTAGTGATTGTCAACAGTCAACATTCTCCTTCTATTTTCTTTTATTTCTTATATGCTTCGCTATGTTCACGGGCACACGTGGAGTGTGTCAAGACGTGTCTCTTGGTTCGTGTTGTGTAGGTGTTGAGCTCGGAGATGGTAGGCCGACGGAGAGGTGAAGGTACCAAGCGGGACGTGCCGGGCCGATGGACCGCGGAGGTGAAGGACGGACGTGAGGCTTGGACCGAGGGACGGGGTGCCGGGTGGCTAGCCATAGAGGGTGACATCCGGGACATCGACGGATGCAAGAAGGGACGTGGGGATTGTGGTCGATCGAGTCAAGACGACGAGCGTGCGGGCGAGCGGGGGGAGCTCGGATGACTTGGCGACTTTCGGGTGGTCAAGACGGCGGTGACTCGTGTTCGAGGAGGTTTGGTGGTTTGTCCTCAAAAATATCGGCGCGGGTTTGGTGGTTTAGGCCTCAAAACCGGGTGTGCGGGTTTCGGCGAAGTTTGGGCCTCAAACCCGGAGTGTTCCGGCGGACGGAAGGATGGCACGTGGCGGCATCGGGGGAGGTTGCGTGGAGGCAAGGCTACCGATGAGGAAGGCGCGGTGGCCGTCGGATCAGATATTACCCGAGTCGACGGAAATAGCCTTAGGGTTACACAAATCGACTCATGTATCTAGGGGTAGTTTAGGCGAGAGGAATTGGGGCTATTTAGTAGAGGCATACCCCTTCATCCTCCCTTGTCTCTCATTTTTCAGTTTCTAGTTAGGGTTTCCAGACAGAGGTGTGAGAGGTCCACCGATTTGTATCGAATCTGTTTGAGCAAGGGCTACAGCTGAGTAGCCCTGTGCCATGGTGGCTTTTGGGTTGATTGGATCGGTGTTCTTTGTTGATCTTGTCTTTGTGATTTTTGTTCATTTTGTGTTCTTCCCGAGTTCACTCTCTCCCCCCTCTCTACTCTTCGCGATTTCTTCGATTTTCGCACCGTTTGATCTCGTTTTCTTGTCTTGATTTGTGCTAGGGGCGTGAGAGGATCCTTTCCACCAAAGGATTTACTCTAATTCCTCACGAGCACGGAGATCGGGCAAGTTTTGGATCAAACTCGGTTTTTGGTGTGTTCTTTCGTGAGATCCGAAATTCCTCTCGATTCGCTCCGTCAAACTTGAAATTTCTTAGGGGAATCTTGTCACCTACATGCCGTGACTCTATGGCTTAAATTTCGTGACCAAAGATCAAGCGTAGAGGAAGTTCCGATCGATTTTCGTTTTTGAGTTCGACGGTTTTTCAGCCCGTCAATACCAAACGCGTGCTCGGTATGCATAGGGACACGTCCGGTATTTCTAAACTTTGAGTTTGGGGCTAAAACTTTGTGGAGAGGTTGTCCATGGTGCAAAAAGGCTTGGGTTAAATTCTTGTGATTTTAGAAGATCATTTGGTGGGATTTTTTGATTTTTCCCGAGAGGTGAGTTTGTTGAGGCAATACCAAACGCGTCACGGTATTTAACCCGGGGACGCGTCGTATGCATACCAAACGCGTCCGTATTCAACCGGACGCGTCCGGTATGAACCGAAAAGTTGCTTTGTTTTCTCTCGGTTCGTCGTGCGATCTCTTTGTGGTGTTTCCGGTTGATCATTTGTGACTTTAGGGCATTCCCTAAGTCATCCACCTTGCAAACAAGGTCGTGATTCTTCCGTGTGTGGTTTGATTTGCTCAGGGGTTGTGAGAGCTACACGATCACTGATTCGAAAGAATTTAGTTGAGGCTCCCATTCACCCCCCCTCTGGTCGCCTATTCGGTCCTTCAATTGGTATCAGAGCAGGTTAAGGATCAAATCCACCTTAACCGGTTCTTGATCCGCAGAAGGCGACATGGAGAGGTACGGTCACTTTGGTGGCAAACCTCCGGAGTTCGATGGCACCAACTATCCCTACTGGAAGGTTAAGATGCAAGCACATCTTATGGGGATGGATTGGAGAGTTTGGGAAATCGTTGAGGACGAGAACTACCAAGTGCTAGCCGCTCGAGTGGGTGAGGAACAAATTGCCCAACACAATGCCAACAACCGAGCGAGGAGCGTGTTGTTCTCTAGCCTCAAGGATACCGAGTTTGAGAGAGTTGCCACTTGTGAGACCGCTCGTGAGGTGTGGAAGACGCTTGAGAGCTACCACGAGGGAACCCCACAAGTAAAAGCCCGCCTATACGAGACCTACAAGAGAGAGTACAACAACCTCATCCAGCTTGATGGCGAGTCCATCGATTCTCTCTTTGCTAGGTTTCAGACGATCTGCAACAAGCTTCGGGCGAACAAGCCGTCCGAGAGGTTGGATGAGCACGAGAAGGCGATGCGGTTGTTGTACGCCTTGGATCGGAAGGTGTGGGATGTGAAGGTGTCGGCGATCATGGAGTCTGCCAACTACGACACCCTCACACCTGACGAGCTTTACAAACAAGCTCAAGTCTTCGGAGATCGAGGCCCGAGATCCGGCGAAGGCGATGAACCCATCCGCGCCGAACGCCGCCCTCGTCTCTCGGTAAGAGTGGTTCCAGTTCCTCCGCTAACCCATCAAAGATTTCTTTCGCCTTGTCTTCTTTGGTGTCTGTGACAGAGGAGCAGATGGAGAGTCTTGGGGATGATGAGCTTGCGCTAGTCATCAGCCGATTCTCGCGGTTTCACAACAACCGTTTGAACCGTCGGCGTGGCGGCCCATCCAAGGGCGGATGCTTCGAGTGCGGAGATCCGGACCACTTCGTCGCCGCCTGCCCCAAGAAGAACAAGGACAAGTACTCCGGCGAGAAGTACTACTCCAAGTACGACTCCGACAAGCGCAAGGACAAGCGCGAGTACACCTTCGGCAAGCACAAGTCCAAGAAGGGATTCGACAAGGAGGCGATCAAGAAGAAGTACCTCAAGCGTGCCTAGCAGCACGAGCACGCTTTTCCTTTGCTTCCCTCGGCGACCTCGACAACGACTCCTCGGACGGGCGATCTTCCTCAAGTGATGAGGAGCCCGGCGCAAGGTCGAGGATAGGTTGAATGGACTCGCTTCTTCGGCTCAAGCCGGGGGCTTCTCGCACCATGGCCCTCGATGGAGCGATGGCCGACGCCCGTCAAGCCACAAGACAGCGACTCTTCTTCTCCCGAGGTACTTCCTACGATCGAATCTCTCTCGATGAGGTTGAATCTTTGGGCGATGCGCTTGTTTGCCAAGAGAAGTTGCTTAGGCGTGCCGCTAGAGAGAGGAAGGAGTTCAAGGAGAAGTGGGAGATGGTCAGGCGCGGAGATAGAGCTTCTTAGGAAGCCTATGGAGGTGTCTGAGGAGACTGAGTGTGATGCTTGTCTTGTGCACATGTCTAGCATCATGACTTTGCATCCAAGTATTCGGCTTTGCTAGACGAGCACGTTGAGTTGAAGTCTAGGCCAATCTTTGTTGGGTGCATGCAAGTCTTGTCCAGCTTGCAATCCGAGTTGGAGAGAAGGATGCCAAGCTTGCTGTGCTTGAGAAGGCCAGCTCAGATAGCACCGTCTGGCCGAAGTTGTGCTAAGTGTGAAGCTTTGGAGTTGGAGGTCATGTCTTATAGACATGACAAGGGGAGAGTCGAAGAGGAGAACACATACCTTCGCTCTATCCCGAGTTGGGTGTCTAGTGGAGAGCCACGGCTTGGCATGATGATGAGTCGGCTCAAGAGGGGACCGACACATCGGGCTTAGGGCTTCGCTATAGGTGGGAAGGGTGAAGTTATCTATGGAAAGGTTGGTCAAGGTAGTGGTTTGAGCTCGAGTGAGAAACCCACAAACACTCCCAAGTTGACCAAGATCACCCCACCCGAGCCTCCCAAGTCTATCGTGCAAAATGGCATTCTCCAAGAGACCCCAAAGACTCCACCTCCCAAACAAGTGTGGCTTCCCAAACCGAACCACCTCAGGAACCCACTTGACACTTTGCCCAGGATCCCTGAGAAAACCCTTCCTAAGGCCAAGACCACAACAAGAGTGAACCATTCACCCAAGAGAGTGAACCAACCACCACCCAAGAGAGAGGTGAGGTATCACTGCGAGTACTGTCAGAGGGATGGTCACTTAGTTGAGTTTTGCTTCACGAGGAAGAGGGATGCTAGGCGTCGAGTGGAGTTTGAGAACCGTGACTTGTATCACCCACCACTTGGCATGTATGAGAGGGGTGTGCAGCCGGTTCAGAGGCAGTTTGCTTGGCCTGAAGGTAGGAGGCCTCAGAGGTTCGGGCCATAGTTTGTGAGACCGTTTGGTGGTCGTGCTCCGCGAGTGGACTTAGATCCTCGCTTTGGGAGTTTTGAGGTTGAGAAGAGGAGTGCACCGCGCTTTGTTGTGCGTGGTGAGAAGTTTGGCAAGATGGGGCGTGGGATGTATGTTTTACCTGATGCATATTTGGGGCATGATGGTCAACACTGGTACTCTTCCAAGTTTACTAACCTTGATGTTGTGCCATATGCTCATCCCATGTTCTATTGCTGATACTGGCTGGAAGGAATTTGGAGGACATGTGGCTCATTGACTCCGGCTGTTCTCGTCACATGACCAGGAAACTCAAGTGGTTCTCGGCCTCAACCCGATGAAGACGAGAGAGTACATCACTTTCGGGGGGGCAAGAGAGGGAGGCCAGATTCTATCTCGAGGGTCGATCAGGATCAACGACCATTTCGTGCTCAAGGATGTGGCGCTCGTCTCCAACCTGCACTTCAACCTACTTTCTGTCTCCCAACTCATGGTAGATGGGTATGAGGTACGCTTTAAGGTTGGATGTTCTCGAGCTTTGGACTCTCGTGATGATCTTATTTTTTTGGATCGTGCCATTGGGCAAGTCTTTCGAGCTGATTTTCTCGTGGCTTTGGCACTTCGTGTTGCTTGTTGGCCGGGTCCTCCTCGATTTGTGGAAGTGGCATAGGAGACTAGGTCACTTGAGCTTTGATCTCCTTGCGAGGTTGAGTTCAATGGATCGATCCGAGGATTGCCTAAACTCAAATTTGAGAAGGATTTGGTTTGCCATCCCCGCCGTCACGGGAAGATGGTATCCGCTTCCCACCATTCGTCCTTTCGGATCATGACCTCGAGACCCGGAGAGATCCTTCACATGGACACGAGTTGGTCCATCTCGGGTGAGGTCGGTGGGTGGGAAGTGGTATTGTCTAGTGATCGTTGGCGATTTTTCGAGATATTCTTGGGTCTTTTTCATGGAGGGCAAGGATGAGGCTTTCGGTTTTGCTCGCGACTTGATTTTGAGGCGAGAGGCGAGTTGACAGATACTGACCATTCGAAAGTGATTCACGGTGACAATGGCACGTAATTCAAGAACTCTCGGTTCGAGTGTCTTTGTGCTAACTTGGGTGTCGAGCACCAGTTCTCTAGCCCTTATGTTCCGCAGCAGAACGGGATTGTTGAGCGGAAGAATCGGACTCTTGTGGAGATGGCGAGGACCATGCTCGATGAACACAAGACGCCGAGGAAGTATTGGGCTGAGGCAATCAATCTTGCATGCCATGTCTCCAACCGCATTTTCCTCTGTGCTTTCACCAAGAAGACATCATATGAGTTGCGGTTTTGGGAGATTGCCCAAGGTAAGTCACTTTCGTGTGTTTGGATGCGGGTGCTTCATTCTCAAGCAAGGTAATCTTGATAAGTTTGAGTCTCGATCAGGTGATGGCATATTTCTTGGTTATGCTTTACACTCACATGCCTACTGAGGGTTCTTAATCTTGAGACTAACGCGTTGTAGAGACTTGTGAGGTTACCTTCGATGAGACTGCGCCTTGTTCCTCTTACGTGTTTGAGTGTGCAGGAAAGGAGGAGATGGAGCGAGAGCATCTTTGTGGAGGAGGAGCAGGAAGATGTTGGTGGGGGGGTGATCCCGGCGACTCCACCGCTTGCCCAGTGACCCTGTGACAACGACGACTGCCCACGGACCAGACCCTACTTCCACTACTTCCTGGGGTCCAGTGGAGCAGCTCCCTCAGGGCAAGACGACTGCACCTGAGGAGGTTCCTGTCGAGGGGGAGGCGACATCTTCGCGCCTGGCGCTGTTGACACTTGTTATCATATAAAATTATTAATCAATTAAACATGAGAAAGGGGTATAAATAATAATAACAACCTAGAATAGGGTGTCATTAACATATTTCCATCAGTTTTGGTGAAGTTATGAATTGCAGGGACTAAACAGAAAAACAACAGAGTTCGCGAGCCGTAGGACTACGCGACGTAACGCAATCCAACTTCGAGAAAGAACCTAGAAGGCATCGGACTTATCCCGACGTGAACGAGACGTGGCACTAAGAAATACATCATCTAGAAGACTCCAGAAGCCACGACCCACGACGGGACCTAGAGGGGCCACCCCCCTGGGCCGATCGGCCCAATAATAGGGCCGATCGGCCCAACGTGGCCGCCACTCTGGCCCCGCTTCGGGAAGCTTCCTCCACCGCCTCTAAGACTCGATCAAAACCGGTTTTTTCGTGTCGGTTTGATCCGAGGGCGTCGGTATGAGTACAAGATGGATTTAGATCAAACACCGGATTAGTACCGCATCGCCTGCTGAAGCTGAAGGGACAGGAGAAGACCCATATATATAGACCCCTAGACCCCCTCTCTCAGATCATCAAGTTCTCAATCAAGTATTATTACTTCAAGATCCAAGTCATTAATCCCACGCTCTAGAAACATTGCTTTAGGAAGAGTAGCAATCAAGATTAGATCTAGTAGGAAGGGAGAAATCCGCTCACGATCGTCGGAGGCCGGCTCAAGATCAGGCCTCGTTCTTGTAAGTTATTTATTGTAATTAGTTTTCAAGTTCGGACACGTTCTTAATATGAATATCTTGATCATGTTTATATTCAAGATTATTTGTTCTAGTATTTACTTTGATTACATGTTTAGCATAGTTGAATTACTTTTATGTTCATGCATGGATTCGTATAGCTCATCCATCAATATTATGGGTGAGTGGTAGAGATGATGTAATCGTGGTGATTAGATCTTATTTACTGCGTTTGCACCCTATGTGCCGGGTCGTGTGGTAGATCGTGGTGGTGACAGCACCATTGAGTCCTTTGCAATCCATCCCGTATGTAGGCCTAGCGGATGTTATTATTCGGGTTGTTCTAAGTTTCGGCCTTAGTCTTCACGGATTACGTCCCTCATGTATGGATTTAATTAGTCTTTCTTCAATGATTGTTAGATGTATTGCACTAATCGGGTAGATCCTAACTTATAGTTTAGAATTACATATTGGAGTTTCTAATGCTAGCTAACCTATGAATTGCTATCGTCCATTGTTTGACACTTTCCATGTTGCACACCTGGATATGACTTGGTTGAATCTGTTTTATTAGAACTTTATCATTACCTTTATTGTGAACTTTGATCCTTGTTTAATTAATTGATAAGTTTAACACTTTACACTTGAGAGATGATTAAGATGTTTAGCACCTATGCATAGTTAATTCATGATATTAGACTTCTTTCCCCTGTGGTAGAATATAAATTCAACACTGGATCATTACTCGGTTAAAATGCTACAATGGTATATTCATATCGTAAACTTGCGGATACCCGATTATAATTATTTATTTACTTATTAAGAAGTTATCAAGGCATAGTACGAATATTTTATTCCTTGCATATTAGTAGTTTAACTATAGGGATGACAACCTTTCGAGATATGCTATGAACTGCAATGAATATTTCGTTAGTTTTATCGAAGCAACATCTCGATATCTTTCTAATTGCCATTACTAGTTAGTGACGTTAGAAATACCAACAAGCATTTTTGGCGCCGTTCTTGGGAAAGAAAGTCTATAGCCCAATAAAATAAAAATATAGAATTAACTTGCATGCATCTCTCGCATTGTAAAGTATTAAATTTATCAATTTCTTAAACAAGTTTACCCTTGCTATTATTCTTTCTATCTATTTCGAGGGTAATGTATGAATAGGAATCTTCACGAAAACTTCATTTCCGATCTAGAAAGACTCTTGAAGCAGGCAAGATCCAAGTTGAAGTCTCAACTCAAGATCCTTTGCCTCGGAAGACTCCTCCTCCTTTGCGCGGCTTAACACCTGTGTTTGAAGTCATGGCAAACAAGACCCTCCGCGAGTACTCTGCAGGACTACGGCCAACATCCGCATCTTGGTCAGGCACATCGATGTAGGAGACAAAGCTTTTTGAGCTCAAGCCTGCACTCATCAACATGGTACAAGCTAGCCAATTCTCAGGAAAAAGCCCATGAAGATGCCAATGCTCACTTACAAAACTTCCGGAGACTGTGGCACCTTCACCATCAAAGATGTCCCCAATGATGCAATCCTACTTCGTGCTCTGTTCCCATTCTCACTCTTGGGACGAGCGAAGCGGTGGTTCTACGCCAATAAAGACAAGCTCAATACATGGACACTCCGCTCTGGCGCCTTCCGGCAAAGTTCTTCCCTATAGGCAAAACCAACGCCTTACGAGGAAAATCTCAAGCTTTCAACAACAACACGATGAATCAGTTCAGGCGTGGGAACGCTTACAAGACTACATCTCAGAATGCCCACACCATGGAATGGAGAACGGCTACTCATGCAGACCTTCTATCACGGGCTCAACGGTAACACCCGCGGAGACCATGGATGCCGCTGGCTTTGGAGGTGCTTTCCTATCCCTTACATTGAAGCAAGCTACGACCTTGTGGAGAAGATGGCATCAAACCAAGTATGGAATGAGGACCGTCAACCCCGCAAGAAAGAAAGAGGAATGCACCAGCTGAAAGAAGTAGACATGCTGTCTGCTAAAATGGACCTAATCATGAAGAGGCTTGAAGACAAAGCCCCTGAGAAGAAGGAAATCATGCAACTCTTCGATTCTCGCATGACATGTGAAGAATGCGGCAACACCGGACATTCGGGCAACAAATGTCCCGAGCTGGAGGAGGACGTGAACTACATCAACAACAACAACAACCAGTATCGTCCCCCGAATCAAGGATGGAGTCAACAGAGACCCAACTACCAAGGTAACTACTCAGGTAACTATCAAGGTAATAACTCTTTTAATAATTTCCCACCTTTAAGAGAGTTAGTACAAAACCAAGGTAGAGTTATGGATAATCTGTCTAAGAAGTTAGCTTCCAATGATAAAATGCTAGAAACTATTAGTGCTAAAATGGAAAGCTTTTCTTCTGCAATAAAGAACCAGCATAGCTTTAATAAAATGATAGAATCTCAATTATCTCAGCTGGCTTTATCTACTCCTATGCCTAACCCAGGTAAGATTCCGGGCCAACCGGAAGAATTAGAATCTGCAAATCTTGTCGATATCTACTATGCAGGCATTCAGGCCAAAGGTGCACAAGAAGGACCGAAGTGGACTGACTGGGGTATGCCCGCCAAGAAAGGAGATCCAGGGAGACCAGTCATCACCATCGAGATCGGCGCCCGCACCTACGACGCGCTCTGCGACTTCGGCTCAAGTGTCAACATCATGCCTAAGGTAAACCTTGAGCCAGGTTCAGATTTATTATACACAACCATGTGCCTACAACTTGCAGATCAATCGCTATGCTACCCCGAGGGGATCCTGGAAGACGTTTGTCTTTACGTCGGTAAGCTCTACGTGGCCACCGACTTTGTGGTTTTGGATACGGGAAAAGGTAAGAACGCCCCGATAATTCTGGGACGCCCGTTCCTTGCGACCACCAAGGCCATCATCTACGCCGACACCGCAAAGATCGTCTTCACCGTCAATGGACAGAGGGAGAGATTCAACTGCAAACACAAGACCCTATCTCCCCCTGCTCCAACCATACCGTACCTTTGAAGTACATGTACCAAATTGTCGAGAAGAGGACAAGAAGAAGAAACAAGAACAGAAAGAACCGTCAACCTCGACCACATGTGGAACGAGTCTTGATGATCAATCAAGTCCCAACAGGACACAAGACTCGGCGCGTTCCACCACAACTAGAGAAGCTAGATGACCCTGGAGAACCATCAATCCACTGCTCCATCAATCAATGGAACTTCCAGAAAGTTACCTGTGACACGGGATCGGGCATCAACTTAATGTCAAAGGTAACGTATCAATTAATATATGGTAATCTGCCTTTGTGCTCCACCTATGTAATGTTGCAGATGGCGGATCAATCACACCCGATTCCGGAAGGTATTGCACTAAACGTCCCGTCAAGATCAAAGAGCGCTATGTCCTAACCGACTTTCTAGTCATGGACATGAGAGAAGAAGAACAAGATCCTCCCATAGTACTTGGAAGACCGTTCTGAACACCGAGAGCCATCATCTACATCGGGGCGAGGCGAGATCCACTTCCGATTTCAAGGTAAAAAGATATTTGTTTCTTTAATACTTATACTAACAATGAACAGCCCCCAAGAAAGACCAAGGGCCGAAGCGTCTCCCCGAGACTACAAACAAAAGGCTGGACTCGAAAATGGAGGACATCAAGAGGATAGAGAAAGACATCAAGGAAAAATACACTCAGCTCCTACCCATCTTGAACTCGGGACCGCCATACCGAGAAAGGTCTCCACCAAAGAAGCAAACCTGGAAGAAGAGAGGAGCTGCGCCTACCAAGAAAAAGAATACACCTTCGGAGACCCAACCGCCGGCATCATCCAATTGAACAATCGACTTCACGGCTACTTCGTCTACACCCGACCATTGAGATCCTTGAAGGACCCTTACCAGGTACAACATTCACACGAGGGCCCATAGGCGACACCACGCCATGGGAGTAAGTGCTTTAAACTCTCGCCGAGAGGTAACTCGGTATTTATCTGCATATTTAATTTTCGCAAAGCATATTTCAATTAGCATATTTCCTTTAGCATATTTATTCTTTTAAACCTGCACTAGAAAATCACAAAAATATGTTTGTTGCATTTGCATCAGTTCCCTAAAGCCCCATGCAAGTACTCCTTCTTTGTGGTGGCATAAAAATAAAAATACAAAAATATTGCATTCATATGTTTTTGCATTAGCATCCCTATTGCATAGAAAATTCTCAAAAATATGTGGGCACATGAAGGTCCACACTTTTTCTATATATATATAAAAAAAAACGTGAGCACATTAAGGCTCACACTAACATCCTAGAATTTGTTCCTTCGGGTATGTGCGAAACTAATATTAGAGGGAGAACATTGAAGGAGACCCCGAAAGAGGAGCAAGTTCCAAGGATGAACAAAGGACTACTTTAAGATCAAGCTTGGGGAGAGCACCCCAATTATCACTATAAGTATTACTATCTTATGTCTTATTTATTAGCTAGTTATATTTGCTTAGAGTCATTGAGTCTTAGTTAATGAGTCTTAAAAAGTCTTAGTGTTAAAGAGTCAAATAAATCTTTGGAACTTGTTAGATTACTTTCTTACTTTTAATCTTGATAATACATGCTAAGGAAATGATGAATAGTTGCTTCGCTTTAATTCCTCTTAAAAGTACTTACACTTTAGACTTAGATTCTCCCAAAGCTTTAATGATTAATTTACTCTAAACCCAATACCTGTGGGAAGCACATGCTTAATCTGAAGTCTTAGCATTAGAGATAAAAGTACATGAAAAGATGAGCTACTATTTATCATATTCCTAGAGATACTTGATTCCTGGTTTTTATCTTTGAAAATTATAAAATATTACATGATGAGTTCCTTAGCTATGACCCTTAAGAGTTTATATCCCACTCCACCAAATACGCTGCTTCTAACCCGGAAGTACGCATCCCCATATTCCATTAAGCCGCTAGCCATAAAAAAAAAAAAAATAAACTCTTGCAATTTTTGGATATGTCTCTCTCAATGTTTTATAAAGGGTCGGGCTTCATTCGAAAAAAAAAGAGAAAAAGAAAAAGAAAAGAAAAAAATAAATATTTTGAGAGAAAAGTGAGACAAGAGAGGGAGAGTAGGACAAAAGTCATACTAGGCGAGAAGGGCCTACCTCCCTAATAATAAAAATATATATATTTAGAGATGAATAATGGACACGTGTCCAAGGGTGAGTAGGGCCCACATCTCTAAGGAGAGAGAAAAATAGACACAAGTCTGGGGCAAAGCCCACCTCTCCAAGAATGGACAGCCCAGGTCCTATCAATTTTTAGAAAGAGAGATATAGTCCAAGATGCTTGAGAAGAAAAATACTATAAAAGGCTAAAGGCTATTTACTACCTTTCATCCTCATCCATTTCACCACTATCATCCCACTATGTATGTTCCCCTACATGTATAACTCTGCTACATACCATCTACTTAAGAGGGTCATACATAGGAATCTCTCGAGTTTCTTTTAAAAAAAAAATATATTGCAAAACCCCAGGATGATAGTTGATCAAAGAACTTGAGACATGGTACTTAACTTGATTGTTTTATCTTGCTTATGATTTATGAAAAGGCTATGCCCCATGGTAAAAAAGGTATGAGAGAGCAACTGGTTAAGAGGAGAATTTTATTTCGATAAACACAGTACTTTGGAGGTATGAAAGCGTAGTAGCAACTCCCTGATCCTACAATAGCATATAGCTTTGCTAGGGACTAGCAAAGGGTAAGCTTGGGGAGTTTGTTGACACTTGTTATCATATAAAATTATTAATCAATTAAACATGAGAAAGGGGTATAAATAATAATAACAACCTAGAATAGGGTGTCATTAACATATTTTCATCATCAGTTTTGGTGAAGTTATGAATTGCGGGGACTAAAACAGAAAAACAACGAGTTCGCGAGCCGTGCGACTACGCGACGAACGCAATCCAACTTCGAGAAAGAACCTAGAAGGCATCGGACTTATCCCGACGTGAACGAGACGTGGCACCAAGAAATACATCATCTAGAAGACTCCGAAGCCACGACCACGACGGGACCCGGAGGGGCCACCCCCGGGCCGCATCGCCCAATAATAGGGTCGATCGGCCCAACGGGCCGCCACTCGCCCCCGCTCGCCGGAAAGCTTCCTCCACCGCCTCTAAGACTCGATCAAAAACCGGTTGTTTCATGTCGGGTTTGATCCGAGGGCGTCGGTATGAGTACGAGATGGATTTAGATCAAACACCGGATTAGTACCGCATCGCTCTGGGGTGAAGGGACAGGGAGAAGACCCATATATATAGACCCCTAGACCCCCTCTCTCAGATCATCAAGTTCTCAATCAAGTATTATTACTTCAAGATCCAAGTCATCAATCCCACGCTCTAGAAACATCGCTTTAGGAAGAGTAGCAATCAAGATTAGATCTAGTAGGAAGGGAGAAATCCGCCTCGATCGTCGGAGGCCGGCTCAAGATCAGGCCTCGTTCTTGTAAGTTATTTATTGTAATTAGTTTTCAAGTTCCAGACACGTTCTTAATATGAATATCTTGATCATGTTTATATTCGAGATTATTTGTTCTAGTATTTACTTTGATTACATGTTTAGCATAGTTGAATTACTTTTATGTTCATGCATGGATTCGTATAGCGCTCATCCATCAATATTATGGGTGAGTGGTAGAGATGATGTAATCGTGGTGATTAGATCTTATATACCTGCGTTTGCACCCTATGTGCCGGGTCGTGTGGTAGATCGTGGTGGTGACAGCACCATTGAGTCCTTTGCAATCCATCCCCCGTATGTAGGCCTAGCGGATGTTATTATTCGGGTTGTTCTAAGTTTCGGCCTTAGTCTTCACGGATTCTGTCCTCATGTATGGATTTAATTAGTCTTTCTTCAATGATTGTTAGATGTATTGCACTAATCAGGTAGATCCTAACTTATAGTTTAGAATTACATATTGGAGTTTCTAATGCTAGCTAACCTATGAATTGCTATCGTCCATTGTTTGACACTTTCCATGTTGCACACCTGGATATGACTTGGTTGAATCTGTTTTATTAGAACTTTATCATTACCTTTATTGTGAACTTTGATCCTTGTTTAATTAATTGATAAGTTTAACACTTTTACACTTGAGAGATGATTAAGATGTTTAGCACCTATGCATAGTTAATTCATGATATTAGACTTCTTTCCCTATGGTAGAATATAAATTCAACACCTGGATCATTACTCCCGGTTAAAATGCTACAATGGTATATTCATATAAATGTGCGCTTGCGGATACCGATTATAATTATTTATTTACTTATTAAGAAGTTATCAAGGCATAGTACGAATATTTTATTCCTTGCATATTAGTAGTTTAACTATAGGGATGACAACCTTTCGATATATGCTATGAACTGCAATGAATATTTCATTGTTAGTTTTATCTCGAAGCAACATCGATATCTTTCTAATTGCCATTACTAGTTAGTGACGTTAGAAATACCAACAGCGCCACGACTCATTCAGCGTCACCATCCTATGCCATGTGTCATTTTGCTCATTCTGCATTTGTCTCCACCATTGAGCCCAAAGATGTTACCACTGCATTATCTGATTCGGATTGGGTCAATGCCATGCATGAGGAGTTGCAGAACTTTGAGAGAAACCAAGTTTGGGTGTTAGTTCCACCACCAGCTGAGTGTCATCCCATAGGAACCAAGTGGGTGTTTAAGAACAAACAGAGTGAGGATGGAGTGGTGGTGAGAAACAAAGCCAGATTAGTTGCCCAGGGGTTTTGTCGAGGAAAGAGGGGATAGATTATGAGGAAACCTTTGCTCCTGGTAGCCCACATAGAAGCCATTAGGATTTTGTCGGCCTTTGCAGCCTCGAAGGGCTTTAAGCTCTTCCAGATGGATGTCAAGAGTGCTTTCCTAAACGGGTTCATAGAGGAGGAGGTTTATGTGAGGCAACCCCCGGGGTTTGAACATCCCAAACACCCAGACTATGTGTACAAATTGTACAAGGCTTTGTATGGTCTCAAACAAGCCCCCCGAGCGTGGTACGAGAGGTTGAAAGCATTCCTATTAGCTAAGGGTTTTGTGATGGGAGCCGTAGACAAGACCTTGTTTTTGCTTAGGAAGGGCAGTGACATTCTCCTGGTTTAGATATATGTAGATGATATCATCTTTGGTGGCTCTTCACATGCTATGGTATCGAGTTTTGCAGAGATTATGAGCGGGGAGTTCGAGATGAGTGTTGGTATTTGTTAAGCCTACAGGGAATATTATGATGGATAATCCGCTAGAAGAGCACGGATACCGGTGAGCACTTCACCCGGGGTGATGGGTTTTAAATATCGAATCCATAGGGAGAACGTAGAGAAGGGTTCTTGAGATTTACTACTGATCTCTAAGTGGTTTAATAAAACTAGATAGATAATAAAGATAAGGAGTTCTAGTAAGAAGGTCTTGTTCTGACTCTAAATAAATCATTTGCACATTATTCTTAAGAGGGGTTGTCATGAAGAAACTCTTAATAAAGGGGTTCTACGCTAACAACGCAGGGGTCTCCTACAATTTCTATAAACGGGAGCAGGGGATACAAAGGACTCAATAGTCTTTGTCACCACTACGATCACCCTTAACGGTTGGTGTTTCACTCCGGCTTATAGAAGGTATTAAATAATAAGCTAGTCAATCTAAGCACCACGCTTACATTAATCTAACAACTTTAATTCAAGAGCGACGGGAATCAAAGTAATCTTATCAAAGAAATACGAACCTTAAGAACAATAGAGACAATATCACTTACTTAAATGGAATTCGAACAATCCACAAGATCTCCAGTCGTGCTCCAATGTCATCAGCTCGGGGGAGGCGATGATGGAGGCGCCAACTCGGAAGGAGGAAGAAGATGGAGACGCCCGAAGCGACTCACGGGCCTTCCTTCAACTCCGCCTCAACTGCTCTCTAATTCTCTCAACTTGCAAAACTAACTCTCAATCTAATTCTAATCTAGAGCTTCTATCTCTTGTCGTTGTGGATGATCCGATTGAATTGAAGATTGAACTGAGATTGATTGAAGCCGAGGGGGCCAGGGGGGCTGCTTATATAGTCGGAGGAGGTGCCCGGGGTTTGACCTAGATACATCCCGTGCTCCTACCGACACCATCGGATCAAACCGGCATTAAACGGGCGGATTAGATTTGCGTCTTAGAGGCGGTTGAAGATCATTCTGGAAAGGGGCTGACGTGGCAGTGGGGCCAGCCCGCGCGGCCTCCTTATTGGGCCGATCGGCCCGGGGTGGGTCCCACCCCGGCCCGCTGCGCCGTGGCTTCCGGAGTCTTCTAGATGTTGTTTTCTTCGATGTCAAGTTTCGTCTTCGCCGGGTGTATCCCGGAGCCTTCTAGACTTTGTTCCGGAGTTGGATTGCGTTATGAATTCTCTTTGTTTTCTGTTAAGTCCCCTCGCAATTCACAACTTTACCAAAACTCATGGAAATCATTAGTATAAACCCCTAATAAGGTTATCTAATTATATTTTAGTCCTTTTCCATGTTTAATTGGTAATTAAAAATACACGTTAACAAGTGTCAACAAAACCCCCCATACTTAGGCTTTTACTGCCCCTCGATAAAAGGATGGTCTAAGCATGGATCATGATTACTCTTCCATAGTCATACCTGCACTTTGGGATCTCGAGCATGAAACAGGTTAGAAACAGATCACCTTTATTCTTGAATCAAGTCTACTGGAGAGATTTTGCATAAGTTTTGAAAAGAATACATAGCTATGCTTACTCCTTTGTGATGCTCTCAAGTCTCTCAAAGTATATTATATCCTCACATTATTATTTATATCAGCCAGAGCTCAAGAACATGTAGCACACTTACCTTGTATTTATTCTTTGAGTCAATGTGGATCCATTGAGATAAATGTCATAAGTCATAGATCAAGATGTGCATGTGAATCAAAATTATTATTACCACTTGCTCTTTCTAGTTGAAAATCTTTTATCTCCCTTTTTGGAACATTTATATTTTTTTTTTCGAGAGAGGTAACCAGCTAATTTATAGAGAGGTGGGTTCTTCTCACCCTCGGACACATGTCCATTTTTACTCTCTTAATTATTAGAGAAGTGGGCCCTACTCACCCTCGGACACTTGTCCATTATTCTTCTCATTAGTTTTGCATTTTTCTTTTCTTAGAGAGGGCGGTTCTTTCAACCCGTAGAGCACTTGCTCATTTTCTCCTCTCTCTCACTTTTCTCTCCACTCTTTTGAATTTTTCAACATTTGGCTTTTTCATAGCTGTACCTTTTTTCAACAATTTAATTTATGGGAGATAGAGATTAAAACTTTTTAGAGCATGGATACTTTAATAAAAGCAGTGTATGCGTGATCTTGATCTTAGACTTTAGACAATTTTCAACATGGGTCGTGTTTTTGACAAAGCTCAAACACGGGGAAAGTAACAATTAATTATATATATTTAGTGATTGCTATGGCTCTTTGGGATAATTCATTGATCACAAAGGAGAAACATAACTAATGATTTTAATATTTTGAAATAAATAACTCTCCAAAGACAAGATAAAGAAAGAGGATCTCATTATTCTAACTTTGTTCTTCCTCATGTTTTTAAACAATTAAAGCATCCCAACAAGTGACAGAAAAATAGGAATTTAATCATGCAAAATTTGTTAGGGACATCTTTTTCATATTGGAAAACATATCATAATGAAAAAAGATTTATTTTAATTGAACGGAAAAATAAATCACAAAAATTAAAGAGTTTTTAGGAGTTTAACCGAGTGGTAGACAAACTCGGCCTGAGTGGGCCCGGCAGGGGGCCGATCGGCCTGGTGGAATTGGGCGCGGCCTGCCTCAGGCCACGTCCGGGCCGCGGGTCGTCGTGCGAGTCGATGGTTCCAATTTAATTCCGATTTTCCTGATTTCCGTCGCGAAAGTTTCTGTTTCTCGGTCGCCACGGATTTTCCCCATACTTATTTTCTGTTATCTTGCATACAAAGCATGGTGGAGACAAAAACATATCCGAAAAAAATATATATAGAAAAATAATTGACTCAACTTGTGGATTACTTTATTGATAAAAGAGAGCACTTTATTACATAAATCGAATTTCCTAATATTCTAAACAAACTAATCTTAACTAATCCAAGCTAAATTTAATCGAACTAAGTTTAAGACTCCTGTGCTCTCTAACTATGGTGCTTACATAGGGCCCTTGCCCTTCTTCGTCTTTGCGACTAGTACCCTCTTCCCGATTTTTTACGCTTCTTCTTTCCTTCATTCTCTAAGAGATGAAGGACGGAATTAGTGAGGCTAGTGTTGACACGATGGATCTCCTTGCAAGTTGCCGCAAGAGCCGCAACTTCTAGGGTGAGGTCACTACGGTTTTTCGGTTCTTCTTTTTTAAGGGCATGTCTTTGGCTGGCCTCGATAGCGGGAACCCTCTTGATCCAGGATTCCTTAGCGCGGATTCCGTCGACGGTGGTACGGGCGTGGAGGTGCGGTAGTATACTTGTGCATCCTCGTGTTGCCGTTGGCGTGTCCATGAACGCGTGTGAGGCGCTTCGCCCTCCTTTGGTTCTTTAACCTCCATGTAGTGGGGAACATGGATAGGTTTCTTCAGTATGACCTCGCGGCGACAATCGCATGGCTGTGCGTGCATAATCTGCTTTTCGCCCTTGCGGTGGTGGTGGCGAGGGGCGGCGAGGTGGAGCAAACGGAAGTGGGGTACGATCCGGCGGTATGATGGCGAGCGGCTTCGGTTGCTCATTGACAGGAACGACTTGCTTTGCTCACTCGTTGAAGGGGACTAGCTGTTTCTCAGACATGGTTGCTGGTTTTGAGATTAGATGAGAAAAAGAGATGGTCTACCCTCGATTATATATGAGTCAGGAATTTTCGGGGGCAGGAGAACGGGATTGGGACGCGAAAATAGATCTGGAAGGTAGTTTTTCCCGGACTGAATCTGCAGGAGACCGCGTGAGATAAGGCGGCGAGAGGGGAGGAGTCATGGGCCGATCGGCTGTTATCCGGGCCGATCGGCCCGCCACGTGTCACCACGTGACACGTCCTGTCGTGCGGTGCTCTGACTCTTTTTATTATCCCGAAAATCCTGATGTTGGCCCGTTAATCGCGAAAATTAATATTTTTGGGTAATTCGAAGAATTCAATAACATCTAATTCTTCTAATTCTTTATTGGGCTCTAAAAATATTTTGAGACGATGACCATTTACCTTAAATAACGTACCTTACGTCGTCTTGAAGAGTGACGGCTCCGTGATGATGATGAGCTCACCACCTTGTATGGTCCTTCCCACTTGCTTTCGTAGTTTTCCATGTCCAAAAGTCGTACCTCGGAATTAAAAAAAGTAATACGATCGCTGGGTAGAATTCCTTCTTCTTGATTCTCTTGTCGTGCCATCTCTTGGTTCTTTCTTTGTAGATCTTGGCATTGTGGTACGCCTTCTCTCTCCATTCTTCCGGCTCGGATAGGTGCATTCTTCGTTTTGTTCCGGCTTCATCAAGGTCCATATTCCACCTCTTAATTGCCCAGTGAGCTTTGAATTCTAGCTCAATAGGCAAGTGACATGTCTTCCGTAAACCACCTGGTAGGGGACATTAGATGGGAGTCTTGTAAGCTGTCCGGGGTAAGCCCGAGAGAGCCGGGTAGCCTGTCTTTCCACTTAGTTCCCATTTGGTCAACCGTCTTCTATAGGATGTTCTTGATTTGCTTGTTTGACGTTTCGCTTGACCACTTGTTCAAGGGTGATAAGGTGTAGCCACGTTGTCTTTGGATCCCATGAGTTGAGAGGTATTTCTCAAAGTTCTTGTCGATGAAGTGGGACCCTCCGTCACTTATCACTAGCCTTGGTGTACCGAATCTTGGGAATATTATTTCTTCAAACATCTTGATGGAGCTCTTGTGGTCAGCAGTCTTGCATGGCATGGCCTCAACCCATTTAGAAACATAGTCAACTGCCACCAAGATGTACTCGTAGGGTCCGGATTTTGGGAATGGTCCCATGTAGTCAATTCCCGGACATCAAAGAGCTCGATTTGAAGATTAGTCGTCGGTGGCATGGCATCTCTAGAATTGATATTGCCATGCCTTTGACAGGCGTTGCACCTCCGTACGAACTCCCGTGTGTCTTGATACATGGTTGGCCAGAAAAATCAGCTTTGCCAGATCTTTGCGTGTGTACGGAATGCTCCATAATGACCTCCATATGGTGATGAGTGGCACTTCTCGATAATCAGTAGTCCTTCTTACGCCGGTACACACCTCCGAAAGTAAGGCGTCGTCGGCGCATACTCGGAAGAGGTATGGCTCATCCCATAGGTGATGACGACTCTCGTAAATGAGCTTTTTCTTATCAGCCCCTGGTCGTACATATCCTGCAACCATAAAATTAACAATATCTGCATACCAGGGGTCGGATCGGGAGATCCGATAGAGCATGTCATCCCTCATAGAGTCATTAATGGGTAATTCCTGGGGTTTATTAAATTGCATTCTAGACAAATGATCGGCAACAGAATTTTCTACTCCTTTCTTATCTTTAATTTCTAAATCAAATTCTTGGAGCAAAAAAAAATCCATCAGATAATCTTGGTTTAGCATCTTTCTTAGTGAGCAAATATTTAAGAGCAGAATGATCAGTCTAAACAATAACTTTTTCTCCTACCAAGTAAGATCTAAACTTGTCAATAGCATAAACAACAGCTAGTAACTCTTTTTCAGTTGTGGCATAATTAAGTTGAGGTCCAGTTAAAGTTTTACTAGCATAGGCAATAGCATAATGTTTCTTGTCTTTTGTTTGTCCCAAAACAGCCCCCCACAGCATAATCGCTTGCATCACACATAATTTCAAAAGGTAAAGACCAATCGGGGGTTGAATAATGGGTGCGTAAATAAGAGCATTTTTGAGTTTCAAAAGACTTAAGACAAGCATCATCAAAATCAAAAGGAACATCCTTAGCTAACAAGTTTGTAAGAGGTCTAGCAATATGAGAAAAATTCTTTATGAACCTTCTATAAAACCAAAGCATGGCCAAGAAAAAACTTCTTATTCCTTTAACATTTACAGGTGGAGGTAGCTGTTCAATTACTTCTATTTTAGCTCGGTCTACCTCTATTCCTCTTTCAGAAACTAGATGGCCTAGCACTATTCCTTCTCTAACCATAAAATGACATTTTTCCCAATTAAGGACTAAGTGCTTTTCTTCACATCTTTGCAAAACCTTATCTAAGTTTTCTAGACAATCATCAAAAGTTTTTCCATAAACGTAAAAAATCATCCATAAAAACTTCCATAATCTCTTCAATCATGTCAGAAAATATAGACATCATGCATCTTTGAAAAGAAGGGGGCATTACATAATCCAAAAGACATTCTACGATATGCATAAGTTCCATATGGACATGTAAAAGTGGTTTTGCTTTTGATCACTGGGATGTATTGGGATTTGGTGATACCCCGAATATCCATCGAGAAAACAAAAGAAAGAGTGGTTTGCCAATTGTTCTAACATTTCATCAATGAAAGGCAAAGTGGAAAGTGATCTTTCTTTGTGGCTTTATTTAATTTTCTATAATCTATGCGCATACGCCAACCGCTGTTTGCGGTTCTCGAGGAATTAATTCGTTCTTATCATTTTTAACTACTGTCATGCCTCCCTTTTTAGGCACAACTTGCAAGGGCTCACCCACTCACTATGTGGCACGGGATATATAATCCCGGCGTGAAGAAGTTTTAGAACTTCTTTCTTTACTACATCTTTCATCGCATTATTAAGTCTTCGTTGAGGCTCTCTAGATGGTGGAACATCAGGATCTGTAGGTATACGATGCGTGCAAAGGGCGGGGACCGATGCCCTTTAGATCTTGGAGTGAGTAGCCAAAGGTGAACGATGTTGTTCTAAGACGATGAATTAGCCTATAAGTCTCTTCCCGAGTGAGTTTATCATTAATGATCACAGGGGACTCGGGATCATTATGCGTAAAGCATATCTAAGACCAGGTGGTAAAGGTTTAAGTTCAATGGGAGGTCTCGAGGTTTCCTCGAATTCATCGAGAGGTTCGAATCGGTTGGATTTTCTTCTTCTTCCTCGATGAAGAATTCAGTTACATCTTCTTGATTGGATTCTACAAAATGTTCTATAGATGCTTCTTTCACCTCTTCCATTGGGTCCAGTTCGACCGGGTTCGGTCTCGGTATGAATTGAATGTGCGAAGTGTAAGGGAAATTTATTTCTGCCTAGACAAATGTCTAGTTTTCCGTGTGTCCTTCTTTAAGGAGTCTTTCTAATGGATGGCCTATTAAAAGGTCAAACTCCTTAATGTTGAAGATATAAAAGCTTCGAGGTTGATTAACATGTTGTTTACCTGAATAGGTAGAGTGTAAAGAATTCTGAACTTTGGACAATTTGCCCAGAGGAGTGTTTTAATAACTTAGTAGTAGGAGATAATGGCATGTTCTTGCTAAATTGCTCGAAAAATGATAGAGCCATTATATTAGTTCCTACGACCGGGTTATAAAGTGCATCATAGGGGATTGCATTAATTATGCATTGAATTGGTATAGAAGGTGAATCCAAATGGATCACATCAGAAGAGAGTTCTCGATTCTTCTAACCATTCCGCACTCATGATGGATGCTAGCTCCCTCTTGTGTTGTCTTGAGAAATATTGCTCGATGCGATCAATTTCTTCTTGTGAAGGAAATTTGCGTTTTCGAGGTTTCTTCTCTTTATGATAATTCGAGGTGTTTCCAAAATCGGAAAATAAATCATCCTCGATATCATTCATAAAATCGGGGAAAAGAATGTTTTTCCTTTGATGTTTCTATAGCTACAGGTTGAGATGATTCGACATAGATTCGGGTGTAGCTATTTTGGAATTTCTTCTTCTAAAGATTTCTCTTCTCTTTGGATCATCACCGTCTTTGGCTAGGATGTTATCTAAGATGGTTCTAGCTTCACTAGATGTAAGATGGATGAAAGATCCATGTGAAGAGGTATTCAAATAGGCTCTAGATTCTTTATTAAGACCAATATAGAAATGTTGAAGTAAAACGTGGTCTTGAAGGCCTAGATCTGGTCCGGATTTGCAAAGAAGTTCAAAATGTTCCCAGGATGAACTCAATGAATCACTATCCTCCCGTTTGAAAGATAGGATCCGGGTTCTAAGGTTGACTACTTTAGACACGGGTAAAAATCCGGCAAAAATCCGCACGGAGAGTTCCCCAATCGCCTTTCTTCTTCTCCTTGGTTCTATCATACCATTGGCGAGCTTTTTCCTTTCAGTGTGAATGGAAAGAGCTTCCAACGGATGGTTTCGTCGGACATACCCTCTATGTGAAGGCAGTCACATGTTTGCTCAAATTGTTGGAGATGATGATAAGGGTCTTCGTCTTCTATTCCTAAGAAAGTGTTGGTTTGGACCATCTCTATTAATTGCGGGCGTAGCTCATAGGCCTCGGATAGAATTGGCTTGGATGATGGTATAGGCCTAAGGCTACGCTCCGTAGGTACCGAAAAATCTTTAATGGATGTAGTATCCATGATAAGGATAAAAAATTTTAAAAAGAAAAGATAGATGTATACTCAAGAAATCTCTAAACCGTTCTCCCGACAGCGGCGCTTTAAAATGCTTGTTGGTATTTGTTAAGCCTACAGGAATATTATGATGGATAATCCCAAGCGCACGGATCTGGGTGAGCACTTCACCCGGGGTGATGGGTTTTAAATATCGAATCCACAGGGAGAACGTAGAGAAGGGTTCTTGAGATTTACTACTGATCTCTAAGTGGTTTAATAAAATTAGATAGATAATAAAGATAAGGAGTTCTAGTAAGAAGGTCTTGTTCTCACTCTAAATAAATCATTTGCACATTGTTCTTAAGAGGGGTTGTCATGAAGAAACTCTTAATAAAGGGGTTCTACGCTAACAACGCAGGGTCTCCTACAATTTCTATAAAACGGAGCGGCGATACAAAGGACTCAATAGTCTTTGTCACCACTACGATCACCCTTAACGGTTGGTGTTTCACTCCGACTTATAGAAGGTATTCGTAATAAGCTAGTCAATCTAAGCACCACGCTTACATTAATCTAACAACTTTAATTCAAAAGCGACAAGAATCAAAGTAATCTTATCAAAGAAATACGAACCTTAAGAACAATAGAGACAATATCACTTACTTAAATGGAATTCGAACAATCCACGGGATCTCGAGTCGGTGCTCAATGGCATCGGCTCGGGGAGACGATGATGGAGGCGCCAACTCCGAGGAGGAGGAAGAAGATGGAGACGCCGACGACTCCGGGCCTTCCTTCAACTGCGCCTCAACCGCCCTCTAATTCTCTCAACTTGCAAAACTAACTCTCAATCTAATTCTAATCTAGAGCTTCTATCTCTTGTCATCGTGGATGATCGATTGAATTGAAGATTGGCGAGATTGATTGAAGCGGGGGCCGGGGGCTGCTTATATAGTCGGAGGAGGTACCGGGGTTTGACCTAGATACATCCGTGCTCCTCACCGACACACCATCGGATCAAACCAACATTAAGCGGGCGGATTAGATTGCGTCTTAGAGGCGGTTGAAGATCGTGCGAAGCGGGGCTGACGTGGCGGTGGGGCCAGCCCCCCCGCGGCCTCCTTTGTGACACCCGCCCAATTTGGATGTGGCCCATGAGTGGCCTATGAGTGCTGAGTGCATATGTTAGTACCACCTTGCTAGTTGAGCAAGGGTGGAGCCAACTTATAAGCCTTTGCCTTCCAAAGCCATATCACCTTCGGGTTAACCCTTTTACACGAAGCGAGGGACGAAAGTGTAAGCAAGGTGCTATGTGTACAGCGTGCGCGCCCTCGGAAGGGGGCGTGCGGTGCGGCTTTGGAGGGCGGGGTGTTACAAAGTGGTATCGAGCCGACCTTCGCGGCCCGGGCGCGTGCGGGCCAGAGGCGCGGACATGGAGGTTCATTGCGGCGTGTAGGCTGCGGAGTGCACGGCATGGCACATGTGCCGGCCACAGGCGTTGCGGTCGCGTGTGCCAAGAGGGGAGGTCTGGTTAAGTTGGCGCTCGACGAGGACGCCGAAGTCCTTTGAGGGGGGGGTGTATGTAACACCGGCCCAATAAGGATGTGGCCCAATAGAGGCCTGTGAGTGCTGCTTTCGCACATGTTTAGTACCACCTTGCTAGTTGAGCAAGGGTGGAGCCAACTTATAAGCCTTCGCCATCCAGCCATATCACCTTCGGGTTAACCCTTTTACACCTGGTTTTAAGAACAAAACCGGATACACACCATACGTGAGCCCTAGAAGTCAAATCTCACATATAGCCACAAGTAAAGGGTAGTATCAAGCCAACAATGCTTAAATTATAACGAACATAATATAAAGAACACAACCTCAGCCTAGTAGACAGGCGGAAAGACACTCAGATTATTTGATGTAGACTCCACAGGACCTAATCGACTGGTTGATCACAAGCCTAAACTTCACGATGTGTGGGGAATAGCAAGAGTGAGTCCATGTCGAACTCCTTAAGAATAGCAAGGCAATATCTTATCCCAAACCCATGATCAATATAACATAATAATGTAGAGGATAAACGATAAATTATGAACCTGTTAAACAAACATAGGTCATCATCTTTAATGCAAAGGTTCCAAGGCCGCCGTGACCCCGTGAGCACGGCTGATATACCGATTTTACTCTGCAAGAGAGGTGTACACTTTCACTATGAGTCATGTTTTCCAAATGAGTAGGTTAATTAGGCCTAAACACCAGAAACCATATGAAGCCTTTCAAAAGTCCTAACCAGCCGGTTAGCGTCCCGCAGGGGAGCAGCTAGGCGAATGGAATCCAACACGGCGCCATTCTGCAACCTAGGCTACCGCAAGATCAGCAACAACTAACAAACTAGAAAAAGATCCTTTGATCGACTAAAGCCAGATCCACCTAGCCCCCACGGATGTACTTTGTAAATCCACGGAGACTAATACAGACAAGTCCACATGTTGCTAATAGTCATGTTTAACGTTCATTGCATAAACATCATTCAAGTCATATGATCATGGTTTAAAGTTAACATATCCCAAAACTAAACTTGCCTTAATATCGATCCTTCTTCAAGTCCAAAGCTCCAAGATAAATCCTTCTTGATTGTTAATGTGTTCGGTTCACCTCGTAAATCTCACTGACTGGATAGGATCATAAAGCACCACACAAGCATCCGAACAGACATGCATAGGAACATAGTACTCAATTAGAACAATACACCAAACAATGAAAAAGGTTTAAAAACTAATCTACGCATCTCTATAAACACACACACGAAAAAAAGCACACTAATCGGAGCTACCGTTGAAAAGAAACGACTACCGAGAATTTTATATTATATAAAAGAAAAGACCCATATGCTTGGTTTATTTTAATTGAGTAAAACAATATGAGAAATTATTTAGACTACACTGATCAAAACATAATTTAATTCAAAAGCAACTTTAATTTTGAAACACTTGTAAATAAGCAACTAATCACATTAATATTTGATGTATAAAATACGGCTATGTAAAATCTATATGGCTTTTAATTATAAATATGATTGTATTGGGATTAATCAATTTAGCATTTAAATTAATAAAACTAAAGCCATGTGACATACGAAGGCATTAGCACTGCAGCGCAGAGTTTATCGTTGCGTGACTAGCGTAACTTGGACAAATCAAAGTTAACATAATTAGAAACAACAAATGGTGGAGATTAATTGCTACTTATAGGTGGTGTATTGCTGTAGTATTTGTGGACTTCTTTTTCTAAAGGAAAATCAGCCATAAATCGTGCATGACGTGATGTTGGCATCAGCGAGCTAACCAGCAAAACTGGGCATGCACGGACGGCTCATCAGGATGGTTATAAGTAATGTGTATTCTCTATTGTATTGGCTGATTTGTTTTTGTGAAGGAAAGCGGCAAGAAAACAAGTAGATGTCATCATGATGTCAGGAAGCATGTCATCTAGCTAGCTAAGCACTTGGAGGAATCAGTTCTGCTAGCAATTGAATTGGAGCAGGGTGCATGCATGGCCGGCGATGGAACTTCATTGGACCTCGAGGGAACAGCGTACACGCAATGGTTTGACTTAGGAAACGAACAGAAAGGTTGCAGAGGATACGGGCCTGATCTCACCTAGGATTTGTGAACGACGATGAAGGCACGACAAGGGCGTGCCGTCCGATAGGGCATGGGCTGCTGCTTCCTGTGAAGATCAACTGCATCGAGTGAGCAACACAGAGCGATAGATAGAAGAGGATGGACGTACGGTGGAGAGGCTCCATGTGACGATGGTCGATGGCAAGGTTACAAACGGATGGCACCTGATGCCTAATTACCTCAACGCGAAACCCTTCAGGGTGCTCCAGTCGCCGGTGGAGCAATGAGACGGCAGAACGAGCGGCAGCGGCGGAGCTAGGTTTCGCGGCGGCGCTTGCGAGCTCGGGCAGAGGCGGCGTCTCGCGCTAGGGTTGGAAAAGGAGGCAGCGTGACGCTGGGCTTTCTTTTTATAGTCGTTCGGCACAGCGTGATGGACTGGGCTGTTCCATGTGGCTAGCAGGAAGACGAGTAGGCCTGGGCTACGGGTGGAGAGGTGACGCAGCAGCTGGGCCACGAGCTGATCACGCCAGAAAGAGCTGATCACGCCAAAAAGAACAAAGGAAGGAGGCAAGTAATTCTTTTTTTTTATTTCTAAACAATTTCAAAACTCTTTTCAAAATCAAATTGAAATCGGTTGGACTTTGAAACAAAACCACTCAGCACAAGAATGTAAATGCACCAGCATGTATGCACAATAATGTTGCTAACTCCTAGAATAAATTATTGGGCCAATCGCCCGTGGTGGGTCCCACCCTGGGCCCCGCGGATGCGTCGTGGCTTCTGGAGTCTTCTAGATGATGTTTTCTTCGGTGTCAAGTTTCGTCTCCGTCGGGTGTATCCCGGAGCCTTCTAGACTTTGTTCCGGAGTTGGATTGCGTTATGAATTCTGCTGTTTTCTGTTAAGTCCCTCGCAATTCACAACTTTACCAAAACTCATAGAAATCATTAGTATAAACCCCTAATAAGGTTATCTAATTATATTTTAGTCCTTTTCCATGTTTAATTGGTAATTAAAAATACACGTTAACAAGTGTCAACAATGAGCATGATGGGCGAGTTGACCTACTTCCTTGGACTTCAAATCAAGCAAACCAAGGATGGGATCTTCGTACACCGGGGCAAGTACACGTGGGACATGATTCGCAAGTTTCGCATGGGTGAGGCCAAGCCTCTTTCAACGCCCATGTCGACGACGACGGCCCTGGACGAAGACAAGGATGGAGAAGCTGTGGACCAAAGGGAGTACCGGAGCATGATCGGTTATTTCTGCCGCATTCGACGACGACGACGCCACGACATCCGGTTTGCGGTGTGCCTCTGCAAGACGCTTTCGATCATCGCCCAAGACCTCTCACTATCGCCGTGAAGAGGATCTTCAGGTACTTGCAGTTTACTCTTGAGTTTGGCCTATGGTACTTTCGGCTTCTTCCACCCTTTCCTTGGTTGGCTATTCCGATTTCGATTATCTTTGGTGATCGTTTGCATAGGGAGTCCACTTACGGTACTTGTCGGTTTCTTGGTACTTCTCTTGTGTCTTGGTCGCCTAGGAAGCGATCCGGGTGTCGCCGGTCGATCGTTGAGGCAGAGTATGTAGTAGCTGCCGCTTGTTGTTCCCAAATGTTGTGGATGGTTGCCACTTTGAGAGACTTTGGCCTGAGCTTTTCTCGTGTACCCTTGTTGTGTGATAGCATGGGAGCTGTGAGTGTAGCCAAAAACCCTGTTTTGCACTCCCAGACCAAACACATAGAGGTGAGGTACCACTTCGAGAGATCACCAGAGAAGGGGACATAGATGTCCAAAGATGTTTACACGGAGCAACAGATTGCGGACATTTTTCACGAAACCACTAGACCAAGTCCGTTTTGCTAAGCTCCGTGGAGAGTTGGTGGTGTGCTATCCCTTCCGAGGGGTAGTTTTGTAGTTGATGTACAAACTTAGTTTTAGACATGTTTTTGCTTTTGTATCATACTTGCATATCATGAGCTTAATCTTTATATCGATTTGAATGAGGTTGTGCTCTTAGTAGTATGAGTTTGATAGTGTCTCTAGCTTGAGCTCTTGTTAATCATGTGATGTATGTTATGAGTCGCTGAGCAATGCTTTTCAAAATGTGAATGAAACTTAATCTTGGTTCACCTTTGAGCTAGTTTCTATCATGAGTAGGATGTTGAGATCCTTTGAGCTTTTATGTGTATGCTTGGTAGCTATGTCTCATTCTTTGATTCACTCACTTGCTTAGATTTTCATGATAATACCATGCTAAAACATGAAGTCTAAAATCTAAGTGATGAAAAGATCGAGTGGGTCCATTTTGCCACACATTGGAGTTCGAGACCGCTTTCACTTCCACTCTTGAATGAACTTGGACTCCATTGTGTTGGACCCGGACCATTGTCTTAAGCTTCTAATTGCTCTCATGCATAGGCTTGGCATGGTTGATTAGTAAGGCAAGGCAAATGTGGATAACCACTCGCATGCTCTCTTGTAACTTGTGAACCGCTGCAACTCTGAACTAAAATGAACACAAGGTTACATGTTGTCTAGCATGATGTTTGAACACTGTTTGGGGTAGTTCACCGAGTTTACATGTTTGAGCAATCAGTTGATCTCCTATCTACTTGTGCTAGGTGCTATGTTTGATGGTGAACCTCCTTTTGCAAAGATACTAAAATTTGCTCAACTTGCTTTATGCCATATTTCATATCATCTGATTATCTTGAGCTCTGGCTAGCACTTGTAGGTTGTTGCTATATTACCACTTTGAGCACTCTCTCATTCGGTTGGATATAATCTTGAAGCTTTGCATTGTGACATATTGCATTTTCGCTTGATTAGTGCATGTGCCAACAAGGGGAGAAAGATACAAAGACATTGCATTTGTGCTTTTTGACAGGGGGGGTTGTCAAGGGGAGTAGCACTTAGCTAGATGTGTTGAGCCTTTGCCTCTGTCTTGAGGGTCTAGCTGTTTGAGTAAAAGAAATTGGTTTCAATTGGTTTGGAGCTTTGCTAGTGGTGTTGAGCCTGTTCTACCTCTTCTTGAGGAAGAGGACTAGCTGTCTTAGCTTGGTTGTGTCGAGCCTTTTTGCCCATGTCTTTGGGAACCAAGTTTTTGCTCCACGTTTGCTATCCGGTGATTGTCTTAGCTTTTGTCTAGCTTATGTTCACTTGGATGTGCTATCTTCCTTCTTCTATGTCTTTGTGTTGAATGTTGACAATGCACTCATCAAGGGGAGATTGCGAACACATGGTTGATCTAGGTCGCATGTGTTTAGTTTTGTGATGTAGTGATTGTCAACAAATCAACATTCTCCTTCTATTTTCTTTTTATTTCTTATATGCTTCGGCTATGTTCACGGCAAGACACGTGGAGTGTGTCAAGACGGTCTCTTGGTTCGTGTTGTGCAGGTGTTGAGCTCGGAGATGGTAGCTGACGGAGAGGTGAAGGTACCAAGGAGGACCGCGGAGGTGAAGGACGGACGTGAGGCTTGGACCGAGGGACCGGGGTGCCGGGTGGCTAGCCATAGAGGCTGACATCTGGGACATCGACGGATGCAAGAGGACGTGGCAGGACCGGTCGATCGAGTCAAGACGGCGAGCGTGCAGGCAGAGCGGGGAGCTCGGATGACTTGGCGACTTCGGGCGGTCAAGACGGCGGTGACACGTGTTCGAGGAGGTTTGGTGGTTTGTCCTCAAAACCATCGGCGTGGGTTTGGTGGTTTGGGCCTCAAAACCACGAGCACACGGTTTCGCGGGTTTGGGCCTCAAAACCCGGAGTGTTCCGCGGACGAAAGGGCGGCACGTGGCGGCATCGGGGAGGTTGCGTGGAGGCAAGGCTACCGATGAGGAAGGCGCGGTGGCCGTCGGATCAGATATTACCCAGAGTCGACGGAAATAGCCTTAGGGTTACACAAATCGACTCATGTATCTAGGGGTAGTTTAGGCAGAGGGAATTGGGGCTATTTAGCAGAGGCATACCCCTTCATCCTCCCTTGCCTCTCATTTTTCAGTTTCTAGTTAGGGTTTCGCATTGCGAGGTGTGAGAGGTCCACCGATTTGTATCGAATCTGTTTGAGCAAGGGCTAGCTCTGAGTAGCCTGTGCCATGGCGGCTTTTGGGTTGATTGGATCGGTGTTCTTTGTTGATCTTGTGCTGTGATTTTTGTTCATCTTGTGTTCTTCCCGAGTTCACTCTCTCCCCCTCTCTACTCTTCGCGATTTCTTCGATTTCGCACCGCTTGATCTCGCTTTTTTTCTTGTCTTGATTCGTGCTAGGACATGAGAGGATCCTTTCCACCAAAGGATTTACTCTAATTCCTCACAAGCACGGAGATCGGGCAAGTTTTGGATCAAACTCGGTTTTTGGTGTGTTCTTCGTGAGATCCGAAATTCCCTGCCGATTCGCTCCGTCAAACTTGAAATTTCTTAGGGGAATCTTGTCACCTACATGCCGTGACTCTATGGCTTAAATTTCGTGACCAAAGATCAAGCGTAGAGGAAGTTCCGATCGATTTTCGTTTTGAGTTCGAGCAGTTTTTCAGCCCGTCAATACCAAACGGCGTTCGGTATGCATACCGGACACGCTGGTATTTCTAAACTTTGAGTTTGGGGCTAAAACTTTGTGGAGAGGTTGTCCACGGTGCAAAAAGGCTTGGGTTAAATTCTTGTGATTTTAGAAGATCATTTGGTGGGATTTTTGATTTTTCCCGAGAGGTGAGTTTGGGCTGAGGCAATACCAAACGCTGCCCGTATTTAACCCGGATCGTCGGCATGCATACCAAACGCGTCGGTATTCAACCCGGACGGCCCCGTATGAACGAAAAAGTTGTTGTTTTCTCTCGGTTCGCCGTCTGCGATCTCTTTGTGGTGTTTCCGGTTGATCCATTTGTGACTTTAGGGCATTCCCTAAGTCATCCACCTTGCAAACAAGGTCGTGATTCTTCCGTGTGTGGTTTGATTTGCTCAGGGGTTGTGAGAGCTACACGATCACCGATTCGAAAGAATTTAGTTGAGGCTCCCATTCACCCCCTCGGTCGCCTATTCGGTCCTTCAATTGGTGTAGAGGGGCCACTTATCAATTTCTTCAAAGAGGGGTCCTTCCTCTTGCAACCATTCCGTGCTCATTATAGGCCGTTAGCTCCTTTACGAGACTCACGGAGAAAGAGTTTATCCGGGGTTGTTCGGGAGGCTAATCGGGACTGGTGGTTTCTTCCATTGTTCGTACCTCGAGGTGTCACCGAATTGATCAAGAAGGTCAACCTCGAAGAACGGGAGATCCGTGCATACGCCCTCCCTTGTGTTTCGTTCAGCGAGGGTCTCTCTATGGGTTTAACGGGTTCGGCTTTCGCCGAAGAGACTTCCTCCGGTTTTTCGCTTGGGTTCTACTCGGATGGGTTCTAGCGGATGGGTATTCTCAAGAATACGGTTTAGGAGAGCTTCTCCTTCCGTGGTTTTATGTGAAAACGACCCTCCGGCGCCTAAATCAAGCGAAAGAGGGCGTCGCTCGTCCAATTCTAGCCGTAAATCTTTGTAAAAGCACGTGGTTTGGTATGGACACGCCCGGGCCGGATCGTGTAAGCGTGGTAAGCGGTCCTGGGCTGCACCTAAGGTTTCACCCTCTATTTGTCGGAAGTTGAGTATCTCTTGTCGCAGAGCCGCGATTCGGATATCGGGTAGAATGCTACGGAATCGCGCCGCAGAGTTCTTCCCATTCTCCGTTTACCAACCCTACGTTATGGGCGTACCATTGAGTCGCCCTCTCGAAGAGAGAACGGAAACAACTTCCACCTCAACGTGTCATGTGTCATGCCCGCAATAGTCGGGCGCCCACGAGCTACTCAAACTCCCCGTAAGTGATGATAGGGGTTTTCATATTCGAGCCTGAAAAGGCTCGGGCCTCGAACCATGGCTATAAAGCCGGGCGGAGCTCAATCTCGGAAGCCGTGATTGGCTTCGCGGATTGGCGTGGTTCTACGAGCTCGCCCTTGGGAGCGCACGGGATTTGGATAGTGGGTTGCTCCATGGGTAACGGGAACTCTTTTGGTATTTTTGTTTAAAGGATACTACCGACCACGTAGGTTGACTCGGCTCGATTTATAACCACGACAATCGTCCCGACAACGGCGCGAAAAAATGCTTGTTGGTGTTTCTTAACGCACCACAGAGAAATCCGCAAGCGCGCACGGAAATACCGTTTAGCACTTCACCCGGTGGTAAACAGGTATCGTGTTTTCCACGGGACGGTCGCAAGCGCGGTGACTTTTCAAATCTATGTCAACCTAAGGCAAGGGTTTGTTTTCTAAGAGTAGCGAGGTAACTATAGGCTAAGTTTTCCAGGCAGTGATTCCTAAAGTCTGTTGTCTACTCACTTCGGGCACCGCCCCGCTCCCAAATGGGTAGAATCCGGCAATTAGCTCTACGACCGGCCCGAACGTGGGGGGATTTCAAAGGACGGACAAGGCTTGTCACGACCAAGCCGCCTACCCCTCAACCGTGGGATGCACCGCAAAAGGTAGGTGAACGCTAGTCCAAACACCACGTTTGCACTATTGGTCATAGTTCTTGATGTTGGCCAAGGTTCCCCTGGTCAAAGAGTTCCTCCACCAAGAACTAACGTAAAACAATCTACCAATCCCGCAAGTCTACAACAGCTAAGAAATATACGTTGGAAATTAAATAGCTGCAAGATAATCACAAGACTCCTTACCAAAGTGTAAGTAGCTTGCGATGATGTACAAGCCAAAGGGAAAATGCCGACAAGTCCGGCACTCTGTCCTCCTAGGAACCGCGGAACACCAAGGGGCGAACCGACAACTCCGGGTAGAGAGAACAAAGCTTCTCTCAAGCCTTTCCCTCTCTCACTCTCTAGAATTAGAAGATAGAATAGAAGAAGTAGAAGAAGAAGAATATCTAATTCTACTCTCTTGCACAAGTGGACTGGTTTTTCCTTTGAAATTGTATTGCTTTTTGAGAGGGAGAGAGGGGATCTATTTATACACAAGGGGGAGGGGCCTAAGTGCTAAATTACACCCAAACCGACCTAGGAAAACCTTCCATGTATACCAAACCGACCATCCCACGCCGGTTTCACCGCTTTGGAAGGTAACAAAACCGCCTCGCCCGGCTAGGCCCGAACCGCCATGGCCAGGGTGCGGCCGCACTGGTGTCTTGTGCCCCGCACCTCGGCTCTGCGCTCGCTCGAGCTTCGCGGCCGGGCTTCCTCGCTCGAAAAGTTGTGTGGTGGTCATTGCCCGGCCTGGTTTCGACGCGTTTTGTCGCGATTCTTGTTTGGGCTTGCCATTTGCTCCTTTGGGCCTTTTTTCTATTTGTTGATTTTATTTCTTTTTCTTTATCTTTTTGGCCCAAAGTGATCATCCTTGAGTTTGTACCGCAAGTCCAAATAAACACCAAAACTTTGGAATATGTTAGTTGAAATACCTATCTCTAGGTTGTTTTGGTGTTGTGTTGACGGTATTTATATAGTCGTTGGTTACCGCGTCAACAACCGGACCTTGGCCGAGGGGAAGACGGCCCTCGACTGCATCTGTTCTCCCGAAGGAGCGTCGGGCAGCCCGTGTCGTGGTCGACGTTGTTCCTGCTGGCGAGCGACGAGCCGATCGACCAAAGCGAGTAGACTCACTTCGTGCCGATCTTGATCTCGTTGAAGTCGCCGAGTAGGTTGTCGACGTCGTGGACGGCGCCCGCGTGTACGGCACGAACGGATGAGTGAGCCTCGATCGGTCCGAGCGGCCCCGCCCGGGTTGGAGTCGGTGCCGTTCTTGTAGAGCGCATCTTGCGGCACGGGTTGGATCTCGGCCGGCCTTGAGGTTGTAACCGGCCGTAGAGGGATGGCGCGTTGTTCATTTGCAGCGTCCCGAATTGGATGTCCTCCATCGGGTCGACCGCCATGGAGTGGGAAGATCACTATCTTGTTAGCCATGGCGTCTTCGTGCACCCCCCTACCGGCGGCGCGCCAAGCGTAGTCGGTTTATCGGGCGATAGTCTAGCGAGGGTATGCCCGGCTAGTAGATTGAGCGGTAGAGGTGCGCTAGACGGCTAACGAGACGTTAAGCAAAATGAGCGTAGGACAAAACACACCCGTTTTACCCGAGGTTCGCCGCCTTGATGGCGTAAAACCTACCCCTGCTTAGTTGTATTGATTGATTGAGACAAATCTCTCCCTCGGGGGGGGTCCCCGCTCTCCTTATATAGTCCGGGGAGCGGGGTTGTGTCGGATCTATCCGACAAGAGCTATCCTAGTCGGTTACAAATAGGAAAGTGTATAGTGATTACGATTGAACTATACTAGGAAACTATCTTGACGACCAAGTTTAGGCCGTGATCTCCGATAATCCCGGTCTTCTATCGCCAAGGGCTTCAATGCGTCATCCGGCCGCCCGAGAGGCCTAACCCAAAGTGACCCGTGAGGGGATAGGGGTTTATCCCCCCACAACGATAGAGCAAGCCATTATCTTAGTTGTATCATGGAAATGTCAATACAAGTAAAGTTTGTGAGCCCAAGCATAACACCGTGCTCTTTTGTGTTTTTGTTAATTTTAAGAACATTAATTTTTAGATCAAATGTCACTTTAATGTTTATATTTTTTATAAAATTATTATATTATCTTACTGCGATCCATATATTTTTATTAGAAAAGTTTAGTTGTCCCGTAGCAACGCACGGACATGATACTATTAGAAAAAACCAATAAAATAGAGTTTACAAAGCATGAGATATCCATGATTGATTGGGTTACTTTCACAAAACTCTTTTGGATTAAATGACACTTTAATATCATTGTTTAATTTCATAGTATTGTTATCTTATCGTGCGATCTATATGTTTTTATATAAAATTTGGTTATCCCGTAGTAACGCAGGGCTTTTAACTAGTATTCTCTATAAGCGAACTCGGTCAAACACAAAATAGTTTGACCTAAAATAATGAGTTGAGTATTCTTTTTTTGGAAGGTACATTCTTTATAGAATTTCGACAACCGAAAGAATCCTGATGAATTGTGGCTTTTTTTTTTTTTTTTTTTTGAAACACAACCGGGGAGAGCTTCCCCACCTTTCATTTCAAAAAACACTCCAACTAGAGCAAACTCAAGCCTGGAGTGAAGGTTACAAACGTCTTAGAATACAAGATCTAATATGATTACACAGGCGAGAAGGCCGTTTACATGAGAGGGGGGGAGGCGTTTTGCGCGAAACAACTAAGTCATCACAAACCCCGAGTAATACTTGACGATGACATACCGTCGTTGCGGGCAGCCCATACTCTCCAAAGAATACTCGGGGAGAACAAAAGGCCACTACTACAAATAAGTATAGGGGATATAGTAACACCAGCTTGTGTTACTATAGATTGGAAATAATGTTACTACCATTTTTAGTAACACATTTCTTTTTGTGTTCCAATAGGCTATGTTACTATAGACTGGTTTTATCAGTAACACATTTTACTTGTCTATAGGAACATTTTCTAGTGTTACAAGGATTTTTATTGTAACACCTTTTTTTTTTGTTATAGTAACACCTAGTTTGTAACACTTTTTTTTTTTTATATTCTAGTAACACTAGAGCATTCGGAGGAGAGAGCATCATATGGTACAAAAGAACACATGGTTTGTAACACTTTTCTATATCTAGTGTAACATATTTTTATGTAATGGAGAGAGGGCCCACCGGTTAGCCACACACTATCCCTCACCATTATTAATTTTCTAGAGTTTTTAGAAAATATTGCAACCATAGGGATTCGAACCCATGACCTCCTGCTTGTATGTTAGCTTCCCTACCACTACACTATACAATCACTTGTGTCTAATGCCCATTTTGGTTCCCCACATATCTTACTTAATTCGAAAGTGAAAATTGACTATTTGGGGCCCAAGATAAATTTAAATCAAAAAGTTGTGAACTACAAAGTTTCATAACGTTTTGAGATATACAATTTTAGTTTAGAAAGTTTTTCCATCCGAGGTCATTCGAAAAATTCAAATTTTGAAGTTAGACATTCAAACAACCACATTTTGAGGCATCAAATAAAGTCAAATGAAAAGTTGTAGACAACAAACATTCATAACTTTTTGAGATCTATTTTTTTATTAAGGTCCTTTTCCTATCCGAGATCATTTAAAAAAAGAATTTAGTACCCCCCATTTTATTATTCGGCGTCTATTTGTAAGGGCACCTAAATCATCAGCCCCCTTAAAATAGAATGGGGTCAACTCTTATGCATCGTTTTTTCTACATAGTGATCAGAACGGTTCCCTAGTGTTAGGGAGGAGCATACCAACCGAAGGCAGGACTTAGCCGTTGGTGGTGACGACAGCGACAATCCCGGCGATGATCAGTAGGGGGGGACATCTAGCGCAATGTCCTTGTGGCTCACGAATTGGAAGGGCTACATGTATATGTTTCATTGTAACACTTGGATGGTAACATTATTTTGTGTTACTATAGGGCATTTATTTGTAACATATTTTATATGTTCCATTTATGTGTTACAATGTAGTACTCAATTGTAACATCTTACTTGTAACACTAATTTTGTGTTACTAAAATTATTGTTAGTAACACATTTTTTATAAATAAAAAGTGTTTTGTGTTACAACCAAAGCCTGTAACACTCTTTTTATGTTCTTGTGAGATTTCGTTGTAACACATTGATGAATATGTTACAAGAAAGTGTTACAATATCCTTGTTGTGTAGTAGTGACAAGACCGACGACAGCCCATTGGGTGTGGCAGCCGTCCAAAGATCGTCATTAGGCATTGATCTAACCGTGGTCATGCCGATCTTGTCCCAAAGGAGGGCGCTCTGTGCACAGTTAAAGAGCACATGCTCTCTGTCTTCAGTATGTAACGAACAGCGTTCGCACAGCTCCCCTTCAGACAATGCAATTGACTTGTTTGTTGTTTAATCATTCTGGATTTTTGCTTGTCCAAAACAGTTCTGAATAATGGTAGCATGTTCTTTCTATCGAGCTATATGGTGCTGCAGTAAAATAAAATGTACCTACCACTATGTATGGGTGGGGTTGGGTTTTCTCAACCCATGACCATGAGAAGATCTTCTGAATGCAATGTTCGCTATTGTCTTACTTACTGCAGCTCAAGTATTAAGAAAAAATGTAGCTTTTTTTTTTAAAAAAAAAACCTCTTAGAATCACAAGAAGTATAAAAAAGTCAGAAGGAAATACATTAACATAACGATACTAGCATAAACCCCCGTGCAGTTGCGCGGGCCAGTAAGCTGTGATGCATATAAGTTTTGTCATAAAAAGCAGCAGAATATATTAGAGGTTGGTGTTCTTAAATGTTGACACGTCAGATTGAATCACATTGCATTATGTTGTCATATTAGAGTACAGTGTAACGGTTCTGAACTTTAAAACATCTCTTTTATTGTGGCTCAGCCAATCAGGAATATGTTCCAAGCAAAACATCCAGAACCTCTTCTTACTTTGATCTGGACGGGAATGTGACCATTAAGTAATTGAAGAGGCCAGAGGAAGGAGCAGAAACTGGACTGCACATGTCGAGAAGCGAATATCAAACCATCATGGAATTTTTTTTTTTTTTTTTTTTTGTTTGCCTGCTGATTAGTGTTATTCAAAATAAGAACGAAAGATAACCATGTAGAAAAGTTTCTGTGGCTTTTGGAGTTCATTGCAGGGCATAAGGCATTTTAGCTAACTAGTATAGTGCCCGTGCGTTGTCATGGTTTCATTGAAGAGATGCACATGAAAACCAAATGTTAATACTTTTTCCAGTGTTATTCAAAATAAGAACGAAAGATAACCATGTAGAAAAGTTTCTGTGGCTTTTGGAGTTCATTGCAGGGCATAAGGCATTTTAGCTAACTAGTATAGTGCCCGTGCGTTGTCACGGTTTCATTGAAGAGATGCACATGAAAACCAAATGTTAATACTTTTTCCGTGCTAACAATACGGTGATCTTCAGGGTGATCTTCAGTAGTACAACTCAAACATTTAAATTGCAACAGTAACATAGCGTAGGTGTGGTATGTTTAAGATCTACTAAAACACAATGATTTTTTTTTACAACAAAAACAATAGAATTTTGTGGGTGATCCGGGATGGAGGCCATGTGCAGGACATTCCAAAATTTTTGGCATTAAATACTCGAACCAGAGAAGGGTTCTAAGACTCGAACATACTAATTAAGCTCGAATTGTCAACACCAATTCCAAAAAGAATCAACAGCATATTGCTGTTGACTGAACCAAGCATCCAATAACTCTCCATTCAACCACATGAAATTCCATCGAACACCTTTGTGCAACAGTAACATAGCGTAGCGCTGGTATGTTCAAAGGAAGCTGTACCTATCATCATAGGTGGCGACTTTAACATTATTATTAGACTTGAAGACAAAAACAACGACAATTATAATGACAGATGGCCTTTTTGTTTAATGCAGTAATCGATGCTATAAACCTTCGGGAAATAGACTTGTCGGGAAGGAAATACACTTGGGCTAATAATATGCCAAACCAAACTTTTGAAAAATTAGACAGGATTCTAGTTTGCACAGAATTCGAATCAAGATATGCCCACTCCACGGTTCATGCTCTTTCAAGAGAGATTTCGGACCATACACCTTTGCTATTCTCAACCAATAATCCATCCTCAACTTATCAGCCTCAGTTCAAGTTTGAATTAGGCTGGTTGTTAAGAGACGGATTCCGCGAGATGGTGACGGAGATATGGCAGAACACCCTCACTGCTGGATCGCCCATAGAAAGGTGGCAAGTTTAAAATTAGAAGGCTTCGCCAATACCTTAGAGGATGGGCAAAACATGTTAGTGGAGTGTACAAGAAGGAAAAATCTACTCTTCTAAATAAATTGAATGAACTTGATAAAAAGGCAGAAAGTTTTCTACTTAGTGACGCAGAGCGGGATTTAAAACATGTGTTAAATGAAAGACTTGCTGAGTTACTTAGAGAGGAGGAACTAAAGTGGTACCAAAGGGCTAAAGTGAAACATTTGTTGGAAGGTGACGCAAACACAAAACTGGTGATGCTCATCTTTAGGAGCATATTACTAGCTATTATAAAAATTTGTTTGGTCCACCTGAAGAAACCACAGTTTCTTTGGATGAATCTCAGATAGATGATATTCCTCAAGTATCTCCTCTAGAAAATGAGTTATTAATTGAGCCCTTCTCTCAGGAAGAAGTCAGGGCGGCCATTTTCCAAATGGAGCATAACAAGGCTCCTGGCCCGGATGGCTTTCCTTCTGAATTCTATCAGGTTTTCTGGGGTGTGATTAAAGATGATTTGATGGCTCTATTTTCTGACTTTCATGAGGGAAATTTGCCTCTTAATCGTCTTAACTTTGGTAATATAATTTTGCTGCCTAAAAAGAAGGATGCAAGGGTCATTCAACAATACAGGCCTATCCGTTTGTTGAATGTTTCTTTTAAAATCTTCACCAAGGTAGCAACTAATAGATTAAATACCATAGCTCAGAAAATAATAAGACCAACCCAGACGGCCTTCTTACCAGGAAGAAACATTATGGAAGGCGCGGTCATTTTTACGAAAAGAATTCATGAACTACACTTCAAAAAAAAAAAAAAGAGATGGTGTTATATTTAAAATTGACTTTGAAAAAGCGTATGATAAAGTAAAGTGGAACTTTCTACAACAATCACTTCGAATGAAAGGATTCTCTAATAAATGGTGTGAATGGGTAACACACTTTACCCAAGGAGGTAATGTAAATATCAAGGTTAATGATCAACTAGGCTCTTACTTTCAGACTAAAAAAGGTTTAAGGCAAGGTGACCCAATGTCCCCTATACTATTTAACATAGTAGTGAGTCATGTTTGATCATACAGTCTGAATTGTGTGCAGAGTCACCAATGGCAACATGGCATGCTTGTAGCGTCAGTGACACAATGACGACATGGACGAACAGACAACAATAGATGCCAGAAGTACGTCCAAAGAGATTGAAGCTGCTAGAGAGTGAGAACTGGCACTCTTGAAGGTCATGCGGTTGGCCTCCAGCAGCATCTCTTCCTTATGTTAAACACTACGGCCCAGGTGATACAAATTCCGGCCACTTCCTATTGTTGTTCGGGGCACTATGTTGTTCCTCATCGGCTTCAGATCAACCACGCAGCCTGTGGTCGGGTGCTCAGCACAATTCAACAGCGAAGAACACACCTCAATACGAGGCATAAGCACTAGATACGAGACGGGGTTGCTAACTCGTGCTAGTGCAGATCTTCCCAATACCTCCAAAACCTAGTGCATAGAACAGGAACGAATTGAAGAAAATTGACTATGTGTCAAGAGTTTTGTTCCTAAACTACCTCTATGCATGATACATATGCCACTCGCAGCACTGGGTGAAAGGAGATCTAATCATAGAGTCCATCGAAACTGCTGCCACACGGAAAGTATTTGATGCCTTATAACAATTGGAAGTGTTAAGGTTCGCCTCCTATCTGTTCTGTCCCATGTGGTCTCGACTGTTTATATGTCGTTTATGGTCACCAAGAATGAAATAGGTAATTATGCAGAAGCAACCACAGTACTTGGCCACGATAAGGGATCTTAATGATAGAATAAGGTGGTCTCTGTGTGTAATAGACTTCATCACTATGTTCCTGTCATAAAGACGATTGGTGTGCGATCTAACATTCATTAATTCAGTGCCAACAGGTTTACTTCCACTAGTAACGATTCGATTTTGCGTGATGGTGAGACCTTGTTCCATGGCGGGCACAAAGTTTGCCCGCCTCGGTTATTCCCAGGCCGGTGTGGCCGGTCGGCCTTTCAGCGGCCGGTCACGGTTAATTGATTAACCGTGGCGGGCAAAATGCACATTAACCGTGGTGGGCGCCTGCAACAGAGGTCGATCGATCCAGCGTCATGGCGACGACGACAAGGGCAGCGGTGGCTAGATGGCCTCAGTGAGCCCATGGGTGGGCCCATTGATAGTTGTTCTTCTTTTTTTATCTGCTGAAACTGGTTTGCCAAGTGTCTGTCTAACACACAACAAAGGCTATGTCAAGTTCCCGACAAATGGCAGTCAATAATGAGGGCTTTGCCGACAGAGTCTTTATCGAGTGCCTTTTGTCTTGGACAACACTCGGCAAAGCCTTTGTCGAGTGTTTTCGGGGCTCTGCCGAGTGCCGTGGCCACTCCAAGAAGAAGCCGCGTGCCATGGGCACTCAGCAAATAAGCCGAGTCCGGTAGTGGATGGGGAACGTTCCATAGTGCAATCTCCATCAATCATGCATAAGATTTGTGTAAATCAAACACTTTCCTTAGAACTCCCTAATGCAGTCATACATCATGGTAGTTCTTAATATCGTGGACAAGAATCACAGTGGTATCATTCGTAACACAATCATTGTCATCATACCAGGGTTCACACATGAGCTTACCAATGCAACAAATTAGTAACTATCACCACTGGATGAAAATCCGTCCTACTACACAAATCTTAAAGTGAGGTGTGGTAATAAAAGCTTAACCAAGGCAGTTTTTTCAACCGCCGTGGACCGAAGGTCATGGTTAACTGTGGCTATTACCAAGAAACTGTCTATATGAACAGATGTAAACAGTTTCCTTTGCATTTCCTATATAGTCAAGAAGACAAAAAATATGTAGAAGCAACCACGACATTGATCTGATAAAAGGGGTCTGCTTTGCTGCTATTTTTTCTATACGAGCATGGACGCTTACCACTAAAAACAGAGGTACAACTCTTATTTATAAGCAATCTCCAAGTCACTAGGAAAAATAATTTATTATACCTATAAATTGGAACATGTTCCTTAGGTCGGAGTCTTAAACCTATAGTTAGGCAAACTCCCCATAAATAGTCTAGGGATTTTCTTTTTTTCGGGTGCATAGTCTAGGGAATTTTGTCCATGGGACATCCGGAAACTTAGGTTTTGTGCACAACAAATTCCAGTTGTTGATTTGGTCTGGTGGATATTGCAAAATTGTGACTTTATGGGTAGCACACTGCACCCATTAAAATAAGCTTTTTCACTATGGGAGTAGAGATGAAGATAGATAAAATTGCCAAAACTCCCCTAGTAAACATTGAGTAGGTTCGGCCACCGGCCATCATCTCATCTCGTTGACAGCTCCATTCATGCCTCATCAGCATATATAAACAGCATATAATGGAAACCACACTCAGCTTTTAGGAATACATTGATCGAGGGAGTGAGGGAACTAGGATGTTATATACAAGCTTATTATGAGCACATATATAGATCTAGTCAGTGCACATTTCGTGTGCAATAGGAATGAGAAGCGTCTCGAAAGAAAATATCGGCTCATTGGATAAAGTTTGTTATCCTCAGCGAGTCGCGTAGCATCACAGGTAGTGTCACACTGTAGTTTCCAGAAACATGGCAAAGGGGCGGAATCTGGAAGGTGGTCTCAGGTTGCTGCTCCCATAACACACAAATACAAGGCAGCGGTGATGACCAACTGATGCCCCTGGCAGATGCACTGAGTCCTCGAGGATATATGTATGAGCGTTTAGTTTTTTTTTTTTAGATCAAAGGCGCTTGCCCGGCTTTATTAGAAAGCTTAACAAACACCAACGACCCATACACTGGTTCGAAGACCAGGATTGCAGTTTTAAAGCACTCAAAAGCGCTGCCCAACAGACTTCTACTTCTAAAAAGTTCATACTTCTCACTACTCCTCGACTTCTAAACCACGAGACCTGGAAACCAAAAAACTCTAGACCACGAAACCTGACAAGGTTCAAACCAGTAACAACAACATCCCTTTTAAGTTAGCTTATTACAAGATAGAAATGCAGTAGGAAAAGCTAGACATCTACAAGGTGTTGGATCTTCTAAGGTGCTTTTGCTGTCAGCAGCTGGAGCATTTCCTCCGCCACCGGCTCCATCTTCTTCTTGATGAGTGTCCTCCATGACTTCAACAGAATAAGTGTCTTGTACACAATTCCTTTAGGCGACGCCAAAATCTTCTTTTTAATGGCCATGTCGTTCCTTGTCTTCCAGGGAGTCCAGAGAGCGCACAGATCACCAGTGTCATCTTTTGCCTAACTCCATGGCAATTTTCCAAGAATTTCAGAACATTTAGTTTGTCTTGGTTTAATTCGGTTACACCCATTTAATTAATTAAATCCTTCAATTTCAGAGGACAAGTACTTGGACGTTGGCTTCAATTGTAAACCGACAGACACTGGTCATAATTTGCAACAAAAGAAAGCATTTTCTAAGTTCGGGCCAAAAAAATAGTCACAAGTCATTCAGTTTTATCCATGCTTCTAGACCGCACGACCTCATGTCTCGCTCGTTACTCCTCTAACCACTGCACCTCAAAATAAAATTTGTCCATATGATATATTATTTCCCCTAGTATTATTTGGCACTGACTTCAATGAATTTAAATAAAAAAATTATCAACTATAGACTTGTATACTTTTGTGGGGCTTTGCATGGCCTCTGCCCTCGCTAGTGAATAATGTGGAGGAGGCCGAGAGTGTTCCTTAGGAGTACTCCCTCCATCCCATGTTTATTTGCACATCTAAGGTCTTGCACACAAACCAAGGTGAAGCGGAAATTACTAGTTTCCCCTGACTCTAAGGTCATGCGGAAGGGAAAACGAGGAGTTGTCTGCAACACGGCAGAAGCGTGCTCCACCGCCTCCTCCTCCGAGACTCAGCGAAAACGCGGTGGACTCCCCTGGACGACGGCGACCAACTCATCTAGAAGCAGAGTGGAAAGATCAGTTCTGGACACGGGCTTTGGCTTTAGACGAGCCAGGCCCATGCAGGAGCACAGTACCAAGGCGCAAAATAACAAAATCTATTTTATTAAATGTGCTGCTTTAAGATGCATGCTGTCTTTATACGGAGGAGAGCCAGAGCAGTTTTGATTAAAAAAATATGAAGTCATTTTCATTGATGGCTCCTCCATTCATGGCTCCCATCCCCATATATCAGCTGTATATATATAAGCAACATATATAGTGGAAACCACTCTTCTCAGAGAAGTGTATGTCTGGAGCTGTGTCGTCTTACACAAATATATAGCTAGATAGAGAGGAAGCGAGCGAGGGACTATGATAATACATATGGCTATATGCCATGCAAGTGCATATAGATCAAACTAGCCAATGTCATGTGCAATAGGAATGAGAAGCATCTGGAAACAAATACTAGCAAGGTCTATCGAAGTTTCATATCGTCATAGAGCACGTAGCATGTCATCGCCGCTGTTATCGGATCTCCAAATAGAGCAATGAGAGCATTAACTGTACCACCAGGCACAGGGACATCCTGAGGCAGCCTGGGAGCATTGTCCAGCTGTAGCCCCAATGCAAGGAGGATTACACAATCACGGACCTTGAGATGATGTTGCAAGGACAAGGACCAGCCTGCTGTACGGTTCTGTAGTGTCGTTTCATCTCCTATCGTACTAGTCCACTGGGCCGGCCCACTAGGACATCCATCGTAGTATCGTACTAGTCCTGGCCTCGTACGTCCTCTGTTGCCGGCTAGTTGACTCGTACGTATCGTTTGCTCAAAAAGGAATAAGAAAAATTGTTGTGCCGTCGGCACCTCTGGCGGCCGCCAGGGCTTGCCAATGGATTAGGGACGGCACCCTAGTCTTCAAATATGAAGCCGGCCTGACCTGCTGCGTTGCTTTGCATTTTGTAAGTGTTGTTATCAGCCACGAGAGATCAAGGATCTTTGTGCTAGCAGTGATGTCTGAGGTGCTGCATTATAGAAGAAGCTAGGTCCTCTCCTGCCTGCATTACTGCATGACCATTCAATGATTCAACCCCCTCTACCAAGCATCGGTAATCCGATACAGAAGTCTTGGGCACATTCCCTCATCCGATCCGGTACAGCAGTCTTGCTTGGGCACACACTCCCTCCTCCGTCCCCCTATGGCCTGCAGAACCAAGGCGGATCGACTACCCTTGGCTGGCGACAGGGGCACCACAGCACATGGAGGGCTGAAAACGTGTTCTCTGCCGATCACCGAACAAGAGGATCAGGACTTTAGTCCGAGAAACATGACTTCCCCTCTCTAGTCTAGATCAGTTCTGGACACGGGTTTTGGCTTAAGCGAGGGCCAATGCAGAGCAGGACACAGGCGCAAAATAATAAAAGTTATTTTATTAAATGTGTTGCTTTAAGATGCATGTTTCCTTTATAAAGAGGAGTGCCACATCAGTTTTGATGAAATTTTAGGTGATTTTCTTTTAACGTGGCACCTTCATTCATGTCTCGCATCCCCATCAGTATACATATAAGCAACATAGTGAAAACCTCTCTTATTATTGCAGAGTATGTGCGCAGCTGTGTCGTCTTACACAAATATATGGCTAGATAGAGAGGAAGGGAGCAAGCGACTATAATAATGCATTGCTGCATGCCATGCAAGTGCATATTGTTCAATCTAGCCAATGTCATGTGCAATAGGAATGAGAAACATCTGGAATGAAAATATTCTTAGAAGGAAAGAACATGCACCGGGACTGCTATGAGTGTGCCTAATGCAACATAGGCAGTGAAGAAACTAACCTCCACCTCTTCTTTGAATGCCCATTTAATCGTGACTGCTGGTCCACTTACCAACTGTGGAATCTAAACCTCAGTCCACTGGATATCATTCTTCAAGCTAGATCAGACTTCAACAGGGCAATTTTCAGAGAAATAGTTATCACTACCAGCTGGATCATTTGGACTACATGAAATGGTGTTATTTTGGATAATGGCCACATCAGTATCAACCAATAGAAGAGGATATTTAAGGATGAACTTGGACTGGCGTGCACCAAAGCAAAGGCAACTAAACAAATTGTTCTTACTTTGTGGATAGATAGCTATTCTTGACCTCAATGTTGTCATTTGTTCATTTAATCGATAAACAAAAAAATCAGGGTAGGGGTTCCCCTACTGATTCGGTCAAAAAAAAATGGTGGTTGTTTTAATCTAACTAATACTATGAATGGCTATCATGTTTTCTATTTGAGAAGTTAATTGGTTGATATATGAATCCTCCGAACATTTTGTCTAATCACAAAATTTGGGTTGAATCAAATTTTCGTAAGTATCTTATATAGCTGAGTCCACACCGGACGCCAAACGTTCGTGCTAGACACTGACAGACAGAGACATGACCTTGGCTGCATCGATCGCCACAGTTTGTATTTCCTGTGTCACTCAGTTCTTCAGCTAACGGCCGCTGAGCTCCCCTACTGGCTGCAGCCTACCCGATGATCCACGTATCACGCCAGACGATCGTGCTATACACTGCTGACTGCAGACCGACACATGATCATCCATCATGATCACTCCTCTGCTTTTGAAAAACATTGTGTCTCGCGTCTCACTTCTGTTAGATAAATTGATGCAAGTCCAATGTAATCTTTTGTTCAGTTAGGTGTCTAGGGATGAGTTGGTTAGGATCGGCGTAGTTCACTACTACCGAATCGTTTTGCGTGGCAGGCGAAATACATTTTGGGTGGCGGGCAAGTGTGCCCGTCACCCATCAAAGGTCACGCATAAAAATCATTTTTTACCGTGGCGGGCAGGAGTGCCCACCACGGGTTAATAAAAAAAAAATAAAAAGCCCATACAGGACCAGATCTGGGCCGCATGGACTGGATCCCGCCGTGGCGCCGCCGGTTCCGCCTCGAGCTCCGCCATCCCAAGCTCCGCCCGTGGTGCAGGCCACCGCCACCGGATCCGCCGTGGTGGAGGCCGTTGTCCAGAATCTTATAAAGGCGACGCGCGCCACCATCCTTAATGGCGACAGAGCACGCAGTAGAGCCTTGCATGCGTGCAGAGAGTAGGACGTATGCGGACACCGGGCTGGATGGGTCCCGCTTCTTTTTTTTTCTTTTCTTTTCCTTTAAAATGTAATATTTTTCTTGTCAAGTATCTGTTTTCGATTCCGTTTGCACCATCGCGCTTATTATAACGAGATCTATAAAACTAGATCCATGTTGGATATGTTTTGAGATAATTTTCATGATGACAAAAATTTAAATCTAAAGTACAAAGTTTTACATCTAAGAGTATAAAGTTTTTATTGTTGAGTACAAAGTTTTTATTGTTGGAGTAAAAGTTTCAAAATTTGGAGTGTAAAGTTTTACATCTAAGAGTATAAAGTTTTTATTGTTGGAGTACAAAGTTTCAAAATTTGGAGTGTAAAAGTTTGGCCGTAAAAAAATCTTGACCCATTGACGGGAAAAGGCTAGACACGAGAAACATGCCACTTGTGGTGTGGGTGTCGCCGCTATTGTTATCGGTGCATTGCTAGTGGTGCATGCATACATGCATGTCTTATTTGTTATTGTTGTTAGTGCATGTGCGCTGCTAACCTTACTAGTGCATGTGCGCCAAGTAGTCTCGCCCCGCCGTTGTCGCCGGATCCGCCATTGAGGAGGCAGCCGCGCCGGATCCGCCATGGTGGAGGTCGCCGCCCGCCGGATCCGCCGTGGTGGAGGGGGGCCGTCGCCGGATCCGCCGTGGAGGAGGCAGCCGCCGCCGGATCCGTCGTGGAGGAGGCCATGGCCGACGGATCCGCCATCGTGGACGACCCCCCGCGCCGCCGGGATCTTGCGGGGGAAGGCAGGACGCCGCGGTGTCGGAGGAGCCCGTGCATGCCGCCGGAGGACCCTCCCCGCCGGATCCCCGCGTGGTCACCGGATCCGCCGGAGAGCCCCATGGCCGCCGCCGGGCGCCGTGCGGGCGCCGCCCGCACCCCATGGCCGCCGCCGGAGAAGCCACAACGTCGCCGCCGCCGCCCCATAGCTAGTCCCGCCGGGTGGAGAGGAGGGTGGACCCCCGTGACCATCGGGCCGGAGAGAGACGAGGAGATCGAGGAGGGTCTTGGTGAGGGTCTCGGTGGGGAAGGGGAGAGGGAGAGGAGCAGTTCGCTGTGGAAAAGTGAGAAGTGAAGTGAGAGGGTCTCGTGAGGCGTAGGGTTTCATCGTCGTATATATATACCAGCCGACGCATTCTAGGCTGAAATGGGCCTGTTGGGCTTCGATTTTTGCGTGGCGGGCGTTTTAGGATGCCCGCCACGGAAAGGGGCTTATTTTGGCGTGGCGGGCACCTTAACGTGCCCGCCACGGAAGAAAGTTTTTTTTCCGTGGCGGGCGTGTTAAGGTGCCCGCCACGCAAAAATCAAATTTCTGTGGCAGGTGTAAAACACGCCCGCCACACAAAAAAAAAGGATGTGGCGGAGTATTTTCCGTGACGGGCAAAAAAGGTGTCCGCCATGGAAAAGATTGTGCTAGTGCTCGCAAAATCAATTCAGTATTAGTGGTTAGAGTCGTGCCAAGCCACACGACACTATCGGGTCAGGAGTCTATAATGTGTATGCAGCGCCCGTGGCGCGAGCGGCCGCTGAGGCGCAGACATCGCGTGAAACAGTGTTTGCACTCCATACGGCACGGTGTAGGGATGAGGACGTGATCCTCATGCGTCTTATATATACATGAATGCAGAACTACAATCGGCACACAAGTTCTGTACACAATCGAGGGAGAAACATTTTGGATTCAAGTTATGGCATTGAAGGCTACTGCTAGTACTACAGGGAAGCAGACTTTAATTTTAAGGGATAAACACAACACCTGACAACTCGATTCAAATTTGGAGGAGACAACACCGGTGGCCAACTCAGTCCAGATTTGGAGGAGACAACACCGATGGCCAGATCTACAGGGAGGCAGACTTTAAATGAAAATAGGAGTATAGATTAAGAACCAAATCCGGAGAGACAAAGAGCACCTTGGTCCGAGGACTGCTTGATGTGGACAGGACATACGTGTCCTGCCGATGCTCATGGAGTTGGGCGGACGGACACCCACCGGGCTGAGGCCGCGCACTGGAGGAGCAAACGCCGCCAGCGGATTGGTGAAGGACAGTGACGTAGAACCAGCGGCGAAGATCCTTGGTGCCGCAGGAGGTAGATCTAGGGCCGCCAGGCGGTGGCCTGCCATGTCCATGGAGCTGGGGTGGAAATTGAGAGTGCGAACCCAAAACGGAGACCGCATATGCCAAAACGGAGATGTCGCCTGAATTTTTCTGTGTGTGTATTCTTTTGGGTGTGCGTTTTCTAAAGACCGGAATAATTAACATTTTCTTGTGTGTTTCCAATTTTTGTCACACACAGAAAAAAAATATATCATTTTTCTGTGCTTTTTTAATTTTTCTGTGTGTTTTTCTAAAAACACTCAAAAAAATGTATTTTTCTGTATATTTTGAAAAAAAAAACCACACAAAAAATTAAACATGCTCAGAAATAATCAATTTTCCAGTAGTGATTCTAAGACTTTCATGTCAGACCGAGGATTCTGTTCAGTGGCATGAGAAAGTAATCAAGGGATAGGCTTGAGAAAGTAGTCATTTATATATAGTTATATCTGCATTAAAATGCCATCGAAATTGCAGAGCAAAACATGCATTAGGCACATACGAACTCTGGATCTCTAGCTACGAATTTGTCACCTTTGTCGCAGGTGCTAGCATCTCGGCTTGTTTTCTCCTTCCAGATGTTTCTCATTCCTATTGCACAAGACACATGCACTGGCTAGATCTATATGCACAAGCATGCATATGGCATGTATCATCCTTGTTCCTCACACCAACCCTCTATCTACACATTCTTATGTAGTCTAAGATGACCAGCTTGTCCACACCAACCCTCTATCTACACATATATTCTTATGTAGTCTTGAGTAATAGAGTCTTGAATTAATACAGTACAGATCAAGCACCAATGGAGGTGGCAGCATTTAATGAAAACTGTCTATAGCTAGCTTGTTCTCTATGCACGTTCTCCTTCACAAGGTAGTGCCCTGCACTGGGCAGCAGCCATATATATAGGCTGAGAGATTATTAGTACGCATATATTCAGGCTGAACCCACATTTTTTTTTGACTAATTGGCTGAACCCACATTCACCTTGATTGGTATATATATTATTATAATAGTGGAAGGAATGAAGGCTTAGTTTAGTCCCTAATGTAGGGTCAGGGAGTCAGACACTTAGCAGTTGTGCCAGATTATGTTGGGAAGTCTACAACTGCCACCTTGAAGTTTTTGTGCATTGAAATACTATGTATCAAGGTTCAGGATGGAGATAGAGCTCGACTATATTAAAACAGAAAATCCTGGCTTTCACTGAGCGAAATATTTTAGACCTCACCCACGCGAGCCATAACACAAGACTTGCATCAAGATGTTGAGAAAGTTAATTACATATATTGAAGCATTTACAAATACTCATCACGTAATCTTGTTTCATTATCCTTTTGCTGATAGGTGGCTTTGCTTCGAGACCAATGGCCATAAGAGGCAAGACTTGCGTTTGTAAGCTTGAGCTACATCCATTGCCCTTTTCTTGTTGAAGCAATGATCATTTGGTTGTTTTTTCTGCTAACAAAAGCATTGGTTCTATTGACATCCTGAATATCAAATTGCTTGAGGGGTCATCCATGATGCTATGGGGGTTCAATTTGTCAAGTGCCACAAAATAGTTTGTCGATTTCAAGTACTTGAACTCGATCCATCTTTTCATCACTGCAGCCAGTCTCCTTGAGAATCTAGGTCCCGTTTCCTTCAGACAGTCCAGTGGTCTGATCCTCCAAGGCTAGCTGTACTCACGCTCTACACCTTATTACTCCCTGCTCCCTTTGTGCTATTTCTCACACCGTGCTATGCCACCACTCTGATGATTTGAGACTCTTCGAGGTTAACATACCTTGCTCGGCCTTTGTTTTCATTCCAGGTGTTTCTCATTCCCATTCCACAAGACACATATGTATTCATTGTATTGTCTAGATCTACATGTGCACATGCATGTGGCATGTATCATTCTTGTCCCTTGCTCCCTAGCTCTTTCCACAAATTCCTATAAGACAAACGAGAGCTCATCGACAGGTAGAGTCTTGAATAATAGCAAGTGCAGGCTGTGCAGCATGCTGTCTGATATTTTGGTATGTTGCTCTATCCATGTCAAAAAAAAAAAAAAAAAAAAGGTTAACATTACTATATTGAAACTCTGGGTGCAATTGCCTTTGACCACCAGCTTCCATCTGAGCGAGAGAAATTTCAGTTGCTAAAGAAGGCAACCACTTCGCAGCCTCTATAAGGTTCCCCCTGACTTACAAACAGTTCGACACCCATTTTGTTCATCTCTGCCTTGCTTTGGCAAGCTTGCGAAGCCTCATGGACAGAGAAAGAAGAGGCTATCCACCGGTTGTGAGAATTAGGCATAGAACACAAGCACGGCATGGACAGGTTGTTAGAATATATGATAGATTCCGGATATATGGTAGAGTCCATTGTATATTGGGTAGTAGTAGAGATCTCACTACTACAAAGACATTGTTTTGTCCCGGATCGTTTTTACACTACAAGGCTGAGCTTCTCATTTTGAACTGGGATTAAAGTTCCTATTAGTCGGTTGGAACTACCAACGGGAGTAAAGCTCTTGGAGGAACGATGTACGGGGCAATTTTCATCCGGAGGAAACCTTTAGTCCCAGTTCTAGCCAACAACATGGACTAAAATAAGACATTTAGTCCCGGTTCTAATTCTCAAGCTTTTAATCCCGGTTTTAGAGTAGGACTGGGATGAAAGGTTTTTGGGTTGGGTGCAACCGGGACTAAATCTTTTTTTAGGCAACATCACTTTTAGCAAAAGGACCCCGAGATTTTATTATATTATGACCAACATTGTTAGCATAGTATAGAATTACGTTTTTTGAACTTGAATTCATAGTTTTGGCTTTCTCTTATTCAAAATACGTTTTTCGTTTATTAACACATTTTGCGTATTCCATAATATTCCAGTGTGGTTTTGGCCTCAAACTTTTCCCACACTTTCACATGCCCCGTGTGTAGGAACCGCTAAGTTTGAGAATTTTTGAATTGGTTTGTTATTTTTTCGGTTTAATCAATTTCCACGCCGAAGTTCTCCGGTAATTATAAGTTGAACTGCGTCCATCCTCAAAAAAGAACTGAAACGGTGCCAAACTTTGTGAGAAGGCCTCTTGTGACCTAGGAGACAAAGTTTTGGGAGTGGGTGCAAAATCCTGTTGTTTTCCATACAAAACTCGCCATGGTTTGTCGCACATGGCGGAAAAAAATGCAGTAATTCAAATAATCACGAAAAAAAACCCTAAGATTTTTGCGTGGGATCATATTTTGGGTGTATATGAGCACAAAAAAAATCAAGCAATTTTAACACCGGTAGACCCAACATCCTTCATAGAGGTATACGCAACCTTTCACCAACCATGTCTACGCGACTTCGGTTCTCCATGATTCGAGGTCCCGCGTGTATTCGGTGTGGTTTTGGCCTCAAACTTTTTCCCATGCCTTGTGTGCGAGGAACCGCCAAGTTTGAGAATTTTTTGAATTGGTTTGGTATTTTTTCTAGTTTAATTGAATTTTTGCGCGAGTTCTCCCGGTAATTATATGTTGAACTGAGTCCACCCCAAAAAAGATCTGAAACGGTGCCAAAGTTTGTGAGAAGGTCTCTTGTGCCCTAGGAGACGAAGTTTTGGGGAGGTGGGTGCAAAATCCTGTTGTTTTCATCTGAAACTCACCATGGTTTGTCGCGACTGTGGTGCGGAGAAAAATGCAATAATCCTATTGTTCTCCATACGAAACTTCGCCATGGTTTGTCGACGCAGCGGTCGGAGAGAAAAATGCGATAATCCTGTTGTTTTCCATCTGAAACTCACCATTGTTATTATTAAACACATATTTATATACTAATACTTTTTTCCTTTTCTCCAATTGAAGACAAAATATTTGAAGAGCTTAACTGTAGAGAAAACTCATCTCCAAGCAATGCAAGAGTCCCTGGCAGGATTTATCAATAATGAGGTCTTAACGAATGGCGCGGCCGCCGCCAAGTTTTACTATGACCCTAATGAAAAGTGGCTTCCAAATGCGGATCCGAAGGAGCCAAATTGGCGCCCAAATCGGAGTCAAAGGAGTGATGTTGAACTTTGTAATTGAGTCCACACTTGACATTATATATGTAGGACGATGAACTTGTAATCGGCTCTAAATATGTGGCATCATGCAATGAAAACAAAATATATGCCCACTTTTGATGTATAATATAGAATTGTATTCGAAACTTTCCCTAGATGCGTTTATCATTTGTAGTGTACAATCATATCGAAACTTTCCTGAACGCGTATCATTTGTAGTGTAGAATCCTATTTGAAAACCAAATTTAAAAGCAAAATATAACATGAAATTAAAAGAAACAAAAAAAACGAGGGGCTAAATCTCTTTGGTGCGGGCCTGGGCCTGGACTGGACCTGGACCTCAAGGGCATCCTAGTTGTTGCTACTTAACCGGGACTAAAGATTATTATTAATCCCGGTTCGTATTCTCCACTCGATTTCTAGTCCCGGCCGGATCGTAATCCAAGTTCAATTTACACTATGGACAACCGGGACAAAAGAGCGTTTGTGTACTAGTGAATCTCTCATAAATGTAAATCTGTGCTGTAATCTAGGAAAGCTAGATATGATCTGTTGTAACAAGGACTTGTTTTACAAGCCACCAAGGGCTATTCTTGGACTATATAAACATGCAACCGAGGACCCCCGAGGTCACCCCGTTCGCCAATTTTACACGGGTAACGAGAAGAAAATATGGAAGTTGTTCCTACCTTCTCAAGTCTAGTGTAAGAAGGAGAAAGGGAACTCCACACGCCTTCGCTTCTTCGCCTCGCCGGGCGGGCGGGCGGGCGTGGCGTGGCGTGCGAAATGCCGCGGGCGCGCGACATGCGCATGAATGGTCTTCAATCCGGCTCCTCGCCTTGCGGGCGCGGTCTAATAAATAATGAACAACGAGGGTCCTAACCGGTTTAGATCGTGATTGTGTCATGAGGTCGGTTCACCGGACTATATAAGCGAACCACCGCCGCGCTAAGCGTATCAATTTCAAAGCTTAGGGTTTTGCCTCTTCTCGCTGCTACGCTGCCGTCGCCAAGTCTCGGCCGATTGTTTCGCGTGCACCGGCGACGAGGCGAGCAGGTCTCGGAACCGTCGTCTTTGCGATCCTGCACCGAGAAGGCGAATAAGGTTTTTGGGAAGCGCTCTTGGCGCGACTGCTCCCAATCTTCGCCACGGCTCGTCTACCGAAAGCGGGACACGTGGAGGACCGTCCCAATGCCGTCTTCGTGGACAACGTCCAGCAGCCACCGATCGGCGACAGCGATAGCGACACTGGAGGAACTCGGCCGCTTTCGGGAACCTCTCCATTACGTTGTCATCAACGTCAGTCAGGTATTCTCAAGATCTAATGTTTATGTTAGTCATGTTCAGTCAATCCAATCTATCTGGTGTGCTAGTTGTGTTTACACCTGTTGCCATTATCTATGATATGCGGTTATGCTGTGCTATGATTTGTGTTATGTGTTAATGCTATGTTAGTATGCTTGACTTGCTCTATCTAGTAGATCTTTTAATCATGATTTATTTTATGGAATTAATCTGGAAATTGCCTATTTATTTAACACTAACAATATGGTGAGGTCTGGCGGTCTCCCCGCCGGCGAACCCTTAACTCCGCACCTCCCCTAGTGCCTGCACCTGGCATCCATGGCGTCTGCTGCTGCATCTCTGTTTTCTCGAGTACACACTACACAGACCAACGGAGAAGACCACTACACAGAGTTGCATCCACGTGATGCATGGGTGCCCATGGCAGCCAGGGCCTAGGATGAAGGTCGATCAAGAGCTTCTGTCTACACTAGGCGAGATGGCGGTTCAGTTTCTCGTCCACGGTTCGTTGTTTGCCTAGCGCCCCGTCTAACAGTCCAGATGTCCACCAAGTTGCACGAACTGTGAGTGAGTGATCAATCTGGTAAGCATTCGTTGAATCCTAATCCTAATCATAATCCACCACGATCAACCAGTGCAGCATTGCGCCTGTGATGCACAGTGATTCTGCTCAACAGAAGGAATTTGCACGTTCACTTGTGGCATTCAGCCGGCCTCTTATGCCTGCGTTTGTGAACGATTGCATTTTTTTAGAAAAAGTCTGAGGACCAACACCATGAGTCTGCTGCCATCCTCAATGGGAAATTGGCTATGCTGCCAGCGGATGCACAAATCCATTTCATCCATGGAGCAAATGTGAGGGAGGAGGACACATAGTTTGTATTAGCTGCCGCCACATGATGAAGCTAAGTGTAAATTAATTCGGGAGTAATATAAAAAACCAAAGAAGGAAAATAAGTACTTTTCTGACTCATCAGAAATATCGCTGAGATTATGTGTAATAGTGTAAACTCCGTGTGTGGAGACATCAGAAATATCATTCGTTTTCTAAAAAAAAACTTACAATGTAATTTTTGCACTTGAGCTAAGACACCAATTTCACCCAATCCATCCACTGCAACAATCTGCCAACTACAAAAACAATCTATGCATAGAACAAGAACTAGATATGAAGGGGAACCATCACGAAGTAATGCAGATGACTTTCCCAATACCTCCAAATCCTAGTGAACGCCATAACATAATTATACTATTTCTATGATCGATACACATGACATTTATGGTTGTATGGTGCTGGTGTGGTAGAAAAGGTAACATAGGAATATAGATTCAAAGGTAGTGTCTTGCAACTAGACTACTAGTAGTAGTATAAACGTCTCTCTCTAGTTTGTGTCACCTTGTGTCTCATCACCAATTTAGTAGTCTAGTAAACATAGGAACTATCTAATAAACTATTTTTCTCGTCAAGGTCCATTGTCCGTCTAGCAGTCCAGATGTCCACCAAGTTGCATTGTGAGTGAGTAATAAACTGGTAAGCAATCATTCAATTCTAATCCTGATCTATCGCTCCATGCCTCCACCACGATCAACCAGTGCCACATTGCGCCTGGGATGCACAGTGATTCTGCTCAACAGAATGAATTTACACGTTCACATCTATCGTCCACCACTGAAGAACAAATGAATTTGCACGTTCACATATGGCATTCAGCCGGCCTCTTAATTATGTATGCCCTCGTGAACAATTACAATTTTTTTTTTTAAAAAAGGCTGAGGACAAAGACTACGACTCTGCTGCCACCCTCAATGGGCAACTGGCTATGCTGCCAGCCCGCCTCCAATGTTGCTGCTGGGATACACACTTCAGAGCAGCCGATGCACAAATCCATTTCATCCATAGAGTGAATGTGAGGGACGAAGACACATAGTTTGTATTAGGTGCCGCCACATGACGAAGGTAAGTGTAAATTAATTTGGGAGTAATATAAAAACCAAAGAAGGCAAATAAGTACAATGCATTTTTCTGACTCATCAGCAATATCGCTGAGATTATGTAATAGTGTAAACGTTGGAGACATAGAAGCGGGCAGTATCATTCGTTTTCCAAAAAAAACTTGCAATGTAATTTTTTGCACTTGAGCTAAGACACACAATCCCTCAATGCAACAATCTGCCAACTGTGAAAACAATCTATGCATACAACAAGAACTAGATACAAAGCAGGTGAGCCATCACGAAGTAATGCAGATGATTTCCCAATACCTCCGCCATATCATAATTATACTGTTCTATAATCGATACACATGACACTCCTTGTTGAATGCTGCTGGTTTGGTAGAATAGGTAACATAGGAACTATATAATAAACTATATCTCTTCGCAAGCATTGGTTGGATTTTATATGGATTCAAAGGTAGTGTCTTACAACTAGACTACTAGTAGTATAAATGTCTGTCTCTATTTTGTGTCCCCTTGTGTCTCATCACCAATTTAAAAAAAAAAACTGCTTGTTGTTTACTCCATTCTAGTATGCATGTGTCCATTTGTCTTCAACCCATTTCAATTCGACATTAGAGTACTGCATCAATTCAGAATACGTATAGGACAGCTTAATATGCTTTAAATGCACTGGTCAGGTGCGAGTGCTAGTGGAATAACATAGTCTTTTTACTCCAGAGGTACTAATAAAAAAGTTCAAAACTGCATATCACTATATCAGACACAAAAAAAAGTTGTGGCCATCAAACATTACACCAAACTTTTGTTTGATTTTGGATACCCTAACAGTCAGCTCCGTTATAGTCAAATGTCATTGTTCATATTCATCGGTCCAGAGGCTCCAAATCTTTACGTAATGGTTATTTTCGGGCCCTACCACCTCGTAGATGCATCAAAGGCACATTGGGGCGACCATGACAGGTCCATGAGTGCTAATGACACCGGGGGTCAGTTTTTCATGTGTTGCACTGGATGATCCTCCATTGCCAAAGATGCCACAAACTCCATCATATGGTGTTAGCTACAACTCATTGAAGTAGCCATATGGTCTGGTGCTAGATACATATTCCCTTTTCGTGAGGCGACCGGTTTGTATAATTGAAAGCTGCGCCAAGCTTTTTAATATGCTTTGTTTGCGGATCATCCAACACCACACTGCTAGCCCATGGAGGCTAATCATCCGGAACACAGCCGGATAGTGATCAGCTGGTCTTCTATCTTTACGCTACCATCGTCTATCCAATAATTTGGTCCAGACTATTCCCCTAGCTTAAGGTGCTTCTGTCTTCAATTCTCTCATGGTTCTTGGGAGGGAATGGACCAATATCGGACTAAGTCAAAAGGAACACATGCTCCTTTCACGCGTCGCTACCTTGGGCGGTGCTTAAACCGACAAGTGCTTGTGGCCCCGGTCGGGTGCAATGCCTATTTATAAGAATTGGGCCCATGAGTATCAACGTTAACACATGGAGGTAATCCATTGTAACCAACTCCCTATATAAGATCAGATCATGAGGAGGCATTGTATCATCCACGAAGGCCATCAGCGACACCTCTCTCATGCCACCGTCTCCTCTTCCGCACCAGCGTTGAAGAGGGAGAGTCTATGACAGATCTCTTCTACCGAGATAATTACTAATGTCAGACGACCTGACTTCATGTTATAGTTAGTCTTTAATACACATTCTGATCTCGTCTACCGTCTCTTCTTATTTTGTTTTAGATAAAGGATGAAAACATCCAGCCTCTGCGTCTATGGACGTATTACGCGACCAATTATTACAAAGTTTGCATAAGACATAAAAAGACGGATCTAGTCTCTAAGATGGACAAAGAACTAAAACAAACAAAATATATGCTTCCACCCTCCATTTTGATAGCTGCGGATATGTTTGCTCATCAAGCGAGTGTGTTCTTGGCTTGCTCACCACGTTGCGCATTTGTGCCCAAAAATGTAATCGGTGAGGCACAACAACTTAACTGACTCCATGCAAGCGGGATGACAAGGAAGTGCTCCTGTGATGCCTTGAGGAAGGATATTGACATCCCAAACGCCAACACCTTTGGAAGAAGCGCCAAAAGGTCTGTTGACCCGGACCCCCGACGAACAAGAACCGGCGATTTTTTTGTTGCAGCTTTAAATTTCTGTTTTTTCCTCATAGCTGTAAAAAATTGTACTAAAGCATACCATATTATATGTTCATTGTGTAGATCTACTCATTTAGAGTCTAACACAATTTGATTTTTTCGTTTTTACGATTTTTCTGTGATTTACTATGATTTTTAAAACTGCTTTTACGGGGGTAATTTGACCGGTTTTTTGAAAGTTCAGGGGGTGATATAGACCGTTTTAAAGTTTGGGGGATTATGTAGTCTGCCACCCATAGTTGAGGGGGTGATGTAGACTTTTTCCTTACTTTAATAAATAAGTTACGTAAGACTACTTATGGAGGAACCTACCTAGCACTATAGGTTCGAGCCTCATCTGAACATGCTTGTTTCAGTTTATAGCTAACTAATTGATTAGTCTTTGTTGAAACGACATTGCAAATATTAAGATGTAAAGGTAAGACGATGTACATTTTTTTCTTAGTAGTGAGTGTGTTTATGCACCTGTATATATGTGTTACAAAGTACTCCTCTGTTTCAAATTATAAGTCACTTTGAATGTACCAAAGTTATAGTAATTATTTATATGTAGTTATATATTTTTCAAATATAAATGCCCTGGAAAAGAAAAGGCAGAACAAGATTTGATGTACTTCTACTCCATCTCTCTGGATCATACAAACTTGTCACCTTTGTCATCTGCGTGCTGATAGATTTAGCATCAGGGCCCCCTTGTTGGAGGAGGGAGATGATGGACGAAATAAGGCGCGGATGAGAATGATAGACTGTGTAGTAGTTGGGATGGAAGGAGGAGGAAGATGATTTGCATCGAGCACGCAGACGGACGATGAGACGTGTGGCCGGCGGCCAGCCGCGCGTTGCAATTATTGGTTGTTTGGCCTGCATGCGGCTGCTCCTGTGATGATATGCAACTCTTCAAGGCAAGAATACTTTGCCTGGCCTGTTTTTTCTTTCCAGGTGTTTCTCATTCCCATCACACACGAGACATATGCACTGACTAGATCTATATGTGCACATGCATGCCGCGTATCATCCTTGGACCTTGTTCCTCATTCCCCCACTATATATCAATTCTCTTCTATAGTATAAGATGACGAGCTCATCCACTAGTCTTGAATCATGGTAAATATGCCTTCCAGTATGCTGCTTATATATAGTATTAATCAAAGAACGAATGCAGGTGGCAGCATTCAATAACTGGCTCCCTATACACAGGTTTCCCTTCACAAGTAGTACATTAACCGTGTGTTTGGTTGGGGGTTGGGTGGGTTGGAGTCACTCAATCCAGGTTTTAGGGATGACTCAACCCTTCTCATGTTTGGTTCGTTTTGTTGGGATGGGTTGGCTCTAACCCAAAAATATTTGTTTGGTTGGAGGAGTTGGGTTAGGGATGGACGAAAGATTCACTTCATTAATGGGTCCCGTGTGTCATTCTCATCGACGAGCAATTTGCATCCGAACCTTGTGGATTTTAGAAACTAACTAGGCCCATCCATATAAATCCTTATCTCTGGCACTTTTACAAAGTGAACACAAAAAATATTTTTATTTACTACTCAATCCTTTTTTCTTCTTCCCGACACCGAGCAGGATCGGCGCCGGCCTCGGGGTCGTGAGCTCTGGCGCGTGGGCGAGATCTGCCGCTTGGCGCTTCGCCCGCGCAGGAGAGATCCGCGCGGGTGGGTGGGTGGGTGGGTGTGTGTGAGGGGGGGGTCGTGAGCTTTCTTTGCTGCGGGCGCAAGACGGAGGGTAAGCTCCGCCGCGGCGGCGGGTAGCGGCGATGAAGACGGAGGGTCGCGGCGAGGACGACGGGGTCGGACGCGAGGGCGATGAGGGCAGCGCAGCAGGCGGCGAAGAAGGAGGAGACAGGCGTCGATGCAACCCGGACGGGTTCGCTCCATCTCTCGAAACTTGTGGGGCGGAGCCAACCCGGATCTTGGCCGAATATTCGCTTGTGGAGCCGCTCTTCTCCCTCCGCCCACATCCAAACAAGCCAAAAGTGGGTTCGCTCTGACCAGTTCGCCCCGCCCCTCAAAACAAACACACGGTAAGTAACCGATTATATTCTGTTGCAATACACGTTGCGTAGAAAGAGAGTTTGGGTAACTGAAATTAGTTAGACTAATTATGGAGGAACCTACCCAACACTATGGGCTCGAGCCTCCAACATATAACATGGATTTGTACCTGATCGCTAGCGCAGAAACACCTTTAGAGAGTACATTTTCAGAAAACTAGTCATCACTGCATGCTAGACGACCTGGACTACAATGGAGTAATCTTTGATGCTAATAGTACGTATACCGGCGCGGAAGAGGAACAGATTTATTATTCCATCACTCGTGATGTACGACCACATAGTGCGTTGTGCGTTCAGTAGTTCCTAAAATCAAATTAGAAAAGGTACCATGAGTTTCATCAGATAGATAATAGTGATTTTTAAAACATCATAGCATACATAAGTTACGTATACTCTGCGTGCATGGACACTCAGGAGAATTTTAGATTACTGAGCTCAGAGTTTGATCATCCATCCTTTTCTCGCAATCTTAATTAATGATCTTTCGGCACAAAACTAAGCTGCTTGGACGGTTGCTTGGCAGAGTGATTGAACAGACCGGCTTTTCTCTTCTGGCATCCCACTCCCATTTTCCGCTAGCGCCCCCCTTGCGCTCTTTGTCTTAACTCACTGAACCTGTGATGATATGTGACTCTTCAAGGACAACATACTTTGCTCGGCCTGTTCTTTCATTCCAGGTATTTCTCATTCCCACTGCACGGGAAACATGCACTGACTACATCTATATACGAACATGCATATGGCATGTATTATCCTCGTCCCTCAGCTCACTCCCTCTATCTAAGACGACGTGCTTGTCTACACGTAGCCTTGAATAACGGTAAATGTGGTTTCCACTATGGTGCTTATATATAGTACAAATCAAGGCACGAATGGAGATGCAGTATTGTGACCTGTTTATTAGCTCTACCTGGTTCTGATCTGTATAGATTTCCTTCATTAGTACATTATATGTAATAATCCCATTATTCTGTTGCAATATACATGTTGTATAGGAAGAGTTTGCACGTAACTTAAATAAGTTGTACTAATTATTGAGGAACCCACCTAGCGCTGTGTTTGATCCTCCAACTTAACATGCATGTCTACCTGATAGCCAGCGCGCATATATATATTATTGCATATGTTTACCTGATAAGTCGCATATATATGGCTAACTAATCTATTATTGCCGAAATGACATTCGAAATATTAAGATGTAAAGGTAAAACGATGTACATTTTTTCATAGTACTGACTGAGTGTGTGTATGCGCTTGTATATATGTGTTAAAAGCACTTCATCTGTTCCAAATTATATGTCAGTTTGATTGTACCGAAGTTAGAGTAATCATTTATATATAGTTATATTGTTTCTGAATAAAAATGTCCTGGAAAAGGCAAAGCAAAACAAAATTTCATGAATGTACTTCTACTCCATCTCTCTGGATCATACAAGCTTGGCACCTCTGTCACTTTGTCGCCTCTGCTGACAGATTTAGCATCATGCCCCCTAGTACAGTGGTACGGTCTGGTCCTCCAAGGCAGTAGGCACAACCTTCTCCATCAGTCATATCCCACACCCCTTTTTCTCATTAGTGCCCAACTTCTTTGCACTGTTTCTCAGACGTACCGATTCGTCGTGTGATAATATGTAACTCTTCAAGGACGAAATTCTTTGCTCAGCCTGTCTTTTCATTCCTGGTGTTTCTCATTCCCATCACACGAGACACATGCACTTACTAGATCCGTATGTAGTCATGCATGCCATGTATGCATCATCCTTGGACGTCCTTGGTCCTCCCTCCCCCACTATCTATTCTCTCATGTTTTATAAGACGACGAGCTCATCGATCCACACTAGACTTGAATATATAATGGTAAGTGTGGCTTCCACTATATGCTGCTTATATATAGTATTGATCAAAGAACGAATGGAGGTGCAACATTCAATACCTGGTTCCCTATACAAAGGTTTTCCTTCACAAGTAGTATGGCAGCCATGGCCTTGGATGAAGGTCAAGAGCTTCTGTGAACACTGGGCGAGATGGCGATTCAGTTTCTCGTCCACGGTCCATACTCTGCCTGGAGCCCTGGCTAGCAGTCCAGATGTCCACCAAGTTGCACTGTGAGTGAGTGATCGATCTGGTAAGATATCGTTGAATCCTAATCCTGATGTATCACTCCAGTCCTTCAACACAATCAAAACCGGTGCAGCATTACGCCTTGGATGGACAGTGATTCTGCTGCAACACAGATTGAAGAGGCAAAAGAATGCTATGTGAAGTTTATCCCCAATTATAATTTGATTCTCCTTTCTTTTTTGCAGTCGGCTTGTAGCTGATGTTTTAAAGTCCGATTTACAACATTTTGAAATTGTTATTAGTTGTGGGATTGAGGATATTGTATTTATAATGTTTCTACACAACTGTGTCGTCTTGCTTTTTATTTGATCTAATGATTTCAAATTAATCTTTGCAGTGACCCTTCATTCACATAGATCACAATTGATGGAAAGCTAAATCTGTGTATCAAGAAATTCTCTCGCATTCGCATAGCAATTTATGAGGTGAAAGCTGCTGCTGTGTACGTTCCACATTTTGTCTTTATTATGATAGATGCTCAAGCGCTTTGGACTAGAGGTTTTAACCAGTTCTTAGTCATTGCAAAACCTACAGGGCTTTGTCCCAGGATTCTCTGTCTTGCTCGACCCATTGGGCTTCCAACTCGTCTCTGGACCATGGTCACCAGAATGAATGCTGGAATAAGCACCTTTGTGATCATTTCAGCAGCTAGGCCGGCACTTTATGCTAACACATATCTTCCCAGTACCACCCAATCCTTTGTGTCAACAAGAAATGATTAAAAAATTGTTGGTCTGCCATGATTTGTGTTTCAATATACTGCCTCTACAATACTACATATGAACCATACTCATGGCACTGTTGGGGAAGAAGGTATCATACGATCCATCTAAACTATCGATCATGTCCCAAGCACTGGCAGGATGGCTTATATTGGTTGTGCCATTATAGTATGTGTACCTTTTTCCAACCCATTTTAATTGACAAGCTCATATTTTACTGAGTGACACTGATTTTAGCCCAGGGTGTGCTATACACTAGTGACTTCTTGATCTCTTTAATTTACTTTACTGGAGATTGAAGCATGTATTATACAATGGGTTGCCAAAGATGCTAGCACCGTTATAATGCAAGGTCAGATTAGAATTTGATATTGATATATTGGAAAACTCTCAAATATTACGCGTGCACGAAACCAAATCGGTTTAGCCACTAACTTCTATGCACTGTTCATATGATTGACATGACCGGACAACATGCATCACTTTTCTTATCCGTGACGAGTATTGTTGACAAGACTCACTGATATGTGTTTATATTAGTGATGCGTCCAGACAAAACACATCACTTCTCTTACCAGTGACACGTTTCATTGAGAGGAGTCATTAATACGGCCACATATCAGTGACACGCCAGGATAATACACGTAACAGGTGTTATGAGTGACACGTTTTCATAGGAAGAGTCACTAATATCTTTCTTTTGTGTTGAGTAAAGAGTCACTGATATCTTGTTATTAGGGACACGTCTTGTTCTAGGGGCATGGGTAAGAGTTAATCAGTGAAGGTGTCTGCTTTTAGCTGTTAAGGCACAGTGATGACTTGTATCAAACTCATTTGTTCTTCCATCTTTAGCTTGAGTTGGAACAACAAATGCATCTGTAACTTTAATTACATAAGAACTTCTACATAAAACCAATAAATACATTTTAATATGTTGTGAGAGCCTACAGTAAACCTATTAATGAATGAAAAACTCATAAAACTACAAGGACCGTATGAACTTTGGAATCAAATGGTTGTGATTTGGCCTTGAAAATTTAGAAATCTTGATCGATAACATTTCCATTTTACTAATAACTTTCTCCCCTCACTCTTATTTTAGAGGTTATGACACTGTAACTTAACTAAAGCAACAATGCACTACTACAAAATGATTTCGCGAGACATTACCTAACCATTAATTATGGTAGTCATAAAATGCAGTGCTCTCCTAAAATACCTAAGGATTTATAGATGTGGGCTTTTATTACAAAGGCGGTTGAAAATGGCCTGCCACCTACAATGGATTTATAAAGACTAAAATGCATTTACCCAGGTGGATTCATGATGTGGACCGCCTACGAAAATGGAGGCTAGGCCGATGCCTGATGTGGGCCACCTCTATTAGTTGAGCCCAGATATCAGAATCCATGTACATCCCAAACATCTATGTCTCCAGTATATAAACGAAAAATTAAACCCTTTACTGCACACTTTATCTCACCTGTCTCTCTTCTTATCTCTTTCCTTCTATTCGGAAGGATCAAACACGGGCGGAACACACTGTTTTTATTTTGGAACTGTCTAAAGACAGACAGCTGCAGAAACCTCACAACTTAATGAAATACTGGCATGTAGCAAGGATAGCAAAATTACATGAAAACTTCATGGCTAAGGAAGTACTGCCATCTTATTTGCAAATATTAAAAAACACGGCTACTTCAGTATCCCTAGGGATCATGTGCCTGTTCATAACATCACTACAGGTTATTAGTAGAAAACAGAACCGTTGAAGTGAACCGCATGCCGTTCCGTCACTACAGGGATCTTGATCTGAATCTCACTCCTAGAACCATAAACTGATTTTTTATTAGTAGAAAACAGCACCGTTGAAACTAGTAACCTTGCATCAACGGACTATGTGTACTTTGGTTCTAGATATGCAACCATAGCCTTGTTCGATATGTATATTAGATTTTACACAGTGAAAGACAAACACATCTGGGTCTTCTCAAAAAAAAAAAAAAAAAAAAAAAAAAAAATCTACTGATATCCCGAATATCTAGTTTCTTGAAGATTGTAACATTTTAATTTCATAATTTTGTATTTGAGTCCAGAGAATTGGTAACTAACAATTTGGAGCTTAGTAGCTGGCGAAGCCTCAACATATCCACACAATCCTTCCACTGCAACAATCTGCCAGCTGCGAAAACAATCTATGCCTAGAACAAAAACTAGATATGAATCAGGGAGCCATCACGAAGTAATGCAGATGACTTTCCCAGTACCACCAAATCCTAGTGAACGCCATAGCATAATTATAATATTTCTGTGATCGATACACATGACATAGATGGTTGTATGGTGCTGGTGATGTAGAAAAGGTAACATACGATCTATCTAATAAACTATATCTCCTCGCAAGCATTGGTTGGATTTTATTTGGATTCAAAGGTTGTGTCTCACAACTAGACTACTAGTATTATAAAGGTCTCTCTTTATTTGTGTCTCCTAGCTTGTGGTCTCATCACAAATTTAAAGCGAAAACCGCTATTTACTCCATTCCATTATGCATGCATCCATTTGTCTTCAACCAATTTCAATTCGAGATAAGACTATTGCATCAATTCAGAATGCGTATATGATAGCTTAATATGCCATAAATGCACTTGTTGCTGCATTTGTCTTGTTAGAGTTGAAGAAGACGAATCATCCGCTACAAAGATCCTAGGTGCAAGTGCTAGTGCAATAACATAGTCTTTTACTCCTGTAGTACTAATAAAAGTTACAAAATGCATATTACCATATCAAACACAAAAAAAAAAAAAATCACCGCCATCAAACATTACATCAAACTTTTGTTCGATTTTGGATGCCCTAGCAGTCGATTGCGTTAAGATCAACATTCATATTCATCGGTCTAGAGCACCAATCTTTATCATAATGGTGATTTACCCCTTCCTCCTCTTAGATGCATCACAAGGCACGTAGGGGTGACAATGAAAGGTCCATGAGTGCCAACGACAGGTGGGGGTAGTTGCGTGTATAATTCAAAACTGAAATCCTAGGGATCAAATTAAACCACAAATAGAAAAACCATCATCTAGTCTAGCATGATGTGCCATGTGCTCTAACTTGCTCTTAAGTGAAAACAGAGTAGTGTTGCATCCTTAGCAACTGGTATAATCTAGAAATTTAAAGGACCCACAAGCAAAATACATGTATAATCAATAAACACAGTAAGTTAGGTAACACCATATGTATATGTCTCCATCCTCTTTAACTATTAATTGCCATTAGGAAACACTGTAATTTTTCATGTTTTGCACTAGATGATCCTCCATTGACAAAGATGCCACACACTAGATCATATGGCGTTAGTTACAAGCCATTGAAGCAGCCATATTGACCCATTTGATGGTCTGGTGGTACATACATATTCCCTTTTCTACCAGACAGTCTTGTTTGTATAATTGAAAGCCATGCCAAGCCTTTGATATGCACTGGATGATTCACCGCTAGGCATCTTTGTCTTGCCAGATCGTCCAACACCTGCTAGCCAATAGAGGCTAATCGTCCGGAACCCAGCCGGATAGTCAGCTCATCCTCTATCTTTTTATGCTGGATCGTCTATCCAATAATTTGGTCTAGACTATTCCCCTAGCTTATGGTGCTTGTGTCATCATTTCTCTCGTGGTTCTAGGGAGGGAATGGACCAATATCCAGGCCGAGTCAAAAGGAACACACGCTCCTTTCATGTGCACTACCATCGGCAGTGCATAAACCGACTAGAGCTTGTGGCCCCAGGTCGTGCAATGCCTATATATAAGAATTGGCCCCATGAGTAATCCACCGTAACCAACTCCCTATGTAAATCAGATCATGGGGAGGCACTGAATCAACCTGAAGGCCATCACACCTCTCTCATGCCACCGTCTCTTCTTCTACACCAGCGTTGAAGAGGGAGAGGCTCTGACAGATCTCATCTGCCGAGATAATTACTAATGCCAGACGACCTGTCCTGACTTCATGTTATAGTTATTTTTAATACACATTAGATTACTCCATATCCATGTAACTACTTCACTGTGGTTTAAGCCTTGTTTATTTTTCTAATAGAATATACCTATAAGCAGCATCGTGGATACTGGATACCATGGCGGCATCCTGGGACGTCACAGGAAGATTGGACTATGGCAACCATAGGCTTTGGGGTCTACAGTTGGCGTACCAGATACTAGTTATTTGTGTGTGTTTTTTAACACGAAACTTAGGTTCATATGAACAGTAGAAAACAATTTCCTTTGTATTTCCTATATGGTCATAACGCCTTAGAAAATAAATTATGTAAAAGCAGCCACTACTTGGATATGATAAGCTAGGGTTCTGCTTCATGCTACTTTTATATGAGCATGGACGCTCATCATTGCAAATATGCAGGTACATACCCTATGTTTGTGGACAATGTCCCATAAACCCATGTGTCACTGTAAAAAGTAACTAATTAGCTATAATTGAAACACATACGGTGGGTTGGACACTCGACACCACAAATAGTCTAACAAACGCACATGGTTCACAACTTCTTCCTACATTTGCACTGTACTAATTGGATTACTTTATGCAATAGTACTTCTGAAGAAAAAACTTTAACCAGCTAATAAATAGTCTTTAAATAAAGTTGTTTCAATCCATTTCATGCTACCTCCCACCTGCATTGTATATAAACAGAATAGTGGAAACCACACTTACCATCATCAAGAAAAGGTGTGAGCCTGTTATCCTTTATTATGAATACATTGACCGAGGAGTGAGGTTAAGGGTGATATATATACATGCCACGCATGTGCACATCTATATAGATCTAACCAATCAGTGCATGTGTCGATCTTGTGCAATAGGAATGAGAAACATCTGGAAAGAAAATATAGGTAGGATGGAGTATGTGATCCTCGAAGAGTGACTTAGCATCACAAGAAGTGTTGTGCTGCCTTTTCTAGAATCTGAGCAAAGGGTGCGCTGACCTGAAAGTAGACTGGGATAGGCGTTCGGCTGTTGGCTCTTGGCCAGTGACACAACCACTTAGTGTGATGGTGGAACGTCATGTGGTTGACTGCCGCACAGGGTCATGGAGATGCTCCATTTCTCAAACAGTCAACACAGGCAGCAGTGACGATGAACCGAAGCCACCTGGCAGTTGATGATCCCCTATCACTAGCACTGGCATTGCTGAGGGCGCAAGGGCCACTTGCAATGGCTCGACAGTGTCCTGCAGCCTGCATTGGACTACACGCCATGGCTGGACCGTTTGTTAGACAGTATCTGCTGCATGCTCTGCACAGCTACATGGTGGGAGAAATATGGGAAGCTCGTTGACGCTCTAAATTAGCAACGGAACACACAAAAAAACATACCAGGAGCACTGACTTTTTCTAGGATCCTACTCCTCCAATGAAATAAAAGATATTCTATGGCCGGCCTCCTAGAGGACCTCGACTCGGATCCAACTCCTAGAAGGAACAAGGTGTTAATGAAATAATGTTAGGATTAACAGAGGTGGGTTTCTCTAGAAATAACAAATTCTAACTACAGCCATACATCTTGAGGTTGGCAAATATTATAACACGAACATTGAGTAGGAGGTTGGCAAATTCTAGCTACATAGTTTGCCTTACTAGGCAACACTTAGTTCACAACTAGATTAGCTAATTGGAACAACTGAGACTACTTAAGGATATATTTCTGGATGGAAAACTTGTACAAAGGACCTGCTAATAAATAATCTTTTAATAAAAGCAGATTTCATTTAACGCTAGCTGCCACGTCCATTGATGCTTTAATAATCTCTCTTGTGTCCAGTGGTTCTGCATTGGCAAGCTGTAGGCTTACTCAGTTCTGTTTCTTCTTCAGGGAATGATTAAAACTTGCATGAGGTTCTTTTGCCCTGGCATGACCCTTTATAACACCATCATAAAAACGGCAGGTTATTGCCTTAAAAACAACAAGAAAATGGTAAAGTTCACTGTCTTATAGGCTGACACCAACCAGAAGTGCTGATTAAATTCATTCAACCACAAGTTCTTTTCCCAAATTGCACAAGCATCTCCGCCACTGTTTGATGAATATTAGTATTATAGTTAATTGCTTTGTTTCTGTCCTCAAACCTGCAAAAGAGATGTACAAGAATAAAGCAACCATAAGATCGGGGTACCAGGACGTTGTTGGCAATCATGCATAGTGCCTCAATCGTGCATAAGATTTGTATAAATCAAACTCTTTCCGTAGAGGTCACTAAGGCTTTCATACATCAAGGCTGTTCATAATATCTTGGACAAGAATCACAGTGGTACCATTGGTAACATAATCATTGTTATCATATCAGGGTTCACACAAGAGTAGCACGCTGCACTATGCTTTTTCACTATGGGAGGAGGGCGATGACGATAGATAAAAAGGCCGAAATACATGCCCCTAGTAAAAATGTGTAGCCTCGGCCATCAGCCATCGTGGCCATCCCCTCGTCACGCTGGCTACCCCTAACACACTGCATCTGCATCCTCGGCATGCTCGGCCAGCTGCAGCACTCAGGCCGCCTAGCTTGATGTTCTAGCACATGCATGATGTGCGCTGAGGCCATCAACATCAAGCTCCAGACCAAACACCACTGTGCTCTAGTGCTCCAGTCGGCATGGTCCTTTTACCATGGGTACTCACACATCCCATAAGAAAAGGAGTTTTTTTATTGAGCCCCTGGTTCGTTGTGCACACAAATGCATGTCTTTGATGTGTCCAATAGCCTAAAACAATGAGTAGTATTTGCTTTGTATAAAACCGTGTTTTGTCCAAGAGACAAAAATATCCCAATAGTCTAACAAACTTGACCCACATTGGGCCTATTTGGAACAAAGGAATGCAAAAAAGAGAAAATGGGAAAAACGAACGAAGAGGATATAGGTGTTGTGTGAAATGAGAAAATACAAGAAAAGGTAGATTGGGGAGTTCAGATCAATTCTCATCCAACAGTTTGCCCTCTTGTTTTCATTGGATTCTTCTCTCTTGGATGAGAGTACGACGAGTGGGTCCCACCGACAGTAGTTGATATAGAGTGGACATATAGAGGATGAATGAGTGCGGGGAAGATGTAGAGGAGAGAATTTTGATGATCAAGATAGAATATTGTTTTTAGAAGATGAATTTGGGGTACCACGAGTGCGGATAGTTTAAAGCAGCAGTAGTATACTTCTATAGAAAAACTGTATATATAGAACGAGCTAATAAATGTCATTTAATAAAGCTTCGTTCATGTAACACTAGCTCCCAGCTCCATTCGTTCCTCAACAGTATAGATATAAACAGCATAATGGAAACCACACTCACCATTCAGAGTAGGTGTGGAGGTTTTCATCTTTTAGGAACACATTGATAGAGGGACTGCATGAAGGAACAAGGATAATATATACATGCGTATGAGCACATATATAGATCTAGTCAGTGCATGTTTCTTGTGCTATAGGAATAAGAAGCATCTGGAAAGAAAATATAGGCTTGACAGATGAGTCCTGTTATCCCCAGTGAGTCACATAGCATCAAAAGTAGTGTCACAGTGCAGTTTCCAGAAACATCGCAAACGGGGCTCAACCTGGAGGTAGTATCAGTAAGCGTCTCAGCTGTTGGCTGATCGCCCATAACACACAACTAGAAGGAAGCAGTGCTGACGAATCGATGCCCCCTGGCTGAAGCAGGTCGACCTGGAGAAGTGAGAAGCGTATGTTGTACAAGATCAGAGCCAGATTTGCTTTACCATCTTTGTGTGTATTTTCTTGGGTGACTGCCTTCGGCACTGGTAACTCCAACTGTGGTGCAACAGGAGCAAACAAAGAAGATGTAAAAGCTAGCGTGTGAATGACAAGCCTGGCACCCAAAAAATGTCCAAGCGTGCCAATTATTTTAATTCTGTTAGGAGTAAGTTATTGGAAACTTAGTGACAAGGCTGTTTTTTCCTTTACACATATTTATTACAAAGGATGCAAAAATAACATCTTTGTTCTGGATTTATATTTGGCTCTCAAGACCACTAAAACTATGCTCGGCTATCAAGTTATTGATTTGAGAAGTTTGGTTTATATGTATTAATCCTCGATAGATTTTGTTTGAATACAAAATCAGGCTTGAATCAGATTTTCGTAAATATTTGATACAGCCAAGTCTACACCTGACGCCACACGATCGTGCGAGACAAACAGACTGAGATGTAAGCATGGCAACATTGACACAGGTGTGTGTCGCCTGTGTTATCAGTGTTTTTATGTGAAGGCTGCTGAGGTCCAACTGGCTGCAAGTTGTGCCATTCCTGATCACTCTCGTGTTAGGATCCGAAGGATCACCAACGATAACTGGAAGGGAATTTGGAGGATTGGGGAGGAATTCGGGGCAAGAACAGCAAGAACAGAGGGTTTGGGTTAAGCACGAATAACAAATGCGGGGAACTTTCAGATGAATGTTTAAGCAACAGGATTCAGTTACAGCTGTTCGATGACTTCATAGCTAAAAGTGGTGGAGAGTACCTCTGTGTCTTGAATGTTCCTCCACCACATGCATTGGGTGTTTATTTTTAACTATTTGCTCATTCAGTTTCCTATAATAAATACAACATCTCCAAGTGAGGCATAAGGACTGCAACTTGCTTTTTAATAATCTCACTTTCCACCATTTCCTTGACTTGACTTTCAGTTTCATTCTTCTGTTGTGGAGAGTGCCTATATGGCCTCATATTGACAGGGAATTACTGGGGAATAAGTTGAATGTGATGGTCAAAATATCTTGGTGGAGGCAAGGAAGTGGGTGTCTGAAAAATGTCTTCCAACACATTAATCAACTTCTAAACCCCCACTGGAGCACCATCCACCTGAATAGAAGCCATCATCACTCTCAGAAATAGGAGGCACCTCCTCTGGTAAAGCTCTCAACAATAGTGAGAAATTGCTCCCCTCTTTAGCAGCCCTTGCATCTTGGTCTTTGAGACCTCTGCACACTTGACAGTATGAGTGTCAATGCCTCTCAAAGAAATTCTCTGGCCCTGGTGGGTGAATTTCAACACTTTCTTGCCCCAGTGAATCCACATCAGGCCTGACTTCTCTAACTCTCGTCCTGACCCAATATCAGATCAAAACAGCTCAAGGATAAAATACCAGCATTAGACTTGAAGGAATGACCTTGGCAATTCCACTACATGTTTGGAATTTCCTAATCACAAACCATCAAACTACCATTAGCAGATGCCAGATTTGTTGGTGCTTGGCTGGTAATTGGGAGCTTCGCAGCAAACTTTGAGCTGATGAGAGTTGCCACACTCCCTGAGTCCGCCAATATCAACACGGGTGTCTTCCCAATACTTCCACATAATGTCAGTTTTTTGAGTGACTAGAGATCAAGTGGATCCTTGATCGACAGCCATGCCTGTATCTTGCTGAGCCTCCACATCCAAATCCTCATCACTTCTCATGTCAGCCTACTTCTCAAGAGCATCCAACATCTCTTGAATGATGTGAAGTGGAACCTGCGGGGGTCACTAATGCTCTCCCTGTTCCACTTACTGCCACACTTGAAACAAAGGTTATTGTGTTTTCTAGATGCCTTAAGTGCTACCAATTTGTCATCAGATTCAGCCACCCCAACTTGCCCTTTCCCCTTAACCACTTCTGTAGTCTTAGTCTTGTCAAAGGCTTACTTGAACTGATATTTGCAGACGTCATTGCCACTCATCTTGATATTAGCTTTGGCCAACTCAGATTCTTGTAATAGAGCCAGAGCACTTGCTATATGTCAACATCTGGTGGCCTATGCGACACAATACTCCGTCTGATTTCCTCCTTCAACCCAGCCGGGAATCTAGTCGCAAAATAGGTCTCATCATAATTGCGATTATAGAACAACAGGTTGTGTTGTGAGCACCCTGCTCAAACTCCAGAACATACTCAGCAACTGTGGCTGACTGCACAATACTCTCAAACTGCTACAAAATTAGAGGATATTGTTCTTTATCAAACCTCTCTTCATTACCAACTCGCAAAGCTTGTCCCAATCAGAAATCCGGGCCCTCCTCTCTACCGTGTGTAGCCATGTCTTCTCCACCCCAATGAAATTGAGCGTGGCAAAACGGGTCCCCAATGATGAATGCACGACGTACACCTCGAAATACATCATGTACTGATCACACCATAAGCGGGGATTCGATCCATCAAATTTGGGAAACTCAAGCTTAGGGAAAGGTGGAGGGCATGGTGGAATTTCAGCGCATGGATCATCAGACATACCCTTGTTGAAGTCCCTACGGCCGGGTTCCATTGAACCCGACACAGCGTTTGCTACTCCCGTTGAGTCACTCCACATCCACCGCCGGTGACGGAGACGAGGACACTGGTGCAACATTGAGGTCGAGCCCCGAAGGGGAGGTTGTCCGACCGCCGACATGCGACGACAGGTCTCCTGCAGCAGGGAACGGGGTTATGCCGCCGATGAGAGTCGAGAGGTGGATCTGAAATCGGCCGAGAACACCTGGCCCCGGGCACACACCTCCGCGCGACGGGTCCAGCACATCCGCACGACGGCCAAGCATTTCGAGAGTGACGTCGTGTCATGAGTGGAAGATGTCGCCGATTCTCGCCTAGCCACACAAATCGTTGAGCACCACATTGGCATTGGCTTGTTTGGCGTTGAGGGCGTGAACAGAGTCCAGCGTCTCCTTCATCATATCCCGCAGTCCGGTGATCTGCCTGTGGTGCGGAAAATGTGTCCATCTACTTCTTGATCACCTTGAATTTGGTGGCCAAATCTTCAAGGGAGGCCTCCATTTTGCGCTTGAGCCTTTAACGGTTTCCGCTCCAGCACCAAAACAAAGACGGCGATGATTTGGGGAAAAATTTCCGCCAAATCGCTGGCTCTAGATACCAAGTGTTAAGATCGGAAGGATCAACAATGATGACTAGAAGGGACTTTGGAGGATTGCGAGGAATTCAGTGCTAGAACAGCAAGAACAGAGGGTTTGGGTTAAGCATGAACAACAAATTGTGGGAAAATTCAGATGAATGTTTAAGCAACATGATTCGGTTACAGTTGTTTGATGACTTCATAGCTACGGCTCCAGTTTACAGTAGGCTCTTATACTCACGCTTACAATGCTAGCTGGCCCACTCAACCGAATACGGCCCATGCAAGATGACAGCTACTCCAGTCATGCTTCAACACCGTTGCCTATTGTCGGAAAACAGTTAGCCACCTGACGATGCTATCCCTGGTTGCCGACACTCTGCTGCTCTTGCACAACATCGTGTCTCATGCTTTATGTCTTCTCTGACTCCCTGTATTGGGAAAGAGATATTTCAAAATTATTCTGCTGTCTAGCATAATTAGATTGCTCATGGAGGGATAAAAGAGACACAACCGTATGTCTAGCTTCTATTGTACTGGTATATTATTTCTATCCTCTTTGAACATGCAGGCATCCGAAGTTGTGTATGGAGTCTCGAATCACAACATGGCGTGCTAGTAGCGTCAATGGCTCAATGCCATTGACGAACAGAGACAACAACAGATGCCAGAACTCCGAACGGATTGATGTTGCTAGCATTTTCCACGGGTAAGCTATAAACTGGAAACTAGCACGCCTGAAACTCTGGCTGGGGGCCTCTAGCAGCGCGTCTTCTTTAGATTAAATGAATTGACTTGATGCTACAGGACATCCTATTGTTCAGGCCAATATCTTCACAAAGTCATCACATGTGTACTGGAATAAATGGGAATAACTTGATGCAGTAGTACTTTTGAAGCAGCTAATAAATAACCTTTAGATAAATCTGCTTTCACTCAGCGCTAGCTGCAACCTCAATTCCTGCCACATATATTACTATATATCAAGGTTTTGGGATCCGTTTTGAAAAAAAAATTCGGTCCCAACCGAAATGGACGAAATTCGGGAAAATTCGGATGAAATTCGGACTCAATTCGGTGAATTTTTGGAATATGATGCATATATTTTCGTTTTCGAGCTCACCGAAATGGACGAATTTCACCGAAATTCGGATTCTTTCGGTCGAATCCCAGAACCGTGCTATATATAAGCAGCATACTCGATTCAAGCTAGATAGAGGATGTGTGGATCTAGTCGTCTTATAGGAAACTGTTGTTTCCTCATGCAGTGCACTAGGAATCAGTGAATGTGTCTTGTGCAATAGGAATCAGAAACATCTGGAACGAAAAAGTAGGTCAGATGAGGTATGTTATCCTTGAGGAGTTGTGTAGCATCACAAGTAGATACAGCTGTTCGGCTGTTGGTCCTTGGCCCATGGCCATAACACAACTTCGTGGGATTATGGAAAGAGATGTGGCATAGTCAGAACAGCAGCAATGATGACAACCCGATTCCTTTAGGCGGTTGGAGCTCAACGGATCCAGAGACGTGGAGCAAGTACTATGAGAGTATGATTTATTTTGCCATTTTACAAGCATTTTTATGAGCAGCTCCATGCGCCATGCGACATTACATTTGGTTACTCTTAGTGGGGTGTCACACCCATTTTTAAGAACAAAAGTGGATGTATAAATATCTTATGTGCGCCCAGAAATGTTACACACATAAGCCGACAAATGCATAAAAGTACCATTGCTGTGTTTATTACATAGAGATAAAACATCCTTACTAGTCTCAAAAGTAAATAAAAACAACTAAGGCAACTCTCGCTTAGAAGCTCCACCACAGGGACTGGTTGACTGGTTGACAACAAGTCTAATACTCATCACGATAGTCCTCATTGTAGTTCTCATTCCATCCTTCATCTATTGATGTAATTATAGCAAGGGTAAGTACAAACATACTTAGCAAGAATAGTAAGGCAATATCTATCCAATATTCCATGATCATTATAATATAAGTAATGAATAGCATAAATCAATAAATAATGAACAATTTAACGAACATAAGTCATTATCCTTAATGTAAAGGTTCCGGGACGCCCGTGTCCTTGGGCAAGGCTAGTATACCGTTTTCTCAAACTCTGCGCGCAGAGGTGTACACTTTCACTATAAGTCGCGTTTCTCGAATGCTTGGGTTTATAAGGTCCAAGCACAAAAAACCGCTATGAAGCCCTCAAAGGTTCTTCTAACAAACTAGGGCGCTAATTCGTCAGACATAGGACCCACCCTTCCTATGTGGCAGATAACTCGCAGCCTATACTCACATATTACGGGATAGGGGGCATACTATATCCAATTCTGCACTTGCCAACTTGCTAGAGGAATGATCTCTAAGGTACTAAAGTCAGAGCCACGTAACCCCCATAGTTGTACTGTAATACCCGGATCTCTGTCACAAATAAATCCCTATGTTGCCAAACGATTCATATTTAAAGTTCAAATGCATAAACATTAAACAAAATTATAAGATCATGGTTCAAAGTTAGCATATTCCAAACTAAACTTGCCTTGGTCAAATGAGTACTGCTGCTGGTCCTGCTCTTCAAAGTACTCTTGGTCACCTGCGAATTGCTCACCGTCTACACCGATCATCACGCAGCAACATACAATCGTTCCATGCAAACATACACGAAGCAAACAAGAGCTATCATGAGAACAGTACACCAACAGCAAGGAAATAACTTAAAAAGGTTATAAAACAAAAGTATGGTTCACTACGATCACATAGACACGAATTTCACCGAAAACAGATTTAAAACGGCGAAGATATGCAATTTACAAGGTTTACATGAATAAACTAATAAACTAAATATGATGACAAAATCTAAAGGTTGAAAACCTACTGTACAGTGGCAAAAACATCTAGCTTACGAAATTACGAATCTAACAAAATTTGAACGGGCCAAATCGGATTTAAAATGAAGAAGATATAAGCATTTGAATGAAATGGCAATTCTGTAAATAGACGGAACTTAATTTCAGAATAAGAACAAATCGGAAATCGCTTGTTTAAGCCTGCAGGGACCTGGGTGCAATTATCTATAGACGACTGGGATTCTTTAACAAGATTACAACCCGAAAGGGTATCGAGTGTTTCTGGCCGCCGGATCACGAACGGACGGCCGGGATTTGATCGGGCTCAAGGGAGGTGGCGTTCCGCCGGAGAAGAAGACAGGCGCGGCGGCGCCATGGCCGGCGGTGAGGAGAGCTCGCCGGCGAAGTTGAACCGGCCGCTACAGAGCACGGTTTTCAACGCGGTTTGATCCAAACGAAAGAGGAGAAGATGGGGATCTCACCTAGCACAACAGGGAGGTCCGGGATGGATCGACGACTGCGTACGGCACGGCGAAGCGGACGGCCGCAACCTGCGAAGTCCGGCGACTCCGGGTGAGTGTCACAGTTGAAGAAAAAGATGTTGGGCGGCACCGGCGAGTTCGCAAGGACGAGACGGAGTCCGGCACGGGTCTTACAACGGGGAAGAACGACGGGGACGACGAACCCACGGTGGCAGCTCCGGCGAGGGTTCCACGGCGGCTGTACTCGTCGAATCGAGGGGCGAGTGCTCGAGGGAAGGAAAAGAGCGGCTCGGCGCTGGTGGCTTCGCTTAAGTAGGCAAGGTGCTCGCGAATTCAAGGAGGAGCTGCAAAACTGGAAACTGCCGCGGCATCATCGCACGACTTCCAAACTGGAAGCGTCGGGAAGATGAAACACGGCACGTGCTGTGCTCGTGCTAAGCTGAAGCGATGGCTTGCTGCTGGACTTTTGACGATGGCAACCCAAGCTGCTTTGCAAGATCGAGTGGGCCGACGGCCGAGAACAAATAACGAGTCGGTCAATCAAACCGACCGGCCGAAACAAATGGAGTGCCCACTTCGGGCCTAGTCAAGGGAGCAGGTCAGCGGCCAGGGACAAGGTGCAAGGCCACCTCGGATGGATTCCAGAAAAGAGAAATAAACAAAAATAGAGTGCCTTTTTCTTTTAAATTGAACAGCTTTCAAATATCATTTGCAAACGAATTTGAATACCATTTCAAGTTTCAACAAATCTAAACATCACATAAAAATATATGCTCCAGCATGAATGCAACATCATGTATCTAGCCTTATATTTGATTTTACTTCATAAAAATTATTATTACCTACATTTGATGCATCACAAAAATTGCATAAATAAATCAAATTAACTATTTCAAAAATCATGCAGAATTTAGGGTGTTACATGGGGCTTTGTCAATCATTGAGTCCTCAAGGATATTTGTAGTAATCAGAAGTTCCGTGCAATACAAAGGAAAGGTCATTTCTTTTAGACTTTTGTGACTAGTATATTTGCCATGCTTTTACAGCTTATTTGATGTGCTGCATTTGTTTTGGTTACGTTACTGCCGTATTTTCTAGTTGCTATAAGATAGTACATATAGCATTGTGGTCACGCCACGAAATTTCTGTTTTACTGTAAGTGGCTTGAAACACTATTTGTAACACCCCGTAACTCACGAGACACCGTGGGATGTTACTAAAGACCGACAACAACAGCTGCTTATAACAAATAAAAATTTGGCAGCACTTTCGCTGTAATTTAAGGAACCACGGGTAACAAGACATACATAAAACCAATGGAAGCAAACTAGCATTATTAAACATTTTAACACAAATATGTGGTATTCCGATAAGAAATTTAACAACCGCTCTTTAAACATTTACTTTCAAGTCTAATGAATAAAGCCAAATTATTTATTATCAAAATATGATGACTCCAAAAAGTGAAGTGTGTGACGTGCAACTAATCCCCTTCCCTTCAAGCAATCATCGAGTACCGGATTGAGTAAAGCAAGGGTGAGATGAAACATCTCAGCAAGCAAACTTGTTTTGACTAGCTATTTAAATCACAAGTTGAATTAAACATCAATTTAATTTAGAGTTTGATATGATATCAAATAACATGAGAGACTTCCAATTTGGAACATAGCCAAAGAATATAAAGCTTCATAAAACTATGAACAAGTCACTTCATAATATACTTGAATGCATATGAATGTAATGCAAATGTCTCCTCGCCTACACACCCAACAAGGTGTGGAGCTGCATCCCATGATGTCTGTACGTATGGTCGTAGTAACCATAGGTCCACGACATAACTTCCAATGCAAATGAATGATGCAATGCATTTGGCATGCTGCAATAAAACTAATATATACCACCAATGATACTTCAACTTCTTCTTCATGGTTGTGGGTTAACCACAACAACAATATGGAATAACAATATCACCATGAGTAAATAAATAGGACCACAATTAAATTAGGATGAATAAAGTAAGATCACAAGTTTTAGATTTAGTTGTATGGCATTCTTAGAGACAATAATCTGTAGGTGATAAAAATAACAAGTCAAAACGGTAGCAAACCACCGCTACATTTACTTGCCTTCATAGAAGATCAAAAGGTCAGAGCTAAGCATGATCCGGAGGTGCACCACCTGACCACAAGCATATCTCAGTACCAAGCACAAACATACCAGCACAAATAACATCAAATTCGCATCATAGCGCCCCAAACCCGACGCTCACGCTGCGTCTACCGTTTCTCTACCGATCAAGACAACAGCACTAACTCTTCTCTTTTTCGTAGACTTTAGACAACATATTGAAAAATTCCCAAAATTTACCAGGTCATGTAAAACTTCATTATAAACAATTCTCATATTGTAAATTTTTTGCATAGCGAGCCTCCAAAATGGAGTAATTGCCTACAGAACATGACTGAACAATTCTGTCTATCAAAACAGAACACCAAACTTCATAAATTCATAACTGAAGATTTACTTAATATAAAAATATATAAGTTACCAATCTGGAAAGCTTAAGAAAATCCCTACACATTTTTTTCACAACGAAAGATCAAACTAATTCATTTAGATAGTCAAAAACTGCTTTGATCTAAAACTGTCCAGATTTTCATCACTACAAAACAGCTGTCTAAGACTGACGATATCTCCAAAAATACAGAGGCTATGATTGTGATATTGGCGTCAAAAGAAAGATATTGAAGTCCTCTACAAATTTGTCCCTTGGTAAAAATTTATTAAGGCCACTAAGATGCTCTAAAACGGCGATGAACAGGGACTGCTCGGTCTGACGAAAATTCCAGAACATTGACGAAAATGATTTCAGGATTTGCTCCACTAAAACCCCATCCAAACAAGCGTTTTGATCCATGAAACTTAACTAAAATAATGGGATTAACATTTGGCTTCTCACCTAGGGGAACCACAGCGAGCATGATGGTGAAATCCCCGACGGCTACTCCATCATCTCCTCTCCATCCTCCCGTCCAACTCGTAAAGATTATCGCTGCTATCACCGTATCCGTTTAATCTACACCGGACATGGTAAAAACCTCATGAACAGCGAGAGAGACAAGGGGTTTGATGGGAAACCAAAGGTAGGTGATAGATCCCAACCAGTTTTCACAGGAGAAGAACGGGCACCACGGACGACGTCGATGACGATGACGATGACGACGGCGGCGGCTAAACCCTACTCTCCCTTCCTCTTCCCTAGTCCTTTTCTTCCTCCTTCCTCTTCTCTTCTCTCCTCTCTATTTCCCGTGAAAAGAAGATGGCGGCGGCTGCTGGTCTGTAGGTCACGCTGGGAGGAGGAAAAGAAAGACACAAGGCTGTCCACGTGAAGGGCCTTGGGCCGTTACTGTAGCAGCGTGGCTACTGTAGCATTATTTATTTATTTATTTTGCTTTTATTTCATTTACTAAATTTAGGACCGGGCGTTACACTATTTAACTAGACAATTTTAATATTTGCCTTTCTATGAGCGGCTACAGTTGGTTGTGAGCCACTGCAGCAGGTTGGTGTACTGCTGGGGAGAGGACCTGACTGCGTCCAGTTTTTTATTATTATTTATTTGGCTATGCTTGGTCCACAACTTGGAGGTTGGCGGCCTGGGTTGGAGGAGGTCTTAGTGAATATGGTCACACAGAAGGTCGCTAGCAGGCAACCCTGACCAGCTGAGGCCTGTTGTGGCAAGCAAGGAAGTTGTCTTAGGCCCGACCCTGGTCCGCTCTGGGTGGTTGATGGTGGCTGGGGTGTTGGTGGAGTGGCCATTGTCTTGAGGGTCCTGCTGCGACAGGAGCCAGCAAAAAAGATGTAAAACCTAGCGTGCGAATGACAAGCCTGACATCGAGAAAAGTTCAAGCGTGCCAATTATTTAAATTCTGTTAGGAGTAAATTACAGGAAATTATTAGTGACAATGTTGTTTTTTTTCCTTTACAAGTATTTATTAAAAGGATGCCAAAACAAGATCTTTGTTTTGGGTTTACATTTGGCTTCAAAAGTAGAGTTGTTTTGGTCTAACTAAAACTATGCTTGGCTATATCAAGGGTTGAATCAGGGTTGAATCAAGTTTTCGTAAATATCTGATACAGCCGAGTCCATGCCTGACCCCACACGATCGTCGGAGACTAAGGGGCTGTTTGGTTTAGGGACTTTTTAGTCCTTTTGAACTAAAAAAAGTCCCTTTTAGTCCCTACCAAATTAAACAGGAGGGATTTTTTGAAGACTTTTTTCCTCTATTAGTCAGTAAAAGAATCTCTTGGAGAGACTTTTTTCATTAGTCCCTAGGACTAAAAAAAAGTTTAGTTCCTAGGAACCAAACAGCACCTAACACACCTATAGATGTGATCATGGCCACATCAATAATGGTGGAAGTGCCATGTGTCACCGTGTGGATCACTCCTCTTGGCTTGCACAACATTATTTCTCGTGTCTCACTTCATCTCTGCCTCCATGTCTTGGGACCTTGATATTACAAAATTATTCTGATACACAACCGTATATCTAGCTTCTAATAGAGACCTGCAGAGTATTGTATCTAGCCAGTTGGAGCATGCAGTCACCTGAAGTTGTGTATGGAGTCTCGAATGATAAACATGGCATGCTTCTAGCTTCAATGGCTCATTGCCATAGATAAACACAGAAAACAACAGATGACTGACTGAAGTTGAAAGAGATTGAAGCTGCTAGTGCTTGCATTTTTCACATGTCAAGCTAGAAACTGAAAACTGGCATGCCTGAAACTCTGGCTGTGTGGGGCTCTAGCAGCGCCAACTTCTTTAGATTAAACACAGTGGACTCGACGGTATAGGACTTCATATTGTTCGGGCCACTATCATCGTCCACATCAGATTCAGATCGACGACACATGCCTGGTGGTTCGGGTGCCCACTACAGTCCCTCAGCCAACAACTTGATAAGAGGCATAGGCACTAGATATGAGGCAGGACTGCTTGGGAGGGGCGCCGTTCAGCGACCCGTCCATCCTTGTCCCCGAGTGCGCTGGGGTGTGCTGGGAGGACTCATCCTCGCTATGCACACTGTGCACCATGCCGTTCGGGGTCTGGCACATGTAGCACTCGCAAGTGGGGTCGACCCCTGCGAGGCTCAGCTGGCTACCGAGTGCGGCCTCGAGGCCAAACATCCCAAGCTCGCTGCTCCGGGGCGCCGGCAGGAAGAGCTGTCCCAGCGGGTACATCTCGGTGTAGGTGGCAAGGAACTCGTTGGGGGAGAGCGGAGCCTGATTCCTACAAATCCTAGTGCATAGAACAGAAACGAATTGAAGAAAATTGACTAACGATGTGTCACGAGTTTTGTTCCTAATACTACCTCTATGTATGATACATACCATCACGGCACTAAAAAAATGCCTAAGTATGTATCCACGAGAGCTTGTCATAGTGTCCAACAAAACAGCTTCCACAGGGCAACAATTTGATGCCTTATTATATATAACGACTGGAGAATGTACAAGTATTAAGGCTGTCCTCTTCTTTTTCGGTCCCCTATGGTCTCAGACTCTTATTTATATAAAGTTCTACTTGATGTTTGCTCCATTCTACTATATGTACAACCATCTCTTTTCAGCCCATTTTAATTCGGAATCTAAACAACTTCTGCATGAAATTGAAATGCTCTAATGACATCTAGCTTTCATATGTGCCATAAATAGATGGGTGCCTGCTTGATCATAGTTACTGTACGTAGAAGATCGAGGTGAAATATCCATTACAGAATGGACCCTGCCTGCAAGTTCTAGTAGTAGGATACATGGGAATTACGTTTGATGCCATATATTAGAAATCTCAAGTGCTTGTAGCTCGATCTTGCTTTCTCAATCATACTAAGAATTACCATGTAATATATAAGTACAATAGAATAAATACAATCTATCAAGATGTTGACAAAGCGCATCATGTAATACGTGGGATTTAATTGATCAATACGAGCTGACCAAATTCATCCTTGTATATTCTTGAACCTACCCATACCTCCTAGTGCGAATAAAATGACGAAGCAATAACAATTCCTCTGCTTTTCTCCCAAAGCTATCCAACAAAAGCACACAGCTAGGCCTAATATTTTTACCGAATGCAACAGTGGTTGTATTTGCATTGTCAAGAAGACCCCTGAAGGACTCTTGCAAAAGGTTCTAGGGTAGTATGGTTGTTCTATAAAAAGTTTGACTAAATTTATAGGAAAGTATCAATTTTTATGAGTTGTATAATTATTTGATATAATTTTTTTATCTGCCGTTATAAATGATGTTTTCTTTTTTATTGTAAAATTGGTTAAAATTTAAATACTTTGACTTTAGTTGGTTTTAGGAATTTATTTTAATTATTTTTGGACCAGGGCAGTTTAATCGATCAATGTATTATATGTAGGCAGTTTAAGCAATTCTGCTATAGTTGTCGATGTACGTACGGAATCTTGACTGGTGTAACATTTTCGTGTGCACAGAGTGTCCACGGGTCGAAAGTGCTAGCAGGCGTGCGCACAAGAACAGATAATGTTGTATATATCCTAGCTCAGGACCTTGCAGCGGCTTAAATTATCCACAAGTCGAGGTAGGAAGTGGAAGAAGCTGCAAACGAGAAGCCTCTGTTCCTCTGTCTCAGCGAAATCTCAACCCTCTGGTAACTAGGAAGATGCAACGTAGTCTCTTCATCATCCTTCATGGCAGTTCGCTCTTCCTCGGCCTCAGATTAGCCAGGTAACGGGGGGCCCTTGTTGTGCTAACCTCAACTGGGGAGCCCGGTACACCTCATCCAGTTTATGCTCCCTTGGATACGTCTGTCCATTGTTTATGAGAATTGGAGCCAGAACAAGCACTAGAAAGCAGGCAGAAGTACTGCCCCAGGATATCACTGATCTTTCCGATACCTCCGAATCCTAGTAGCTAGTGCTTCAGCCGAAATGAAACAGTGAAGAAGAAAACTGAAGAACTATGTGCCACGATTTTTGCTCCTATCTGTGCATGATACATGTGTCACCTAGCAAGGATTGAACGTCTTATATTGATTGGATTATTGAAGGAAGTGTACTGGTGTTAAGGTTCTCTGTTTTCTGTCCCCTGTGGTCTCCACTCCAAATTGATTAATTTAGTTGATCTTTACTTCATTGTAGTATACGGGCAATCATCTGTTTTCAACCTATTTTAAGGAGGAATCTCAGCTACTTGTGCCACACATTGCACAAGTGCCTCTTTGTGAGGGCGACTCGTAACACTAGCCGCACCTACTCAAAAAGGGAGGCGTTCTTATAGTGCCTCTTTGTAGTAGTGCAAGTGCCCAAATAAAAATAGGAGAAAATTGCAAACTGTAATTGGGAGCGGATCCATCCTGTGAATGTCGCCTTGACTTCCCGTCAGAAGGTTTGTAGGAATGATCACTGATCTGCTCTACTTTAAGCATCTCTCCAGTGAAACTGCGAGCAGTCCTTAGAAATTAAGATACAAATCGAAAGTGAAACTCAGATAAATACTCTCTTTGTCCCTAATTGACCGTCGCCGTCGGTTTTACATGCAACATTTATATCTCCAAATAAATTTATTAAAAAAATTAAACAAAAAGATTTTTCCGATGAAACTAATTACATAGCATAAAAAATTTGTATATTTTAATATATAATTGTCAGCAGTAGTTTCTCGGAAAGCGAGAACGATAAACATTTTGGGACGGAGGGAGTAGGGTGGTGGAGAAAGATAGGGCAAAACATACATAAAACTGTTCACGTCAGCTATCACGGTGGCGAAATACGTTTGAATGATATGCTTGCATGGCAAATTAATACATCTATTTGCATGCTTTTTCTACTTGTCGAACCAAAGTGAAACAACTTATATGTAAGTTATTGTATCATAGGTATATTTTCCTGCAAATAAACTGCTCCGGTACTCTTTCTAAAAACTGCACACATCTTAAAAGCAACCCATTCAATAAATTGATCTTTTGTTATTTTATTTACACGTACCGCATGAGCCCGGCCCGTCGCAGCCCATGCCTGATCGAGAGGGAACGTGCGGACGAGTTCTCTGGAATCCGACGGATCGGAGATGCAACACCTCCTGCACACCCTCCTCCGATCACTGTGCATTACTGGATTCAGGAAATTTACCGAGTGGCAGGGGAACACGATCGGCACAGCCAAGATGCGTGCAGATTTACCGAGTGGCAGGGGCACACGATCGGCACAGCCAAGATGCGTGCAGTTTTTATTGGGAGTGCCAGCGCAGTTTTGAAAAAAAATTTAAGTGATTTTCATTTGACATGGCACCTCATTTATAGCTCGATCCGGTCCCCATCATATATATACAAGCAGCATAGTGAAAACCACTCTCATCATAGAAGTGTACATGTACAGCTGTCTTGAACAAATGTATAGGTAAATAGAGAGGGAGCGAGGGAGGGACAATAAAAATACATGGTTACATGCCTGAGAATGGATCTAGCAATTCTATATGTCATGTGCAATAGGGATGAGAAACATCTGGAATGAAAAATTTGCAAGGTCTCGTGAAGTATGATATCGTCAACAAGCACGTTGCATGCCATTGCAGCTGGTATTGGATCTCCAAATAGCACAAAGAGCGCGCTAGCTGTACAACCATGAAGCACAAGGACATCCTGACGCCTTGGTGCGTTCATCATCTACTGACCCAACCCAAGGAGCATGAAACAATCGTGCAGCTTGAGATGTTGCAAGAACAAGGACCAGGCTCCTGTGCCTGAGAATGGATTCGGGACCGCGCGCACCATAGTCCGCATGAAATAAAATAAATTCTCCATGTGAACCCAGCCAGACCTGTTTTGCTATGCCATTTTGTAAGTGTTTTTATCAGCTACATGACATGCATGGATGATCTATGTACGAGCTAGTGTAGTATGTGGTGCTGCATTAGAGATGAAGGTTCTGCTGCCTCAGCACATAGGAAACCTCGGTCTCCATTTCGACTCCATATAGCATCACCATGATTCATGAATATTGACCCCCCACTAGAAACCTCAAAAAATTTGTTGTGCAGAGAAAATAGATAATCAAGTGATTTAATGTCCACCGAGGGACCATCTTACAAACCCTCTATAAAGGAAATTGCAATGCCATCAATGATCCTGCACCACTAATAATTATGCCTTCCACGAGCAATTCAACCCCCTTTACCAAGCACCCGTCATCCTCAAGAGAAATAATACTTTGAGCTGGTTCGGTTCTAGCGGAATGGATCCCTTGAAAGATTTCCAACCGGGAATCTTGTGCTATATATTTCTACAATCTTTCATCACCTAGAAGGATTCCTGGGTTAGCCGAACCAGCCTTTAGGGAAAAGTCTACTCCACATTCACAAGGAAAAGAAATTGCTTGTTGGAACAGTCCGCACCTATCAGGACAGCTCTGTGTGTTGGCAGTGTTCAAAATTAATCTTTATGCAAGCTTTGGCTGGCAAAGTTGTAGGCTCGTATAGGGTAGCTGGATGGGCTCCACAACTCACACGGGCTTCAAATGTCAGCTGACAGCCACAGGTCATACTTCGTGCCAAAAAATAGCATTTTTTTTAGTTCGGGCCATTATTTTTTTTGATACAAGTCATTCAATTTTATGGATGCTTCTATAAACAACACGGGATCAAACCCCACCAACCACGCGCCTCGGCTATTACACCTGCTCTGACCACTCTTACCTTAAACTAAATTGTGTCATATGATTTATTCTTTCCCTGAGTATTGTCTTTATCTGATTTTGCAATGAGCATTTGAGATCCAAAATGAATTCAAATAAAAAAGTTATGAAATACAAACTTGCATAACTTTTCATCTCTACAGATTTGGTTACGTTCCTTTCTCCATCGGTGATTGTTTGAAAAAAATCTATTCTAAATCTGATAAATTAATTGAAATGTATTTTTCCATGGATGATGATTTTCAGTAAAAGGCTGTATCTACAACTTTGTTATGCTCATTTCTTCGTCCAAAGTCGTTCGAAATATTTATTTCTCTCGTTTCTCCATCAGAGGTCATTTGCACTATTACACAAATGATTTCACGAGACACTATGCTCAAATTACGGAAGCACACACAATTAGGAGCCACCTCTGTTAATCTCTGTGAGGTCCCACGGCTATGTGACCACCTCGATCTGTTCGTGGTTATATTAGCAAAGGTGGCCACCATAACGCATCAGCCACCGAGGCCTTAAGGAAACATTCTCCGTTCCTGCATTACTGGGAATCACCACTTGATATTTTGTTATCTTGGATGAGGCTACTAGGTTTCTGAAATTGGATCTTAGTGGATGTAGCTGGCTTGGTGGCATTAAGAGGCAGCTGCTCATGTATCTGCTTGACTAGATACACAGTGGGACTATGGTGGCTATCTCCTGCACACATGGGTATAGTATGTTTTTGAGTAATAATGTGAATAAGTGGTGCATGCCATATCGAAGGCGTGACGGCTAGTTTGGCTTTGAGCGTTCTGCAATGGCATGCCCGCCGTGCATGGCACTGGTTGGATCAATGTGGAACAGTGTTTGTCATGATGGAATAAGCGATCGAGCACCATGGTGTGTCAACTAGCATGACTGCTCAAGCGAGTGCTGTTGTTGTACCATGGTCTATCAATGTGCAATAAGTGGTTGGTGAGGTTTATGTGGAGTAATATTAGTTGTACAGTTCTATTATAGAATCACTAGTACAAGATAGAGGTCTATTCCCGGTTTACCATGGGCATTTGTCCCGGTTACGTAACCGGGGTTACGCTCCCGGGACTAAACATTGCACTGTAGCACTAGAACCGGGGATAAACCGAGTTTGTCCCGGTTCTACACTACACTCGGGACAACAATAGGGGGCTTTTGCATTTTGGCAGCCACGTGGTCAGACCATTAGTCCCGGTTGTAGACACCACCGGGACAAAAAATAGGGGTTTTTTGCATATTGTACCAGCCACGTGGTCATCTCATTTTGTCCCGGTTGTTGTCTAGAACCGGGACAAACAATAGGGGGCTTTTTTTTTTTCTTTTACTGCTCTTTTTTGGTTGTTCATTCATTTTCTTTTTAAAATTAAATTGGTTTTCAAATACACTTATATATGTTGTGAGGAATAAACCATTCAATCATTCATATCACATAGGACAATATTTAACTTTGAAACAAACAATTTAATGAAAAATGCAATACCATCTTGAAAACAAACACAGTCAGCCATATAGTATAAAGAATTTGTTTCAATTTACAATGAGTATCATCCAAATTCATGACAATTTTTGTTTGGACTACAAGTTCCTAGAGGAGTCAAACATAAAACATAAAGGGGTCTCTCATGGAATACCAACAGCCCTCCCTTCTCCTTCCTTCTATATTTAGTCTAGCATTTCAATTGTGACGATCCATTTAACTTCTCCACCTACACAAAAATGTTGGATCAATTTAATATGACATTTAGAAGTAAAATCATAATAGGTTATAGAAAAGACCATGCAAAATTTGAATGCATTGAAATTTAAAATCATAACAGTATGGTCATACTGTCCAAATGGCTAGGAGCCTAGGACCATTGTTATAGCAGTCCAGACAAAAGAACTTTTATTTTGTTATATTTCCAACCAAATAGGTGTTCTAAACCTGCTATCTCATTCAGAGATTTTTAATTTTTATTCAGATTTAGATGCTGAGACGCAAAAATACATATAACCGACAATCTTGTGGATGAATGAAGGCGCCCACGCAGCCAACACTCCGCTCGTAAATTTTAGCATGCTGATCATGTATATATTTGATTCTGAAACTAAAATATTTAGATATACAAGATGAGTGACTAGCTTTTGAATATTAACTGTTAGATGAGTAACTAGCTTCCCACATGCATACATGGTCAATTTGGAAGGCTTAGCAGCAAAATCCATATCTAAAAAACATGTATATATTTGGAAGGCTTAGCAGCATTCAGTCACTTAACTTGGAAGGTTTAGCAGCAAAATCAACAGAGAGTGACGAGGAGCTACTAGAAGCAGCTTCTAACTGAAGCGGCTTCAAACAATCTGGGTCACACGATGGCAGGTCCAACGGCCAAAACTATTTTGGGCAACGCGGGCAGGGCTTCTTGCCTGGAAGCCATACCAAACTGTAGAGTTAAAATTGTCATTTATACTGAGATTAAACCATTCAGAAAAATATTAATTCCTTCTCTAACTGAAGAGGGCAAAGTGATGACACCATATGCTCCAGACAACATATGAAGTCTGATAAGTAGTCAAGAGTAGCAAGCAATCTAACCTTGAAGGTGGGCTCTGCATTTTGTGAGTACGGATAGTATCTGAAATTGCAATTCAAGTACTTGTCAACTGTAAGAGAATATATGATGAGTAGCACTTGAATTTTACAGGTTGAGGCCTAGTTCTATGTGTGAAAATAAGCATCACTAAACATATTTAGATACAAGATACGGATAGTATCTACAGCAGACATATTAATAAAGGTGTTGGAGGCAATTACTATTCAGTAGGGGGTAAATGCTTTTGGCTTACTGATTTGATCTTGCTCTCCTAGACAAAAGACTACAGATATTTCAGCATCATCCAAGATGTTGGGCCTGCACCGTATTATGTTTTAAGCTTTATACAACAATAAATTGCCAACTACTACAATCATATAACGGTTGCAGAAGAATCCGAATGTTGGCTGTCATCCCACATTCTAGTCCCTTTTTACTAACCTTCTCTGCTATCAGGTTTTCACAAATACATTGTGAATCGATCATATACTCATCTTTGTGATTTTTGCATAGGTGATAGGTAGTTCTTCTCAGAGACTGTGATAAAGCATAGACAACATACCTAGAGCGTCATACGGTGGTACATAACATATTCCCTGACTGTTGCTCGCTCGGTCCTCATATGCGTACATGAAAAAATAGGAAATTGAAGGAACATGCGTACCTGGAAATTGAAGCACATGCAGATCCGTGCTGAGTCCCTGCCGCCGGTGCTCTAGCACCGAGCGAGCTCGATTGAGGTGGAGAGGGGCGGCGTTTGGCGTGGAGATGGCGGCGGCGGTCGGGCAGGGGTGGAGCAGGACGCGCTGCGGAGGAGGCCCACGCAGACGACGGAGTACAGCACGGGTGTCGGCGCGGCGCCGGACAACGACGGTGTGGAGGTCGGCTGGGCGTCGGCTGAACCCGGAGCAGGCGGCCGGGGCAGGCGACGGAGCTGGCGCGGGTCGGCGTCGAGCGGGCGGCGGCGGAGATGGAGATCGAAAGGGGGCGGGCGGTGGAATTGAGTGGAGTAGACGAAGGAATGAAAGGAAGAAAGGGCGCTTGTTTGATATACCCCCACTTTATCTCGGTTGCTCGCTATAACCGGGACAAACGAACATTTTCTCAAGGACACCCGGGGCTAAACCTAATTTTAACGCGGGCTTTGGCGGCCAGCTGAAATTTTTGGCTCTTTAGTCCCGGTCACATGTACGACCGGGACAAAAGCTGAAATTATTCTATTTCCTGCCATGTTCAACCAATGTATAGCATTTTAATATATATTCTATTTACGGGCAATTTTTTTTTGAAAAATGTATGTAACATTTTGTTTTTCTTTACTGCACTCATCTTTTTAACGTTGCTTTTCGGTTCTTCATCATCCATGTTCTAAATACACGACAATAGATAATCACTAAGCGCGGTAATTAAAATAATTAGAGAAAAGTATCAAACAATTTCAGAAAATTCTCAAACTTGGCGGTGCCTTCACACATGCCATGTAGACGCCTTTAGAAAAGTTTGAGGCCGATAGCACACCGCAAAGCGCACCGGCCACACATCCATAAGAAACCTAAGTGTAAGGATAGGGTTCGTGAAAAGTTGAGTATACCACAGCTGAAGCACGCCCCGATCCGCCTAACTCGAAACTTCCTCAAATTTTTTTGTAGTCATTTACACCCAAAATATGGACCCACACAAAATCCTAGGTTTTTTAAGCTATTTTACATTTACTATATTTTTCTACGTGCCGAAAGTGAGACCAAATACGGTGAATTACACTTTTAAAACAAAATAATTTTCAAGACCAGCCTCCATAAGTTTTTGCCTCCTAGGGCACAACTGATCTTGCGGCAAAGTTTGGCACCGTTTCAGGTCTTTTTGGAGTGGTCGCCGTTCACGTATAATTACTTTGGGAGAAGTCGCGCGATAATTAAAATAATTAGAGAAAAGTACCAAACCATTTCAGAAATTTCTCAAACTTGGCGTTGCCTTCACACATGCCATGTAGACACCTCAAAAAAAGTTTGAGAACGATAGCACAATGCAAAGTGGTCCGGACACACAACCATGAGAAACCTAAGTGTAAGGATATAAGGTTCGTGAAAGGTTGAGTATAACACCGTGAAGCACGCCCGCTCCCGCCTAACTCCACACTTCCTCAAAATTTTTTTGTGGTTATTTACACCGAAAATATGGCCCCACGCAAAATCCTAGGACTTTTTAGCCATTTTTGGATTTACTGTATTTTTCTACGTGCCACGTGCAACCAAATATGGTGAATTACACTTTGAAAACAAAATAATTCCGCAGACCGGCCTCGACAAGTTTTTGCCTACTAGGGCACAAGAGACCTTTCGGCAAAGTTTGGCACCGTTTTGGGTCATTTCGGGGGTGGTCGCAGTTCAACGTACATTTACGGGGAGAAGTCGCATGTAATTAAAATAATTAGAGAAAAATACCAAACAATTACAAAAATTATCAAACTTGGCGGTGCCTTCACACATATGCCATGTAGATGCCTGAGAAAAAGTTTGAGGCCGGTACCACACTACAAAGCGCACGAGCCATACAACCATGAGAAACCTAAATGTGAGGATAGGGTTCCATATACCCTTTGTGAAGCACGTCTGCTCCGCCTATGTACAAACTTCTTCAAAAATTTTTGGTGGTCAATTATACCAAAAATATGGCCCCACACAAAATTCTAGGTTTTTTAAGCCATTTTTTAAATTACTGTATTTTCTACGTGCCGCATGCGACCAAATATTATTAGTTAATTCCAACAGTCGAGGTAGGGAGTGGATGATGCACATGAGAGCTCTGGCGATGACAAAGAAGCAACAAGCGCAAGGATCCAGTTAAACTGTCACATGCCTCTATGATAGTAGTACCTATGTACGATGACATTACTCATGGTCATGGTAATGGTGGGGGAGAAAACATATCATAGGATCCAGTTCAACTGTCACATGCAAAGGATTGGGTGGACTAATATTAAGGTCCTCCTCTGTTTTTGTCCTCTGTGACCTCTGCTCCAATTCCGATAAAATTCAAGCACTTGATGTTTCCTCCATTCTTGTACACGCGCAACCACCTTCTCCGCAAGTCGAGTTTGGAAGGAGTGCAAGCTGTACTTGAGAAGCTCTAACTGTCGCCTCTCACCTGCAGCCTCTGTGCACATGAGAATTAGAAATCCCAGCATTTGGCGAACACGCAAGCAAAGCAAAGCCTCTTGCTCAAAAAGGACGCAGTGTCATACACAGGGCACTTGATATCCTTCGGGGCACTTTTACTCAACGACCTCACATCGATAGGCTGCGGGAAGCTGTGCAGGTCACCTCAACAAGGCAGCCCGGCATGCCTCAACCAACCAGCGATACGAGGCAGTGACTATGGCAGCCCGGCATGCCTCAACCAACCAGCGATACGAGGCAGTGACTACGATTGTGAATCTCAACAAGAATCGGAGATAAAGCTTCATTTTTTCAGGTTCACACCAACAACCGGACTAAAGGTCCGTGGGCGACGCGCCCCAAGGCACTCAACCAGGACTAAAGGTCTCCAACAGTGGACTAAAACCATTACTCCCGGTTACAGAGTAGAACTGAGAGTATTAGTTTCAAGTTTCTCTAGGTTACATCTTACAACCGGGACTAAAGTTTTTTTTTTTTTTTTTATCTGTACTAGCGATGTCCATTTTCCACATAAGACCCCAAATTTTCTCCTTCTTCCCACCTACATCCTTAGCATGACATGTAGGAAAGTGTATACAAGGAAATACGTTTTCTCTTAATTACATATTTGCCATTCCGATTATAATGCTTATAACTATATATTGTGTTTTAATTCGATTTGATTCATTCTAGTTCTATTAGCTTTCGTGTTTAACTCTAATACACGCTTGTGTCATTCTTTAAACTAATTATAAGTGTTAAAATTTGAGTTTGATTTATTAAATTTGGAATTAACTAATAATATTTGGTCGCACGCGCACGTAGAAAAAATACTGAGTAATTCGAAAAATGGCTTAAAAAACATAGGATCTTGCGTGGGGGCATATTTTGGGTGTAATTGACCACCAAAAAAACTTGAGGAAGTTTGGACATAGGCGGAGCGACATGCTTCACAAAGGGTATATGGAACCCTATCCTCACACTTAGGTTTCTCATGGTTGTGTGGCCGGTGTGCTTTTGCAAGATATGCTATCGGCCTCAAACGTTTCTCGAGGCGCCTACATGACATGTGTGAAGGCACCGCCAAGTTTGATAATTTTTGCAATTGTTTGGTACTTTTCTCTAATTATTTTAATTACCGCGTGACTTCTCCCGGTAAATGTACGTTGAACTGCGACTACCCCCGAAAAGACCAAACGGTGCCAAACTTTGCCGCAAGGTCTCTTGTACCCTAGGAGGCAAAACTTGTGGAGGCCGGTGCGGAATTATTTTGTTTGCAAAGTGTAAATCACCATATTTGTCGCGACGCTGCACATAGAAAAATACAAGAAATCCAAAAAAGTGGTATACTCAACCTTTCACTAACCCTATCCTTACACTTAGGTTTCTCTAATTATTTTAATTACCACGCATAGTGATTATCTAATGTCTTGAATTTTTCATTTGTGCATTAAAGGAAAACAAAACGTAAAATACATTTTTCAAAAAAATTGCCCATTTTCTAATTTACTGCTAGGATGGGGTGGGAAACGTAACAAGGGTTTACTATATATATATAAATAGAATGTATAAAGAAATAGTTAAAATGTGCTAGGATGGGGTGGGAAACAAAATCTATTACCTTTAGTCCCGGTTGTAGTTAAGACCCGAGACTAAAGGCCGAAAAATTTTCACTGTCACACCCAAACTTCGCAAAAATTTACTTTAGCCCGGGTGTACTCAAGACCTGGGGCTAAAGGTCCCAACCATTAACCCCAGTTGTAGTCTACAATCGGGAGAAAGGGGGGCTATTTGTCCCGATGATTCCCTACAACCGGGACAAAGTGGGGAGGTATATGAAGAGCCCAATCCACATCTCGTCTCCATCGCCGAACCTCTCCATCTCAGCCAGGACCTGCCGACCGGTTGGTCCGGCGCCGCCGCAAGGTCCCCATCCGCTGAGAGCCAAGGCCGCATCGACGACCCAGTGCACCTGCGCGGCCGCCGCCCGTCAGCCTCGTCCATCCGCGGCGGGCGGCCGCCATGACCTCTCGCCGCCCCGTCCGGCGCCCGTCCGCCGACCCCGCCGGGTCCTGCGCGCCCAGCCCCTTTGCCGACCAGCGCCACGCGCTGGAGTCCGGCTGCAGCTCCTCGTCGGCGTCATCCCCTGCAGCGCGCCTGACTCCTCGTCGGCGTCGTCCCCTGCAGCTCTGCGTGCCGGAGTCCGGCTCACCAAGCAGCAGTCGACGCTGCTGGAAGACTCCTTCCGTGCCCACAACATACTCTCCCACGTAGTATATGCATCCTACAGTATATTTATTTCTCATCCATATAGTTAATTATAAGGAGTACTAGCTATTAGTAGGACCTGAATCATTATATGCTTTTCATGTGTGCACATATATGGAAATATGAATTAATTCTTGCTTTTATACCTTGTTCACGTAGAAACTGATGAAAGGATCGTTTGATGTATTCTGGACAGGTTCAGAAGCAGGAGCTCGCACGGCAGGTGAATCTAAGCGCCAGGCAGGTGGAAATGTGGTTTCAGAACAGGAGGGCAAGGTATATATTAGAAAAGAGTTCATGCATGAAAAAAAAAAGTAGTCTGCACTGGCCGCCGCTTGCATGCATATTCTGAACTTGTTGTGCCAAAATATATATGATCCAGAGCAAAGCTGAAGCAAACGGAGGTGGACTGCGAGATCCTGAAGTGCTGCTGCTAGAGCCTGACCGGCGAGAACTAGCGGCTGATGTATCTAGACATTTGCATAGAACTTCAGTGCTAGAATTATTTCTTTTTGGTCGAATGTTAGGTTCTCTATGACTGTTGAATGTAAAAAAATAAAAAATCAAAACCATGTTTCCCACAATGTTAGGAGAAAATATCAAACGTCTTACAATTTTGGTTTTTGTTTTTCAGATATAGATGGCTGACCCGAGAGGCAACGACATCAACAACATGGTAGGCGAGCAAATATTGATGAATATTATCCACTAAGAAAAATGGGTACCAAAGATGTTGTGATGACACTTTATGTAGTTGAGTTGATATATTTGTGGACTTGAATTATGTAATAGAGACTAATATATGTAATCGAGACTAATATATTTGTGTACTTAAGTAATATATGTTATTTGTGTATGCGTCGATCTATTTGGAACTTTCTAAATCATGCGGCGTATACATGTCATTGGCATCGTGAGAATCGAATTCGAAAACCAATTTAATTTTAAAAAGAAAATGAATGAACAACCAAAAAGAGCAGCAAAAGAAAAAAAAAGCCCCCTATTGTTTGTCCCGGTTCTAGACAACAACCGGGACAAAATGAGATGCCACGTGGCTGGTATAATATGCAAAAACCCCCTTATTTTTGTCCCGGTGGTGTCTACAACCGGGACTAATGGTCTGAGCATGTGGCTGCCAAAATGCAAAAGCCCCCTCCATTGTTGTCCCGGGTGCACTGAAGAACCGGGACAAACCCTTATGTTTATCCCCGGTTCTAGTGCTACAGTGCAATGTTTAGTCCCGGGAGCGTGCAACCCCGGTTACGTAACCGGGACAAATGCCCATGGTGAACCGGGGAAAGACCTCTATTCTGTACTAGTGTAGGATGTGGGCACTGTCCACCAATTTCACAAACTGACACCAGAACAAGCTCTAGATAGGAGGCACAAGTACTGCCCTAGCATAACACATATCTTTCCGATACCTATGGTAAATAAGAAGTGCATTGAACCAAAACCAAAATGGTAAATAAGAAAATTGAACAACTATGTGCCATGATTTTTTTTTCCCTATAATACCTCTGTACATGATACAGTGACACAGCAGTTTATTACACTTTGTACATTGTTCATGCAGAAGGTTCTAATGTAGTGCATTTTGGACAACCAACATGATGTTTGCTCCATTCCAACATACGGAGAACCATCTCTTTTCAACCTATTTTAATTCAGAATCTCAACTACTACATCAGGGAATCAAAATGCAATGATGAATCTACCACACATAAATAAACTATCGTGACACTACATGATTTTTTTTTTTTTGTTACTATAGAAGAAAATGAAGCATCCATAACACATTTATAAGTGCCAACAGATTCTTATTGCCACTTTGCCAGTGCTTTTGCTTTGAAACATTAATTTACTGAAATTGGAACGAGAATTTACAGAAAAATACATTAACATCATGATCTTCTGTGGCAAAATTTGCTGAAAACAGCCATAGAGTTGAGTAGCAGTAGCAATGAAATATTTTTCTACTCTTCGCCGGGAAAACATAACTGTGAAGCACTGTTTTTTTTTTAAGATAAGGGAACAAAGTTCCAGCTTCTACCATTCGAAAATTGTACACAGTCGAGTAACACACATTACAAAGCAAGCCATTAGGCAACTACAGCGCCAAAGGCAAACAAACTCAACAGGAAACAAAGTAGAGTTCAGCTCAACTAGTGAAGCTAAAACAAAAAAAGAGAGCTTGCGGTTTGTCAAATTCCAACCAAACTTATTAAAAACTAGCATGATCAAAGTATCATGATAATAACATCCTTCTTTGAAGAGCGGACGATCCTCTTCTTTATGCAGAACGGACCACCGATGGATTCAGTACATCGCCCTAAAAATTACCCGCATGAAGGTATTAGTTTTAGATTTAATGAACATATCATTCCTATTCAACCATATTTCCCAACATAATGCGGCAGCTCGAACAAAATTTGTTTTCGAAGATTTGGATTAAATCAATGCAGCCAATAACCAAATATGTTAGCAATGCTATTGGGCGGTCGAATTCAAAGAGATGTATACTGTGTTCCAAATAAAGCTCGCAAAATGACAGTTGAAAAACAAATGTTGAATTGATTCGATAGAATCGCAAAAAGCAACAATTGATATTTCCTTGCGGTTCCTCTTTGCAAGGTTATCTTTAGTAAGAGTAACCCTTTTTTAGGTACCACAAGAAAATCTTCATTTTTAGCGGTACTTTTAACTTCCAAAGCAGACTTTTGGCAGGTTGAATTCCATGAGTAATTAAGTTTGTATACATTGACCGAACCTTAAACAATCCATTCTTAGTGGTACTTTCCAATGGAATATAAGCATTGTTAGAAACTTAATTGCAGAACATAGCTACCTACATATCAGCAATCACCCATCGAACATATAAAGAAAGCTCTAGTCTTGGCAAGCTTCAACTCCGTAAGCATTAGCTCCTTTCGGCCTTTCATTTGCATACCCACACAAATGACACAATCAAAACTCGCCTACTGAAAGCATTGACGATTTCTGGTTATATATTGGGATGTGAGGTGCTGGGATGAAGAGCGGTATTTCCAAGACAAAGCTGTTAAGCCAGCAATCTGACGCGACTGTAGTTCAGGTGGTTCAGCGTTCTTGCTGTTCAGAAGTACAAACGCACGGTGTATGTGAGATTCCCGCTGCCTGATGAAGACGCCCAGGAGAAAAATGAAGTTGTGGGCGCGTCCTCCTGGACCGAGTCGTCCGTTCCCAGAAACAAAAGATCCTGCAGCCCATTACTTATAGGCTTAGTTGGACAGGAGAGAAAGGACATGTGAGAACCAAAACTCGAACAGAACTCTCGAACTCGGCCGGGAGCCGTCCTTCCAGTTCTAGCTACTGTCGATCGCCAATTCTGTTTGTGCTACCAAGTCTGATTCTGTGCTTCCCCAATCCTTCGAATCCACCTGCTGGTTCTTACAGTGTGTAAAACAAGTTTGCTACATTCTATTTTGCGAGACATCTCCTTTCAAAGCATTTAAATTTGGAATCTAAATTACTTCCTCACGAAATCAGAATGCCCTGATAATAGTTTTCATGTGCTAACCAACCAAAATGCACTTCTGGTGACTCCTTGATTTTTTTACTGTACAAGAGGTTGAAGCATCCATGCTAAACTGAGAGCCTGCTTCGTTGCAGGACACTCTTGCCAAGGCGTTGATGCTATGAAAATCAGTGCCACATCCGTGGCGAGAAAACAGGCAGATATGTTCTTTTTTTTTGTCGTATGCTAAACTGTAAGTGCCAGGCAAACAGCCAAACATACTTCTATGTGGTTGGCAAAGCTGTGGCAAGGTATACAGTGGCAGCACACCAAACAGCTCCCCAAGCGACAATGTCATAATGTCAGAATAACAAGACAGTGTAGGAATTGAGAACCAAACACGAGTACGTTTCTATCAACTCGAAAGAAATGTAATTCTATCACCGAAAGGATATATATAGACGATAATGACATATTGTCTTCTGTGCAGAATGTACTGACAACATGAAGCACTGGCATGTCAAGCTTTATTTACTAATCTAGCTTTATTTTCTACTCTTCTCCTGAAAACGTAAGTGCGTAGCACTGTCAGGAACTTAGTTGAAGAACAAATGCTTGCAGCTGCCCACCTATCAGGTATCAGCAGCTATCACACATCCAACATATATAAAGAAAGCCCCACCCCTGGCACGCTTCCACTCCATAAACATTCCTCTTTTTCAATTTTCGTTTCCGCAAGATGACACGATCTCATCTACCTAATAAATTGATTAGTTCCAGTTGTATATTGGGATGGGACGCACTGGGATGGAAAACACGAGATCCTTCTGAGAATGGAGTGTGGTGTGTCACAGTACTGTTACTGGTCTGGCAACAACATTGATGGCGGGTGATGGTTAAACCGGGGCGCTTACATTTACTGTACGAGTAGTAGTGGGCTTTTAGCTATGGGCCTGAGGCCATTTGGTTAGCTGAGTCAGTGAGCTGATGCGGTTATATAGGCGCAGCATGTTTCTTTTAATGGCAAGAAGGAACTATAACCTTCTCGACTAATAAACTGCTACTGCACGCCCCTGTTTCTTGCTGCTATCTAAATTCTTTGCTCTTCCCAGTCCAAACCTCGGATTCCTTCTAGTTATGGTCATAGTACAAAATGACTTGTTAGAGTATCTAACAGGTCATTTTGAGCCAATCTATAAAATCAGGCGGGGAACGCGTCGTCCCGTTGACCTTCAAAAGAAAAACAAACGTTATTGTCACGGTATCCTCACAAACCTAACACCATATATGAGCAAATTTGTGAAATTCAGCGTCAATGTAGACAATGCGATCTGGTTAGGCGGTTGTCGCAGAAGGGGCCTCTGATGTGACACCATGTGGCCGCCTTGTGCGTCGTCCTACTTCTGGACCAACTTGAGGTGGCAGGAGAGACTGGACTGTAAAACTAGTTAACACTTGTGGCATCGTTGCTCAGCAAGTCAATGTCATGATGGATCAGAGGAGCCACGCAACGACGTAGGCGTGCAAGGTGATCTTTGTCGAGGACAGTCATGAAGAAAGGCATCTCTATACATTGACAGTAGCTGGAGTACTCATCAGTCGTCATGTCTAAGAGGTTTGGGACACGGGCTTGAATGATGGTCATTTGGGGGAAGATTATGAACTCGGTTTTGCTCCGGTGGTATGCTTTTGAAAAATGTTTGCACAGACCTTAAAGCAGCTGATCAATAACTATAAATAATTTCATCATGTGTTTAGCTCGGGGGTCAATAATTCCGAAATAAATCTTCAAAATAGCATAATACTGTAAAAACTGCCAACAAATCACGAGTATTTCTAGAAACTCCAAAGCTATATAACCCTATCACTGAAACGATATATAAGCACAACAGTGACATAATGATCCTTGGTACAAAATTTACTGACAACTCAAATTAGCAGTAGCAGTCATTTCTACTCTTCTCCCAAAAACATAAATCCAAAGCACTGTGAGAAACTTAATCGTCGAACAAATGTCCGCTGCCACCTACCTATCAGGTATAAGCTATCACACATCCAACATATAAAGAAATCTCCACCCCTGACACGCTTCCAATTCACCAACATTCCGGCATTTTGCCTTTTGTTTGCATGCCCACACAACCACACATTCTTGACTACCAAATAAGCATCGTGATTTCCAGTTATGGGACGCAATGGGATAGAAAAGACGAGGATCGACAATGAAAGCCATACTTGTGACAGACATCATCTCATTGACCACGAACTAGCTGTCCAACTTCACAAAGCTGATCAGCCAGAGACTTGCGGAGCCACGCAATGACCTGGGCATGTAAGGTGATCTTTATCCAGGACAGTCTAGATGGAATGCAATCCATGCACATTGAAATCAGAGTAGCTGGAGTTCTCATCAGTTGACATCTCCAAGATCACTTCGATATGGCTGGTGGCCAGGAGAAATGAGGGAAACGTACTTGTTGCAATGTGATCTTATACGTGCATACCAATTATTAGTTTGGCACAATATGTTAGGTTAACCCACTGCTATTACTTGGACTACCCGCTTAGTCGACATGTCCCTTTCTCATAATATTTGGCTCCAAGCAATCAATTGTGATTGTGAAGGCCGGAATGATTTATTCCTTAATCTAAACAAAATTATCACAGCTACGAATGTGATCTTCTGAGAGGGTGTCAGAATGAATTTGTAAGGCAGAGGAACTAGAAATTATTAAATTGGCACAATTCTAATATATGCACTAGGATAGTAGCATCTTTACAGCAATAATCATGGAGATTCCTGCTCTAGCTTATAATCTTCAAATAATAATCTTTGTACCTTAAGAATGCACAATCGATAGGAATTTGCAGCTTATTAAACATGGTACAATTGCTCACGCAAAACGCTCTAATGAAATATACCAGCCCCATGTGCACATTCCTGGTAGAGAAGGGCATCATGGAGCACTACACCACAAACCCTGATTAAGAGTTGTGCTGTAGTGGAGGGTGCAGCGGTGGCCCGATCACAGGCAGCAGTGACAGTGGGTTGCTAAACAGGGTGATTGTAGTAGTGTATCAACATAAACTCCAACTGGTTGGTTCATGAAATTCAATATGATACTAATTAGAGCAAGAGCTCTCAACTAGAAATCCACCTAGGTAGCACAACTAAAAAATAATTATTGCTCACTCTTATTCCATGTCTAAAGCCATTTATAAGGGAGCCTCTACATAACCAGGAAGTGTTTAGTATATAGTGAATACCACCTCTATCATGCGCTTACAAATTTAGGTTGAATTATTGGTCAGTTCATGAAACTCAATACTCTTGGTTCTAACCCATGGATTGCACCTACCAATTTTGAGTAACATAATAATCCATTTTCAGAAAACAAAATAGATTAACAATCAGCTCAAAGAAATAGTGCAGGAGTCCTTATTAGCCCAAAATGACAGCTTAAAGAAATATACATCTATGAATGGATTTTAGTTTATTTTTAGTAACAGTAGAAATAACAATTTATATATAAATTCAAGGTGTTATTTTAAAATTTGATGTTTATTTAAATTATATTTTATATTTTATAATGGCATAATTGGATAGTGGACGAGTATTTTTTCAAAAAAATTTAGGGCTTATTTCAAATTATGTTTTATAATGGCAAAAATAGGTAGGTGTAAATGTATTAGGAGGTTATTAATTTTGGGTAATGTTTGAAAGTGACATAATAGGTTTTAGTTGTACATTTAGTGGTCACTTAATTTGTGTTTCTTTTCATAATGGTAAAGTTTTGTATTTTTTTTAGCGAAGAGTTTTCAAAATTGATGACCAAAATCCTTTTTTAAAGAAAAATTACTATATGATTTATTTTTGGTAAAATTTGCGATGGGACACTGGAAGTGACATTCAAAATGGTGAAATTTGCTAAACTGGGAGCCTGCTACGTTGCTGGCCACATCTTGCCATGCCGCAGGTGCAATGGATCGTGTCAGAGTTGATGCAATGAAAATATGTGCCACCACATCCGTGTCGAGAAAACAGCGATTCCTTATGTACTCCCTCCATCCCGTTATTCTTGACGTTGAAGCTACAGTGACTAGTATCAAAATTGTTGTCGTTCGCTATGTGATTGTAGGCACAAGTAGGCATGGCAGGCGCACCGAGCGCACGGTCTCAAGAGAGTGGAGACTGTCTCTCAGCCACCACACAAAATTACAGTTTAATAAAAAAAAAAAAAAAAATCCCCACCTTATCCTCATCCCGTTCCCAGCCTCTGGCGTGCGGTGCCGCGCTCCCTCCGCCGTCGCCCTGCGCTCGCGCCCGCGCCCTGCGCTCTGCCGCCCGGGCTGCGCTCGCCCGGCCGCGCGGCGCCGCCCCTCGCCCGGCGCCCTGCGCTCCGCCCGCCGGGCTGCGCTCGCCCGGCAGCGCGAGGCTCCGCCCCTCGCCCGGCAGCGGCACTCCCGTGGCGCCCTCCACCACCTGCCGACGCGCCCTCCACCACCTGCCGGCCCAGCGTCCTCCACCACCTCGCCCGCCGCGCCCTCCACCACCTGCCCGGCGCGTCCTCCACCACCTCGCCCGGCGCGCCCTCCACCGCTGCGTCGCGCTGCCCTTTGCCCCGCCGCCTCCCACCCGATCTGCGCGCCCCGAGCACACCGTCGCCTCGCCCGGCGCCCGTCGTCGGGTCGCCCCTCCCTTCCCTTCGCCCGTCATCCTCTTCCACCGCATCTCCCTCTTCCCCTTCTCCATCCATGAAGGGAAAGGGCTCCGTGTCAAGGCTGGTTCGCGGGGCGTCGTCGTTTTCCTTCCCGTGGGAACCGGGTCCAGCTGGCCGGGCGCATCCAAGTTGGGGTGAAGCGGCCGGCCAGCTACAAAGAAGAGCGATGGGAGCCCCGAGCGCCCGGCTAAGGTTCCGGTCATCACCGGGCGACCGGGCGGCGGCGGTGGGGGAGTCGTGTTTCGTCCCCGTGTTTGGGGCGGCAATGGAATCCCCGTGATGCAGCGACAACACCGGGGAAAGCAGCTCGAGCTCGGTGTCCGTCCCCAAGATGGGCCCGGTGGTGGAAGGTTGAACGAGCCAATGAAGCCTGGCGCCCTGTAGCGTTGGAAGGCTGAAGGAAGCCGTCAAGCTGGAAGGCGTGACAGTAATGGAAGCCCAGAGCGCATCGTCAAACCTGGCCGCAGTCGCCTTCGCATCGATAGCCTCGGTCAGCTTCATGTGCTTGACTCACGAAGATGAAGGCAGCGACATGGAGGTAGGCCTCTACGGTCTTGATACGGAGGAAGGTCGACGCGTCTTTGTGGTGGCAGCAATATACAGCAAAGGTGGAGATGGCCACGGTTGCGGATCCAGCTCCGAGAGGTTGCAGTAGCCGACGGCGTACACGAGGAGGTTGCCTCCGTCCCCTGTGGAGGCCGCCGCCGTCCCCAGTGGAGGCCGCCGGCGCCCCTCGTGGAGGCTGTCGCTGCCCCCGATGAACTACACCCCAGAGCTGCAGGTACAACTTGCGGGATGGAACCCATCTTCCATGACACCTTTCTCAGCTTCCTTATAATTTGTTTACCTGCATGCTTCCACCCATAGAACAATGCTACTAAATGACTCGTAAGTGTTAGAACAATGCTGGCTTTTGGGGACGAATTATGCTAGTCATCTTAATGTTTGCTTTAGTTGGTGGAACGCGTCTATCTGTGTAATTATGATGGGTTTGTATGATGCGAACTATGCTACTAAATTACTCGTAAGTGTGTAATTATGATGGGCTTGTTAGTTTCGATGTTGTTCAAATTAGTTGGCAAATCTTGGCTAATACGATGCACATCTTGGCTAGCAAGATTATGATATTACTACTAAATGACTCTAAGTGTGTAATTATGATATGACTGCTCGCAAAGAAGTTTCAGCGTAATAGTTGATGCCTGGGTTGGTGTTTTTCGAAATGTAATGTAATAAAGTAAAGCAGATCACAGAACCAGCGAGAAAAAGGTGTAACTGTTCCAGCGTAATAGTTGATGCCACAAAGCAGTCATATATAAAAACAGCATATTCGGATGATAAAAACAGCATATTCAGACCTGAGGAGGTAATAATGCTAGCAGTTGCATCGAGCTAAATATTTTCTTGAAAATGGTTGCGGCATCTGTTCCTACAAGCTCCATGACTATTGGAATTGCTGAATGGATTATTCCATCATAGGAAGATCTGTTACAAGAATTTAGACTAGATAGACAGAGCCAAAAGAAATTGCTGGACATCAAGATTCTAGTGTTTCTCTTTCCCCTTCCTGCTGTAGCAAACGAAACAATTTCATCAGCTGGAATTTTCTTGTACACCACACATTTGCATAAAGTGTTCTCCAACGCTGCTACTACCCTTCGTTTGTGGAATTTTGGTTCATTAGAAAACATTTGGCCAAATGGTTTTGGAGCAGAGTGGCTGTAAACATTTCATCCATTGGTAGTAGTCTGCCCTCATATTATAGGAGCAGTAGTATATTTATATATACATCCAAGTGTACAGGTTCAAAAGCGCAACAACACTAGTGCCTGAAATTTTTACAACATAAAAAGCATCATAACCGATGTTTACATGACATTTTTACAACGCAAAAAGCATGATAACCGATGTTTACATGAACATGACCATTAATTGTTCAACAACTCAAAAGCCCTTTGAACTAGCTGACTATCACAACTTAGAGCTTCGGGGAGCATGCCAAGTCTCTCTAGTCTTTCTTTGTTCATGTGAGGGATCTTGTACCTATTGCCTCCACCATCTTTCATGACTTCCATCATGCATCCTTGTAGTGTGAGGAATACCCTATTCAAAACAACAGGGTTGTAGTTTTCATATTCCGTGATCACATTCTGGATCAGTTCATTGATGGTTCTAGATATCGTTCTATCCGTTATTGATTGAAGAGAAGCAAAAAAGCCAAGGTCCAGGCAGTTCATATCAGGTGAATTAGGAGGCTGGTTAGTAAGGCGTATATCTAGGCCTGTTCGGGCGACTGCTAGCTTGAAATCTGCATCATCTTGTCGTACATGAGAAGGAGCATTGTCCTGTTGTATCCATATTGTTTCATGCCTTGATTCTGCAGGCCAACAAGCTTGAATAGCTGGTAGTAGTTTTGTGATCATATAAGATCTCATAGTTTGCCTATCAACCTTCATGGTCTTTGTGATAGGTGTGCCCCTTGGTCTGTTCTCACTTCCCCTTCTTTGCTGGTTCCTCGTAATTATGAAGATTGATTAGCCACATATTGTTGCTTAAAATGAATTGCAAGAAGAATGTAGGGAATGACTAGTACCTCACGGACAAAAGGCCATAACCCTACAAGCCCATTAAAATAGCATCTCCCTTCAGCATCAAACCTAGGCCTTCCAACAGTAGAGTAAAACATGACTTTTTCAATGGCATTCTTGTTTTGCACTGTCCTATGTGGGTCTTGTTCATCTGGAGTCAAGTACATGGTCCTAATCTTCTGTGTACCATTGAACCACTTCTCATCTGTGTGGATAATGTTTTTCATATGCTGGAACTTTGGATTGTTTGGCAGAGTGCTTGCATCTAGCTTAGAGAGAACCCACTGCAGCCTTGCTTTTTGTTTGCTTCCTTCAAATAAGGCCTCAATGCATTGGAATGTCGTCGTAGCTTGCCTTCTTTGAACAACCTATGTAGAGAGCTTTTTATTGATTTCAAGAGCATTTGCTAATGACTTTATGGTTCCCCTTCTCTCTAAGGCAATATTAGGAATCCTACCGAGGTCCACTTGAATTTTTTACGACCACACCTCCTAGGTTTCAAAGAACCGACATCTATTGGTATGCCTTGTTCCACACAATCTTTTGCTCTCTTCCATATTCGTTTGTACCAGACGCCTCGGGACATTGTGCTTGTCGGCAATGACTTGTGTGTGCTGACACGTTGTAATATGCCATTACCGCTTACGAAGCAAATCTTGATATATGTCTTGCCTTTGTCTCTGTGTCAAATCTCTGACTATATTTGTGGCTTCTTGTAGGGGTTGCTGATAGTCTTCGTCATCCGAGTCCGACAACTCCTCTTCATCAAACTGGATGTTAATAGCATCTGTGTACACGCCAATGTCGGTATACGACATCGTCAAAGGTATCTTCTTGTTGCTTTGTGGTGCATTTAAATCAAATGCATGGCTGGCTTCGCCACCCGATACTGAAAACAAGCTTTTCATTATAAGGCCTGGTCAATTATTGTTGCAAACATGACTTGGAACATTAGAGAAATAATTACCTGCATGCAGATTTTGTTCTTCTTCTTCTTCCTGTGGATCATTTAAATCAAATGCATGGCCGATATTGTCACCTGGTACAAAAGCAAGCTGATCCTTATGCTTGTTAATTGCTAACCTCTGAGGCTTGTAATTCTTCTATTCTATAGAGCAGTAGTGTATATCAGGTGCTATGCTCTGGCTGCTTGTTACCATTGTTCCTGGGTTTACTTACAATGTTTTATTACAACTATGAGTTATTACTTCAATGACTTGCTGTTGTTCCTTGTATATATTACAGATAAGTGAACAGGTTAAGGGTAACAAGATCTAGAGACTGAAGAAAGACAAATAAACAAAGGTACCTCAACTTGCATCTTTATCTAGACATGTGCATGCCTTAAATCATGTCTTCCCAACAATTTAGTGTGATGCGTATGCATACCTATAAAGTGGTTGCTGAGATTATTCAGTTTCTAAGTAATGGCTGCACTTGTGTGGTGTGAACAAAGGAACAAAAGAATTAATTATGAATTTGTACGGCATGTGGTTAATTACATGTAGTGTAAACACAATTGATCCTGCAATGCTTTTGTACGTGAGATAAGCACTAACATTCAGGAGATAGAGAAATTGATTTGTACATCGTGATTACCAGATGTTCCTAGTGATTATAGCAGAGAGGAACTAAAGCATCATGTGGTAATTTAAGAGGAGAGGGAGAGAGAGAGGCTACAGAGAATACCTAGTACACATGAGTTTCTGGTGAGAAAATAGTAGTAATTGATGTTGCTTGTCTTTTCATGAGGGAGAAATAGCATTCTAATTTGATTGAGAGAGAGAGAGAGAGAGAGCACTAGTACACTCAAGTTTTGGATACAAACAGATGTGCTTACCTACATGAATTTCTGCTTGTTCATCATTCTGATCAGGCACCTCCTCTTCATGTTCGCCAGGGCTCCAGTTCAGATCAGGTGCCTCCTCTTCTCCCTCCTCTGGTGCTGTGTTCAAGTCTAAAGGCATGGAAAATGGATGGAAGATGGATGAGAGGTGAATGGATGAAATGAAGGCAAGGAGAGGGGTAGCAATATTTTATTTCCTACTCGTACATGCTGGAGAAATGGCGCTGGTGGCTTTGAAATTTCATTTTGCCTTGGCTATGTAAAACTGGCGCTAAGTGTGCTGGCGGGCAATACTTTGAACTTTTAGTATGCATTGCCACTGTAAAATTGGCGGTTAACTGGTGTTTGCCGCCGGCTGTGATGCCTCCTTTATGATTTGTATATTGTGAAAAGTTGGATGGGACAGCTGAATTGTTTATTGTAAGAAAATGATATGGTGGGTGGATTCATGGCATGTGACAGTGAGGAATCATTGCTTCTAGGGGTTGCAGGGTCATTTGGCAGCCTCCTTGATATCTGGGGATGAGAGTCTCCGACGTCAAGAAAAATGGGATGGAGGGAGTATGTGGATGCCAAAGCTGTGTGGCAAGACATACGGTGGCAGACAACCGAACAGCTCCCCAAGAGACAATGACATAGTGTCAGAAAACATGACAGTGTGAGAATTGAGAAGGAAACATGAGTACACTTCTCTACTCCAATCCCAATAAAATTCAAGCGCTAGATGTTTTCTCCATTCTAGTACAGATGCATGCAACCAGCTTCTTTCAGATGGTCAAGGTAGGAAGTCCAAGCTGCACGTCAGAGCTCTAACTATGTCCTCTGACTTGCATCCTCTGTGCACACGAAAACTAGAAATCTCAACATTTGACGAAGTTGGAAACAGAGCCTCTTTCTCAGATTGGAAGCCATGTCCCTGGTCGTACACAAGGCACTTCCTATCCTTCGGGCCTTCCAGCAACTTTTACTCCAGCATCCTCTTGCTCAGATTGGAAGCCACGCGCTTCTCTTCAGCTCACCTCAAATGGGCATCTCAACACTCCTCAACCATCCAGCACTCCCTTGGGTGGCACTGTCCACCAATTCCACAAACTGACACCAGAACAAGCACTAGATAGGAGGCAGAAGTACTGCCCTAGGCTAACACAGATCTTTCCGATACCTCCAAATCCTAGTTGTGCGTCGAACCAAAACCAAATGATAAATAAGAAAATTGAACAACTATGTGCCATGATTTTTGTTCCTACTAGGCAAATGCCCGTGCGTTGCAACGGGAACAAATAATATCATGATAACATATATATATATGAGCGTGTGTTATATGTTACATACCCAAAGTAGATACTATAATTGTGATGTTTCAATCAATATTACATAAATTTTCAAGAAAGATAGCTAACTTTGAATGCAAAACTAAACATCAGCTTCATTTATCTATCATCATGTGGCATCACTTCATGCCTACAACGAAGCATGTAACACAAGATCAATACGGTACACAATAAAATAGAAATCCAAGCACATTATCCCATATATATTCTCGTTGGAAAAAGTCTACATCACCCCCTCAACTATGGGTGGTAGATTACATAATTTCCAAAACTTTAAAAGCGGTCTATAACACCCCTGAACTTTTTAAAAACCGATCAAATTACCCCTAAAACACTTTTAAAAAATCATAGTAAATCACAGAAAAATTGTAAAATGAAAAAATCAAATTGTGTTAGACTCTAATGAGTAGATCTACACAATGAACATATAATATGGTATGCTTTAGTTTATTTTTTTGCTGCAGCTTTAAATTTCTGTTTTTCCTCATAGCTGTAAAAAAATGTACTAAAGCATACCATATTATATGTTCATTGTGTAGTTCTACCATTTAGAGTCTAACACAATTTGATTTTTCATTTTATGATTTTTCTGTGATTTACTATGATTTTTCAAAATTGCTTTAGGGGGTAATTTGACCGTTTTTGAAAGTTTAGAGGGTGATATAGACCGTTTTAAAAGTTTAGGGATTATATAGTCTACCACCCATAGTTGAGGGGGTGATGTGGACTTTTTCCTATTCTCGTTATAACATAGTATGCATAGCTGATCAAATGTTCTGGATAGAAACTGAAAACAGGAGGAGAATCAATGCACTCTAGCAAGCCAATGTATCTATCCATGGTATCGCACATCTTATTTATAATAACTAAACCATTGAAATATAATTATTTAAACAATATAAAAGTGTAGCACCGTTTCCATGATGGAATAACCAAATAAAAAAAATCGCTTGAATAATTAGCCCTTTGTTCATTTCATCCTTGCTGCCCGATAAAACACGACATCCCGGATTTGATCAATGAATGAAGCTGCATTGAATATTTACCTGAAGTCTACGGTAAATGCCCGTTCCTCATCATGTCTTCTCAGAAGCTGTGACAGTCTAATTGTGGAGCATATACCAACCACACTGTTATCAAGTTGCTTGCAAAAGTTATCTCAGAACCCACTAAGCAGCTCGACAAAACAGAAAAAAAAAAGGCATCTAGCTCTGCTAAAGCCTGTTCACAGTGAGACAATAATGAACATCTACGTGCTTTACTAAAAGCAAAATGTACTCCCTCCGTTCCACAAAACTAGCAATTTTTTGACTCATAGAAATTGTGTTTGACCTTTCGTCTTATTCAAATTTTTATGTAAATTATAAAACAAACAAAACATTACTACAATAGCTTTAGTGATGTAATAAGTCATAACAAAAGTGATACTGTTTATTAAAAAAGTTAAATAAGACGAAAGGTCAAACACAGTTTCTATGAGTCAAAGAATTGCTAGTTTTGTGGAACGGAGGGAGTATAGTATAAGGCACAAGGATCAATGCTATACGAGAGTTGTTCTGTCACATGAACTGAACAATAAATAAACCTCTGCGGGTAGTGCAGCACCAGGATTAAATTCACTCCAACAGGCATATCATTAATCATTATTTACCCATACATGCTACATTCACAGAAATTTAATGTCATAATGTTTATACTCTTAGAATAATCAGAATAAGTGGACTTACAGCATGACTTTGGTCAGGGTCATTCCTAAAAACATAATAGAGAGGTGCCAAAACCTCATTCATTCCTTGTACATATCTTATACACGGTTTCAGTTTTGCAAATATTGTAAGTATACGCTTTGGTGACTCCTGGAAACAAAACATGTTGCATTAGGAAAACTGAACAATGTAACTGGCAACAAAAAGCGATCCCATGTCAGAGAACACACCTACCTGATTAGACAACGAATCTGAAGAGTCCCCATTGAAAAATTGCATCTCAGGATGAGTACGCTTAACATCTCTATCGATCTGCTATACAATCTTAGATTTCTGAAATAATGGATAGTCAGTATTTTCAGTAATCATTGTCCGACTAATGTATCTGCATCGATCACCAAACAAAGACAAATTCTCTAAAGGTGCAATAATATGTATGTCTGAATATTGAACCGACAACTGCAAGCCTCGTACTGAAACAAGAAAAACATATGCTTCTTCCAAAATAAAAAGAAAGGAAAAGCGTGCTAGCGCAAGCAGGATCTTTTTTTTTTTTTTTCTCCAAACAAGAAACATGATAGTACAATCAGGGACTCACCAGGCATGCTCTGCCACCTCTCCCAGTAAACTGGCCAGTGTTATCAAATAACGCTGCAACGATTTAAGAGACATTTCAACAAACACCATGGGAGCGTCACTCTAGTAGTTGCAGTGCGCAAGGAAAGTCAAACAGGTAGGAGTTGGGTATAGAAGAATCAATAAAGATAATCTATGAGATGGTTCAAAGCTTGATGCTGAGTTGGTTGAGGTCCGTTGGCCATGTAGGCCATCACCGTGGACGTTGGGGAAATCAAAGGCACCGTACCTTTGGATGTGGAGATTAAAAGCTTCTGGACGTTGGCCATTGAGCGCGTCGCGCTGGGCACTCACCTATTGATTTGCAACGAGGCCAGCTGGATCCGAATAACATGAACCAAAAGGGGAAAAAAAGAATCAATCAAGTGAGACACAAGGGGCCAACCAGCCCACGAAGAACTTCGATGACCGCGAACAACTCCGATCTAGAGGATGAGGAGCATAACATTCACATCAAGAGAAAGGGTGGGCATACTTGTTGGGTGGCCGGCGAAGATTTGATGAAGGGGCTAAGCGCTCAGTAGCGGCGGTGACCTCAGCTCTAGTGAGGTAGCCGGCGGGGGCAGCGTGCGTAGAACCTGCTGCGGAGCCGCACCATGTCTGGGCAGGTCGTCGCGGGTGAATCGAAGGGGCCCTGTCCCCGTCGAATCCGCCCTATTCCTGCCGGGTGAATCGAGGCGCTGACGTCGATGTGGGGTAGAGCGAGGGACTGCCGGGGAAGACGATCTCAGGCGGTTTCTCTTTTCCATGGTGGAGGGAGGAGGGAGGGCGGGCAGACTTTGACCGCATGGGCGGGGTGAATAGCCGGGAAGATTTTTTACGGGAGGCGGGGGTGAGTCTGTCCGGATGGGCGATTCCATTTTAGTATTTTTAGTAGTAGATCACGACACTACGGACAGCGGCTCGTTGTTGGCGGCGCGATTTTACCGGCGCTGAAAACCAAGCGCTTCGGCAATGGTTCCTTTCCCGGCGGCGGCCGGCAGCAGCTTCGGTGAAGACCAGCGCTTCGGCGAACATGCAGCGTCAGCGCCGCGCTCTCGGCAAAATACTCCGCTCGGCAAAGTGGGTTCTTCGCCCGGCGGCCCTCGGCAAATCTGGGCGCTCGGCGAAAATCGGCGGAACCAAGCGTCGGCCCTCTCCGTGGTCTTCGCCCGAGCCCTGCCCGTCTCCCGCTTCGGCAAAAAAGTGAAGGTTTGCCGGCGGCGAGTCAATCCATTTCGGCAAAGATATGTTTTGCCGGCGCTCCGCTTCGATTGAATTATTTTTTTGATTTTGTCTCCCATTTTTTTGTAGATTTGGTAGGTCCCTATTGACCACATATTAAAAATTACGATTTTTCCGTGCTTTCTGCTATATTTATAGTGTTTATATCTATTTTTTGAATTATTTTTGGAAAAAGCAAGTTTGAACTACAAGTCATTAGAATCTTTGGAAAAGCGTGAATGGAAAATTCATATTCTGGTTAGGTAGCGTAATTTGAGGCCCCATGCAAGTGCTCACATGAAATATCGTAGGCGAGTTCACGAGCAGCGGCGATTTAGTTCTTATTTGGATTGTTTTAAAATTCAAAAAAAAGCGAAACAATGTCCGAAAATTTTGAAACTTGTCCAGTTGTCATGTGATGGTATGTGTAGCCTATCAAAAATTTGAGAAACGTTTCATTGATGTTTTACGTATACGATTGTTGAAACCCAAGACATCTCCACATGAGTTCAATTTAGTTTGATGGAGATGTCTTGGGGCTGTGACATCAACAACGTTCTCAATTTTTTGATGATAAACATCACATGACAACGGGAAATTTCAAAATTTTCGGACATTTTAAACATTTTTGGAATTTTAAAACAATCCCCGCAACTAAATCGCCGTTGCTCGTGAACTTGGCCTACTTATATTTCATGTGAGCACTTGCATGGGGCCTCAAATTACGCTACCTAACGTAATATGAATTTTCCATTCACGCTTCCAAAGATTCTAATGACTTGTAGTTCAAACTTGCTTTTTCCAAAAATAATTCAAAAAATAGATATAAACACTATAAATATAGCAGAAAGTACGAAAAAATCGTAATTTTTAATATGTGGTCAATAGGGACCTACCAAATCTACAAAAAAATGGGAGACAAAATCAAAAAATAATAATTCACCGAGCGGTGGCGAGCGCTCGGCAAAACATATCTTTGCCGAGCGAATTGGACTCGCCGCCGGGCAAAGTTGTTTCCCCGCGACGTGTATGTGCTGTCTCCGGGTTTTTTGGCCGTATCGCGAAAAGGGAAATGTTTGGAGGGAAAAAAAAAACTTTTGCCTGCGTTCTAGATCTCGCTCGGCAAAAATCCCCCCAATCATTGACTCCAAGTCTCTTCTCTCTCTCGCGAGCTCTCACTCTCCAGACACTCCACTCACTCTCACTCTCACCAACGCCCGTCCGCTCCCGTCGTCCCGTCCCGTCGCGCGCCCCGTCCGCTTCGCCCGTTGTCCCGTCCGCTTCGCCCCGTCCCGTCGGAGCGAGGGGAGAGGAGGGCAGCGCCACCACGCCCGTCCGCGCCCAGCCCGCAGGCCGCATCCCGTCCCCACGCCGGGCGGCGCCGGCTCGTCCCAGAAGCGGGGCGGAAGGCGCGCGCCCTTCCCCGCGGCCCGTCCCGTCGCGCCCCATCCCGCGCCCTCGCCCGCCCGTCCGCTTCGCCCCGTCCGGGGCGAGGGAGGACGCGCCCGTCCCAGCGCCGGCCAGGTGCGCTGGCCGGACCCGATCCGCGCCCGTCCCCCGTCGCGCCCGTCCCCGTCAGCGCTGTTCGGTCGTCGAACCGCGGGGAGGGAGGTGGGAGTGGAAGCGCGCCTCCAGCGCCCGTCGCCGTCGCCCCGGGCCGGCCGCCGGCTCGCCCCGAGCGGCCGCCGCGTGCCCCTGGCCGTTGGAGCAAGTGGAGGAGGAGAGGGGGGAGCCGCCCTTCCCGCGGCCCGCCACCGTCCTCGGCCGGCCTCGCCGCCGTCCCGTCCAGCGCGGCCGCCAAAGGAAAGCGGGGGGGAGAGGAGGAGGACGCCGGTCACCGGCCCACGCATGTAGGAGATGAGGAGGACGCGCCGTGCCGTGCTATTGACGCTTGCCGCCGCCGCACCACAAGTCGGGGGGAAGAAGGAGAGCGGGAAGCCCGGCCCCGGGCCGCAGCGTCTCGACGCCGTGCCGCTCATCGGTGTGTCCGACCATTTGACACGCCGTTAGCGACGAGCATCTACTAGGTAACCTCACGCCTCCTATTCCGTTCATGCCTTGTAAAGTTGGTGATAGTTACATGCTTTGGACAGTAGGGCGAAGTTGTAATTTAGGTGGAGGACAATGATTATATGAATGTGATCTCAATGCATATGCAAGTGTGGTTGCCGGTCATCGTGCGTTGTGTTTATTGTAGGTTTTGGAAAGCTCACCGTGTAGGGGAGGTCTGCCGAAATTTTAAACTAACCTCTATGCTATTTTCTCTGAGTATAGACCCGGCCCGAGCCTAGCTGAAGTACCTTCACGACCCCTACCGTCTTCCTCGGCGTCACCCTAGGTATGAATAACCCCTCTTCTCGTTCCAAATGTCCCCGTATCGCGTAACCGGTTAGGCGTCTCCCGTTCAAAAGGGATACGGCTGGAGGTATGCAAATATTTGCATATCTACGATCGTATCTCTTTCGGATTATCCACGTTTTTGGCGACTGCGGATGTGTAGATGGGTTAGTTTCCATGTTCGCTCCTATTCGAGAGCGAGTTTCGGTATCACCTACTGTTGTTCTCGGATACACACTCTCCCTTACGGGGCGTGTATCGGGGAGAACAGCGAGAGGAAAATCTTTGTCGAAATCCGTCTCGGAGAGGAGAGGGCATGGAAACTAACCTCATCTACGCATCCGTAGGTGGGATTAGGACCTATCCTCACCTATTAGATAGTAGGAGTGTGCGGCCTTTATGTAGACTGAGTTGGTGGTTACCTTACTGGGCTAAAGGATGGAGGACCATCAGTGGATGTACGAAGGCTGGAGAAGCAAGCATGATCTGGACCTTGAATGGGTGAACAAGACCAATGATTTCATGGAGGCTGCATTTGGAAATGCTCCAGCATTTGTTCAATTGAAGTGTCCCTGCGCCAGGTGTGACAATAGGAGGGCGGCTACCAAGGAGAAGATGGGTATGCATCTATTCAACAATGGATGGACACAAAACTATCACGTGTGGGCCTATCATGGTGAAGCCCAACGTGTGAGAGAGGAGGTGGTGAGGCAATGCCTCGAGGCTTGTGATGATGATGCCGGGGTAGCAGATTGGTTAGATGATGTTCAACAAGCCCAGTTTGCTGAGTCACGTAATAGGGAGGAGATGGAGGAAGATGCACGGAACTTCTACGAGATCTTTGGACGCGGTGGGCAACCCCTTCATGAGCACACGGTTTGTATGTCGACCGGATGCCGTTGGGCGCTGTTAGGGTTGAAGGTGACATAAAGATTAGTCGAGATGGCTTTGATAAGATGTTGTCAGTATTTGGCAGTCTACTTCCGAAGCCCCACAAACTACCACAGAACATGCACGAGTCAAAGAATCTCCTCAAAGCACTTAAGATGCCGTATGAGCAGATACATGCTTGCCCAAAGGGGTGCGTCCTATTCAGGAATGAATACGCGGATTTAAAGTATTGTCCGAAGTGTCGGTCCTCCGGTACGGGAGGTGCCGTCTGCTGATGGTGAGAAGAAGCAACTCCCGTATGCCAACAAAATCCTACGGTACCTTCCGTTCTTGCCGAGGCTACAACGGCTATACATGACCGAGGATTTCGCGAAAGCGGATGACTGGCACAAAGAGGGCAAAGCGATACAATCGACAAGATGGTGCATCCCTCCGATGGTGAAGCATGGCGCTACCGATGACAAACATCGTAATAAAGCATGTGAGCCTCGTAATGTCCGTGTTGCCCTAGCAACAGATGGGTTCAATCCTTATGGTCCGATGGCTGCCCCATACACATGTTGGCCTGTCTTTGTTATCCCTCTCAATCTTCCCCCTGGAGTCGCCTTTCAGCGACAACACATATTTTGCTCGTTGATCATTCCTGGACACCCGGGTAGCAATATGGGTGTGTTCATGGATCCTTTGTGGGATGAACTGATCAAGGCTTGGGTGGAAGGCGTTTGGACATATGACCGAGCTACAAAGAGGACGTTCTTAATGCACGTCTGGTACCAGTACTCCATGCATGACTTCATGGCATATGGGTTATTCTCAGGGCTGGTGTGTACACGGGAAGTTCCCATGTCCCATATGCAAGGGCGCTTTGAGGTTCACCCTGGTTGAAGAAGGGTGGCAAGTTTTTCGTCTTTTCGACAAGCATCGTCGGTTCACGCCTATTGACCATGCATTGAGACAACACACTAAGAACTTTACGAAAGGGGTGACAGTGGCGAACCCTCCACCACGGATCTTCGGTGCGGAAATTCGTGCTCGGGTAGATGCGCTCGAGGACAATCCACAAGGTGGTTTTGTGGGGTATGGTCAGCAGCATATGTGGAGTCATAAGTCGGGCATCACTAGGCTCCCCTATCATGATGACCTTCTTTTTGCCACATAACATTGATGAAATGCACACTGAAAAGAATTGGGCGAGGCTCTTTTCGCCACCCTCATGGACACGATAAGTCTAAGGACAACCCTAAGGCTAGAGTGGACTGGCGAGTTATCGCGATCGGCCAAAGCAAGTGATGCAGCCTCCTAGGAACGGCAAGAGATGGGTTAGGCCTAACACCGACTTCATCTGAACATCGAACACAGGAGGGAAATACTTCGGTGGATGCAAACACTAATGTTTCCAGATGGGTATGCAGCGAATCTAAGGAGGGGAGTGAACTTATCTACTTTACGAGTTCACGGGATGAAGAGTCATGACTACCACATATGGATTGAGCGGCTTCTTCCGGCGATGGTTCGAGGCTATGTCCCAGAGAATATGTGGGTAACACTAGCAGAGTTGAGCTATTTCTTCCGCAAACTTTGTGCTAAGGAGCTACCAAGAACTGTCATAGCTAACTTGGAAAGAATGGCACCTGTGTTGCTCTGTAAGCTGGAGAAGATATTTCCACCTGGCTTCTTCGTGGCCATGCAACATTTGCTTATTCACCTCCCATATCAGGCGCGTATGTGGGGGCCCGTGCAGTTCCATTGGTGCTATCCAATTGAGAGAACTCTAAAGAAGGTACGGCAAAAAACTGGAAATAAAGCAAAAATCGAGGCATCCATTTCAGAGGGATACGCTGTGGAGGAGGTGTCAAACTTTATACAGAAGTACTACACTGACAAACTTCCTAGCGTGCATAATCCACCTCCTCGGTACAATGCTAATGAAAATGAATGGAACCTCAGCCTTTTCCAAGGCCAACTCGGAACTGCAAGTGGGAAGACCACTAAGAGGTTGAGCAATGAAGAGTGGCGCAAAATCATGTTGTATGTGTTGACCAACCTTACCGAGGTGGTTCCGTACATACGGGAATTCGTCAACCAATTCTGGCACGAAGCAAGGGTCATTCAACCTCAAGAAGAAGATGCCCTACTTGAACATGGTGCCGGACCAGGGATGCCAAATTTCATTTCATGGTTCCGACAGAAGGCCCAAACCGATGCAGTTATGTGTGACGAACTGAGACACGTTGCCAAAGGTTGTGACTCTAGGGTTGAATCATGTAATGGTTATGACGTGAATGGCTATCGCTTTCACACAACAAGCTATGAAAACATTATCGCCCCAATCGGAAAACCACTAATAGTTACGTGTCTACCCCGGTAATGATGGCAAAGATTATTATGGCGAGTCGAAGAAATATACGAGCTTACATTTCATGGTTCAAACGGGTTAAACCTGTCATGTTCAAATGCCATTGGTTTGACCCACGATATCACACAAGCGAAGCCCAATCTTGGGCTTGTCGAAATTCGTCAGGATTCCGTCTATGCAGGCTCTGATGTCTATATTGTGGCGACACAGGCACACCAAGTATATTACTTGCCATACGCCTGTACCAAAGATGAACTTAAGGGATGGTATATTGTGCATAAGGTGTTGCCACACAGTAAACTACCTGTCCCAAATGAAGATTACAACTTGATTAACCAACATACATATGAAGGAGAGTTCTATCAAGAAGAGGGACTTCTAGGGAGTCTTGTGATAGAGTTACCTGTAGATGAAATGGAAGTAGACAATGAAATGGAGCGGAATGATGCCGAGTTACCTGGAGAAGAGGTCGTCAATGCGAAGGATTTAGAAATGTTGAATGGACTACAGTTAGGCAATGACAATGAACCGGACATGCCTCCTTCGGATAATCTTATATGGTTGGACAATATTGATAGTGGCGATGAGAGAGAACCTCAAGAGATGACAATAATGATGATGATTATTTCTAACACATGTAATACTATATGTTCTTTTGTTTACTTTGTGTCAATTTTTAATAATGTCTTATTGTGTGGTACTAATACTCCTCTTTTGTTTACTTGCAGGTGATTAGGGAAAGATGCCGGGCGTCGTGGGAGTAGCGGTAGGTGTCCTCGTTTTACGGGACGGAAAGCGGCGCTGCGAGGACAAGGAAGAGGCGGGCGCCAAAGTTACGAGGGCGGCGTCTGGCGGCATCTCGAGGGGCGCGTCGTGCCCTGCTGCGGCCTCCTCGGGAGCATTTGCCGCTGTTCGGGGCGAGGAGGAGGCGGTCGGCGGGTGCGGGGGGCGGGGGCGGGGCGAGGAGGCGTGGGGGATGGTGCGTCATTTGTCTACTTGCGAGGCCCTGCGAGGATCGGGCGGCTCGGCGCGGAGCGGCGCCCGGTGATTCGGCCCATTGGGCAAGTGTAAGTAACTGCGATGTTTTTACTCCTTTTTCGGTTCAAATGTGGAGGAAACTAAAATTTTTGACTTACTTGTGCAGGAGGCGGGAGGTTGTGTCCGGTGGCCCCGGCGTGCATTGGCGTCCAACGGCATCCTTGGGTTCTTTGTGCAAAAGCACTACCCGGCCTTATGCGGTACAAGGATTCGCGCGAGCCTGCCTACACTTTTGAGCACTACGAGGTTGCCCGGACACCGAGAGCACCGCAATGTGGCGGAGAAGGTGAAAGCAAAGTTTTGGGTTAGTCTCGCTCCAAACGTTATTGCATTCATACTCTTTTTGGAATAATGAAAGGATAACCCGCTTTGTATGCAGACTTATTTCAAATGTGAGGAGGGAGCCGAGGTCATGGCAAACCAGGTGCTTATCAAGTCCGCCAAGAAACGGGTCGTCGAAATGCATCACGCAGGTGAAGCACCCGGTGCGCCATAACCTCTGACGGGGAGAAACTTGGGAGAAAGCTTGAAAGAAGCGTGCGAGGACGGATCCGCGATGACCCGAGAGCGATTACATTGAGGTAGTCCAATAACATTGAGTTCGATTCATTTTGATATTAAGATTGCTTCTTCTTATATGTCAAGTACTTCATGCCTTTGTGCGGCGATTCAGTGGTGTCGTTCGTATATCGAGGCTGGCGGGAGAAGAAGATCGTGGGACAGGTGGTTCACACCGGAATTCATTAAGCAGCATGAAGTTCTCCGGGCACATCGTTTGAAGATGAAAGGTCCAGCACACCATCAGGGCAGCCGCAACCTCGCCCAATACAAAGCTGCATGGGTATGCAAAGCCTAGGTTGCTTTCTTCCTTGGTGCCCCTTAGTGTCGTTCTAACAAGGTTTTACGTCTTTCTTGCGGTGAAGGCACATCGAGGGAAGGACTGCAGCGACTTCCGGGGCGTTACGCATGTCCCACATGGGCAAGTCGGGTCGGGCGTGAAGCGCACTGGGCAGGAACCACCCGAGGCGTACACGAACCGGACATCGCCCGATCGGATCATGGAGTACGGCGGCGGCAAAGCGCGCCATGGGGAGGAATGCGATCCGTGCAAGTACGAGGGAGATCGATGCAGATCTCGTCATGAGGCAAGGAGGAGGAAAGAAGCACGGGCGGATGTGGATTGCCGACAGCGTCATCAACAGCTCCGATCTCTCCTCACCCGGATCCGGCAGGTAGCTCCAACACCGACCCACCCATACGTTCACGGGTGAGCTCTTCCGCGAGCCGGTCGACACACTCCAGGTTTGTCCATGGTTACTCGCCGTCCATTCATATTTACACCTTAGTTACGTTTGAAAACTGAAACTTTGGTACTATGTGTTGTAGGCGAGCTAGAAAAATGAGAAGAAGCAGCGTGAGGAGATAGACGCCGAAGCTTGTGGCCACAAGTGCAGCGGTGGAGGCCAGAATCTGGCGTTGGCTATGCGGCAAACATGGCTGGAGGAACTGACGAAGTTCCTAGCAGCTGTTGGCGCCAAGTCCGGTTTGTCCTTGCCACCGAGCTCCTTGCGCGCCCCTCCTATGCCGGCGCCTGTTCTACCTACTCACGTGAGTATAAAAATGTAGGATTGTTTTTCGGCTTCTTTGCGCCAAATCCTTTCTAACACATGTCTGCGACTCTTCTCTTTTGGCAGCCACCGTCGGCGGGTTCGAATCCTACTCCTGCAGCAGCTTGTGATGGCCTGCCCTCACCACCCGGCCGCTCAGTACCCTCCAACGGCTTGAGATGTAGAGTGGTAGGGCTTATTGGACTTATTGTGAACTTGTGGAGACAATTATGCATTTTGTGAACTTGAGCCACACTTTTAGCACTTGTGGATGTGAACTTGTGATGCATGTGTGGAGACAATTATGCATTTTGTGAACTTGAGCCACACTTTTAGCACTTGTGGATGTGAACTTGTCATGCACTTGTGGTATTTAATCTATATATATTGTGCTTGTTGTGGTGAATCTGGAAGATGTTGTATCTGTGTTGGATATGATATATATGTATATGTGATTTTGGATTGTTTGTCAAGATGGAATGGGAAAAAAAAAAAAAAAAAACTGTTTTCTGTTGGTTTGCCGAGCGCAAATGACCACAACGCTCGGCAAAGCCCATGTTTTGCGGCGCCATGACCACCACTTCGGCAAATCTGGAACGGGGCAAAGCAGCAAATCACTGGTTTCCAGCTTTGCGAGAGGGGGCGCCGGCAAAGAAAATAAATTCGCTAAGCGCGAGGCGGGAGTAACTTCGGCAAAATAAAAAGATTTGCGGGCGGAGAGCGCAGGCGCCGCAAAATAAACAACTTAAGCTGAGCGCGGGGGGGAACAGCCGCTCGGCAAATAAATTTATTTTCGCCGAGCGTGGATGGGGAATTGACGCTCGGCAAAATAACGGCGACGGTAACGTTAAGATTGGGACGGGCGTAATGGCGATTTCGATTTGCCAAGCGTGGGGATTGGAGCTCGGCAAATTGTACACGTGGGATGCCGAGCGAGGAAAAAAAAGAAGCTCGGTGAAATCCTTTGCCGTCGAAAAACTCGCCGAGCTCCGTTCGCCGAGCGCGCCGCTTAGGGAAGACTTCGCCAAGCGCCTGGAAGACTTCGCCCGAGTGTTTCAAGGCTCGGTGAAGACCCGCTGTCGGTAGTGCGACCTCTGTGCATGATACTGAGACACTCAAGGCAGTGAATGGAAGAGAGCTTGCCATGTATATAAGATCCATCAAAACTGCCAGCTAGCAAGGACGTACTGAATGTCATATTGATTGGAGGGAAGTGTATTACTGCTTTGATGTGCCACGTAGCAAGCACTTATTACTGCTTTGATGTGCCAACATCAATGCACCAATAGATTCTAATTCCTAGTGTTAGGCTATCTGCACCGTGAAAACGGTAAATCCAATCTGTATCGCTCCTGAAATCGGGTCCCACGCGTCTTTTCTCCAGTTTTGCTGCACCGTGAAAACTGGAAGTCCAAACTCTATCCCCATTTTGTCAAAAAAAACTCTATCCCCGTGGGTCCCACAAGATAAGATTTCTTCCCCTTCCTCTAGCTGCGTCGTGTCCGCTCGTTCTGCCGCATCCTGCCCAGGTGCAGCCTCAGCGCCGCCACCTCCGACTTTGTGGCTGCGGCCATGGCAGGCGAGCCCGGCGGCGCAGGCCCCCGCCGCCCGGACCCTGCCCAGCTTCGTCTTGCGGGTTGGCCTCGGGGCGGCAGCAACAGCTCGGCGAGGCCGGCGTACGGGCGTCTCGGCGGCGGCGGCGGCTACTCCTCCTGGTCCCTCGCGAGCTCTCTCGGCGTCCCGGCCTCGCAGCGGGCGTCGGCGCCCCGCGGGAACGCGCCGCGGAATCCAGGCCCCAATGTCACGGCCGCGGCCTCCAGCGCAGGCCCCGGCGGCACGCGGTTTCTCTTCCTCTCGGCCGGCCGCCATGCCATGCCCACCCCTGCCGTGCGCCTGGCCGCAGCCGCGAAACGCCTGGGCACCTCTCGCCCGCCATATGGAGCTCGCCGGCCTCGCCATAAGCCCGACCACCTTCCACGACAAGCTCGCCACTGTCCATGGCGGCGCTGGCGGTGGAGGGCAGCGCCAGCCCGGTGGAAGCTGAGGCAGCAGCGGTGGCGGCGACAAGCTCCCCTTCTCCCTCTCTGCTCTCTCTTTCTCGGTTGCGCGGGCAGTGCGGGGCCCATGCCACGTTGTCGGCCTGGAGGAGAAACGGGCAGAGCGCTACGAATAGCGAACCACGTCTTGTCGAGGTCGTACTGGAGTACTGCGGTGCGGCGCGGTTCGCTATCAGTTCCTTGAGGTTGGCTTTAACGTATGCGGTGCAGATAGCCTTAGTACTTGGACACATGCGAGTTTAAAGACCATAGATTACAAATCAAAAGTGCTTCTGCATGAAACTAAAGCAACCTTGCACTATAGTATATACATTTTTCCAAGTTACAACATTTATTAATTTTGAATCGATTCTTTATATCCAATGCTACAAACAATTTCAACACAATACAAAAAAATTCATCACAATACTAGATCTCAATGATAGCACAACATGTTGAATGCCTGTTTTAAATGGCTTCTTATACATTAATATTTTACAATTTGGTAATTTTGAAACATATGGGGGCATGATCTGTGTTTTTTGCCCTATATTATGGCTTGGGGGGTGCTGCTCCTCAGCGGCTCAGCCCCTACTGTTCTTGAACTTTTCTCCCTTTGAACTCATCCTAAACGCTGTTGTATTTCCGTTATCGACTTAATGGAAATGGGGTTACCCTTGTTTGGAAAAAAAAAAATATGGGGCCACGATCTATTATGTTTAAATATTTTTCATAATACCAAGTGTTTGTAATTTAAATATTATTTTTAGTTTATTCTTATTAGTGACAACAGAAGTTGTTTTGTAAATTTCAGTTGTTACTTATTAGATTAGTCTGTAATAATACCACAGTGGCGGGATAATTTTGGTATAAATTTGGGATATATAAATGAGTACCAATATTTCATGTTAAAATAAAAGTGTCACTATATATTCATCACAAATTCATGAGATTATTTATTTGGTGTAATAAATCTTAAAATCTTCTCTATAGTTAAACTTGGTCAAACTCAAAAGGTTGCCTTAAATAAATGGTTGAGTATTCTTTTTCCGGTATAAGCTGGTAATATAGGAAGGCACTGCAAAAGCATTGTATAGATGTCCATAAAGTAGAAAATGAGAGTATATAACAACTAATAATTTACGCTCAGAGTCGTATATAGTACAATCTTTTGTACTATTCCTCAGAAACATGTTAGAAACTTAATTGTAGCACTACAAATAAATGTTTGTAGCTACCTTTCACTCCTCGAACACTTATATAAAAAAGCTCCATCCTTAGCTCGTGCTTCATACCGTGCGCGCTACACCACATAAAACATTTGTGGGATGGGTTGAAGAGAGCCAATTTGTCTACCTAAGAACCATTCACGAGGTCCAGGTATTACTTCAGGGATGGGACGCACTGGGATAGAAAAGAGGAGTATCAGGAAACAAGGTGGTGTTTTTGACAGGCATGGCTTCATTGCTCACAACCTCATGAAGTTGACCGGCATGTAATTTGTGGGAGTACAAGAGACAACTTGATTCTTCTGCATTTCAGGGAGAAGTGATGAGGAGACAAGAAGAGGGATTGGAAGATTCAGAGAAATTTTTGTTTTGTTTCTTCAAAGCTGGGGAGGATTGGAGGAGTGGGAGAAAAAAGGATTCGCCTACAGTATTTACATGATTAATTTATTTATATAGTTTCATAGACAATGTTATGTTTTCACTGTAAAGTTGATCAAGTTTCAGATAGTGTGACTTTAATTGATTATAGGAATTTTAATTATTTTCGGACAGAGATTGTAGCATCTAGTCGAAAGGTGTATTGTATCTTAGGCAGTTTGAGCAGTCAGCTGAAGTTGTGCATGTACGGACGAACGTGAGTGTCGATGGCTCAATATAATGCCACGGACGAACGTGTAAGCTAGCTTACGTGGCTCCATGACCAAGCTAAAGACGCTGAAGCAGCTTTCCAACCAAAAAAAAAAAAGACACTGAAGCAGCTAGCATTTTCCACAAGTTACGAATCGGAAGAAGTTGCACACGAGAAGCTCTGGCTGCAGCTTCCATTCCCACACCGATCCATGAAAAATCTCAATGATGCTTGGCGAAGATGTAACGAACCACGTTCATCGTACTGGACACCACGTTCATGGTAGTACATATGGCACTTTCCCCTTCCATCCTTGGCCTCGGGTCGGGCCAGGCGGCTCGGAAGCTCACCTCAACTGGGCAGCCCAGCACGCTTCAATGAATTCACGCTGCCACGGGCGCTGCTGTCCGCCGTTTACAACGTGGGGCCAGAACAAGCACTAGACAGGATTCAGAAGTATCATCCCACTGGCTAACAAATCCTAGTGAATTAAACCAAAACCATACGGTTAAGAAGAACTATGTGCCTTGACTCTAGTTCCTAATACAGCCCATACATATGACAATCACGGCACCGGTGAAAGATAGCTTATCAACCATTTGGTTAGCTGATGACACCTTCGCCAGGGAATCAAAATGCACTGATGACAGCTTCATGTGCCACACATAAATAAATTGCCGTGAGTGCTTGATTTGTTGTTACTGTACAAGAAGATGAAGCAACCATGTGACTATGTGACAAAAGTGCGAATAGATTCCTATTGCCGGTGCTTGGACATTTATAGCAACTTCGAAGCAATATAATTCTATTACTAAGGAGAATTTATGCACAAATACATTAACATGATGATCTTTTGTGCAAAATTTACTGAAAACATGCAGAGAGCGGAGTAGCAGTACAAATGTAATATTTTTCCTACTCTTCCACAGAAAACATAACTGTGAAGCACTGGTTGAAACTTAACTGCAGAACGTAGTTACCCACCAATCAGCTATCACCCATCCAACATATAAAGAACCTAACGCCCAGAGGGCATGAACAATTGTAAAACCCATTTGGCCTTTCCTTTGCAAACCCACACAAATGACACAATCAAAAACTCGTCTACTAAAACCATTGATGATTTCTGGTTATATATTGGGATGGGAGGCGCTGGGATAGAGAACCATCCCAATATATCGCCGGCTCCGATGGGAGGCCCAGCTCTAGAGTTGCCGGTTCGGACTGGGTCAGCTGTATGTCAGAGAGAACCTGACGCCCAGAGGGCATGAACAATTGTAAAACCCAAATTAGAACTCGTTCAATCATTCCTCTCAATTTACTGTTCCTGTATTTCCTCTTCTCCACGCTACCTACCTGTTCTTCCCCAAATTCTCTCCTCTGCTGCAAACACTTGTACTCTAGTATATTTCCCAAAAACTCGTCATTTCGCTGATGGCTGATTGTGAATATGAACCAACTGTCATGTTACGACCAGTGTCATTTTATCTTTTTTTTTTTGAAAGCTATTTTGGGGGGGAGAGCTTCCCACCTACTGTTTCAAAAAACTACGCGTTTTTAGGTAACGGGAAGAAACCCTCGTCTGGTTAATCTTTTTTTTTTAAGATAATGGATATAAAATCCGGCTTCATCTATCAACACATAGAATCAGGCCAATTATTACAAAATAGTTCAAGCAACAAACGCTCAACATCCAGCAAAAAAACAAAATACAGTTTGACCTAAATATGACCAATAAATCTTGAAGATAGCCATCATGCGGAACTAAAAAACTGCAGTGCCGAAGTTTCAATGTACTGCCCAGCCTGTACTAGCTAGCTGGTCATGTTGATTTTCAGCCCGTTGTAGATTTGCCCTTGGCGCAGATCAATGGGTTCCCTGAATAACACCTGCAAAAAAGATTTTGGTCTACATTTATCAAAAACCACTTCGTTTCTTGTTATCCAAATTGCCCAAAGTAAAGTTGCAGCTGCTGTTAAATGAATTTACTTTTTCTGTTTGCAATTTTTGTCCATCGCTCAAACAGGTCTCCCACATTTGACGGTGGTGATAAACCAAACAAAAGATGTACAGTAGCGCCATAGAAATTTGGCGTGAACCACTCAAAAATAGTAGTTGAATTGTTTTTGGAAGATGACAAAAAGAACAATTCTTATCACCATTCGATTTACGTCTAACTAAATTATCTTTAGTTAAAGTAACACCCTTTAGGTACCATAAGAAAATTTTAATTTTCTTTGGTACTTTATATAAATATCCCGTGACACTTTCGAACACCATTGTTAATTAACGCAGCATACATGGACTTGACTAAAAAAACATCCGGATGCGTTTAGCCCTCAAACAAAAGTATTCCTATCACTTGTTAAATTAATGTCTTGTATCGGCGCTTAACAAATCTGTGCCAAGCAACTTGGTTTTGCACCACTTAAATGTCTCATGAAAGAGATATTTAGCGGGGCGGTACCAAGTACATGGGCAGCAAATCTTGTTTTTAATCGAACAATGTTAAACAAGGAAGGAAATTTATGTTTTAGGGGTTTATTACCCAACCAGATGTCAAACTAGAATCTAGTTTGGGACCCATCATAACGTCGAAACTACCAAAGTCAAAAACTATCTTTCACATTCATTAATCCGTTCCAAAAATAAGAGTCTGTTGGTTTTTTACCACAACTTCCAATTGGCTTATTTTTAACATACTTGTTTCGTATCAATTCTTGCCACATAATATCTTCATTTAATAATTTATATAGCCACTTGCTTAAAAGACATTTGTCTGAATATCAAATTTTGAATTCCTAACCCCCTTGGTCTTTTGGTGGGCACAAAATCTCCCATTTTGCCAATCTATATTTTTTTTATGTTGATCATTTTGCCTGTAAAAGCGTGATCTAAAACAGTCGATTTTTTCAAGTACTCCAAGTGGGAGCTCAAAAAATGACATCATAAACATCGGTAGACTAGAAAGCACCGAGTTTATTAAGACCAACATACCTCCTCTTGACAAGAGTTTTCATTTCCATCCACTCAATTTTTTTCTATCCTATCCTCAATTATCTTCGGTCTTTGTTATTTAATTTTCTTACATTCATGAGGAGACCTAGGTATCGGAAAGGAATTGACCTAGTGACACATCAAACAGTTGCGAATAAAAGCCTTCCTGTTCTTTTGCCTTCCCAAAACGAGAAAGCTCACATTTATGGAAGTTAATCTTCAAGCCTGATAGTTGTTAAAAAGGTGGTTAACGCTAGCTTCATATTAACTGCCTTTTCAACATCATAGCTCCTGGAAAACTGGATTAAAACCATACAAGGCAGCACACAAAACACAGAACAAAAAAGAGAGAAAAGGAAACAACGACACGGCAAGGCGGCCGTCATCACACCACGCGGAACCGCTCCCGGACTCACCCGCTAATGTGGTAGACGAGCACCGGCAAGCACGCCTGGATGGAGAAAGAGGGGCGCCGACCGTCGCCACACCATGCGAAGCCGCTCCCGGACTCGCCCGCGAAGGTGGGAGGCGCACACCAGCAGGAGTGGATGACTTGGCGCATAGAGGGGGCACCGGCCGCATGTACACCACGCGGAGCCACTACCGCACTTCGCCCGCGATGGTGGGAAGTGGTAGCTGCACACCGGCAAGCAACCGCACCAACAAGACAGGAGGAGGAACGAAGAGGGCGCCTCCAAGGAGGAAGCGGCATCCACAGACGTCGCTGCCCGGGCTTTCTCTCTATCCTCGAACAACCCATCTTCCTAGAAGGAAATACAAGTACATTTCTATCACTGAAAGGATATGTATGGACGACCATGACATAATGTTCTTCTTCTGTGCAGAATGTACTGATAAGATGAAGCACTTTGGCATGTCAAGCTTTATTTTCTACACTTATCCTGAAAACATATGTGCGGAGCACTGTCAGAAAACTTAATTGCAGAACAAATGCTCGCAGCTGCCCACCTATCAGGTATCAGCAGCTATCACACATCCAACATATATAAAGAAAGCTCCACCCCTGGCACACTTCCACTCCATAAACATTCCTCCTTTTTCACCTTCCTTTCCAGACGATGACACAATCTCATCTACCTAATAATCACTGATTATTTCCAGTTTTATATTGGGATGGGAAGCACTGGGATAGAAAACACGAGATTGAAAAATTAGTTGTGTAATTGTAACAAAAATGATCTCGTTGACCATGAACGAGCTACCTAATAACTTCATGAAGCAGATAGGTCAATGATCTGACACAGTTGTCGTCTTGCCATATGTCGGGAAGAAGAAAGCTAGGCACGGTACTGTTAATGGTCCGGCAACAGGCAGGTGAGATGTGACCTCGCACAATCGCGCTCTTGGACTTGTGAATCAAGTCTTTATGTATATATATGTAATCATGATGATGGCTGATCATGAACATGATCCATCTTTACAATTTCAGCACCCAGTAGTAGCATAGTAGGTCGACACGCACTGCTAAGCGCTCTTCTAGTCATAAATCCATGTTTGTATAATTGTGATCATGTTTGTCTGGATGCTATGTGATTTGTTCGACTATGGTGGTAAGCCCCTCGCTGTCTGCAGTACATATTTGCAAAGCCATGTTAGGAAAAAAGTAAGATTCAAGGAAATATCTCATTGACAAGCCCTTGTCCCAAGTTCAATATAAGCCAGGGGACTCACATTTTTGGGCCGGTCTCATGAAAGCCAAAATCGACTTTCTGACTTGCGGCACCTTTATGGTGAACAATGTGGGAAATGTGCGATTTTGGATAGATGTTTGGTGTAACACCCCAAATTTTGCAATTTCTGAAAATAGGTTAAATTGATTTATTTATGAATTTTGTGAGCATCCCAATTTAGGTAAATAATAAGTTTTTGAGAAATTAAAATAAAAGTATAAGGACTAGATACATGTATGTGCACTCATGCTGCTGCATTTATTTTTGTAATGATTTGTTGTTCAAGAGTTCAAAAAGAGGACTTCAAATTCTATTTGAAAATCATTTGCAAAAGCTTTTAAGTAAACAAAAGAAAAAGAAAACCTCAGCCCTTTCTATTTTGGCCCGCCCGGCCCACCTCCCTTCTTCCTTTCTCCCTCGGGGCCCGTCGCCAACTTCCTTGGGCTGGCCCGGCTTGCCCGGCCCTAATGCCCGCTTGGCCCAGCCTGCTCACCCGCCCGGCCCGCACAACAGTGGCAGGGGACCCATCCCCTACCTCTCGGCCAGACGCGGCAGCGCCGCTGCATTCTTTGCCGCCCGCGGTAATGGCATTGTCATATTGATAGTCATCACGCCCCACTTTGTGTCCCCGGCCTCTCCGTCTATCCCGCTGAGTTCGCGAGGCCAATAGCACCATGCACGTGCCTTTATTTTAGTCGAGATGGCGGAATCGTTAGATCGATGAAGCCCGGCGAGATCTGCCGCCACCGGCAATGGCGCCGCCGTGTCTTTTATCAAATCCGCGACCTACCCGCTAGCCAACGCTGACCACCCGATTTAAGACGGATGGCCCGGATCTCATCGAGCATACCGCCAACGCCCGGTCAACACTGCCAGTCACCTGCCGATGTGGCAGCCACGTCAGTGCCAAATCGCTGCCACGAAGACGCGGCGTCGGCGCCTAACTGCTTTTACGGAGGAACCCGTAGTTTTCCTATTTTACGAATAGGCCCAACCCGTTCAAAAGTAATTAAACAAAAGCCCCCCGCAATGCATTTTCCGAAGTTAGACCTCGGTAGCTTTGGTTAATTGCAGTCTAGTTCTTAGTTGATCGCAGATAGGTCCCACGGCTGAGTTTATATCCCGAATTTCTTTTTATTTTAATTGAATTTAGTTCTGTTTATTTACAAAAGTGCCATTGACCTTGTTTTACTCATAAAATCTCCGTTTTAAACCCGTTTCGACCCGTTCAAATTGCGTTAGGTTCGTAGTAAAGTTTTCTACACGTTTATAACCTTGTTTATCATGTTTTCCACTAATAAAATTCATGTCTTTGTTTTAATCTCTTAAATGCCATGGAAAACTTGTAAAAATGTGTATCTTTTACGTTCTAGCTCCGATTTGATGATCTTCGGCGTCAGTGTGATCGTAGTGAGGCGTAGATTAATTTTATAACCTTTTATCTTGTTTTTCTTGACGTTGGTCTACTGTTCTAATGTAATTCTATTGTTTGCTTGATGCATGATTGTCTTTGGATGCGTGTTGTTGCTATAGCAATCAATTAGGCGGTGAGCTTGGCGTGGTGATCGGAACACGTTGGCGATCAAGAAGGATTTTTCTCTTGCAACTTTGAACAAGAAGAAGGAATATGAGTCTAAGGAAAGTATAGTTTTGGGATATGTTAGCTTTAAACCATGATCATATGACTTGATTAATGTTTATGCCTTTGAGCGTTAAATGTGGATTGTTTAGCAACACGTGAAATTGTGCGTATTAGCATCTCGGGGAAAATAGTACAACTGTGTGAGGGCTAATGCACTCTGGTTTTAGTTCAGTATGAGGACCTTGTTTAACTTGTTAATGGTTACCGAAAGGTGTTAGGGTAAAATAGACTGTGGATCCCTGTGGAGGGTTGTATCACATGGAACTGCCGCACCCGTGGACCGCTGAGGTGTGTCGCATGGATTGACGGAAGATACCTAGCAGCCCTAGCTTGTTAGATGAACCTTTGAAAGACATCATAGTGAACCCTGTAGACTTACCTCAAAAGTGGGTCTAGAGGTCGACGGGCATTGGGAAACAGGGCAATTAACGGCTCAGTGAAAGTGTACACCTCTGCACAGAGTAAAACTGGTATATCAGCCATGCTCACGGTCATGAGTGGCCTTTGCATTAAGATGGTGACCTATGCTTGTTTAATAGTTCATAATTTATTGTTTATGTTCTACATTATTATCTTATATTGATCATGGTATATGGATAAGATATTGCCTTAGCTATATTTCTTTGAGTTTGACATGTACTCACCCTTGCAATTTCCCCACCTCGGTCTGTTGGCAAAAGTCACATGGAGAATGGATGAAGTTACTAGTGCTTGGCATACAGAGCCTCCAATCAACTATCCTGAAGATAATGGAGCCCAAGAAGTTTAGCAACTGTTCAGCGTTACTCTCGATAATTTGTGAGTGATTGTTTAGTTATGTTTACGTTATAAAGAATTATTTTTCGATATTTATCTATTCTAGGCTATATGTGTGGACTTCCTAGGCACACATATGGCGAAGTCTGGTCTTCCTCGGAAAATCAGGCGTGACATTTGGTTAGGTGATAAATCCCTTACTTGAGGTATATCTAACATTATACAAAATTGTGACACGCAAAAATGATATAGTGGCAAAAGTCCTTGGGGCTATAGCACTGAATGTATCTATTAGGCGAGGGTTGATTTATGCAAACCGCATTGCGTGGTTCGATCTAGTTTCAAAAGTAGTACAAATCAGCCTTACATATGAGATGAGCGAGATAAATTTCATTGGAAACTAAGATGGAACGTTCACAGTGCGTTCTATGTAAAAATAATTCATTACTCATGGAATTCAACATGACAAAAGGCATCTTTGGAAGTTAAAAGTACCACTAAAAGTTTTGAACGCCTTAACTCAGTGGGGCGGCATCCGACCCACTTAAGGCTTGACTCTCCTCTTTTGGTCCTCTGGGTGGTACCTCCGCCGGGGTAACCTTCGCTTGTTCCCCTGTGCTTGAGTCTTGGGTCTCGGGTCGGATATCTCCGTGTGATCCGATCCTACCTTTGTGGCGTTGGTGGAGACCTCCACGTCCCCTCCGCGCTGTGGGTAGATTTGGGGAGGCTAGCGGAGATGCGACCTCTGTCGGACCTGTGTCCTCCCGATCCATCGCCTGTGAGGTCCTGTGAAGTAAACACACGATTGGCGAGGAAATTAATAGTTAGCCGCTGGGGGGTAAACCTCCGCATGCCTGTCGGTGTGTTTGATGGTACACCTCCGCCACGTGCCCGGAATGCGTCCCAACAATATGATTCATTGGTGGGTAGTGTACTAGTGTTGAGGCCCTCTATTTTTTGTTCCATGTGCTCTCTAACTCCAACTCCAATTTGAATAAAATTCTACTTGATGTTTGCTCCATTCTTCTATTATAAAAGCAACGCTTGCCACCTTTGTAGAAAACACTAAAAATGGAACCAGCCATATAACGCTAGCTGCCACCTCCATTCGAGACTTGTCGGTATATATACGCAGCAGAGTGGAAACCAAACATACCATTCAAGATCGAGTACATATGGAGTCAGTCGTCTTATAGGACTATATAGAATTGAGGGAGTAAGGGAGAAGGATGGATATATGCCATACTCGTGCATACATAGATCCAGTACATGTGTCTTGTGTGCAAAAGGAATCAGAAACAAACCTGGAAAGAAAAAATAAACTAGCTGAAGTATGTTATTATCAAGGGTCGAATATCATCACAGGGGGTGTTGGTTTCAGAAACATCAGAAAATGGGCACTAACAAACACATAGACTGGGATAGCTATCAAGAGTTGTTCAGCTCACACAATTAGGAAAACTTGGCGAGTCATGGCGACACTTACCTGTTCTGCATTGTTGGTTCTTCTAACATTGGCATCCATGCAACGAGTCATCAAGGATATATGTGGAGTGTAGTCTGAGGTGCTGTATTAGAGAAAAAGGTCTCCTCAGGTTCGCATAGAGGCATACATGTTATGGAGACAAGATCTCAACTTCCTAGCCAATGTTTTCAAGTTGGTCACCTTATATTATTTGGCTACATCTAGAAAGACTGCATCGACTACTTACTACAAAGGCATGCATCAGGCAGTTGAACACTGAGACAGAGAAAGTAGCAGTGTGGCACTAGCAGAGTAGCAAGTACCAGTAGAAAACTTGAATATTTTGTTAATTTAAATAAGATGTAATTGGATTGTGTTCATGTCTCTCTGAATTGTAGCATAGTAGCAAGTACAAGTCCCACGTAGCTGCGTAGCACTAGCATAGTAGGAAGTACAAGTCCGATCACAAGAATTTTTTTTCTCGTAAGGAAAATGAGGACTCTGATTTCTATTTCTAAGATACACTGCAGCATTTGTTTTGAATTGCAAGAAAGCAAGCTATGCAAAAAGAAGCAGCACATAGGCCAGTATGCTTGTGAATGGTTGTGTGTGTTGGGGAGTGGTGGAAAGGGGGTGTTAGAGCATCTCCAACAATACTACCTAAAACTGACTACCTAAAGCTAAATTCAAGTAGCCAGTTATTTCTATTCTACCTATATTTTTCTTCCAACTCCAACAGGACTACCTAAAACATGCCACCTAAATTTGGTTTTATAGTCAATGACATGCGGGACCCGCATGTCATCCACTTCCTTTGTGGCCATCGGCGAACTTGGACATGGATAGCTGCTGGCGTCGGGGATTTGCTAGTAGTGTTGCGAGGGCGGGCAGAGGGGAGGTGCGCTGCGGAGGAGCAGCGCCACCCGGCGAAGCCCGCTTCGTGGGGAGATCGCGCCCGGCTGAGGAGGTCGTGTCGGCTAGGGGAGGTCACGCCCGGCCGGGAGGCGTGCCTGCACCAAGGAGATCCGTCTTGAGCCTTGTTGTGCCGCCGTGTTCCAAATCCAGGGGAGGGAGGAGCGGGCGTCTAGGAAGGGTGTTGCGTGCACCCTGGATGGGAGCCGGGGAGGACCGCGCTGCCGCTGGGGATGGGAGCTGCCGCCTCTGGGGAGGACCGCCGCCCGTCGGGGAGGGCTCCCGAGCAGCAGGGCCGCCCGGCGCGTTAGGGGAGAGCGATGCGTGCGTACAAAGGGAATGAGAGGTGTGTGGAGAGAGAAATTTTAGCTGTCCAGGTCTGCTGGCCCAACAGGAATAGGTAGAGGTGGGGAGGATTTAGCTAGCTAACAAATTTATTGGGCCAAGAAAGTAGCCTGTTGGAGTTGTATTTTTTGCTCCACTACCAAAATCTAGGATATGTAGTCCCTTTAGGTAGTCTGTTGAGATGCTCTTACCATATATAATCTTTCACAATGTTTGTCCGTACGTTCTTCAGTCTGAGTTTCCCTTTTTAATATAATCTGCTACCAGCCTGAGTGGTTTTGAGGAAAACCAAACAAAAAGGTGCATACAAAGTTATTAAATGCTCACATCCAAGTAGTACTTTCCTTCTAAAAAAACGCAGTACTTTCCTGATATCAAATGTCCACATGATCTCTCTAAGCTTCTATTATAAAAGCAAATACACTGGCCAAGCTAGTTGCCACATGATCGGTCTTCTATTATAAAAGCAATGCTTGGCAAGCACGACCCTAGTGTGTCCATTCTTGTGTTCTTCCGTTCCATTGTTTGGACAATCTCTAAACCACAATATTGTAATAAGTATTGATGAAATGGGATGCATGGGGAAAGAAGACAGCACCATCTGAAACAAACCAAGAACTACAAATAAGAAATCTACTGTGTGTATCCTGTTCATTCTCACTAGTTGAACTCATCATACCAATTGAACAGTGGCTTGATCTGTGTCCACCTTGTTCATTCTCACTTGTTGTTTCATGGTAGTGGCTGATTCTTTCTATGGAGGAATTAATTTATGATGTACTAGGAGGCAGCTGATCCTTGCCTGGATTTCTCACCAGGTGCTCCGTGAACTGTTTCTAACCATTCTCAAGACACGTTCTTGCCTGCGTGGATTCTGTTGGCCAGCATGGGTAAAGCCTATTATCAAATTTCTTCTTTGTAGTTCGTTTTATAAACTGGTTCTGTTCTTAGTAAATAAATCAAAATGTCGAGACAAATGGTTTATATACCCATTGTTCATGCCGATACAATCATAGCTCATGGTTCGGTGGAAGAAAGCCATGGAAATTCGATTGTCTGATAATCATACGATGATTATTTCCAGGTATATATTGGGATGGAAAAGATGATCAAAGCTAGCAAAAAAAAAAAAAAAAAAAAGGAACAAAGTCTCAGCAAAAGACCAGTATTTTCAATAGACATCAGTTGTTGTTTTGAGGCTATGGTGTCTTGAACACAACACCAATCATGTTATTGCTAAACTTCTGATTTTTTTTTTAGATAATGGAAATTATATTCGGCTTCAGTGATCCGAGGATGCATCAGGCCAACTGGAAAACAGTGTTACAGGTAAGACGAAGTCACCCGAAAACACTGATGCACTTTTTAAAAAAATAAAACAACTAAAAACTCGTCCACCAATGGAGACTCCGGATCCTCGTAACCGGCAACAGCATAAGACCCCATAAGCGTGCGCGATGAGCCGCCACCTTGATGCCGGCGTCGGCCGACATCCAAGGGATCTTCCACTAGTGACGTCTCCAACGAGAAAATGCCATCCAAAGACGCCATCGCCGCCAACCCAACTGGTGTAGGTTTTCACCATAGAGATCCGCTTGAAAAGACGGCACCTCCGGTGAGGAAAGTGGCCCTCAAGCATCACGGTCGTCGTAGTAGTGAGCGGCCAATGCCATGTCTCCCGGGGCCACGCCGTTCGCCAACCGCCCGGCGGCGTGCACCATCGCCGAAATAAAGATCACGGAAAACAAAAGCCGACATCCGCTGCCATCCTCGCCACCCCTTTCCACGAGTCCACCTCGACGGCCGGCTGGCCACCATGGCGGCCACGGGTTCTCCAATACGGTCGAACCAAATGCTTCACCAACGCCGCCGCCCGAGAACCGCCTCCTTGGTCGACTTCTTTGGGATGCCTATCGTCCCGGGGTCGCCGGATCAGCCCGCACTAGGTTCTCCAGCGCCCGGATATGGGCAGTCGATCGCGCCACCATGGGTCGGACCTTCGCCCTGCTCCGCCCAAAGCCCTACGCTCCACTTTGCCACCGCGGCGTCCGCATCACTTCCAAATCGCTCCGAAGACCCCGCCGCCCGACACCTCCACCACCGCGGCCTGTAGTGGCCCGAGGCGGAGGCCACCTCACCACTCAAACGAGTCCGCTTTTCAAAGTGCGGCTGCACGCCGCCGGATCCGGGGCAGGCCCGGCCGCTGGACTGCTGCCCGCCGCCGCCGCCGTCGAGCGGTCGAATCCAAGGCGAGGGACCGAATCAGGAGGCAGACCGGATCCCGTCGAACTGCCGCCGCTGCCGTCCGCCAGTGAGCACCAGAGGGCGGCCTCCAGCCGCAAGACGCCTCCGTCGCGCCGGAGCCGAGACGAGGCCGAGGAGCAGCCCCGCCGCCACCATCCTTGAGAGCCGCCCGGGCTTCCCGGTGGCGCTCTCCGGCAGCGGCAAGGCAGATGGGGAGGGGGGGGCGGCGGGCGGCGGCGGCTAGGGTTCGCCGCCCGAGCCGCCCGGCGAGGGCGACAAATGCTTTTCTATTTTCTAACTAATCTATGAACCTTGGCTACTAAACGGCGACAGTCTCATGAGCCATCAGATTGATGGATTAGTTAACCAGTTAAGAGAGTGTTTTTTGGAGGACCACCGGAGAAAACTCTAAAGACAATTATAATGACAAACGGATCTACTGTCTTGTCTGCAGAAAGTTTACTCACAAATATGATTAAGGAAAATAGTCTAAATTCAGTGCCTATATACATAGCTGAGTTTACATTACATTTTACATTATTCTCAATCACGCTAATAACGAGTGTGTTACACACTTCCTTCGTGTATCGTGGTGTAATATTTTTTTTACTGTAACACCCCCACGCGGGGGGGGGTGCGGTGGTTCAAGCCCCACCGTATCCTGTGTGATATAACTGTGCCCACAAACTAGAAACTAGAGATCTCAATGCACCAGCGCAGGTTGTTCTTTTAGAAAGAACCAGAAAAGGTTATTATTATACCCAGCCCTTGAACCAGGTGTGATCTGAAATCACTTGCTTCCAGGTTCAACGGAGACAACAATATAATAACCAAAATAACGAGGATGTGTTGATATGAGCGCAACAAGATAGCATGTCAATGGGAATTCAGTGTTGACCTGGCCACGAATGGATTCTGATTTGTGGGGACGGGATGCATCAAGGCCATTAGATACAGCAATAGATTGAGACTTAGAGTGACAATACAATCCTTGATCTAAATGTGTCAAAAACTCAATATATTAGCAATAGAGGGTTAGGCAGAGTTTGGTTTTTGGCTCTTTTAACCCGGCCTCTCTATAAAAGAGGAGGGCTGTTGTACTAAACCAAGAGGAAAGAGGAGCAGGGCAACCACATGGTGTTGTACTAAACTAAGAGAAAACAAGGGCAACACGACCACATAGTGACAGGATCAAAGGTGGTGATGGGGCTTTGACCCTTCCCTAGGCTACTTGTGTCACGGTTTCGCGGATGGCCATAAGCATACCCTGAGTGCATAGACTTCGACTAAACCTCTTTATCAAACCTCGGGGATTGAGTGACCATTATATTGTTTTTTAGGATCAAAGGAGGCAAGGAAAGAGATCGAGGATTGAGGGTGGTCGATGGTACAGTTTGAGGGTGTGATCTTGGATTGGCCAAGCAGCATTGCCATCTTTACTTTGTACTCACTTCCCTAGCACCACATTTGTTTGGAACCCTCTACATCGGACACCACGTTCACGGTAGCACAAAGGGCACTTCCTATCATATGGGGCCCTTCTGTTCCGTGATCCTCGTAGGCCTCGGATCGGTTAGACAATGGTCACATCTGGAACTCACCCCAACTTGGCAGCTTGGCACACCCCAACCAACTCGCTCTGCCTTGGCCGCAACTGTCCGCTGATTACAAGAATTGGGGCCAGAACAAGCACTAAACAGGAGCCAAAAGTACTGTCCCAGGCTAACATAGACATTTCTGATACCTTCAAATCCTAACGCATTGAACCAAACTCAAACGGATAATAAGAACTGTGCCATGTTTTTTGTTTCTAATACTCTGTCATCTTTGCATGGGCATGATACACATGACACTCACAACATGAAAGAGAGCTTATAATAGGAATGTCGTACCCATCCAAACTGTCACATGGCAAGGATTCAGTGCTTTATATGATTCATTGGAGGGTAGTGTACTAGTGTTGAGGTCCTCTGTTTTCTGTCCCATGTGCTCTCTGACTCTGACTCCAATTAGAATAAACTTCATACTTGCTCCATTTTTCTATTATAAAAGCAACACTAGCCACCTCTACAGAAAACACTATATTTGGAACCAGCCATATAACGTTAGCTGCCACCTCCATTCGTGCCTTATCGGTATATATGGAGCCCATCGTCTTATTGGTCTATATAGAATTGAGGAAGTAAGGGAGAAGGATTGATATATGCCATATATACACGTGGATACATTGATCCTGGAAAGAAAAATAGACTGGGTGAAGTATGTTATCCTCAAATGGTTGAATATCATCACAGGGGTGTTGGTTTCAGAAACATCCAAAAATGGGGACTAACAAATGCATATACGCCGATAGCTATCAATAATGGTGGAATATAATCCACAATCTGTTTACCATGCACAACTAGGGAACATGGGACCACTTTACCTTTTTGCATGCTGTTTTAGGGGTGGTTGCCTGCAATGTTAGTTCCTGTAACTTTGGCCTCCATGCACGGAGTCATCAAGGATCAATGTGGGTGTGTAGTCTGAGGTGCTGTATTAGAGAGGAAGTTCTCCTCAGGTTCTGCTTTGGCAAGAGGTTCTTCAGCCCTGGCGCCATAACACAGGCAGATTATCTATCTATCTATCTATCTATATCTATACTATAAAAGAGCGAAGGAATTAGGTGGCATCATGTCGCGATCTGAGCCGTCGGATCAGACTGATCATCCCATCCAATGGTCCTTAGATATGGACCGACCTTAGGCTACAGGGTGTTTCGCTTTCTTTCGCACCACACGCTACTCGCATCCACGGATCGCGCCTCCGAAACGCCGTGGAGTTCCCGAAACGTCGTGATGGATACGCATTGAGACTTCGGCTTTTCGGCGAAACTGGACGCAGTCCCTCCACCTCCGCACAATTGCCACGCGATAGTAAGCCTCCCTCTCGCTTCGATGACTACCGGTCGCGGTGCCTGCCTCCCTGGCGCGACACGACTTCGCTTGCGGCAGCGGCAAGAGGCTGCCTCCCACGCTCACGCTACCATGCCATCACGAGAACCGCCGTCGTCCAGAGGCCTCACAGAGGACACGCCGGCAACAACAGCGACCAGCGGGCCTCCACAACACGCCCTACGACAATTCCATCTGCAGCCGTCGCGCGAGACCGCGCGAACTAAATCCCCGCCACCGGAAAGATGCATCCCGGACGAGCGAGCACTTCCTCTCGCACGTCGCGACGAAAAACCGCCGCATGCGGCACACCCGTTGTCCTCATCACGATCCCTCGCGCATGGGCCAAACCCGGACGGACGGGTGCGGTACCGCGTTGCAGTTCCAGCACGCGGCTACCGGCACTCACGCTGCCGATCATGGAGGATGGAGCAGTCGGGCCAGAGAACCAATCGGATAGCTCTCGAAGAGACGGATGAGAAGCGCTGCCGATCTTGGCGTGGTAACTGGCCGGCGAGCCGGTTGGAGCGCGCTCGAAGAGATGCAGGAAACAGAAGAACAGGATGAGGGTGGCGTGCGATGCGACGGCGAAGATCATCGCCGCAGCATCTCCCCATGATTTGACGAGGCTGGCGTACGACGTGATGATCGAAGCACTAGATCCGTGGCCAGTGGCTCCGTGTCAATGCTAATCACATGCGTCGCGCTTTGGAAACAAGCACCGTACTGCACCCACATCTGCAGCAGGGATTTTCGAAAGACTCCAGTGCATCCACATCAACGAGATCCACATGATCCACATCTTCGCCAGCGCTACGAATTCAACAACGCTCCCATGCACAATGGTCTTCGGATCGAGATAGCTACTTCGATCGGCTGCAGGTACATTAACACGTGTCGCTTGTGTCAGAGAGTTGTTTTCACACATTGCGTGCAATTTTTTAGATAATATTAGATTGCGTGCATGGATCATGATTACTTATTATTTATTAATTCAATCATAAATTAGTGTATAGATTTGATGTATATATTCAATCTTAAATTAGTTGTTTGAATCTAGAATGTTAGATCGAAAGCTTGCGGAGGGACTCACGTGTAGTTTTTTTTTCTTTTTTTTTTTCCCATATGGTATACAAATCCAATATTCAATTCTCATCTTATCTTAGATACAAAACTTGTGATGGTACATATATTTAAAGATTTCTTTATAATTTCTTGGATGGAAAACTTCCGAAGGGTCGTTCATAAACATTTTTGTTCTAACGAAATGCTGCCAATCTTGGCGCGGTAATGGCCAGCGAGCGGTCGGAGCGCTCTCGAAGAGACGCAGGAAGCAGAAGAACAGTATGAGGCTGGCGTTTTTGTGTTGGACTCACTGGTCATTATGTACTTCAGTTACTAACGACCAAGAGACTCTTTGACTTAGTGTTGCGCTCTATTTTTTAGTTTAAAGTAGTAATCCGATCTCCACGTTTTTTTTTTTGGATGATCAATTAGTTATGCTGATGTTCATGCTCGCATCTTATTGTTTTGATAATTGTTGGGAGGTAGTGTGGTTGTCACTAAACTGCATAATACTTGTAGGCAGTTCACTATTATAATACAGATTCATCTAACTTAACATTATTAACCTCCATTTAGGAGTATAATATGTAAGAATATGAGCAACTGTCTTTCCTGTTTAGCAAATATATTTCTAAACTTTTTGCTATAATACCCTTAATTTCTTTCAGCATGTATTTACAATAGAGAGGAAATAAATTAGCAAGGCGAGTAAGAGTTCTTTTTTCGAAAGCGTGCTTTTGCACGTGCTGCCATTGATTTACAGGCGGGTGGTGTAACTTTATTCCAACTTCTCTTAATGCGAGTAAGAGTTCTCAGTAACCAATAATTTACACGTGATTGCCATTGATCTACACCTTATCAGGGATAAATCATGGACAAAGTAATTCACCGCTCCATGTGAGTAAAGCTTAAAATTTTACATTACTTATGAAGAAAAGTTTTGTATTCACAGAAATTTAACATTACATTATTATGTGCAGTAAAAAAACACAACAAAAGATTACATCTATAAGAAGATATCAATTTGTATGTTTAGGTAATATATAACCTCTATTTATGAAGACAATTCTATTTTTTCTTAACGATCAATCAAAATTTATTTTAAACCCAATCCATCGAGCAAGAATACACGTTTCTGGAAGGAGAACAGGTTTGATACAACCTGTCTTAGTATTAGTTAATTCAAATACTCCAAAACAATTTATGAATTATAAGCACGCGTCGTGTCGCACGTGCATTGCAACTAGTTCCTTAAAAAAAGCAAGATAATGGAGGCTTGTGCCGTTCAATATCTTATAAGCTGAAACCTACATGAAGTCATGTTCAATTGTTTGAATGGTTGTCTGGGGGTGAGAGAATGGGGAAGCAGAGCTTTACTATATAATCTTTCACAATGTTTGTCCATATCTGGTGCAAAGAAGAAACAATTGGATTGTTGGACATGTCATCTCATACCTTTGAAAGTATACTTTTGCTGTAAATTCAAACACAGGTTGAATTGGAGACTCGGATTATAGTGGGTAGGTTCTACCATAAAAGTTTAGCCAATTATATTTTGTTCGCCACTTGTTCCTACTTGACCAACTATTGTGCTAGCTTTTTTTTTTTTTTTGGTTACTTGACCCCTTGATGTCAGTTGTATTCTTCAGTCTGAGTTTTTTTTTTTAACACATAATCTAATGTCAGCCTGATTGGTTTTGAGGGAAATCAAACAAAAAGGTGCATACGAAGTTATTCAATGCTTACATCTGTCTTCTGTTATAAAAGCAGCCAAGCTAGTTCTGACATGATCTGTCTTCTATTATAAAAGGAACGTTTGCCTAGCGCAGCCCCCTAGTGTCCATTCTTCCCTTGCCTTGGTCGGACAATCTCTAAACAACAATATTGTATTAGGTATTATTGAAATGGGATGCATGGGGAAAGACAACAGCACTACTTCGTTGCCGGCCACATCTTGCCAAACTGAGAGCCGGCTTTGTTGCCGGCCACATCTTGCCAAGCCGCAAGTGCAATGGCATGGCACTTGATGCGATGAACATCGGTGCCACATCCGTGGCTAGAAATCAGGCAGATATGGACTTTTTTCATGGCATGCCAAATTGTAGGTGCTAGCGAAACAACAATTCCTTTTTCTATGTGGTTGCCAAAGCTGTTGGGAGGCATATGGTGGCAGCCAACCAAACAGCTCCCCAAGTGCCAGTAGACTTTTGCTGCCTGTACTTGCTAGTGCTTGGACACATGGGAATTTGGAGGCCATGGATATTAGAAATGTGCTTCTGCACGAAAGAAAAGCAATCTTGTACTCTAGTATATTTTCCAAAAATCATCATGTCCCTGATGGCTGATCGTGAATGTCAACCAACTGTCCAAATTCAGGAAGTTGATCAGACAGTGATTTGAGGCTACAGCAGGTGAGAACTAAAAATCCTACGACCAGTGTCAATTTTACTAATTTTAGATTTTTTGACCGGCTGTAGCATTTCATATTTATAATATTGGACTATCAAGCTTTATATGGCAGCATGTTCTTCAAAAAAAAAAAAGATAAAATGATAACGTGACAGTGTAAGAATTGAGAAGAAAACACGAGTACATTTATATTAACTCCAAAGCAATATCTATGGACGACAATGGCATGCATAATGGTCTTCTGTGCAGAACATACTGACAACATGAAGCTTGTTTGTAGAACATAAGTGTGATGGGGCATGTCAAGCTTTTATTTTCTACACTTATCCTGAAAACGTAAGTGCGGAGCACTGTCAGAAACTTAATTGTAGAACAAATGCTCGCAGTTGCCCACCTATCAGGTATCAGCAGCTATCACACATCCAACATATAAATAAAGCTCCACTCCTGGCACACTTCCAGTCCATAAACAGTACTCCTTTTCACCTTTCCTTTCCACACGATGACACAATCTCATCTACCTACTAATCATTGATGATTTCCAGTTATATATTGGGATGGGCCGCACCGGGATACAAAACATGAGATTCAGAATGGAGATGTGTAATTGTATAAAAAATGATCGCATTTACCATGAATGAGCTGCCCAATTTCACGAAGCTGATAGGCCAATGATTTGACGAGAATGCAGTGTGTTGTCACACAATTGTGGTCTTGGCGTATGTTACGAAGAAGAAGGCTAGGAACGGTACTGTTACTGGTCCGCAACAAGATCGATGGTGGGAAATGGTTAAGCAGTGGCTCGTACTTACTGGGCTTTTAGACGTGTAATGGGTCTGAGGCCATCAGGTTAAGTGATTCGGTGAGTTGATGCGGGTATATAAGTGCAGGAAGTCTGTTGTAATGGCAAGGAGGAAAATCTTCTCAACTAATAAACTGCTACCGCACGCCTCTGTTCTTGCTGCTATCCCAATTCCTTCTATTTGTCGTCTCCCCTTGTTTTTGGCCAATCAATAAAATCAGGTGAGGAACGCCTCTCCCACATTGAGCTTCAAAATCACGCTTTCCTCACAGAACCTGTCACCACAGATGAGCAAATTTATGAAATTCAGTATCCATGTAGACAGCTCGATCTGGTTGGGCGGTTATCGCAGAAGGGGCCTTCGATGTGACACCATGTGGCCGCCTTCAGTATCCTCCTGCTTCTGAACCAACTCGAGGAGGCAGAACCAACTACAAGAAATGGTGTTATTTTTGACGATGGCCACATCAGTGTCAATGTTGTTATTGTTTTGGGCCTAGCTGCCTTGTAATCTCTGTTTCAGTCATTTTTTTATTTTGCCCTTTTGTTTTCTTGTGAGCGTTCCTTCATTTAATCGAAAAACAAAAATATAGAGTAGCGGGTTCCCCTACCGATTCGTTTAAAAAAAAAGAGTAGACTTGTTTTAATCTAACCAAAACTATGCTTGGGTATCAATTTTTTTATTTGAGAAGTTTGGTTCATATTGATTCCTCGGTAGATTTTGTTTAATCAAAATTAGGGTTGAATCAAATTTTCCTAAGTATCTGATATAGCTGAGTCTACACCTAACGCCGCACGATCGTGCAGATACGACAGCACCGAGAGATGACCTTGGCTGCATCCCCACAGGTTGTATTTCCTGTGTCACTTAGTTCTTCCGCTAACGGCTGCTGATCTATTTCATCCTGATCACTCTGTTCTTGAAAAAACATTGTCTCACGCCTCACTTCAACTCTGACTCCCATGTCTTGGAACATAGCTATTTCAAAACTATTTTGCAGTATAGCCTAATTCGATTGCTCATGTGAAGGGATAAAACGTGATGAAACGACAGTATGTCTAGCTTCTAATAGACCAGGGTATTATATCTAGTGAGTTGTGTTTGAGCATGCAATCTGAATTGTGTACAGAGTCACGAATGGCAAACATGGCATGTTTGTAGCATCAATGGCTCAATAACATGGTCGAACAGACAACAAGATGCCAGAAGTACATCCAAAAAAATTGAAGTTGCTAGCATTTTCCACAAGTCAAGCTAGAGAGTGAAAACTGGCACTCGTGAAGATCAGGCCGTGGCGTCACTTCCCTAGGTTAAACGCTGCGGTCTAGGTGGTACACATCCTGGCCACTCTCAATTGTTCGGGGCAGTATGTTGTTCGTCATCGGCTTGAGATCAACCGCGTGGCCAGTGGTAGTGCTGAGCACAATTCATCAGCCAAGAATAGATCTCAAGTTCCTCCACCAACTCGATACAAAGCATAAGCACTAGATACGAGGCAACGGTCCTATCTCATGCTAGTGCAGATCTTTCTGATACCTCCAAATCCTAGTGCATAGAACAGGAACGAATGGAAGAAAATTGACGAACACTCACAGCATTGGGTGAAAGGAGAGCTTAGCATATACAGGGTCCATCGAAACTGCTGCCACATGGGAAGAATTGGATGCCTTATAACGATTGAAAAGTATACTAGTGTTAAGGTGGGCCTCCTCTCTGTTCTGTCCCATGTGGTCTCGACTACATTACTTTGTATGTCTTTTATTGTCAGCAAGACTAATATGGGAAATTATGCAGAAGTAACCAGGTACTTGGCCATGATAAGGGGTCTGGTCCTTGTGTGTAATATACTTTCATCACTATGTTCCTGATGTAAAGACGGTTGGTGTGCGATCTAAGGTTCAATTCAGTGCCAACAGGTCACTAGTTCTTAACACAGGGGTTGTTTAATTGGTGACATATTTTGGGTTCGGCTACTGTATCACTTTTTCGTTTTGTATTTGGTAATTATTGTCCCACCATGGACTAACTAGGCTCAAAAGATTCGTCTCACACTTTACAACCAAACTGTGCAATTAGTTTTTTGATTTACCTACAGTTAATGCTCCATATATGAGGCAAAAGATTTGATGTGACGGACATTGTACCACTTTTTGGGTTCACTTTTCGTGAACTAAACAGGGCCACACTTATATTCAAGCACACACACTCACCACTATAAACATGCGTACAATATATCATTAAGAGCTTCTCCAAGAGCAGTCTATGCTTATACATCTTGAAGTTGGCAAATTCTTCTCTAAAAAGTAATTAATCAAACGTAAATATTTGCTACATGGATGTTGAGTTGACACAAACTTATATATAGCTATGTACGTAGGTTCCCCATAAGTAGTCTAACTTATACTAAGCAACACTAATTAGTTCGCAATCTCCTCCTAGACCACATGCTATATTGCAGCAACTGTGATTAACGCTGAAGGAACCTGTATAGAGAATCAGCTCATATGTAAGCAGCAGAATGGAAACTAAACTTATCATTGAAGAGTACATTTAGTGCAAGTTGTCTTATAGGAATATATAGAATTGAGGGAATGAGGGAGAAGGGTGATACACGTGCATTATTCACACACGTGCCTTATTCATAGATCTAGTGCATGTTTTTATCTGCAAAAAAAGGGCACTAACCAATCCATAGACTGGGGATGGCTATCCATAGCTGTTCAGTTAACACTACTGCAGAACTTGCGACGACTTACCTTTTCACAGGCAATTTTATGTGTGGTTGCCTGCAATGTTGGTTCCTACAACTTTGGCATCCATGCGTCGAGTTATCTAGGATCTATATGTGGGAGTGATCTGAGGTGCTGCATTCGAGATGAATGTCTTCTCAGGTTCCTGCTGTGGTTCAGTTCTTCAAGCACTAATTAAAACATGCATGACATTCATCTGCCCTGGCTGACCTCCATAACACTATCATATAACACAGGAAGATTATTCCCCAAAAAAAAAACAGCAAAAACATGGAGGCTTGTAGTGTTGTTCACTGTCTTATAAGCTGACACCAACCAGAAAGTGCTGATTCAGTTATTGCTTTATGTTCAGCGCATTCAACCACTAGCTCCTTTAACACGGTGCACCAGCAAATCTGCCACTCTCTGGTCAACACCAGTATTAAATTTAATTTCTGTATGCCTGTCCTCAAACCTGCAAAAGAGATGGACTAGAACACTGGAACCATATATAAGACGTTCATTTGCAACCGAGCAATGTGCCTCAATCATGCATATATAAGAGTTGTGTAGATCAAACGTACTCTTTCGGTAGAAGCCCCTAATGCATTCATATACCATGGTAGTTCTTAAGATCTTGGACAAGAACCAGAGTGGTATCATTGGTAATATTACCATTATTATCATATCTGAGTTCACACAGGATCTTATTGTTGTTACAAAATAGTAACTATTGTCACTTGTTCAAAATCCATCCCACATTGTTTGGACATAGGTGTTTGCATTGGGATACATGAGATGGACAAAAGGTCACAATTCCTAGCCAATGTTTTCTACTTGATAAACCAAGCCTGAACTCTTTTGCACCATTTAGACAATTACGCTGGCTAGCTAGAAGACTAGACTGTCTAGTAAGTGCCAGAGGTATCAAGCAGTTGAACATTCGAGACAGAGAAAATACCAAGTAGAGGTCGGACATAGCAGTTGAACACATGCAACATCTCTTTTTTTTTTTTTTAATACAGCAGCCGTCGGCGGGTTCGAATCATGCGCCTACAGGTGATCAAGGCTTAAGTTTACCAGGCACTCAGTTTCCACCCTTCTTATGAACTCGTGATGCACTTTAGGACTTATCGACTTGTGGTTGTGATATATATGAGCTGCAAACTTGTGGTTGTGAACTTGTGGTATATATGTCATATATTGTGATTGTTGTGATATATGTGTCGGATGTGGTATCTGTGTGATGGATGTGATATATATATATATATATATATATATATATATATATATATATATATATATATATATATATATATATATATATATATATATATATATATATGTGATATTTTGCGAAGGTGGGTTATTTTTTTTGGTTTTCAACAAGTTTGCTGAGTGTCGCACCGAGTGCAATGGTTGTCATGGCACTCGGCAAAGCTCGGGAAATGAAGCTGCAAAATCCATTTTCCCAACTTGCCGAGTGCCATGACCATTGCACTTTCGGTCAAAGGGGAGACTTTGCCGGCGTTGTGGCGTTGGCACTCGGAAAATGTAAAAGGTTTGCCAAGTGTCATGGCCTTGGCACTAGGCCAAGGTGATAAGTTTGCTGAGTGATGTCGCTTTAAGACCTAGCAAAAGAATTTTCCAAAAAAAGAAAAGGAAAAAGGAACGTCCTTTGTGGAGAGATGCACTCGGCAAAGAAACTAAAAAGAAAATCTTTGCCGAGTGTTGTTTTGTGGTACTCAGCAAAGCTGTCATTAACGGTGCGTGGCCATGACGGCAATTTTTGTTTACTGAGTGCTGGCCCGGCACTCGCCAAATCCTTTGCCAAGTGCCTGAAAAATGGTGCTTGGCAAAGAGCCCTTGCCGCTTAATTCTTCCCCGAGCAGCCTTTTGCGAGTGTGACACTAGGCTGCAGATAACCAGCCTCCTGTAGTGAAATATAGTTTCAGGATATGTCTATTCGGTGTAATAAATGTTAACAAAATTCTCTGTAATTAAACTCGGTCAAACTCAAACTAGTTTGACCGAAAAGAAAGGGCTGCGTATTTTTTTTTTCTACGTACACAAAATATAGTAATGCATGGCTAGAAAATATTGTTTTTATTATCTTGGACTATCATTCCATTCGTTGTTGTCGAACAAATATCAAGAAGGATAGATGACTAAATAAACTAGCAAAAGAGCAATGATCTATTTCTGAAAAGGATATGCGCCATATATATAAATAGAAGTAGTAGTATAGTCTTTTGTACTGTTCACCGACAACATAAATTCGAAGCATGTTAGAAATTTAATTGAACATAGTAGGGCAACAAATGTTCGTAGCTACCAACTGTCAGCCCATCCAACATATATAGAGCTCCACCAACCCTTAGCTTGCCCTGCATGCCATGGTAATACCATAGACATTTCCTGCTAACCTCTTTTTTCCTCAGCGTACTGACACAAATGAACAATTTTCATTGGATGGCTGATGTATGCTGAGCAAATTCGTCTACCTAATGACAAGGTCTGGGTATTACTGCAGGGATGGGAAGCATTAGGAAAGGAAAGCGGAGATTGTGAATCAGGATAGGTATTTCTGACATAGTCTCGTTGATCGGTTCCTCGGTCCAAGCCTCACGTCCGCCCTTCACCTCTCTGGGTCCATCAGCACACATGTCTTCACTGTATTGTTACTCTTGCTCGGTTTCCCCTAAATATATAAGATATTTTAAGAAATGAACGTCTTTTTTTTTTTTGTAGCGGGGTCGGGGGAAAGAATGGGGAAGACAATTTCACTATATTTCTTACCGGAACAGGGCCTATCCCAAGAATATTTTTTATTAGGGACGTTAACTCCGAAAAAAAGAGATTTGCTATCTTTTTTTCAACTCAGGAGAAATATGGTCGGACGGCACTAATTGAATCCCTCGGGCAACTGCATACCATAAGGAATTGAAGAACTGCTTCAAATACATATCGGGAAGCACTACCGGGGAACTTTTGCCTCATTGTCGACCACCGTCTCAAGCTCAACACCTGCACAACACAAGCCGAGAAAACAACGTCGACCGACAGACCTCGTGTGTCGGGTAAGTGTAACCGAAGTAGAAAGAAAAGGAAAATAGAAGGAAAGTGTTGACATGTTGACAATCACTCGTCACAAAAAAATAAACACAAATGATTATAAACAACCATATGTTCGCAATTATGTTCGAAGTAGTAGTAGAATCTTTTGTACTGTTCCATAGAAAACATGCATTTGAAGCATGTTAGATACTTAATAGTACATAGTAGTACAATAAATGTTCGTAGCTACCAACTATCACCCCCATCGAACATATATATGAAGCTCCACCCTTAGTTTGCGTTGCATTTTTAATAAAAGAAATTAACATTCCTGCCTCTGCGGTAACGCAAAAAACCTAAAGCCTCTAAGTCTACGTGACAACACACAGCCAAACTTAATTATTACAAATACTAAGAATAAAAAACTTTAGTATATGAAGGTAAATGTACTAAAAGATTTACTCCATCCCAGAAAAGAATTAAGTTTACTACTCGAGACAGTGCTAAAGATATCATTGTCGCTTCATGGCGGTCTTCGAATCAGCCACCATGCCTTGAACAACATGCACCAAAATGAACTTGAAAGCAACTCATTTGGATGGAGACAACCCCAACTGCAGCCGGCAAATCGCCCACGCTTGAAATCGTGTGCTCTCACTGTTACCCTCCACCTTGATGTATCGGTGGCGTTCGAATAGCCACCATCGATCTTTTGTGCGAGAGGAAGACCCTGAATTGTCTTCGATCCATACCATATATTGTTGCATGACATGGTAACTCCATACCATATGTACATTTCCTGCTTACCTCTTTTCCTTAGCGTACTGAGACAAATGAACAATTTTCATGGGATGGTTGAAGGATGGTCAGCAAATTCGTCAACCTAATGACGAGGTCTGGGTACTACTGCAGTGATGGGATGCACTGGGAAAGCAAATTCGTCAACCTAATGGACGTATTGAGAATCAGGACAGGTATTTCTTACACGGTCTCGTTGATCAGAACCGCACTGCTCAGCTTCACCAAGTTGACCAGCCTGCCATTCTCGGGGCGAAACTGAGATGGATTGGAGGGAGAGAGACAAGTTGGTTCGTCTGCTTTCCAGGTGATGTGATGGGGAGTCGACAAGAGGGAATGGAGTGAAAACAAGATGCCCCACTTCAGATTTCTATGTAACTGAGATGGATTGGAGGGAGAGAGACAAGTTGGTTCGTCTGCTTTATTTATCTGTAACAGAATTGCAAGAGCTTGAAGTATTCAACCAACAACCACGGCATCTCCGTTATGCCATAAGTATTTGTCATTGCAGTGTCAGGATCTGTAGATACTAGATAGGAGCAGATTTTGCAGAAACAACCATGGAGATTTTTGCTCTTGCTTATAAGCTTGAAACAAGAATCTTTGTTGGACGAAATAAGAATGTTTACAAAACTATAAATAGTTTCAGACTTTACCTTATAGGAATTTATTTTTAATTATATTCTGGGACTGAGGTGCTTTTAATCAAATGGTGTATTATATCTGGACAGTTTGAGCAATCAGGTAAAGTTTGGCTTGTATGGAGGCTCAAATGGCAAGCATGGGGTGCACAGAGAGTGTCGACAACTCGATATCATGGACAAAGGAGCTCAAGACGCTTTTAAGCAGCTTCCATAAAAAAGATGCTTAAGTAGGTAGCATTTTAGACAAGTCGAGGTAGGTAGTGCATGCTGCACTCGAGAGCTCTGGCTGTGGTTAAGAAGCAATACTACTCATGGCCACGGTCATGGTAAACTGTCACATGCCTCCGGATCTGGGGGCGTGGAGTGGCACTTGGGAGGCAGATGTCCAGCGTGGGGTAGGGAGGCAGGGCAGGGTGGGCGGGCCTGCGGCGGTGGGTTGGGAGGCGGCGCTGCGAGAGGGCGTGTGGCGTGGATTTGGGAGGCAGCAGGGTAGCGGGCGTGCGGCGGGGGTTGGGAGGCGGCGCTGTGAGCGGCGTGTGGCGTGGGTGGGAAACAGATGGAGTGAGGAGCGGCGGCGGTGGGGGTCTGTGTCTAGGGTTTTCAACTTTTGGGCCAAAGTGTTAGCAGGAACGGCCCAACAAATTGGTGGCAATGGAAAATTTGTTTAGCAATCGACCATCGGACTCTTTTAAGTGTCTATAGCAACGGACGGTCCAATGCAAAACCAAAATATTTATAGCAACCGACTATCCATCACCGTATTTGAAATTAGCAACGGACAGTCTGAGACAATCTTTTAGCAACCGACCATCCAATCCTAATTAAAAGTTTTAGCAACTGTAGTTAGTTGCTGATTAAGGGTTGTGGTGTAGTGCATGATAGTAGTACCTATGTATGACGACACTACTCTGAAAAGAGAGCTTATAATAGGATCCATCTAAAATGTCACATGGAGGGTAGTGTACTATTGTTGAGGTCCTCTGTCTTCTGTCCCACGTGCTCTCTGACTCTGACTCCAATTTGAATAAAATTCTACTTGATATTGGCTCCATTCTTCTGTTATAAAAGCAACGGTTCACCTCTGTAGAAAACATTGTATATGGAACCAGCCATATAAAGCTAGCTGCCACCTCCATTCATGCCTTACTGGTATATATAGGCAGCAGAGTGGAAACCAGGCTTACCATATGGATCCCGTCATCTTATAGGACTATAGAATTGGGGCCGCCGTGAGGGTGAAGGACGATACACACGTGCATACATATAGTTCTAGTACATGTATCTTGTGTGCAATAGGAATGAGAAGCTCCGGGAAAGAAAAAACAAACTGGGTGAACTATGTTATCCTCAAAGGGTAGAATATCATCACACGGCATGCTGGTGTTACGAACATCCCAAAAGGCATAGCTATCAAGATCTGTTCAGCTCGCACAGCTTCGGCCTGTGTATTTTGCAGCCATGTATTTTATTGATCAGTGGTACTGTGCTAGAACAAGCACGGGATAGGAAGCAGAAGTACATGCTAGAGCAGATATTTCCTCTACCTCCAAATTCTACTAGTGCTTCATTGAACTGAAACCAAATTATTGATCAGTGGTACTGTGCCACACTATGATAGTAGTACCTATATATGACGACACTACTCATGGTCATGGTACTGGGTGGCTTATATTGATTTTCCCTCTGTAGAAAACATATCATATGATCCAGTTAAACTGTCACGTGCCGCTTATGTTGATTGGAGTGTAGTGTAGTAATGTACACGTGCAGCCAGCCTCTTACCGCAAGTCGAGGTAGGAAGTGGAAGCAGCATCTTAGAAGCTCTAACTGTGGCCTCTGGCCTGCAGCCTCCGTGCACATGAGAAGTAGAAATCTGAGCATTTGGCGAAGGCACAAGCCACGTGCTCAGATTGGACGTCCTGTCCCTGGTCATTCACAGGGCACTTCCTATCCTTCAGGGCACTTTTACTCAACAACCTCAGATGGACTAGACCGAGGGCGGCTGTGCAGCTCACCTCAACTAGGCAGCCTGGCATGCCTCAACCAACCAACGGTCCCTTGGGACCAATTCACGAACTGGCACCAGAACTAGCTCTAGATTGGAGGCAGAAGTACTGTCCAAGGCTAACACAGATGTTTCCAAAACCTCCAAATCCTAGTTGTGTGTCGACCCAAAACCAAATGGTAAATAAGAAAATTGAACAACTATGTGCGATGATTTTTGTTCCTCTGCATGATACAGTGACACTCACGGCAGTGAAAGAGAGCTTACCATATACTCCCTCCATACTCGAATTTGTTGACGTCCTGGGGTGTACGCCCGTTTCCGCAACACTTGACGTCCTGGCGATGAGGTGCGCCAAGTTGAAGCGAATACCTCTGGCCTGGCAGCCGTTGCGTTTCCTTCATTTGCCCTGCGCCGCCCAGTGCCCGTTGCGCTTCCTTCTTTCGCCGTAATAATTGTGTGCGTGCCTCCTTGTCTGTCGCCCACAGTCATCGCACACCCGGCGCATGCCCTCCAGCCAAAAATATGACACATGCGAGCAAAAATACGAGCAAATACGACGACGTACAGTCCGTTCAACGCATACGATGTGCGCAAGCGAAAAAAATGCTGCCTACGCGAGCGCGAGTCCTACCCTCCACCCCACCACGAAACACATCCCACGCTCCCACCCTATACAGGGAATGCAAAACAATCCATGCAAAATCGTGACATGACCCTGTACAGGCAATGCAAAACAATCCATGCACAATCGCGACATGAAAAAAAATAGAGGCCAAGGGGATTCTAACCTGTCCCTCGAAGCTCAAGACCTATCCATCTGACATGTACCCGCACACTAGTACCCATATCATTTTTTGTGGCGGGCACTTTTTTGCTTTTCTGCGGCGGGCGAACGTGCCCGTCACCCACGTGAGGTCACGGTAAATGGTGGCCTCACGTGGCGGCCAGAAGTGACCATCACGGTTAAATGGCACTGTAACCTGACTGGTTATAACGAGTATAAACTGGATAGATAGATGAAACTATGAACAGGAAATCGACACTCCGGCCACCGGCCTGAAGCTCGCTGCCGACACCGCCAGGCTCGGTTTAGAGTCGTGTTCAAAGTTCGAGTTCAACTTCTCCTCCATGCTCAATACATAGAGAGGAGCACGAAGCAATCCTCCAGCTGCCCGTTACATGGGCCAGAAAGTAAAACGAAACGGAATAGAATCAAAGTAGCTTAGCGGGTCGTATCATAGATCACTCCCACTCCGGCCCAGTGAACTTAACATTGGGCTTCGCCTTCCTCTTGCCTCTTCCCGCCAACTCGACGATCTGCTGATCACCATCATCATGTCCATTCAGAGTTTCAGTGCTCTTACCCTTGTTGGTGACATACTCCCTTTCTTGAGACACGGCTTGACCCCAAGCCGGAGCATGTGGAAACTCTTGACGCAATGCCTCCTCGTCTTCCCAGGTAGCCAATGCCCGAGGTAAGTTAGACCACTTGACCAGTACTTGAGGTAGAGCAGAACCATTGTGGACATGGAGACGTCTGTCAATGATTTCATCTGGTACCTGATAGTATTCAGACAAGTCTGGTAATTCAGTGCTAATAATATCAGGTGAAGATACTGCCCTCTTGAGTAGAGACACATGGAATACTGGGTAAATGAGAGAATTGTCTGGGAGCTGAAGACGATAAGCAACATCATTGATCTTCTCAGTAATAATGAAGGGACCAAAGAACCTGAATGCCAGTTTGTTGAAGGATCGACTGGCCAGAGAGATTTGGACATACGGTTGGAGTTTCACATAAACGGAGTCACCCACTGAAAACTCTCTGAATGAACGCTTCTTATCAGCTTGAGATTTCATCTTTTCTGGGCTCTAAGCAAATGTTGCTGCACTAAGCGCTGCATGACATCTCGATCCTGTAACCAATCATCTAGATCAGGGATGTCCGAGTTACCTGGTGGCTCCATACCCAACTGATGAGGATGATGACCAAACAGGACATAGAAAGGAGTCTTGCCCAGAGAAGAGTGATAAGTTGTATTGTACCAATATTGTGCTAGAGATAGCCGGGAGGACCACTTAGTTGGGCAAGAGTGTACAAAACATCTCAGATATGTTTCCAGACATTGGTTAACCCTCTCAGTCTGTCCATCTGACTCAGGGTGGTATGCACTGCTTCTAAAGAGATCTGTCCCAAACATTGCAAATAATTTCTTCCAGAGTTTGCTAGTGAAGACCCTGTCTCTGTCAGAAGTTATGGAGCAAGGCAATCCATGTATTTTGAATACTGTATCCAATAATGTCAGAGCTACAGAGAGAGCAAAGTATATGGGTGAGTCAAAGGGACAAAATGTGCATATTTGGTGAATCTGTCAACTATCACAAGGATGCAGTTGTAATTCTTGGACTTAGGTAAACCACCAATGAAATCCATAGTAATGCATTTCCAAGCTGCATCAGGGATAGGTAATGGATGGAGTAAACCTGGGGATGCCACTCTTTCACTCTTGGCTTGTTGACAAATTGCACATTGAGCAACAAAATCTTTGACAGTACTCTTAAGTTGTGGCCAGGCAAATAGACGTTTTACTCTATGATAAGTGGCTTCATAGCTTGAATGACCCCCCACAGGGCTGGAATGCATTGCCTGAAGCACCTGTTGCTGAATACCAGAAGAGTTACCAATCCATATTCGGGACTTGTAATATATAAGGCCCTTGAAAAGAGTGTAAGAACCAGATGGTGATTGTAGTGCTAGTTCTTGCAATAGTTTCACTGCCTCAGGGTCATCTTGGTATGCCTGTTGTAAGGAGAGAGCCCAGGGAGAAGTAACCACTGACACAACATTGAGTTCAAGTAGTGGTGCATGACTGGTTCTTGACAAGGCATCTGCAACTTTGTTTTCTTTGCCTTGCTTATAGACAATCTTGTATTTGAGGCCCAACAGTTTAGTCAGAGCTTTGTGCTTTGCCAAGGGGTTGTTAGCCTCGATCATCCAAATGGATCAAGCTTTTCTGGTCTGTCTTAATGATAAACTTAGAGTTCAGTAGGTATGGTCTCCAATGATCAATAGCCATAAGTATTGCATAACACTCCTTGTCATAAGTTGATAAACCCTGTGCTTTTGGACCTAGAGCTTTACTGATGTAGGCCAGTGGATGACCCCCTTGTTGTAGGACAGCCCCTATGCCCTTATCAGATGCATCAGTTTCAAGCTCAATGGTTTGGAGAAGTCAGGTAAGGATAACACTGGTGCAGTCATGAGTGCCAACTTCAGTGCTTGAAATGATGCCTGTTTTTCAGAAGTCCAGACATATATTTCGCCTTTCTTTAACAGGTTGGTAAGTGGTCTTGCCAGTAAACCATAGTTCTGAACATACTTTCTATAGTAACCAGACATGCCTAAAAAGCTTCTGAGCTCCTTGACATTGGTTGGTGATGGCCAGTCAGCAATGATTTGGACCTTTTTTGGATCTGTTGCCACTCCAGCAGGACTGATGATATGGCCCAGATAGTTCATTGTCTGTTTACCAAAAGAGCATTTGGGCAGCTTGACATACAATTGATGTTCCAACAGTAGCTGGAAGACTTGCTCCACATTTTGCAGATGTGTTTCCCAGTCTGGACTGTAGATGAGTACATCATCAATGAAAACAACCACACACTTTCTCAGAATTGGTGATAGCACACCATTCATAACTTCTTGAAATGTTGGAGGACCACCTGTTACTCCATATGGCATCACTTGGTACTCATAATGGCCACTATGTGTCTGAAAGGCAGTTTTGTATTCATCACCTGCTGCCATCCTAATCGATGAAATCCTGAGCACAAGTCCAGTGAGGTGAACCATTGTGCCCCATGTAACTCATCCAAGAGTTCATCTATTACAGGTAGAGGGTACTTGTTTTTAACAGTGACTGCATTAAGCTTCCTGTAGTCAACACAAAGCCTCCAGTCTCCAGTTTTCTTTTTGACCAGAAGTACAGGAGAAGAGAAAGGGCTAGTACTAGGCTTGATAAGTCCCTTAGATAGCATTTCCTTTATTTGCTTCTCTATGTCATCCTTTTGAAAAGGATTATATCTGTATGGTCGAATTCTGAATGGGGCAGCTCCTGGTATCGATGGGATCTTGTGGTCACCTGCTCTTCTTGGGGGTAAGCCAGGTAGTGGTTGGAACAGGGGTAGAGTATTTATCCACTAGTGCTTGGATTTCAGGCTGTAACTGCTGGTTAGATGCTGATTCAGAAGAATTCACTTCAACTGCCTTAAGTTGTATGCAATGTAAGATGGCATCTTGTTTAACTAAGGCATTAAGCTGACAAGCATCAATAGAGGGTCCCATAACCACATCAGATGTAATGCCTTGAATTGTGACAAATTTTCCCTGATATTCAATCTAAAACCACTTATCCACCCAATGTGACCTCATAGGACTGATACTACCTAGCCAATCAACTCCCAACACAAAGCATCATAGGTATCAAGGGTTAGAATCTTGAATGTTGTCTTGAATGTAACACCTTGAATAAACCAGAGAAGGTCAGGTATTTCATGGGTACATTGTAACACATTTCCAATAGCCACTGTCACATTGACAGGCTTAGTCAAAGGTCTTTTGCCAGGAATTCTTGCAGCAAGTGCATCACTAATAAAACAATGAGTGCTGCCAGAGTCCACTAGCATGAATGCCTCATGAGTATCAATGAAACCTCGAAGTCTGACAGTCTCATGACTATCCAAACCTTGGGCAGCTTGTAAAGACAGACTCATCAACTCATCTTCATCAGAGTCTTCAGATTCCACAGTGACAGGCTGTGGTATTTCAGGAATTTCAGGAGATAAGAATTCCCAGACTTCCTCTATAGCATGCAAAGACACATTCTGACAGGTATGGCCAGGAACCCATTTTTCACCACATTTGAAACATAGACCTCGAGCTCTTCTGAATCTTTTGAGGGCTTGTAACTTGTCTTCTGTAGATTTTTCTGGTGGAGTCGGCAAATCGTTTCTTGTCATCACCAGGACTTGCTGAATATCTTGGATAATGTGATGGACCAGCAACACTAGTCTTGGATTCATCAAATGGGGGCTTCTTAGAATACCAATTATCATGCTTCTTGTAACTTGTGGTGATACCCATCAGTGCTTCTTCCTGTAAAGCAGCCAAAGAACTCGCAGAGTCCAAATCCTTGGGCTTATGCATAATGACAACAGCTCTAATTTCCTTTTTAAACCATCCACATATCGATTGGTGATCACAGACACATAGGTATGGTTGGGTCATGGGCTAACATTTGGTGGACTAGATCATAGAAATTGACAAGTGTACTCATCTACACTATTGGTTTGCTTGAGGTGGAAAAAGTGTCTAATGAGGTGATTTTGTTCATCTTTTTCAAATTTGACAGTAAAGCATCCACAACCGGGACCAACTCATAGCTAAGAGCTTAGCCTGATTAATTTGGTACCAAAGACCAGCAGAGCCAACCAAATTCATGGTAGCATACTTGACCCACAGACTAGGTATGACCTCATAAACATCAAAAAATGTCTCACAGTTTTTGAACCACAGCTTAGGTTGAGATCCATCAAATTTGGGGAAAATAAAGTCAGGCATGGCAGGATTATGACGAGGCCTAGCAAAGTGTGATCACCAAATCCTAGGGGTGGATTCGGACATGATATAGCTGAGAATTGTTGAGATCCATCGCACCTGAGTTGTGATGGTGGCCCTGGGGTGGCGGTGTACACCACCCCATGACCAGCATCGCGGTGGCCATGAGGCCCAGGCATAGCCCCGATTGGGGTCGACTCCAGCACAACGGAGTCCGATGCCTCCGGCTGCAGAGGAGGCTGGGAGTCCTCCGGAGCCGGTGATGATGCGACGGTGACGCGCTATTCTTTGGATCGGTTCTCGCTTGGGGAATGGCACCGAAAGTACCTTGTCAAACTTGACGCCGAGGTCCTTGACGAGTCCCTCGAGCTTGTTGACGCGCCATCCACCTCAGGCCGCCATGTGCGCATCTCTGTGCGCATGTCTTGCATCTCCTTCATGGAAGTCTTCATTTCTTCGATCCCGTTGTTGTTCTTCGTCAGGAGGCCAAGGATCTGGCCGAGTTGCTCTTCCATCGTCAGCGGTGCCATGGACTTCCTTGTGAGATACTGGTGCGCCGCCAGCGTCGATGAGGGCTATGGAACTCCGAATCACGCGACGTTGGGTTGATTTATTGCGAATCAATCTCGAATTGACGAGCAACCGAGTCCAATTCGACTAATTACTAGAGCCTTTTGTCACGGGAAGGAATTGGTGGGGATTGGTGGTGGTTGAATCCGAGGAACGATGGCAATCGATACCGATGTAACCCGACTAGTTATAACGAGTATAAATCGGATAGATAGATGAAACTATGAACAGAAATCGACACTCTCGGCCACCGGCCTGAAGCTTCGCCGCCCGACGCCCCGGGCTCGGTTTAGAGTCGTGTTCAAAGTTCGAGTTCAACTTCTCCTCCATGCTCAATACATAGAGAGGAGCACGGCAATCCTCCAGCTGCCCATTACATGGGCTAGAAAGTAAAAACGAAACGGAATAGAATCAAAGTAGCTTAGCGGGTCGTATCATAGATCACTCCCACTCGCCCGCTGAACTTAACATTGGGCCGCCTTCCTCTTGCCTCTTCCCGCCAACTCGACGACCGCTGATCACCATCATCATGTCCATTCGGAGTTTCGGTGCTTTTACCCTTGTTGGTGAGGCACTCACCGTGGCGGGCGTTTTAGAATGCCCGTCACGGTTCATAATTTCAAAAAATAAAACTGAAGTAGTCCAGCCCGCCGAGCCCATCGCCAGCCCGCTAAGCCAATCGCGCCCATCGCCGCTGGGGTGCCGCCGGAGCTCGCGCCGCCTTGGCCTCCTCGCGCTTTGAGCTCGCGCCGCCTTGGCCTCCCTACGCCTTGGAGCTCGGGCCGGGGGCCGCCGATCGTCGCCGCATCCCGTCGCCTCGCACCACCATGCTGCGCACCATGCCGGCAGACCGCCCTCACGAGCCAAGACCGCCGACGCCGCCCTCAGGCGAGATCCCGAGATCCGCCGCCCTCCTCGCTCGGCCGGATCTGCTCTCCCCGGGCCCTCAAGGACGGACGGACTTGCGCGGCGGGAGGACTATGAGGGCCGCCGGGTGGCGTCGGGGAGGAGGGAGAGGGGCGGCAACGTGGGCGCGCCACGTGGGGAGGACGGAGACACTAGTACCTAAAACGTTTTCCGCGGGCGATCGTTTTGGTTTTTGCGGGCGAATTTAGCCCGCCACTAACCAAAGGTCACGGCATCGGGTGATTAACCGTGGCGGCTACAAAGTGCCCGCCACGCTAACAGATTTTGGCGTGGCGGGCAGATTAGGATGCCCACCACGGCCGAAAAACAAAAAAAAACCCTAGACAGGCCCGCCGAGCCCATTACGGGCCCGCCGGAGCCCATCTAGGTGGCATCGTGGCGCCGCGGCGGGTCCGCCAGGGCCGCCGCCGGGCCGAGGAGGAGATGGACGCCGGAGGACCGAGCCACCACCGGATCCGCCGCGAATCGGCGCGTTGCCGCCAGATCCGCCGTGGAACGGGTCGCCGCCGGATCCGCTGCGGATCGAGGTCGCCGGTCGAACCTCGCGGGCCGCCACCGCCATCAAGCTCGCCATGACCACCACCTCACCGTGGATCCGCCGCCCGCCGCCGCCATCGAAAGCCCGCCATGAGCTCCACTATGTTGGATCCGCCGCCGGTCGCCGCCATCAAGCCTCGCATGACCACCACCTCTCGCTGGATCCGCTGACGGCTGCCGCCAACGAAGCTCGCCATGAGCTCCACCTGCCGATCTGCGCCGAACGCCGTCCGGAAGGCCCACCCGCCCGCCGATATGGGGATGGAGGCCGGATCCACGCCCCGCCGGGCGGATCCATCGCGCTCTGAGGACGCATTCGCGCCCGCCGGCGATCCATGCGCTCTGAAGTCCGATCCACGCCACCGCCGGATCCACGAGCCTCGCTGCCAACCTACGCGCCTCGGGGCCGGATCCGCTGGGCCGCCGCTGTTCCGCACGCCGCAGAGATCCGGCCGGGTTCGCCACGCCCCCGTGAAAGGGGAGAAAGGGAGGAGGCGCCGGCGGAGAGGGGAGAAAGGGAGGGGCGCCGGTGGGAGAAGGGTGGAGTGGAGGAGGCACGGTCGGGAACGCTCGCGTGGGGAGGGGAAGTGAGGAGGAGACGGCGGCCGCGAGAGAGGAGGAGGAGAGGGGGCCGAGCTGAGAAAACCTAACTCTCGCCAATTTATATGAACCACACTTGTCGGGCCTTGCCATGGGCCATTTGGGCCTCTCGCTTATGCGTGGCGGGTGTTTAAAGGTGCCTCGTCACGGAAAGATTTTTTTGTGTGGTGGGCACCTTAACGCATGACGGGCGTGTTAAGGTGCCCGCCACGCAAAAAATCTTCCCGCGGACGGAAAATCACGCCCGCCACGTAAAAAAAAAAAATCGACATGGCGGGGTATTTTCCGTGACGGGCAAAAAAAGTGCCCGCCACGGAAAAGATTTTGCAAGTGCTCGCAAAATCATTTCATTACTAGTGAGAGGGGCCGCGCGCGTCGCGTGGAAGAGATCTACCGGCGGGTGGGAGGAGAGAGTGAGGAGAGAAAAGTGAGATAGCAACCCTAGAGTCCCTATTATATATGGACCCGATAGAGAGATAGATTTGAGCCTAAATAGCTGGGCGAGGGATTATCCGTGGCGGGCCTTTTAGATTGCCCGCCCACGGTTAATCGATTTTGCATGGCGGGCACCTTAACGCGCCCGCCAAAAATACAATATTTTACGTGGCGGGCGCGTTAAGGTGCCCGCCACGCAAAATCAATTTTTGCGTGGCGGTTAAAAAATGCCCGTCACGGAAAATAAAAACGGGCGTGGCGGGATATTAACCGCGGACGCGCAAACTATCACGCAAAAAATCATTTTGTTACTTGTGGTAGCGGTATTTAATAGGGGTAAACATGGAAAAGTATGGGAGATTATCCCTTAATTAATGACCGGTTACCACAATCCTGTCCTAAACGTACGCCAACAAATTCGAGTATGGAGGGAGTATATAAGATCCATCTAAACCGCCACCTAGAAAGGATTGAATGTGATCATATTGATTGGAAGGTAGCGTACTAGTGTTGAGGTCCTTTGTTTTCTGTCCGCTGTGGTTCCATATACCGTGTTAATTTGAACCAATTATTTATATCCAGTGCTACAAAAAGTTTCAACACAACACAATATTTCTGCTTTATTAGTTATTTGTACATTAATTTGTGACATAATTGGGTAATTTTGAAACATAGAGAGAGAGAGGCATAATCTATGGCATCTAAATGTTTTTCATAGTAGCATATGTTGACAATTTAAATGTAGATCTAAGAATATAATTTAACTTATTTTTAGTAATGCCAACAGAAATGTAATTCAGCTAAAACTTTAAAAGGTTAAATAGATCCGATAATTGTGATATAAATTTGGCGCCTGTTTTAAGAAACCAGAATAGATCCGATAATTAACTATGGTTATCAATGATGCTTAAGCTCTAGGAGACTGATGATTTTTTTACTTTCAATGAGAATTTGTACAAATGCCCCTATCCAAGAGAAATCTCAACTCTTGGAGAGGACGAACGATCCCGCTTCATCCGACTCGACACCACATCTAATCTAAAAAATCTCCTATAAGAGAGCCCCCCACTAGGGGAGTCTTTGGGGAGTTCTCAGCCCCCTCTCATTGGTCCACGTCACCAGATTTCACGTCGGTTGGCTCTTCACTTCTCCCTCCCACCACCAAGTGTCCCACTGCCGTCGCCGAACGAAAACGCCAGCCTCCATGCATCACCATTCCGCTTCTTCCGTTAATGCGAATGCAAAAGAAAACGCTGCTGCCCACTTTAACCTGATGGAAAATAAATGGATGCCGTCACCCACCTTAGCCTGAAAGAAAATAAAAGGTCGCCGTTTCCTGCCTACTACTATATATTGCTGATGCATGCCGCTCCAAGCCACCAGCCCATCACCGTGTGCTCCCCCACTGTCCTCTGCTACGTCTGATGCCTGCCGCCGTGCTCTGGTCAAGTTCTTGCGCTACTTCACATTGCCACATCAGCCATGCGGCGCCTCTACGTCCCTTGGCCCAACCCAACAATATACATGCAAATGCTACAGATGAACAGAGTGAATCCCGAGTCGCAAGATGCAAGCGGCCGCCGTCCACACATGTCTCTTCATCAGATTCACGCATGACTGGTACTGCATCTCTGCCACCCGACGTCTCGCCCAAGAAGCAACAAAATTGTATGCGAAGGGATCGAGCGCCCGATGACGGCTGACCAGCATCCGTCCGGAGCGAGAGGCGCAGGAGTAAACCAAGGAGAGGCAGGAGTTATGATGCAGGAGATAAGACGAGCCGAGAGTCCATCCCAGTCTAGCACATCGGAGTCTGAAGTGATCGCGAGCCCTCACATATTTTTTATGTATATATTGTATTTAGTATTTTTACTTTTTACTAACATGATTGGGCTCCATATAAAATCGGAAGTATTCATAGTATTTCGTATAGTACACTCTTTTGTCCATATATGTATATATCCTACTAAATTTGTAATAGTTTGTCGTGATTATTTTCAAAAAGTACACCAGTAAAAAAAATTTATGCCTTTATTTGAGAAAGTATTTAAATTTTATCCCTTAAATTTCATGCGAGCACACTTCAATGCATGTAACGCGAGTATAACACAAGAAAATAGGCACTCACTCTCTAAAAATTGAAACAATAGGTTCCATCGTCATACATTCATGTGGTATTTATGAAAGTACCACTAGATGATCTGCTCCGGAGTATTTTCGTCCCCATAAATTCTTTTATGCCTTTCAAACCTGAAACCTCCGAGAGCAAGTCTTCTCGACTCCTCCACTACCTCACACTCCATCAAGGGACAAGCAGCTTGCCATTATTTAGAGAATCTCTTCGCGTTCTCATCCAAGCAAACGAATTAAGTCAACGAGGCTAC